>JBAIAA010000465.1:0-1200000 GCA_037893245.1 Crossaster papposus
CGACTTTCCACCCATTTCGTGGTGCCAGGTCACAAATGTTCTCACTTCAGATAACATAGGTTATACGGTATCTTTAATTTATACAACCAAATGAATATACATGTACTGTAGCTACAGCTATATGCTTTATTGGTCCAGTAAAGATCTAAAACGCAAACCAAATGTGAATATCGGGTCCTATCGTATTCACAGCACACACTCCCAATCCACTTGCTATGCATATCTCTGCACCTGAATCACACGGTCTCGTTTCCCCCCGACAATTTCGTTCATTTACAATTTGCCGGCCATTTCGAAGTGGCAGGTTGGGAACCCAAACGACCAAAATGATTGCATCCGTAGTGTATAATCTCCCCCTCTTGACTGAGCCTAAGATGGCAATAAAGAGCTGAGGGGGGGGGGGGGGAAACGAGGGGACAGAGGGGGTGAGAAAGAGATCCTGAGGTCAGGCCAAACACCGAGAGATCATAACACCGTTTGACATAGCGGCCAATGCCCCCTTATGCTTGTTGGGGAGGGGGGGGGGGGGGGGGGGGGGGGGGGAGGAGATCTTTGAGCATGTCCTTAAGAGACGCTCAAGCGTATATCGTTTTGGCTGAAGCTTAACATGCCATTTGGGCTCTTGAAGTTCGACCCTCCCAAGAAATGTACATAATATTTCTAAAAAGCTGGAAGGCCTATTAAACTTCTATGACACTCCTGACAAGATCCCCATCCCCCACTTCTTTGCCCAAGACTACAATGGGGAACAGAGGGGAAAACAGTTACAAGCTGTTGTACCAGTAGGTCCCTTAGAAAACAGGGTTGTTTTCATGTTTTTTAAAATTCTGCTCAAGTTATCAGGGCACAAACAAGGTTTTACAAGTCAGAAATTTGCATTTTTGTTGTCTGAAATTTTTTCCCTCAAGGAGTTTCCAGAAAAGCAAAAATACGACTTGACACCCATAGCAGGGATTGGATGGAAAATGGAGATCTTTTCAGAGTGAATATACGAGAACGACAAGAAAAAGAAAAAAAATACAAATACAAATGCCAATGGGATGCAAGGATGAATTGAAGAGAAACTGATACATATCGAATCTGTGTTAGAATAGACGCGGAGATTGTTAAAAAACTGAGACATGGGCATTGGGGAGTATTTTTGTCGAGGCAGATCACGTGAAATGAAGTCCCAACAGATTGCATCAAATGATTGAAAGTAGAGAGGTTTTTTTGGAGGTGTGATTTTAAATCGCAGGGGTGGAGTGCGTTACATAGTGCCGGAAGATATTCCGCAATCTATGTTCACCATCAGTGCCGGGCCCCTAATGGTTAGAAAGCTTTGTAAATGTGTGCAGACGGAAATTGAAGGAAAGGGATTTGGAATTGCTACATTCAGAATGCAATATCAATGCTATAATAACAGTGGTACAATGTGCATGTGATGGTTGTATTCGAGTCCCTTCAATCATTCCTCCAGTCCCATTAAAATGCACAAGTCTTTTGTCATTGTTCATCCAGTTTTTACTTGTGACTGGACTTGTGAAAGGACTTTATAAACCGATCTGAACTCTCCAAACTGACCCGACCCCACCCAAAAATAATTCAGGTCGGTTTGAGGTCGGTTTGAGGTCGGTTTGAGGTCGGTTTGAGGTCGGTTTGAGGTCGGTTTGAGGTCGGTTTGAGGTCGGTTTGAGGTCGGTTTGAGGTCGGTTTGAGGTCGGTTTGAGGTCGGTTTGAGGTCGGTTTGAGGTCGGTTTGAGGTCGAATCAGGTCGGTTTCAGGTCAGAACAGGTCTGGTAGAACAGGTCGGAACAGGTCAGTTTTAGGTCGGTTTCAGGTCGGATCAGGTCAGTTTCAGGTCAGTTTCCAATCACATCGCCCTCCACACACCACAGAAT
Organism: Crossaster papposus; assembly: GCA_037893245.1. Lineage (NCBI taxonomy): Eukaryota > Metazoa > Echinodermata > Asteroidea > Velatida > Solasteridae > Crossaster > Crossaster papposus. The sequence continues at coordinate 1,881 of JBAIAA010000465.1, forward strand.
AAAAAAAAGTTTCTACCAAAAAATTATTTCATGGACAGTTCAACAAGAAACTTTAAGTTTATAATGTGCCCGTATTTCTCGAGCTGTCTGCCCAGTATGCCACAAGTCGGAAACACAAGGCATTGAGTTGCAGTTTCTATTGATTTTCAAAGCGAAAATGACCCACAATTTACGCTCTAAATTACACATTTTTCGGTCAATACTCGGCCAACATGAGAATCGGTGGGTGTAATATTTCCAAAATGATGGCGTAAATAAACACCACAAAGCTTTTAGGAAAAACAACCATTTTAAAGGTAAGAAGTTTCCTAATTTTAACTTGAAATTTGAATAGAAAGCAAAATGTCCCGTGTGTTGCCGTGAAAAGTACATGTAGTAATGCGAGAAATTTGCCTGCAAACAGGCGAAATTGTAACAAGCAATGTTGTCAGCAAGTAAACAAATTAACGCAGTTATTGGCAGGAATAAGTAGATAATTTTTTAGAGAAATAAAATTTCACATTCATTAGCCACAGTTTTTTTTTCTGATGTCAATTTGACGAAAACCCAGCAATGTTTTTCTTAGAGTGTTCATTAATACTGCCACCAAAATATTTAATGAATATAAAGTATCAATCATGAATAACATGGAAGAGAAACATCAAAATACGAACGCCAATTTAGATTGGAAATTATATCGCCCGTCCGATCTCTGCCAACTCAAATATTTGCGTTGGAAAACATACTGTCTACAATTTCAAATCACCACGCATGTTAGAGCAAAGTAAACATGCAAGCGATGTAAAAAAAAAAAAAAAAAAAAAAACTTGATCAAGAACTGCTACGGTGTTATTAACATCTTTTTGGATCGGGGAAGGGGAGGTAGTCAGCCTTAGTGTCAGCCTTATCCAAGAGGCTTAGAAAGCACGCTTCTCATTTACATGCATCCCATCAAATATTGTTGACGTTTCAATAACAGGATGTTGTATGAAAGCGTGGAGGACTGGTGTTTTCTTTTGTGGCTGCTGGGACCTTTATGCCATGGGTGATCGGGAACGGATACATTGCGGGGCACCGGGCAAGCGAGCTAGATACAGTCAACAAGATTGCAACTTCTGCATCAATTGCGACTGGAAAACGACCGACGTTACAACATTAACTCGTGTCATTTTATTTTAAAAAAAATCAAGTTTCTTTGAAAATAATCTGGCGCCTTGGCTCGGGGATGTTAATATAATACCGGCGCGAACTGGTTAATGCCCGTGATTTCCATTATACCGTAGCTTTTGCAATACCTTCCATACTTCCAACTATCCATAAATCGACGCGGCCCTGCGGCAAACACTGACCAAATGCAGATGAGTATGCTGATAAACAGCCGCCAAATGGCAAAATGGAGGTGGGGAAGGGGGAACAACAACGGCAGACGGACAGAGTCTGTGGCTCCAATCACTGCAAAAACCTCTCTATAAATTCTTCTCCATTATGCAACTTTCACCCCCCCCCCAAAAAAAAAACCCTCCCACCCCTTTGCAGTTTTTCCAGTGCATTTAACCTGCTTAGTGCAAATTGCCATGCTCGGCCGTGCCATGGCTGGCCGCTTGCTATCGGTGTGGCATCCTCTCATCCGAGAAATAGGATTTGGGCAAGAAGTGAAAAATTATGCCCGCCTCTTTAAAAGCAGCTACCTTTAAAGGGGCATGTCTGTAAACCAAAACCCTGCTAGAAGCAGCGCAGTTCATCAGGTTAAAAAGTCTGATGCACTTTCATACATTTTGCTGTCAACACCAGTGCATAAACGACCCCAGTCTAAGACTATATGTATACGGTGAGCTAATCCACATTGAACAATGCCAGAGATGGATTCTGCTGCATTGGGTGACCGCAGACTCTGAAGCAGTTTGACCTAGAGATTTCTGACCTGATGAATCCCGCTTCACTCCCCCCACCACCACCCCTACCCCCTCTCCCACCACCTGTACGTGCATTAACACAACGTTCCTGGACTACATGTACATGGTCATGGTCATGTAGCTATCCGCACCCTCATCATCAATCATTAATTGTTTCTTTTGAACTCCTCCAAAGTCTAAGAATCTACAAACTATTAGGCATGTACCCATCAACGCTCTCCGTGCTAAACCAGCAATGACCGACCGACCGACTGACACACATACATGTACATACCGTAGCTCGTTTTCCTCTGATCCTACAATCGTTTAACCCACCACTTAAACCCCCTTGGAGGAGGGAGACCCATTGATTCCACTGCCTGGCTTCGGAGTCACGGTAATTTGTCTGTCTTAATTATGTCAGCTATCGCTCACTCTCGAAACAAAACACCAGAAGCAAAAGCTAGAAATTGATTTCAATTGCCGGAGATGGTTGTTACAATCCGTACTCTGAACGTGTCAATCTCAAACAGAAACCCATTTACTGCAGCAAAAGTAAAAATACTTACTCTATTATTATTATTTTATATATTGCGTAGATCATGTGGATCGTAAGCAGAAATAAGGACAACTACCGGTACATGTAATTGCACTTTCAAACCAAACTTCAGAAAAAAACAGGATTACATACCAAATTTATATTGTTTGTGATTAGCATTCAGCTGGTATTTGCTTAGCATAAAAAGCACATGAAGTTTTAGCCGGTAACCTTTTTTTTTTTTACTGAGCAAGACTTTTTGTGCTAAGCAAAATTGTGTGCTTAGCAGCTTCATGAAATTGCCCCATTTACATTACTTATGTGTAGGTAGACCAGACTGAAATTTTTTAAAAGCTTTACAAAGCCAAGTTTTATTCAAATCCAACATTTACCATCAATTTTTCAAGACTTACGTGCTCACTACATGGGCGATGTTTTTCTTTCTCAGAGGGCCTTCATTCGCGTTATTAGGGACCTATTAATTATTGTGCACATGAAATGCATAATACACAAAGTGCGCTAAGAGCCTAAGAGCCGCGCTCTAGACTCATAACTAAGCCCGCGTGAATCATTAATGAACTTCTAATTCACTAATGCACTCAGTGGAGCTTTGAAAAGTGCATTCAATGTGACTACTCATGCTGGGGAATAACAACAATCGGACAATGACTACAACACTTAAACACGCAAGGCTGACTTATGAGTCCATTTCAGGACAAAGGCAGCAAATTTTTTTCTTCTGAATTTACATTTTCCAGATGAAAATACCAGTCGCTGCTTAAATTAAATTAAACAGCAGCTTTCGAGGTTCCATAAAAAAGCTGCTAGAAAATTTATTGCTTTCTTTTCAGCAGAGATATTTGAAGGTTTGCATGGTGAGCAAGTAATATGATAAGTTGTTCGGGTAGCGCCGTGTGGTAATCTTTCCTTTCGGCAGTATCACAATCATTTTATTATTTTTCCCCTGTAAAGTGACAATGTCTTGATGCCTTTACGTCTTTAAGCTAACCATGAGTACCTCGCTACCATTTGCGCTCTGCACAATTAGTGCTTTCACATCAAAATGCAAAATAAATAAATAAGCAAGTGTCCATTGGGGAAAACAATGTTCACGTAGCTAATTCAATTTCATCATTGAGCGCAAGTACAAGCAGTCGGCTAATTAGGTCTGTATTCACAAACCCAGGGTAACTGCACTTCAGGTTTTTGTTTTGTTTTCATTGTGTCATTAAAACTCGGCCAAAATACTTCAAATTACAAGAAAGAAGCACGTCATACATTAACGAACCTTATTCCCAATCTGTAATTACGCTGGGTTGCCGAGGAAACCCCCAAATATGATAGACAATGACTCCTGGCTCACGACAGCGAAAAACAACAAAAAGAAGAAGAAAGTAGATTTGACTGTAAACGACGGCAACGACACAAATAGGCTGTGCCCGGATACGGTACATGGGCAAATAGTCATGACACTAGTGGTAATAGGTCGGGGAGGAAGGATGTTTTGTCACGATCCTCACGCCGACTAGAAATTATAAGCCCCAGACTTTATTGCATCTTGATAAATACGGCTTAACGATCACGATTACACTAAATCCAACTGGTTCTATTGTCAGTATGTAGGTAACTTCAACATTTTATGTATGCAATAGAAACAAATTAATACTGAAATGACATACTAGTGCTGTGTATTGGAACTAGGTATCAGGGATGAGATTGGCAATTTGGAAACAAATCTGAAATTGATAAAATGTCTGAAAGATGCATATCTTTGTGCACAAACACTGGCTTTCTCAACGATTCAAAGACTCTGATTTCATTTTCAGACAAAAGTCTGAAAAATCTCATACCTGCTACATGTAGGTACTCGAGAATCAGACCGTTCATGCATTCCTTTCTCTATGGTTGATGTCAGGAACCGGTTCCTTTATCTATGGTTGATGTCAGGAACCGGTTCCTTTCTCTATGGTTGATGTCAGGAACCGGTTCCTTTCTCTATGGTTGATGTCAGGAACCGGTTCCTTTCTCTATGGTTGATGTCAGGAACCGGTTCCAGATTATGGAATCCAGTACCCGTAGCCAACTTTACAAATTATACAGTAACTTCTTAGATGATGAAAGTGAAATGTTTTGAATGTCATCTTTTGTGAATTTTTACAATGAAACCAGGCTTTATACCGGTTGTACGTTGATGACGCTAGTGAAATTGGCAGTTTACACCTTAAAGCTATATCCTACCGTACTGTACACACAGACATGTATCGGAACATGTACATGTGTATCTTGCTTTATTGACTTGCTGTATTGATGTGGCAGTACTATCCGGCAGACCTTTACAAACAAGATAAACAGCAATTCTGAGATTCAAATTTTGGGGTGGTTTCCCTAACAGTTACCCGATAACCGTGTTTTGTCTATTTTAATCGGGCAGACAGTTTCACAAACTACCCATAAACGCACACCCCTATAACATATTCATAACTGTCACGTGACGTCACAGGTCAGAGGTTACTCACACGCCCACCATCTTAGATGCCTTGCGCGCAATTTGACATAATTTGTGTCATCTAGTTTACAAACATCACGCAAAGTGCCGTGCAATCATGGGGGAATTGACGGAAGACAGATTCACTATTATGGCAACATCTGTCAATCATCTTGAGGGTAAAAGAAGACAGAGATGGGCTGATAAATTATTTTAGCTGGGAAGAAAAAAATACTTTCTCTATTTTGGTTTCCCGCCTGACATATTGAAGTGCGATTCAGGAAGTATAACGAACTTGTGCAAGCCATTTCTCTCTCCTGTCTGGATGGGTCCGCAAGGAGGTAGAGATGCGAGCGTTTCTCTTGTCCGTTATTACAACCCAAAAGCTGCACAAATAATGTTAATTTTTCTGTCTCAAACAACATGGACGTTACACCAAAATTTAAGGGCATGATGTCATTTTGCATTTTGACACGGTCATTAGCGAGATGTGATTTCAAAAACAAAAATCTAAAATCACATCCAAATGCTCCAAATTCCAATTCTCTTCTAAATTCACATCCTGGATAAAGTTGTTGAAATTCCAATTCATTTTTTTTTAGTGGAAGGCTGGAAGCACAACTTTGTCAAATTCCTAATGATCTTGCCACATTCCAAAAGGCACACACTCATTAGGACAAGATGAATGCAACACATGCCCACATCGGCACTTTCTAAAGAAACCCACACCCCGAAAAATTTGATGTTAAAATAAAGGAATAGAAGATACAAAACCCACCGGGGAAATCCGTGACATATCGAGTTCGTGATTGGGAGGAATCTCTGGTGATGAACCCCGATGAAACACTGCTAAGCCTTCCTTTGGTTTAACCACACATCTCACCTTTTTACTTGGACACATTTCTCTGCAAGTTAATACCCTGAGAAATATGATATTGATGTTCAGACGATGCCGACAGTTTTAATCTTGTCCTTGAGTTGTCTCGCACATCCTTCGTAAAAATACCAAATTCTTTGAGAATGTTTTACAATTTTACCTTAATACACAATCAAACCACAAGGAAAACTCACTACATTGTACATTTTAAAGTGAACATAGAAATTGGCAAGACAGGACTTGAACCTGCGACCTCCAGAATACCGAACCGGCGTTCTACCAACTGATTTACAGCACTGAACCAGTTTCATGACAAATAATTTTTCAAAGCCGATATTTTCGTAGACATCTGTTTAGTTTATCACGTACATTTACATGTATGTGTTGATTCATGCAAGTTGAATGCACTCTACATTCATAAGTCGTAATTCAGGTCGTAATCCGAAAGAGAAATGGCCTTTACTTTCCACGACGATAAAAGGACCTCGGAATGCAAACATTGTCCATCAACGACCCAAAGTGTAACCACTTAAGCATTGCGAAAACAGTATCAGCGCAGATGACGACCGGTACTTAGCCAGCCAAGTCAGTGAACCCCGACTTCCTCTTCACATCTCTCTCACTTCTTGGTGGTTATTTACTGTGGTACCACCAAGCCATGAATATTTCAAACGTCAGATCGCGAGATGCAGTCGCCAGAGTGGCACTTGATGCGGACGCTGAGATTACGGGGGTTTTAGAGTGCCCCTTCTTTCACCCTTTACTTCTTTTGTTAATAAAGTCGTGATTTTTTTAAAGGAAATTTCCAAAATCCCTCTACTCGGCTTCTACTACATGTACGATCGGATGCTTATTGACTATGGAGCGAGTTATGCATCGAGTAAAAAATATGGTTGTTTTTAATCAGGACCGTGGGAAGGAATGACCTTTTAAACAGCCGAACTGAAACTTTTGTTCTTTTTAGTCAGATTGGTGCCAAAATATGATAGAATTGTTTACTTGATGATAAAAGTATGACATTTGGCACACAGAATACTAGAAATATATTTGGCTATAGGCCCATCTTAGATTTGACCTTTGGAAATCGTCAAAAATTGATTGTTATTCCACCTATATTTTTTTCAAAAGTCAAATCTGCGATGGTCCTATCTAGCCAAATATCTTTCTCACGGCATACTCTCATGGCATACAATTTGCATGTAAACAAAATATGAAAATATATATTCTATTAAACGAAAAATAAAAATACCCTAGAGAATCTTACTTGACACTGCAGACAGATGGAGGATAAAGAGGAATTTCGGCGCTGCTTGTAGTTACAGTAATGTTCCATCATTCCGACGTCGGACGGCCAGTAAAGCTCACTCAGTAGCCCTACAGCTACAAGATGCCCCCTAAGCCACAATGGGTCTTCAGAAGGGGTCAAAGGGCAAGTTACAAAGTTCACTCAGTTGAAACCTCCCCGCACAGGCCACAGGTCGACCTTAACAAAAGCACGCGGCACTTTTCTCGAAAACCGGTATTGCATGGTGCCCCGCCCTTTAGGTTATGTAGAAACTCGCACCCCACTGCGCACTACTGGGATACTCCTACGTGTAATCCAATCTACGTCGATATGTTTCCAACATTCTGCACACAAAGCTGATGTAGTCGTCCCGTGCATGGGTACTTCAAGTTGCACAAACATAATCCAATTCAGCAGATTCTAAAAAAAAAAACACCACTAAATTCTCTGCTCACTCGAAAACTGTCACAATGTTTTTTAAAGAGATGCAGCGTCACGGAATTTAAAAACTGCATGAGTTTAGAAACACCGAGCCATTTCAGCGCAGCTTACAAGATGCAGATCGTCTTTCTTAGGTTGTGGGAGAAAGAGAGGGGTCTAACACAGTTAAAATGGTTTTGTAGCGGAGGAAAACGATTGCATCGCGTCCAGAAAAAAAAGAAAAAAGTCGACGCGTGAAAACCGTATGTATCTAATTGAATTATTCCCACCTGAAATGGGGTCGCACATAATTGCAGAAGACAGTTCAGCAAAATCCATCTGCAGGAGGAAAAGGTAAGTTTTTTATACGTGTAGTTGGATGACGGAGCACGACACACATGTACATGTAAACATGAGCGGGGGAATTGTTGAAGCACTCTCAACCGACTACCAACGCACACGCCAAGCACGACATGGTCAGCTGGCACTTCACAATACGCTAATCCCCGCAGGCATTATTGCTAAGTTCCCCAGCTTTTACTGGGCTTCATATCGTAGCTACGCGTGGTAACTATATCATGGGTGGTTGCCGTGCCAACGGCTACCGGATGATAAAAGTCAATGTCCGTCTGTCCATCTTTCTGATCAAGGTGAAAAAAGCTTTTAAATTGCAAGAGCTAATGAGAGAAAATGTGTTTGTGTAATCGACTTCACCTCTGTGAGCAGAAGAAAAACAAAGATAGGCAGCATCAGAAAAGGTTTTAATAATTTAACCTGTACATCGCCATGGTAATGCACCATGCAAAGCACTTTTAAGAGCCCCTTTTACCGAGCAATAGAAAAGGTTTTTAGTTTAACGCGAGAGTGGCAAACAATGCCCCGAAGTAAACACGCTTACCTCCGCTTCTCACACGGTGACGTCAGCATGTGAGAGCAGTTGCTATGAAAACAGTCGCAATTAGCCGAATTAACCAAACAAAAATTACGCAATGGAAATCTTACGGGAAATGATGCAGATTTTGGACCGTGGTGATGACGGATGAGAATCGCTTCTAGATTACTCTGGTTACGAGAACTGCCATTTATAACTGTTACGACGCTCGGGGCTACATTTGAACTCTATTTTAAGAAGAGAACGATCGACACAGCATTTCCTAAGCGATCACAGGGGCACATGAGAACAGCTGAGAGGTAGGAGGGAGGGGGGGGGGGGGGGGGGGGGGGGGGGGGGGGTCTACGCTTCTTCACTGTCAAGGACAGAGCTGGAATACGTTAAGAATAAAGTCGTCACGGAAACACCAGCATCAAGAGTCTCATCCAGAATTCTCCGCCAACCTTGAGATTCAATCACGACTTAGTTTCCAGATGTACTGTAACAATTAGGTCACCAACCTGCTAGCTGTTCACAAGATATGCCTAAATAAAATTCCTGGCGTTTCTCTAATGGCTACTCGACACCGGTAGATCAAGGTTGTGTGAGCGTATATTTTTCCAGATTTAAAGAAAACGGCAGAATCCACGAACACACAGGCACCGCCAATGCAGTTTCACTCTCGGATCAATTTCGCCGTGCATCAACACAGACGGATACAGTTGTACGTTAATAGAAATCAAAGCAAGGGATATACAGTATGTCTGCATTTATACATGAAGTGTCAGAGCTCCGCGTGTACAATGTACACATCCATTGCAAATTGTGCCACACAATGCCGGGTTCCGACTAATCCAGCAAAAACATCGCCGTGACAACCTCGTTGAGAGAGAGACGGAGTGGACACTGGATGCTCACAAGCCTGCTCAGTCGGACCACGTCTGCGTACATGAACCGGTACCATGGGTACAGTGTTTGTTAATGGTGTGAGGCCCAATGCACGTGTCCTACCGGTACATGTATTTCAGCCCTACATGCATCTTCGACATACAGCCAATATGACTTATTGCCCCACCGCTGAACGGATGGCAGTTTGGTTTGATAGGGAGGTAGGGGAGGGAGGGAGAGGAGGGAGGGAGGGGAGGGAGGTTGTGAGAGTCCGCATCAAATGACCGGTGACTCGCTTGGCCAGTCAGAAAGCTGTTTGCATTATGGTGAAATGAGGGGGGGGGGGGGGGGAAGAACTGATGCAGATCCTAACACGCATTCACCAATTAGTGAACCGCAGCGCAGGAGAAACTAACACTGCTGCCATAGCAACTAACAAGGTTCATTTCTTATCTCAATTAAGATTTGATGATGCAATGCAATTCTTTTTGGTCGGGGGTTGGGTTAGGAGCACGCGTAATTTAATTAGGAATGTATTGAATGTATGTATTTTGTACTGTTTACATTTGTTTTGCAATCTTTCCCCCAGAAATTATATATTTGTTTCCCCAAACAAATGTATTTTGCCGTGTAATTTGCCCCAAAGAAAAATGACAAGAATATTTCTTGAAAAAATATTTATATTGTATTTCCTTAATATATTATTACACATCAGAAGAGTAACAAATAAATATTTGTTAGCAGCTAGGCTACATCGTGACCTAGGCTACATCGTGACCAAGGCTGCATCGTGACCTAGGCTGCATCGTGACCTAGGCTGCATCGTGACCTAGGCTACATCGTGACCTAGGCTACATCGTGACCTAGGCTACATGTACATCGTGACCTAGGCTACATCGTGACCTAGGCTACATCGTGACCAAGGCTACATCGTGACCTACATGTACATGTACATGTAGGCTTTGTCACGACTAGGCTTTATCGTGAGCTAGTGAAATATATATTATTCAAATAGATAGATTCGCAGATTGGAATTATTAAATCACAAAAATCCCTTAATTTTTTTTCCTGGTCGAGATGTGAAGGTAAACAAAAAGTGTGTCAGAGACCTCCTTTTTGTCAAAGAATAACAAGGAATTCCGAACATGTCGGGAAACAAAATAAAACGGAGAACGAGAATAACACATTGACGAGTCGGTGAATAAAGGTTCAAATACTAAAAAGTCAGCAGCAGGCTTCGAGATCAAAGCAAGCGAATATTTAATACAATTTAGAGGGGAAAACTGGAATTGAAAAAAAAAAAAAAATTTGAATCAATTTAGATATTAGGTTTCTATTGGAAGAGTGATAAAATCTGTGTGCGTGTTCATCAATTCTCTCCATACATGAACTAATGCCGGAAAACTGAATCAAGTTAAAAACCTTGTTTCAAAAGTGTACCTCTCTTGCTGTTATTCTGGAGTTTTCCGTACAATAGAAATGTTCGTACATACCGGTACATGTACCGGTACGTGCGTTTAATGTCCCTAATTCTATTGATGTCTTATCCGTTTTGTGCAGATAAGAGTTGTCTTTGTAGAAATCAAAATTTAATTTGTTGCAATTTTTTTGTCCTCCTGTCCCCGACCACCTCCTCCTTACCCACTAATCTGTCCTATGTTTCCTGCCGTAAACTATTGATTTCCCACATCTGACATTTCAATAGCCTTGCAATGCTGAGAACAACAGACAATACATGCAAACACCGAGGTCTCCTCAATGGAGAAACAAATATTAATAATAATATATAATCTCTTTAGCTATTGAAAAGTCAATACATGTTAATAGGGTCAGGGAATCCTTGTCTACTCTTAAAACTGGTGACGATTCAACCTATAAACATGTAAAACGACCGACGCCCTCCGGCGATCGTGAATTTCTTGTTATAAACTTTTATTTTTCTAGCGCAATCATTTCGCCGAATGCCCACAATCATTATTTACTTTCAAATAAGCAAGATATTTCTTAATAATTCGGTAGTAAAATCTGAAAATGGTTTATCCTACCTTTAACACAACAAAATTGGCAAGTGTTTGCATAGTTCATGTGAGTGGAACGCAGTCTAGGTTTTGTGAGAGCTGCATGCATATCACATAGTCTCCTGGGCACTTATATTGGCTAATTATTGGGTCCAAGTACCAGTACAGTGCGGTATCGGTTTCTCATTTGATTAGTTTGTAGGGGGATACTGGAGCGTGACTGTCAACGCTAGACTCTAATTAGCGGGACTCACACAACACAGGTGTCGCGTGATTGGATGAGTACAAGATGAAGGGCAATATAGTGGCAACAAAAGTGCAACGGGACGGACAAAGGCCGCGTCGTTGAAGACGGAGGTCATTCCTGTTTTTGTTCCTTGACCTTGTTACTGTAGTGCCGCAAATCATAACACTACATGTACCGGTATTTATGGCTCTTTCGGGCTCACGATTCAAGCAAGGGCAAATGTACCGCAAAATTCCACAGATTAACGTCATAAGAATTATCCAGGTACCGGTAGATGTAGACGTAGAAAAGTTATTTTATTTTAATGATCATTTGCAATTAAAAAAAATAAAAAAATCACACAAAAAAACCAAGAACAACATAAGAACCACTGCCGACGTCGATTGAAAACGAACGCCTTTTTTCTTGCTTTTCCCAGCTTCCATGATTGTAAAACTTCGGACAGGTCGGTTAAACGATATTTACGATAAAATACAATCCTCCAACTCTACCCATTCATGATACATGTAATTCAAGCAATTACCATTGGTGTATCCTACCTTTAAACAAAGATGTACAGCACACACAAACAGAAAATAACAATTTTAACATGTACAATGTATAGTGTATTTCACTAGCCCACCAGGCAACCAAGGAAGTGGGTCTGGGTAGCCCGGAGCAGTTTTCGCTAGAATTTGTACTCCGGGCTAGTACTATTTTGAGGCCTGTACAGCAACATACGGTATTTCAGCACAGTACATGTACCTTACGACCATATTCTACATTTACAGTGTATTACCAGAGACATGCTTCTGTCTGTATTACCGGTACCTTATTGTCTTTTTTAATTGAGGTTCTGTTACAAAACACCCAACACAAGTAGGACAATTTGTTATTGCCTTTCATCGGCCAAGGCTAAAGCAGTGTGCACATCTGCAAGTGTATCCCTATTAGTGGGGAAAAAACAAGTCCAGTTTAATTAAAAAATTGAAACAAGAATATTACATGTACCGTATGTTGATACACTAATCAGGTTGTCAGGGTTGGCGTAGCGGTTCTTTCCTCGCCTTCCACCACTATGAGTATGACCAAGGTTCAAATTCGGCCTGGGCCAATATGTGAATTGGGTTTTCAGTCCCTGCCTGACTCCGTGGGTTTTCCCCGAGATATTCTTCTGGGGTTTTCCTCCCACCTCTAAAACTGTACCTTCTTCTCATTGTCTTCTCTCTACAAGTTTCTTCAGGCTTGCGAGCTACAGTGCCTTGGGCGCTTTTGAGGGATCCTTGGTTTCATTACCAGAAATATATAATAATAAATAATGTACATGTAAATGTACCGGTTGACATGGTGGATATAAGTATCATATAAATGAATATTCAAGGTGGAATTTCTTGCAAATACGCAAAGATATGAAAGACAAAATTTGCTTGTGCAGCCGCGGATCAAAATATTTCACCCCGTTTTACGCATTTACATGAACTCCACATGTCTGAGAACTCGATGCAATCAATGACGGCCATTTTAAAAAAATTTGAAAATTAATCATTACTCTTCCTATAATATTTCTGCGATGGTCCTTATGGCCAAATATCTTTCTCATGACATACTGGTACATGTACAGTACTATGATGGTGTGCCTACATTGTAATTCAATGCTTTTACCCTTTGATTGAACAATTTTTTGTTCACCGATCCGGCCCGACTTGCAGACAATGTTCCCGCCACAAATCCATTGCTTGAAGGAAACTATTTTCTTTGTGAAATGAACTGCGAGGGCACACACTGCAGTGCCACGTGCCGGGGATCAATGCCGAACTCCTCCGCAAAGACGGTTTTCTTGGAATCATCAGGGTCACTGACATAGCCTTTCCTGTCCGCCTCCAACAACGCAAAGCTTCGTTTCGTAAACTGACAAAATAATCAATTTTTGTTATTATTTCTTGGAGTGTGTGTGTGAAGACATCATGTTTCAAGGGCTGTTTCAAGTGGTATGTGGCCACTTCAACTACAAGCAGACAAGCGACTGGAAAATAAAAAACTAATGAGGAAAAAAATCCAGATTTTCAAGACTTTTTACAGTGGTTATAATTGTTTTAACCCTAACCCCCTAGGCTCTCGCACTAGGAAGCATACCAAACCTAACAAACTTCAACAGCTCACACAGGTTCAGTAATTTTTGGTACACTGTACTGAACCTAACAGTACTAAACCTGCCAAACTCCAACAGTTGAAGTTTTATTGACTTGGTACAGTGATAACTGGCCAGTGGTATTATGTGTTTTAGTGGGGACACACATACAAGGTGTAAGTGTACATACACTTACAGTTGACCAGGAACTGTGCCGTGACCATGTGGGTCACTCACGTATAAATGCCTGTGCATTCTCAAAATTTCTAACATTTTGACAAGTCTCATGCCTTTCTGTCCTGAACCTAACAGAATTCAACAGGGTCTCCCTGGGCCTTTGGTACTGAGTCAAACAAAGTCTAACAACAAGTTGTTACGGTTTGGTACCAAACCTGCCAAAACCTAGCGAAAGCTGCAGTTGGAGTTTGATGGGTTTGGGGTAGTTAGGGTTAATGGCATTTAACAGTGCAAGCTCACAACACTTGGGTTCCCTCCTTTCGTTCTGGGAAGGACAGTACACCTACATGTAATCAAGTAATTCTGTGCTAAAGCCCTTCATTGTGTGATTTATACACCAAGTCGTGTTTTACATAATGATCAAGGATACCCTATTGTGTTTTCCTTTGTTACTGTACTACCAGTATAACCTAACACCATAGACTTATCGTACACTTTAACGCCCGAAGACAAAATTCAACAAAAGATGATCTCTCGAGGACTGAAAGGATCTATTGTTCGCCTATTGTGCTTCTGTCTTTGGGGTTTTAGTGTTCTAGCCTCCACCTATTTGTGGGGACAGGTTCTTTTGTTTGAAAAGAAAAAGACCGAGTAATGGGGACATTTTCGAGTCCTCATAGCGCGTTGGGTCTTCAGTAAAGGTAGAACAAGGTAAAATTGGGTTAGGGTATAATGAAAGAAAATGAAGAAGAGGACAAATTAGGGTGATGCTACATGTAACAATTATAGAATTTCAGAGTGTTCCGAGTTTGAGATTAGAGAGATTTCAGTTTACACACAAACCCTATGGGTTGTCGCCATAACGCAATGTACCAAAAGAACGCGTGTACAATGGGATTTCACTTTTTGGAGTTGTAAGTGGGACAAACAAAAGTAGAAAATTTCTAGAGCAAAATAGGTGAAAAAGTAGCAATAATTGAAAGCCTGTTGTAAAAGGAGAAAATTACATACAAAAAAAAAGGAGCCGATTCGTTGACAAGTTGCATGTTTGTACCTGTGCATTGTACAAATGCTGGCCTACAGTTGTACATTTACATATTTGTTTGACGATGATTTATCTTGTATTGCATTATCTACAGCTTCACACGGTAGACATCTTTAAAAGGAAATCTGCTCACCGAGTCGATTGGCAGCAGTCCTTGGTTCCTCCTCACAACGGGATCAAAGACTAGCGAAATTGGGTAATGAAGTTACGTGCTCGTCGGAGCGCAATCTCGCCTCTCGTTTCTTTTTACAAGATTTTTTTTTTCCTCCTTTTTTTCTTCGTTCTTTTCGTGTGCGCCTCATCTCTCAGATGCGGCGTGTGCCAGTAGGAGGGAGACACGCGGCATTTAATGAATTATCAAGGTCAAGATTAGACATCAATATGTCTATCTGTCTGTCTGCGTCATTTGATTTGTGTGTGGGTGCGTGTGGGCTGCCGGCGAGGTGAAATGTTACCAATCGGCTACGTGTCTCGTCCTGACGAGGGAGATTTGCTGAGACAACAAATAGGGAGGCAGGTATTGATTTCCCCCAAAAAAAACCACAAAACAAAACAAAATATAAACTAAATCTAATTGATATTATATATTCAACATTCAATTGTGCCTTCTACATGTACCGGTACATGTACACGCATGTAGTATTAGTTTTAACATACTTCATTAATTCACAAGTATGCAGCAACATTTGTGAGGTGTTTTTTTCAAAATAAGACGGAATCGGGCACAGGCTGAAGTAGAGGGAAAAAAAATTGTAGTTTTTATATTTTCATAATTTTTTGTATTTGTAATCTTTGCTATGTCTACTCCACTTACTTTACAAGAAATCAAATAAAATCTTTGGAATAAGTGTTTTTAAGCAATGATTAACGGGCTTAATTTTTACGAATACAGAACTTAAAACTTTTCTTGGCCTTTTCTGAGTATTTCTCTGTTTTGACATGTTGATCAATGCAAACTTTAAACAGCCATAATTTGTCAACAATTGAAGTGCCACAGACATTATTGTAAGGAGAATTATATTCTCCTTCCTAATGTCTGCAAATTATCCTCATTGGCAATTACCCTCATTGAACTCTGCCCAGTTTGACAGCATCTCATTTTACCAAAAGGCCTCGAATTTATCAGACGACTTCCTTGACAGTCTCTTGTGAACGCAGCACAGTCACCGAGATATGATCATTTATTATCAGTTAATTTCTGATCAAAACCTTCCATACTCGTACACGTACATTGGAATTCTTTCCAACACTAACATTTCCCCCCTCCTCCCCAGTCCCCAGTCCCCAGTCCCCACCCACTTAGTACAAAAACCCTGCCCCATATTACACCCCACAGCAGCAAATCCCATACTTCACATCGTAAAGAGAACACAGACGGTTCCTGTGGTCCTGAAATACGCTATTATAAGAAGAACGCTCTATTAATATCATCTGAAATTACTTTATATTCCCCTCTATTATTAGACGCACCACCGTGTTTAACAACAATAACTGTTAGTTCCTTCGTATCCTTTACACCAAAACGACCGATATACAGTATCTCCCGGTTTTGTCCACGAAACAAAATTAGACGATAACAACCTCTCCCCTTCAGTCTAATTTCTGGTTGTAATGAAAGCCCAGCAGGTGCCATGTACTCTGTGTTATTTATGGAGTTTACGGTTGACTGCCATCAAATGAGAAAGGATGAGAGATGATAACGTGGCTGACGTATGGTTGCAAGAAGGAGGTGTGAATGAGAATCCCCCCAAGAAGGGTGGAGACAGGGGAGATGAAAAGAAGGTCATATGCTGGGGGGAGTGTGGCCTAGTGGTTGGGGGGAGTGTGGCCTAGTGGTTGGGGGGAGAGTGGCCTCGTGGTTGGGCCGGGGGAGTGGGGGGGGGGGATATTCTCAGTCGCTATTACCGGCCTGATGAGCCATATTGTCTTGGGACAGACTTTGCTCGAGTGCTTCTGCAGCACTCATTGTATAATTATTATTAAGAAAATCAATAATATGTGCTCTAAAAATAACACTTACGATACTCCCCACAAAAAAATAAAATTAAAAAACAACCCACAAAAAAACAAAAAAACAATGATTCACAACACATAAATCATGCATAAATGCCACCCTAGGACTCCGGCTTTAAATCCATCCTCGTTACAAATAAGCCTACGTGGATAAACTAAAGAGAAGGAGAGAAAACCCCCAAACACCGTCCATCCGGGATTATCGTAATCTTGGAGCAATTTGGGCCCAAACGACTTGCCTGCTGGAGGGACTTTCTGTTTTGACAAGATCAACATTTGTGGAGGGATGACGTTGATCGCTATAAATATTAAGCAGTTTATTTATTCACATCAAGGGAGAAGGAAGGACAGATTGTGACTGATAAATAATTCCTTAAGTCAGGATGTTCTAATCAGGGCCCAATTTCATAAAACATGTAAGCACAAAAATTTGCTTAGCATGACAAATTTTCCTTGGGGGAAAAACAGGGTTACAAATGAAGTTTTCAGGTGATGTTTATCGTTTGTGACTGATATTCAGCTGGTTCTTGCTTAGCATGAAAAGCACATTGAGTTTTGGCTGGTAACTGTTTTTACTGAAGCAAAACTATTTTTGTGCTAAACAAATTTTTGTGCTTACATGTTTTATGAAATTGGCCTAAGGCGATAGACGATTGCGTTGAAGAATGTTCCGCTACAATAAGCCAGTTCGGTATTCCAAATGTGCGTGTGTACAAGACAGTTTGACAATGTTTCGTTTGAGATAAACATTTTATCATATGCGTGCAAAAGCATAGCAGGTACCAGCAAATAAAAACAAAAAATCATGTTTTGAAGTTATATTAAAAAACAAGCACTGTACATGTACCCCTTTAAGTTGTGAGATGTAAAAACAACTACATGTACAGGTACATGCATACAAAGAGAAAAATAAATTCAGGCACAAAGGATTTACGTCATACAATGGCCATCCATTAAGTCTTGCCCATCAGGACTCAGTAATCACCAGCACCATGATGAGACAAACATGATTAATGTCTCTCAAAGCACTTGGTTGTACGGCGAAAAATGATAGCCAGTACAGTGGTAACAATTTGTCTATAGGAAGTATTTCTTGCTTCCGATAAAAAAAAATATCAATTTTAATAATGTAATACTAGGAGAGGGGGATCGTGCCAAGAGTACATGTACGTAGGTTGCCTTATCGGCGAATTTCATTGCAAAATTGAAGACACTCGAATTGCCCCCCAGAGGGTTAGTTTGTGACCTTCTGTGAAATTGTTCAATCATCCGGAGGCTTCATTCATCTCAATAGAGATTCTTATCGAATACATATAAGTATGTATTCTATTATTTAGTGAAAATAAACTGAGTGTTGTACGGAATTGCAGGTCAAACCGCGACCCAAACAAAACCACCCTCACTTTTTAATATTAGAATTGCATACAAGTTTGGGCAGAAAACGTCATAAAGTTGATAAACAGAGCTGAATTGTTATCAAACTACACACATACAATACTTTTCTATATGTTTGCAAATACAGTAGTAAACTACACTGAACCTTCAATTCCTAACCAACAAAATCCCTCCACTTTCGAATTTAATCAGAAATCTAAATCAAAATTGACAACTTTGTTCCTCCGGAATACTGCTAAATCAAAGACAATTAAGTTTTCAATAAATTCAACTAGACGGTCATCTCAACAACCCATGTCCCTGTCAATCCTAACAAATCCGTTAATGGCGTTTAAAGTCTGAGATCAATAGCAGATCTCAGCCCCCCCCCCCCCCCCCCCCCAATACTACAGTACATGTAAGTGATGAATGCATACCCTCCAACGCTACATCTGTCTGTCCACGGACTCAGTTAATCCTTCAAATACACACAGGACGGTGGGTGGACAGACCGCTTTCCAAGGCCTAACAAGTTTCCTAGCCTAATTTTTTTTTTTAATCCTGCAGGATTTAGTCACACTTTCCCAGCCTACATGTAAGTCACCTGTATTTGTTTTTCCTTTCCGAGTGTCAAGCTCGGTCATATAATTTGACATTTTAAAAAGCAGCCACCGTTTTGTTCCTGTTATACATGTAGTTTCGGAATTTACACAAATAAAACACTTGAAAAACAATGCCATGTAAAGCACCCCCATATTTGTTTAATTGGTTGACCACAGAGAACTAAATGCCACCGAAAAAAAATCCTTCAGCTATTAAGCTCCAAGATTTATACAAGTACATGTATGCACGCGTGGGAACAAACAGTTGCGTGGGATTCGAACCCGCGACCTTCCTTTCACTTTACTGAAAGTTGATCTGTCCATAAGAAAACAAGCTTTTCAACACGGGCAACTGACGTACATAACATTTCCGTGCAACTTTTTTTTCTCAAACTATAGTTCTTAAAATCTGAAGAATGTTGCATGACAACTACCGGTATCAGTAACTTGACTAAAGTTTTACATGTACTTGTATGGTAGCTCCTGACTGCTGTATATTTTGAGAAATCAAATAAGTTAAGAGGGCCTAATATTTCGGTCTTAACAAGATCTTCTTCAGAGACAAAATGGCTGTGTACAAGAAACAAACATATATAGGACAAAATACAGCATGATGCATATCATGGTTGGCGGGAGAAACACAAAAGAAAAAGCCACAATCCAGTGGAACAATCAACAAAAGGAGGATTAGGCTGAGGGATTAAAGGGTGAGGTCAGTGTGGGTAGGATCAAAGAAAGAAAGAAAGAAAGAAAGAAAGGTATATTTTGAGAAAATAATATTCAAAGATTTGGATTTTAAATCAACAACCAAATGGAAATTACGGTAATTACAAGATGAAGACGCAATACAGGTAAATTGCGATGAGTGAAGCAGCCAAGTCAAATGGGAAAAAAACCTGCTTCAGTAATGGCCGACTCAGACATGCCCTACTACTCGGTCTACTGTTGACTTTGAATTCATCCGCACACATCAATCTTGTGCAACGTTAACGCTCGCACGGGCCCTCAAGATCAAATCACTGAGCCCATCCGACCTCCATCAATTCATAAGGAGGTGTGAAGATGGAAGAAGTCAGTCTCGGGTCAGGAAGAGATGGTCCAGCGACAGACAAGATGCTGATGGGTTGAAGGAGATAGTAGCTTCCCCCATCCCTTGACCCCAAGGGGAAAGAGGTCAGGCTTTCACCCTAAAGGTTTGAGGGAGGGAGTGAGTGAGAGAGAGAGTGAGGGGGGGGGGGGGATTACTGGGGAGGTGATTATGTAAATAAAGAGAGTTGATCAGTCATGTGTGGATCTCAATTAGGAGAAAGCGAGGCAATTCAGCCCTTGACTCCCTTTGAATTTTTTTTTTACGGACTCCGTCAAAATGTACTTATGGCGCATTCACTATCCTCAACGGTCAGCAGAGTTCCCACAACTTTATGACAACGGACAATTCCCTGAATCTTCTGACAAAATTCTGTAAGATAAATTTGTCTCTTTGGAACTGGGCAGAGGTTTAAAATAAGGGTTTCTCAGGAATCAGAAAAGAAGATAAAATTCTCCTTGCAATGCAGTTTCTTGCGCTTCAATCAGACGTTCCATTAACAAGTAATGGCCGTTTAAAGTTAAATAAAATGTTGGGGAAAAAAAGGTCTTTGATGTTTCAAGTTTTGTACATGTAGGGCCTAATATAGAAAAATGCCAATTTTTTTTTCTTCTTAAAAACACTTTTATTTCACTACTTCCATACTACTTCATAAAATATGGTTAGTAGGCATACCAAAAAAACAACTATCAATAAATCTGAACATTAACCCTAACCCTCCCAAATCCTCCAAATTCCTCATGGCAAAATGCAGGATTTTGCAGGATTGAGGTCACTTGGAGTTTGATGCATCGCAGGATTTTGCAGGATTGAGGTTACTTGAGGTTTTACCCCTGCAAGAATATGGAGGATTCAGGTTATCAGGCTGAATGTGACACACAAGGATTTTGCAGGATTGAGGTCACTTGGAGTTTGATGCATCGCAGGATTTTGCAGGATTGAGGTTACTTGGGGTTTTACCCCTTGCCCGCTGACTGCAGCCAGGGCAAGATTGCAGGATTTTGCAGGATACAGGCTGTATGGTCACCAGTGACCAATATTGGAGGATTTTGCAGGATTCAGGTTACTTGGAGTTTTAACAATTTTGGAATTGGAGGATTTTGCAGGATTCAGGTTATGTGTAAGTAAAAATGGGTAGGGAGTTAGGGTTAAACAAATTGCCCATTATTCATTATTTTTGCAGTTTTCTCAACTATGCCATGTGCCCAGTTCCTGCAAGAACGCCTGACAAATTATCTATACTGTGCAAAATGTACTACTCCATACCGCGACATACACACACAATTTATCCAAATTAGGCAATAAATTTGTGTTCCTAGGCTATGGGTGACAGACATTGTGATTATGAGTGTGTTCATTGTTTACATAATTACACGCGCACACTCACAATAGTCACTCGTGACTCGTTCATGTCATGGCGCAATCTTCGCACCATCCGTCACGTCTTCAGGCTAACGTATACATACAAGAAACCGACACCCCCCCCTTTCAATCGGTCACTACGAAAGGGCATTGTATTTTTTAGGACGATTCAGAGACCGTCCCTGATGAAAAATAAATCCGGCTGCGAAATCATTTGATGGGTTGATCCGACGAGATGATGCCATTATGTCATGTGCATTATCAACGCGAAAGATCATAAAAGGGGCACCGATGTCAACAAATAAAGGGGCAGTATCCATTTTTTTCGTACTGTAGTGAAATCACTAAGGGTGCATTCATTTTAGCTCACTTGAGTCGCAACGTGTAACCCCTTGGTAGTTCGTTTAGCTCTGACGTCATACTCGGTCGGGGCTCAGCTGGGTCAGCCACCACAGACCCTGCTCGGGGAGCACGGTCACTGGTAGAGTACGTCAACGGCAGGCAGTGATTCTTCTTTTCTCGATTGCCGTCCGGCGATCGTGAATATTTTTTCAATTCGATTTTTCGGAACAGTTACAGGATATCTAGCGCAATCATTTTGCTGGATGCCTAGAATCATTATTTACTTTCAAATAATTGAGATATTTTTTTGATAATTCGGTAGTAAAATTATCTAACCGGTATTTCTTGAACATGTATCAGTAATGCTTTGATAGTACTTTATACTTTAGCATACATGTACTGTACAACAACTCCATGCTATTGGATTATTCTCCACCGCACCAAAGACGAAAAAGAAATAAGAAAAAACAACCCCAAAACGGATGCTGCGGTTAGATTTTCCTGCCCGAAAAAAAAAAAGTCAATAAGACAGGATGAGTTCGCATTGATTTCTTGGCCGCTGTAATGGCATTTTGTAGTCGCATTGCTTGGGTCAACATTTGCATGGTTTATGATCGGATCAGGTGAAATAAAAAAATGTGGTTATGTTCGCAACGCTGTGACCGAAGACTAGTAAAAATTTAAGCATGTCTTGCGAGAAGCAGCTGTCTGCTGCTGGGGTGAGGCAGGCTGTAATGGATTCATCAGCAGAACAAGCTGCGTCATGATCAGAGGTTAAAGGGATCGTATACGTTTGGTAATTACTCCAAAAATTAATGGCAATAAAAACTTACTTGGTAAGAAGTACAGCAGCTTTGGATAGTACAATGCATTTTTAGAAACTTTTCACTTCAAAGTACTGCGGTTATGGAAAAAGATATCACCACCACCCCATCACTCCCCCCCCCCCCTACTTCCTCCTCTTGATCCCCTCTCCTCCACCTTTCCTTCCCCTCCCCACCTAACCAAACAGAGCACAAGCAACTCTCGGAAACCACATTGTTGAAGTGTTTAAAAACACTCACAGCCTGGTCGATTCAAACCCAGTTACAAATCAGATTGACAGCGAAGGTTCGTTGCAGACTTCGGACCCACCTAAATTGTTCTCCATCTCCCCCCCCCCCCCCTCCCCCTCTAGCTCTATATATCTACTACAGAATAACAGAAACATTGACCAATAGTTTCCACTCTTCTAGCTCCGAATGTGCCCGAGTAATTGGGAGTAAATTGTTTGGCCTGGGCCTGGGCAATGTTGTTAGGTAAATGCATGAGTGGGAAAGGGAATGTTTGTAGAAATAAATCGAGAAAAAGAAGAATGTTGGAAGACTTTGTTAAGTGCAGTATCGTCTCATGAGTGTGACACTGTTATGAGACCAGTTCACTGGAGCCCCTTTCACGCTGAAGCAACCTCAGGGTTGACACACAGTTGAAAATATGCAGCGTTTCACACTTGAACAATTTTCGACACTGGTCGGAAACAAACGCTGTTTTTCATGCTTTTCTCGGCATCTTTTTTTTCTCGGCATCCATGATTGTAAAACCTCAGACGGGTCAGTTAAACGATAGTTACTATAAAATACAGCCCCCAAATCCAACCATTAGTAATAATTCAAGCAATTACCAATGGTGTATCCTACCTCTAACAATCCACGATTTTACGTGATCCCTGGAAACCGCAAGACCAGCATCACTTACAACCATCCAATTATTCACTGCCCTAAAAAACAAATTTCCAAGCCTGTCCAATGCAAGAAAACACAGTCGATGTTTATTTTACATGTAAGCGAACGGAGGAAGCAAAAGGAGAAGAATAAAAGAAGGGAGGAGGTTAGACGAACAGGCCTAGCTTAGATAATCAATTGGCTAAATGTCAATGCAGCCAGAGGCAAAGGGGCTACATTTGTACATCATTTTCCGAGGATTAAAAATGAGGGTCTGTGTTTTCATAGTTTGCCGTATGTGGCCGAGAGGCGTTTACTTGTCTTTCTCCCCCTTTTTTAGAGGGGGGGGGGGGGAGTGATTAATTGATGGTTGAGGCAAAGGGCGTGTGTGCGACACAGGCACGGCAGTGGTAATTTAATTACAAAGGCAGCACATGCGAGAAAGGGCAATTGTTTACTTTGGACAATTTCAAGTAATTCAAATGATAATGAAATAGGTCTACAGAATACAAATAACAGACTCTACTTCGGTTGATTTGTTTTCATGATATTTCTACGCCTTCATTTGCATGCAAGTGTATCAGGTTTGTAGTCTAAAGTCCTGTATTATTAGCAGGTACCTCAAATAAGTAACGATACATCAGACGAGAAATGTTACTAAATTAATTTTTACTATTCAAAGAAATAAATGAATGCCGCTTATGCGGCTGTCACAGTTTGTTTGATACAGACTTGCGACGGACTTGCGACGGACCTGCGACGGACCTGCGACGGTTTTGCGACGGACCTGTAACAGACCTGCTACAGAGTTGCGACGGACTTGCGACAGAATTGTAACAAACTTGCGACAGAATTGTAACAAACTTGCGACAGAATTGTAACAAACTTGCGATGGACTTGCGACAAACTTGCCACGAACCGACCTGCAACAGAGTTGCGACGGACTTGCGACGGACTTGCGACAGAATTGTAACAAACTTGCGACAAACTTGCGACGAACTTGCGACGAACGTGTGACAAACTTGCAACAGACTTGCGACAGACTTGCGACAGACTTGCGACAGACTTGCGACAGACTTGCGACAGACTTGCGACAGACTTGCGACAGACTTGCGACAGACATGCGACAGACATGCGACAGACTTGCGACAGACTTGCGACAGACTTGCGACAGACTTGCGACAGACTTGCGACAGACTTGCGACGAACTTGCGACGAACTTGCGACAGACTTGCGACAGACTTGCGACTGACTTGCGACTGACTTGCGACTGACCTGCGATGAATTTGACTTTTAAACTGCTACGCCAACTGTTCTTTGCAAATATATTCCAGTTACTTTTAAAAAAAATTAAAAAAATCGCAGTGAATCTCTCATAACACTGAGATAGAATAATAAAGGATACACCGCCCCAGGCCCCATACTAAGCAATATGACCTCAGCAATATTGGTCAGCTATTGACGCTATTGATTGTGATGGCACGACAAAAAAAGGGAGCAGCGTGTCACGTAATTGTCCCTGGTTAATTGGAGCATTGCAAAAACATGGCAGTCAGCGGTAAACAAATTTGTCTACGAAACAAATTTTGTTTAATTACAAAAAACAAGCTCTAAAAAGACTGTGGTTGTTTTGATGTCTAAAAAAACAAAAACAACTTCCTGTAGGTAAACTTAACTATAAAAACCTTGTCTCAAAGACGTGATCGTTGGTACTTACATGTACATCTAAAAAGTAACCTTTTAAATTATTATTACTAATTTCATTCTGATAGAAGATTGTAGCAGTGTTAAGCAACCCATAAATTTAGCCAATCTGGCTTTTTTGTCATTTTGTCGAAAGAAATAAAGAGTTCTAATGACAAATTTGTAAGGGATGAAAAGGTTGTGTGCATTTTATTTTTTTTACTGTTTTTGTTTTTTAAAAAGGTGTAATATTCATTGAGGTAAAATTTTAATTTTTATGGGGCAGTTAAGCACAACAATTTGCTTAGCAGAAAAACAACTCAGTAAAATAGGTATCCAGCCAAAACTCAATATACCTTTATGCTAGCCTAAGCAACCAAAAAACAGCCCAATTCCAGTCACAAACTACATGTACCGGTACATCATCTGAAAATTTGGTGTGTAACCCTGTTTTTGCCAAGGAAGAATTTTAGTGCTAAGCATTTTGTTCGCTTAGCAGATCTCTAAAATTGGCCCCTGGATAGGACAATACATTTGTATACAAATATAGTCAGTCAGTCAGTCAGTCAGTCAGTCAGTCAGTCAGTCAGTCAGTCAGTCAGTCAGTCAGTCAGTCAGTCAGTCAGTCAGTCAGTCAGTCAGTCAGTCAGTCAGTCAGTCAGTCAGTCAGTCAGTCAGTCAGTCAGTCAGTCAGTCAGTCAGTCAGTAGTCAGTCAGTCAGTAGTCAGTCAGTAGTCAGTCAGTACATGTACACAATGTAGGTAGTCAGTCAGTAGGTAGTCAGTCAGTAGGTAGTCAGTCAGTAGGTAGTCAGTCAGTAGGTAGTCAGTCAGTAGGTAGTCAGTCAGTCGGTAGTCAGTCAGTCGGTAGTCAGTAAGTCGGTAGTCAGTCAGTCGGTAGTCAGTCAGTCGGTAGTCAGTCAGTCGGTAGTCAGTCAGTCGGTAGTCAGTCAGTCGGTAGTCAGTCAGTTGGTAGTCAGTCAGTCAGTCAGTCAGTTTAGTTAGTTAGTTAGTTTATGATTTAGTCCGTCAGAAAAACAAGAGGCAGGCAAATATATAATTCCTAGTTGACTGGCTTACAATATTTAACAAGATTTCCTTCGTGCAAGCTTACATTCTATATTTTTGTTTATAAATTAAACGAACAAAAGAAAGTGGTTCTTACCCTACTTCGTCCAGCAGTACAAGTGCAGGATGACATTTTGGTGTTTCACCTTTGACCTTTGACCTTTGGGGATACCATGCTTCGTATTCACAACAAATCCCACGAGTTGATCCTTCATGAATGTACGTTTGTTTGTTTGGCTGTCGTCTACTCCAATTCAATTAAGGCTCGTGTGACTTCCCGCAAAAATGGCATTTGCACAAATAATTACACCGGCGAGCGTTCGGGCGGAGATAAAAATGTCAAGCGGTCAACCTGCGTTCCCGGTTTTTCATCTCCATTGCTCCTACACTTCCAACGTACATGTAACTATTCCTTCGGTTCAACAACCAGTGTTGCTCAACGAAACAGATACAATTTCCCAGTGTACATGGATACAGGATACATGTATGGTTCAAACGTCTCGACTGTCAACTCACCCACTTAGAACAAAAATTGAAGAAACCGGTCCAAGTATAGTCTCAAACTTTGGTGTAGATATTCAGAATTTTAAACAGCAACGTTTTTTATTCAAAATCCCAGTCCTAAAAATGTAGAGTACATGTACATGTAGATTCTGTTTTCAGTATATTCTCCTCCGTCAAGATTGTGAACAAATCTCTTCCATTAACTCTCTCCGATTTACAGCGACGACTCGCAGATGTCAAGATGTTTTGTCGGCTACTTATTAAAAAAAAATAAGAGATGGTTTCCTTCCACAAATGTTCAAAGCTGTTGAGAAATTATGCGTGCCATACTTGCCCAGGTAGTGCCACAGAAAATGCCTCGATGATGTTATCGACGATGCTTTAAAGATTTATGACATCATCAGGGGTAGAATCTTCGATAACGGCTCTTAGTTTAGATAACTCAAATCGCTGTAGAGTAGTTCACTTATTTTCTGTCAGTTTACTGTGAACTTAATCAATGTTTTGTCTTCACAATCTCCTCAGTCGAGCTGGAAACCTTTTTATTACAAAATCCAGCCGCCTTGATTATAAAGGCCATATTCTCAATGACTAACTCAGATGGGAATCGAACCCCGAACCACTAACATCCAGGGTTATGACGCCAATGCACCGAGCTTTTTAAAAAGATGGCAGTTTGTTAGATCTCCGACTGTCACGTTTATCAATGCAGGTGGTTTGCAAAACGGAAGATCCACAGAAGCGAAACTCATATCCCCCGCACCTCAGCACCGAGGAGTATATCACTCTATCTACAAGTATAAATATATCCTGGATGACGAGAGCTGGACTTTGGTTACATTGTCTCCGATGCGGATCCTGTGCCAGCAAGTTTAATCCCCCGCTGAATTGCAGATGATATTCTCAACCACAATTAAGTTGCCTCGTCTGGATAACTAACGCTGTCAATCTACGCGTGGATCGGCCTTGCCGTACCTGTAATTGAGACACTGCTTGCACTAGCAAATATTTTTTAACTTTATCTGCTGCCTACATCAGCATTTAGTTGAGAGGTCTACGGTTATAAGGGGAAAGAACTGTGTTAACTTGAACTATCTGCACTAGCGCAAAGGTGTGTCCTCCGCCGACCAAAACAAATGTGTTACATGTAGTCTGATGAGGGTGCAAGCGTCAGAACATTGCTCATGTACCGGTACATGTATGCACCAACGGCAGCAGTCGATTTTCAGAAAGATGCTACATGTAACATACTCACAACTGCTATTAAGCATCTAGACTCTTGAATTGGTAACCAGCCAACATGCAATTGAATTTAGTTTACCTACAGCTGGTACTCTGCATAAGTAAGCCAATCGCAACAGACTTTGGGGCACAATTATGCTTTGGCAACCGAATTTTAAATAAGAACAAATTTAAATAAGAAATGCCAGCCAAGCAACGTTCACCAGCTACAGTTCCATGAAATATCTATGGCAGGTGGCTGGTACTCTGCACGATGCCACTTAGTGCTAACCTACCACACTCGCTTAAGAGTGACTTTCAGCTTACCATCGCCTTGAAATATACTAAGCACATAGAAATTCTGCTGCAGATGACAAGTATTCTGCTCAGCTGAATACTACAAATGTTGCTCGACGGATGCACAGGGACAGCTAGACTCGCTAACATTCATACCGGTGATTTCGTCGATCGTACACGAAGAGAAACTCAAACACTGTGAACGATGCAGAACGGACTGAAGCCAATCGAGTGTTGCTGTGAATGTGTCCCGCGACGGCAGCGATACAAAGCTGGCAACATCACAGAAGGGAGAAATTGTATTTGAATAAACTCATTAAGATGTTGGTGAACGACAGTGTTCTCTCCAAGTTTTGACAACTGCATAGTATTCACGAATACAGCCAGTCGAGCAGGGCAGATGTATACACTGTATACACAGCGTGTCATTTTGGGGCTTAGAATCGACTGAAGTTGATGAATTTTACTGTTTATTAAGTCAAAGCTGCTTGAATTGAACATACCGTACATCGACAAGAGACACAATTGTTTCAGATATACGGTGCTTAAGTGATAATTTAAACAGCAAAAGGAACGAATGACTAGCACGGGGCTCTACCAAACATCAAGTGATTTAGGGCGCATCAATTAACGTAACAAAAAATAAAACGGTGACGTTGGATTTCTCAAACACAAACAACCCTCGACTGTTCAGGAGCGATCTCGCAGAATCAATTTCAGCTTTGGACACTCAAGCCAGTGTACCAATGCCACAAAAAAACACCGTAGAATTCTTTGGGTTCTGGTATTTTGAACACTGTGTATCAAAAGTCGTTTGGATTTCCCTCGGTGATTAATGTCTGATGGAGCAGCCGTATATCTTGATTGTATGGTGGGAATAATAATCAGTGTATCAAATCAGAATGCCAGCTTCATCCCAACACGGAATTCCGAAAAAATAAATCACTGCTTCTTCTGCCAACTACCGAATGTATCTCGTCTTTTTTTCTTTTTCTTTTTTAATTCCTTTCTTTTCTGAAGTCACTGGGACCTTTTTCCAATTTTTCTTTCTCCCTCGATGCCGTTTTTTTCATAGGAATTTCGGTATTCACAGCTTGTACTATCCCACGCTGACTGTGAACCGCAGAAGTTTGCACAACGAACACGGTGCATTTTGGATACAGCTGTGAAAAGCTCGGGAACAAATCCCTTAGTTCGTCCAATTTCCTTCCGAGTGTCTGCAAACAAAAACCTGTAAACATTAACTGTGGTAGAAGATTTTGAAAAGCAGTTTCCCAATGTTTTCATCCTCAACTTCCGATCAAGCCTCTAAGAGACAGGGAATACGTTTCGGAGAAAGATGTGCTCGCTTGAATCGGGCCTTCGCAGCTAAGAGCAAATTTATAAAATACAAACACCACAACCTCTTTATCCCGACTGGCTTTGTGAAGTGAATAAAGCGATGATTCAATTCGCTTCGCCCCGGAAATGTTCACCTTATCAGAAAAAGGGCTTAAGTCGTTGGAAATCTTTTTTGTTTGTTTCCTGTTTCTTATTTCCAGAAACAAGATTAGTAGAGATACCGAGGCAACATAAGCCAGGTCGGACTTAAAATGCATTAAAAATGACAATGCCCCGCAAACATATTCGAACGTTAGCGTGGCACTTTCCACCTAAATCCATGCCTTGAATAATGACATTCGTACGAATTCAACTCGCAAGATAAAGGAAGACTTTGTTTTTCCTCCTAGCGCTGCATCTTCTCCCGTACATCCAGGAGCAAGGAAAGGCCGGTGTACATATCAAAGAGGTTTATGTCTGTACGAGTGTGACATTTCTCGCTGAATTGGTAACAGCTGAAGACCTACCCCCGCTAAGCCTCGCCTTATTCCATGTGGCCGCGGGCACGATGGACTCGCATGACACAACATGAATGGGTTTTCAATAGGAAATCTCCACAAGTAGAGGTACATGATGCCGCTATCTTCAAATGAGATTGGGAAAACGATCCGCCCATGCTGTAAACATGTTGTTCCGATCCGTCTAAATTTCCAAAACAAGTTTCGAAACAAGGACAGAGCTGTTTCTCCAACGTGTCCTTCGCCGGTGTATTCTACAAATCTGTTTAATGGTTCCCAAGATTTCGTCTGTTTACTGGCAAATATTACTCTTAGGAATATCTGCTCAGTGGACGAGCGTCCATGATATGCGAGCAGATTCAGTTGATTCATTATGCAAATCAAGACTGCATCTTGACCTCAAATTCTGTCTATTCAGCAGGCGCAATATAATATCGCGTCTTCCGTTAACCACTGTTAAGTTACAAACACACGACCGCCAAATTGACCAATCAGCAGCTTTGTCCGCACTTCTACTCGAAAAGAGGCGACTCCGATTGGCTGGCACACAGACACAGGGTTGCATAAAATTAACATGTCTAGATATATCAGACGTTATCTCGCAAGGGTATAATGTCCGATACTCGGACCAGGCAATTATAAGTGAAGCATCAAAATTAAAGGCAGGATACACCATTGGTAATTGCTTGAATTATCAGGATTGGGTGGATTTTGGGGGTTGGATCTTATAGTAAATATCGTTTAAATGAACTGTTCGAAGTTTTACAATCATGGATGCCGGGGAAAGCAAGAAAAACTGTGTTCGTTTTCAACTGGCGTTGGGCAGTGGTTCTTATTTGTTTTTTTGTTTTTTTATAATTTCTTTTTCCTATAAAATTTAATTTTTCGGAACAATTATAGGATATCTAGCGCAATCATTTTGCTGAATGCCTACAATCATTATTTACTTTCAATTAAGCAAGATATTTCTTAACCAGTTCGCGCCGGATGACGTATATAAACTCAAAAATTCCCCCAAATTCAAAACGGAAATGCGTGGGTGTGCTTCCTGGCACTATCAGCCTGAACACGCTTCGGATCGAGTTTCGTTAAAAATAATCCCGCCCGTCGGCTCGGCGATGTTAAAATAATCCCGGGGCGAACTGGTTAATAAATTTTTTGATATCTGCAAATAGTGTATCCTACCTTTAAATCTTTCTTACAACGCACTGTGTACAATATCATTGCACATTCTTCAGCACTCCCTTTTTTTTCCCCAAAAAACCACGACAAATTCCTGGGAAGTTTGGGTGGTGATGCTGCCGGCTGCTATCAAAGTCCGAGTTCGAGTGCCGTTCCTTGGAGTCTGACCGGACTTGACCCACTTGTAGCCTAGATGGGGCCGACAAACCATGGAGATCATGACATGCTGGTTACCAATTAAAACAAAACACCCACAAATATAATGGCTACGCAGACTTGCCCGGTACTTTGAGGTTTTGGTCCAGCGTTGTCGTTGTTTTAAATTTACTTTAGAATACTCCGCGGATTACAGGAAACAGAGGGCCTCAGGTTGAACCATGGTTGAACTAAGGCATAAAAAAAAAAATGTTATGTTGGCGTAACCCGACCGACCCTAAAAATACGGCCGACCCTGGACATTTTTTTTTCAAGGGACGAAATGTAATGATTAAAATCTATATAAATTTAGTTATAAATACGTTTGAAACCATTTCTGACCGTTTCTCATTGTTGTGTGTGTGGATTGTGAAAATATTGAACCTGGACACGCTATCGTGTATCACTACCGGCTTAAACAATTAGACAACATATCATTTTCATTGCTGAGAGAAAAAAAAAAAAAAAAAAAAAAAAAAAAATCCCGACCTACCTACCCTATTTTTTGGGGCCCGTTACGCCAACATAACATTTTTTTTTTTATGCCTAACCAGTCCTTTGCTGAAGTTTAATAATCACAGACTGAATGCCCTTTTCCCAATGCAGTCGGTAGCCTAGAAATGCACTGACCCGAAGATTTACGTAGGTAATTAAGGTAGGTAATTA
Organism: Crossaster papposus; assembly: GCA_037893245.1. Classification (NCBI taxonomy): domain Eukaryota; kingdom Metazoa; phylum Echinodermata; class Asteroidea; order Velatida; family Solasteridae; genus Crossaster; species Crossaster papposus. Next base: position 33,843 of record JBAIAA010000465.1, read on the forward strand.
ATTTACACAAAAAAAGATGAATAGGCAATCGAATCAAAACAGACACAGGACTGATACATTACTGCACTAACTGTAGTGACCGTGGGTGCCACGAAATGCACGTTGAATCCATCCACAAGTTTCCATTAAACAACAAACAGTTCGCATCGCAGTATAAACTCCATTGGAAGATGTAGTTACCGTACGTACACTATTTAATTGGACCTCTTCCCCTGATTAAATAAATAACCGGGTCATCGAATGCTGAATACCTCGAATTCCTTGAATGCGAGATGGTTATTTGATGACAAGTTTATCACCAAGGCGTTTAGCATACCGGTACCCGGTAATCCCGGCGCACAGATGGTCTTTTTGACAACGTTAATTACATGTCCCGACGATGCACGCAGCTGGTTTCCCCCCGGTACTTTGCTCGTTGAAGTGTAGCGACGGGAAAAGATGTTGTCTACTCAAGTGTGCACGTACAGAACGACTAATAAACCGAGAGAGAATTAAAAACCTCCTTGTGTCTCAGACGCCGGATGTATAGATGCATGTGTACGATTACCTATGGATGGCTTAGTATTAATACTAACACACGGCATGCTTAACTGCACATCGGTGTGCAGGCGTCGGCGTCCCGCTTACACTACACAATGTTGACAGGGAATGTCAATGGTCGCCAGTGGACGAAAACGTGTGTACACTTAATGTTGAACACTCGAACACGGTTACAACCGTGCGGCACTGGTGCAGGTGTAGACTTGATTCAAGTCTGAAGTTTAAAATTCCTGCATGAGGGCGACTGCATGCATGGAAATGTGACGGTCTTTCACAAATCCATCAAAAGGACAACAGAAGCCAATCACAAGGTGATCACAAGCACATCATAAGAAAATCACAAGGTGGTCACACGTACACCATAAGGAAATCACAAGATAATCACAAGATAATCACAAGCACATCATAAGGAAATCACAAGGTATCACAAGCACATGATAAGGAAATTACAAGCCAATCCTAAGGAAATAACACGCCAAACATTAAATAACTTTTTGACTTGCATTCTTCCAATAATCAGAGATTGTTGAGCAAGTGTTTAACAATAACAGAATAATGCTACATGTACATACCGGTACATGTCAGTACCGGTACGAGTCAGCACACCCTATCACAGTGTTCAAATGGTAAGATGTCAGCACTGTCTGCACTACAAGTTTGTTAATTTTTCCTCGTGCACGCTTACAAAATTATGCCAGTGACGGGGAAAACCACTTTTTTTTTCTTCCAAAGACATACATTTGTACATCAGTACTTGTACCGGTACATGAATAAAAAAAACAAGGCTACAACGTCTCTGATCCCTGAGCAAAGCGTCACTCACACTCCCTACGGCGGTGTTAGTGCGGTCGGTAAACACCACCCCCCGGAGGAGTAAGAGAGGCTGACGTGGCACTCATAATCCTGAGGATTAGAAACGTCTCGGCTTGTCTTACCGAAATGCAAAACGTTTTTTCATTACGGGCCGAGAAATGAGATTACAGAATGGTAAGGTACCGGTAGCACAGCGGTGGAACAGTGAACAAGTACCGTACTATGGCCTACATTTTACTCCTTGTTGCTAAGTTGGGATTTTGGTCGTTTGTTTCAGGTGGATTTGGAGGGTACACGTGCACGTATGACCCGCAGCAACTTCACGAAGCTACTAAGCAAAACAAATTGCTTAGCACAAAAAGTTCTTCCTGTGTAAAAATCCATCCAATTCTGACGATTTATAAATATTCTAAAAGCAAACGATTTATAAATATTCTAAAAGCAAAATATTCTATATTTCCTAGATCTAACATGTAGTGCAGTCACTGTGTGGACCGCTGAACAAACAGGGGCCAATTTCATTAAACATGTAAGCACCAAAATTTGCTTAGCATGAAAATTCTTCCTTGGAAAAAAAACAGGGTTACAAACCAACATTTCCGTTGATGTTTATTGTTTGTGACTGGTATTCAGCTGTTTTTTTGCTTTGAATGAAAAGCTTCTGGAGTTTTGGCCGATAACCTGTTTTTACTGAGCAAGACTTTTTTGTGCTAAGCACATTTTTGTGCTTACCCGGTACATGTTTTATGAAATTGGCCCCTGTTAACAAGTATTTTTGGAATAGGGTAATCTGTAGCAATTTAAAGAGGAACACTCGAGGGAAACACGACCAAAAGATTGGGTTGAAAGAGTTTTCACTGGGCAAGTTAATTAGTGTCGACAAACACTGTTTTTTTAATTATCATTTGTGTTTATTACAGTACTCTGTTCAATACAAGTTTCAGTGTGTAACCTTTTCTCCCGACAAAAGCTTCTCATTCTTAGTATGTGGAATTCAGCATGGGCCAAGAATGTAAAAGACATACGGGTACATCCCCTGGCACAGAAAAAGAAAATTGAATTTACAAATGAAACAATCTGAACAACAGTTTAGCCTTAGGTAAAACTGCAAACCGCTTTTTTTCTGTCCGTAATCTTGCTGCTGTTTCTTTTTTAACCCGGCAAAAATCGTGGCGGTACCAATTTTCTCCCAAACTCCCCTGTGGAATCAAAATGTTTCAGCATACCGGTATCGGTACGTGCTAAAACACCGATTCCTCCTGCAGGAATTGCGGAGCTTAAACCCCCGGCCGGCCGTTTTGTCACAAACAAGAATAGTCGGCATCACCGTCTTACCATATCAACAGTAGTTGTCTGTCTGTCATAAACTGCATCCTTTGAAATTCTGAATAAACTACATTTTATCATCCTTACACCGGTATTTTCTACATACACGTTTCACTTGCATGTATACATGTCCATGCATTACAATGAACATTGTTGCTAGTTAAGTGAACTGTTACATTTTTTAGCAGACGTCCTACACATCCGCATCATTTTTCGCTCCAATTCACAAACAAAGAAAACCGTTCGCCAAGATATGGGGCTGTGATACAATATGGAAAATGAACGCTGGAAAAAAAATTAAAATAACTAGGCCACTATAAATACATGTAGGCTATCGGACACACTAAGCTAATTACGTGGTTAGACTTGACAGGACTGGGGACGAAAACCAATCAACTCATGAATATTCACGCATCAGCGTTTCTTTTTCTGCCAAATTTCGAGGACAGTGGAAACATTTAGCATCCAGTGAAGGTGTTTTCTGGGCGTGTACGAGCTGGCTTCACAGCATATCGGTAGTGTTTTGGGCGGTTTTGTTGAGTTATTATTTTATTTTTTTACTGACCGAGTTATTGTAGTTAACCAAAAAATAAGTAAATATTTTAAAGAAAAAAATTGGAAGCCAGACAAATTTTTCTGCCAATTTTTTTTTGCTTAAAATATTTGTCAATTCAGCTACTGTACATGTAGGTACCGGTAGTAACAACACAGAGTTGATGGAAGACCCATGTTAATGTAAATCGAGTACCACGGAATTGCCAAGTAAATTTTTTAATTGATATGGAAGGGACGACATCACCCAGCGCACTCTTTTTAAGTGTGTGTGTAAATGGCAGCCTGGGGTGCTGCGTATCATAGCAGCGGTTACCGTCTTCAATCATTTTTACATCATTGCTAACGGCGCCAATATATCAACTTCATAGGTTAGTCTCCTGCACACATGCACTTCACTCTCAAAGAAACATCTGAGGCTCAGAGATACTATTTTTGTAATCAAATTTCACAAAACCTCTAAAAGGGGTACAAGCCTTGTATCTCCATTCCGCATGTGGAAAAGCAAGCTTTCTTCCAAAACATATCGATAAATTTACATCCTTCTAAAGTTAATTTAGGGTTTTTGTAACCCTCTTGAGCGGTTAGTACTTTACCCAAGGAAAATAAGAAGTAAACATTGAGCTCAAAAAAACTTTCTAAAAGGGGTTGAAGACCTCAAAAAGTACAGTAGTAAAAAAAAACTAAAATTGGCAACTATCCATAAAGTAGCCAACCAAATTATTGTTCAAAAGATTATTTGAGGTAAAGATACTAAAGTTCATTTTTTTTTTTTTTTCTAATTTTAAAAATGGGTTTTTAAAGTGCAAGTTAAAAGAAAACGTCACCACACAGTGTATTTCAGTTAACCAGTTCGCGCAAAAGGACGTACATGTACACGCAAAGTTTCCCCCAGATCCACATTGCTTCTCTGCGAACTTATCAGTTTTAAATCAGTTTTACAAAACCACATGCACTGGTACACTAGCTAACCTCGTCGTTAAAATCGTTTCGACTGTTAATTACCATTTTTTTCCAACCAAACAAATCTTCACTTGTACTTAAAAAAAACCTTTTAAAAAAACTAACGCAAATCAGCGATCTAGAATTCAAAAAGAAAATCCATCTGCTTTTTGTCTCTAGTCCCACAAATGCTTTTTACTTTTATTTTCTTCAATCATCTCCAAATTATTTCTAAACACTGCCAACGTCATCTCTGAAAAACTACTGTAGCTTCGTCGACTAGACAAGGTGCATCCCACTGTCACATGGGCACACGCATCAATTAACTAAACAAATAAAAATACTGAATGGAGGAAGGGGAAAACGCGATCTCACGCTGGAATAACAGTTTCGCAAAAATATTTTTTAATAACAATGCAGCTATCACTAGAGCTCAAGGCCCTCGGAGAGGAGTCAATGTACACTATACGCTATCGGCAAACTGAGCACAATATATATAAACAGAAATATATTTATTGCCTTTTTTTTTATATTCTATCAGCTTGTGCTTTGTAGGTCGGCTGGGCAGACAATATTTTGGGGGGTGTTAAAGAAAGCAAGATTGAAATTAAAAAAATTGAAGGGGTGGTCGTTGTGCTTAAGGCTATGAAGCTAAAGAAAATCACGTTATGATTTTATTTTTTCAAAGTGTTTTTTTTGGGGGGAGGAGGGGAGGTTAAAGTCAAGTTGGTCAGGAGAAAAACAAGCGTCATTTTTGTGTTGGCCAAATTAATTTTTGCCAAATGTTCTTTGCCATAAATTTATCGTACATTTTCCTCAATTCTGCTTTTAATTGAACCCATCAAGAAACTTTGCAGTCACTCACTGTATTGTGTGGTACATATTAAAAGGGTATTAAAAGGGAACGTAAAACACGTAATTATTAAGATACCTGTACCTGTACACACGTGTACATGTAGCTGTATTTTACTGGAGCTGTATTTTACTGGGGCAATGCAATGCTTTTCTCAGAGTGTCTATCTTGGAAACAGTGACTGCATGTCCAGGAACATGGCCCCTCCTTGCCGACATGTACTGTAAGTGTCGCTATTAAATCAGATCTCTCTCACGCTCACGCGACGTCAGCACCATTTTTTCACCCTCCAATGAACTTTTTCCCGGCCAACGCCTCGCCCGACAGTAACTTCGTTTTCTCTTCCCGCAGAGCTCCGAATCCTTAACCTCCTTCATATACAGTAACAAAAAACAGAGACAAGATACCGCGCCCACAACATCGGTATGCACGCTACGCCACACCAATCTCAAAAACTTATCTAATTAAGAAACCCTGCAACACTTTATTTATTTTTTTCTATCTTCTTCGCATGGACTGCACTGCCAAACATCTTAGAGTCGACCGATACCCAGCAGCATCGGAGTACCACAGAAGGAACGGAGCAGGGATTGAAAAACCAGGCAACAATATTCTTCCGTGGAAGTAAAGCGAGTAGAAAAAAAAACCAGAAAAATCTCATTTTGAAACAGGGAATACGGGCAGTCCCCAGGGTACCCGACCACGGCCGCTGAAAATTGCGTTAACTAATCAAGGCCGGCTGAGACAATTGCATTAGGGAGTTAGCGGAGCACCAAGGAACGATTGCAAGACGATATCGGATGGTTAGAGCCAATGATGAGATTGCGGTGAGTGGCACACGTTAATTTCTTCTTCTTTTTTGTCTCTCTTCTCTGGAGTTATTATCAATTAAAGCGCGTATTTACCGCGAGATTGGAACGTTTTCACGATCCATTTCAGACACATTAGCCGTCTCAATTGGGGGTAGAAAGAGTCAAAAACAAATCTATTAGCAGCCATGCATGCGTTATTTGAAGGAGGTTTGGGATTTCAGTGTTGTTTGAAAACTAGGTCAGACTAAAACCTGACGATATTGAACTCACTGTCCTACCGGTACATGTACATGTACCGGTACATGTAACTTGCACAAATCTAACATTATCACTGACCCAGGTGTGATTTTAGCAGTGATCAAATGTTTTCGTAGATCCGGGTAGAGGGCTGACAATTTCATTTAATCATCTTGGTATTTAATTACAGGACAGCATTGATCAAAGTTGACAATGATTTTTGTGACTCAAATCAAGTCAGGTCGAGCATTTTAACCCTAACCCTACCAGGCACAGCGCAGTGCATCAGGTAAAAAAAGTCTGGTGCACTTGTGATGGATTTAGCTGTCAACACCAGTGCATAAACAACCACAGTCTAAGACTATGAGAGCTAATCCCAATTGAGCACTGACAGAGATGGATCCAGCTGTGTTCTGTGACCACAGACTCTGAAGCAGTTTGACTTTGAGATTTTCGCCCTGATGGATCTCGCTGCAGACAAGTCACTTTGACAAACAATGCAATCTGAAGCGTTTTGGCAGGGTTTCTTGCCAAAATATCCTGGAGGGTTAGGGTCAAATAAGTGGCATAGCCGTAGGTCAAGGAGTCGAGTCAAAAATTAGGTTCAAGTCAATTTGAGTCACAAATATTTACTTTCTTCAAAAACAACAACAATGAGGCCACAAAAGAGTTAAGTTTCCGATTACATGGCATTTGAAAACATGGCAGGTACCGGTAGGCAGGGAATTTTTTTTGCACAGGTATGGGCTTCTACGTGTAGTCAAGTTTTAAAGGAAATAATTTGTCTTTCTTTTTTCATTAAACAAAATTTAGGGTCTGGGCCATTAACCCTAACCGTCCTAAATCCACACCCTAAATTGTTAGATTTTGATGGACTTGGTCCTAAGCCTGGCGTGAAAACAATAGTGATGGATTATGATGGACTTGGCCCAGGAGGCCTAATTGATGTAATTGTTTAATTGATTAATTTTGCCCAGGATCCATTAGTGTTTTTAATATAAGGCATTTGTGACCGTCCACGACGAAAGGGCTGTAAAGTAGGCATCTTGACGGTTTAAGATATTTAGAGAAATGAAATCTACAAGAAATAAGCTTTAAAATAATGTATTACAAGACATAGTTGTTATTTATGGTTAGCTACAACAAGTAACACTGAGTATGAACATTCTTGGTTTTTAATTGTTTTTCACATATTTTAATGGTCCTTTTTCTCAAAATAAGCTCTGGCGACTTTACAGCCCTTTTGTTGTGGATGGTCACATTTGTTCCAAATCCATCTACATGTACATGTACATACGGTACATCAACCAACACTTCAGTAGGGATTCAATCGAGTTGAGTCTTCTGTGCATTCAACTCATCTCATTAGGGCTGTTTTCCAAACCCCGTCTTTGTCTCGGGCTTCATTCATGCAGTCTAGCAATAGGCTTGAGCCGGAGACGGAGCCGAGGCCAGGGGTTTGGAAAATGATCTTGGACAGTTTTCATTTTGTGTACAACCTAAACAGTGCCCTCTGTTGCCAACAAACCATCATTTTCATCAATCAGAAATTTTGTCTGGACAAGATAAACAGCCCCCTCTAACGTTCAAAAACTGAACATTGGGACAGAGACAGAATGAAAGAGAGCCCTCTACAGGTGAAAAGAACAACATTTCTGCATTTGTGGGTGATGTATAATACTGCCCTCGTGTGATTCTAAAAGTTTCATGGGCTCTACAACAAAATGAACACACAAAAACTGTGTAATTTCTGTGCCTGTGGCATGAAAATTGTTCGTTTTTTTACACAATGCATGTGTACACATATCTCAGTAAATTTGCCTTAATAAGGTGTAAACTATACTCGTCCAAAGCATGATACCGGTAGGTAGAACACACCATTGGTATTTGCTTGAATTATCATGAATAGGTGGATTTGGGGGGTTGTATTTTATAGAAAATACCGTTTAAAGGTAGGATACACCATTTGCAGATATCAAAAATATTTACTACCGAATAAATACGAAATATCTTGCTCATTTAAAAGTAAATAGTGATTCTAGGCATCCAGCAAAATGATTGCGCTAGATATCCTGTAATTATTCCGAAAAGTCGAATTTTATAATGAAAAATTCGCGATCGCCGGACGGCGATCGCGAAAAAACAAAGATAACATAAAAATAACTGCTCGACGCCGGTTAAAAACAAACGCTGTTTTTCGTGTTTTTCTCGACATCCATGATTGTAAAAAATCGGACAGCTCAGTTAAACGATATTTACTATAAAATACAACCCCCCAAATCTACCTATTCATGATAATTCAAGCAATTACCAATGGTATATACTACCTTTAACTGACATGTTTATAGTTAATCATGGATGCTGGGAAAAGCAAGAAAAACTGTGTTCATTTTTAACCGGCGTTGGGCAGGGGTTATTATTTTTCTTTGCGATTGCCCTTCGACAAACGTGATTTATTTTTTTTGATTCTATGTATATTTGAAACAATTACATGATGCCTACAATCATTATTTACTTTCAAATAAGTAAGATATTCCCTAATAATTCGGTAGTTGAATTTTTTGATATCCTACCTGATTACAAATGGAAAATCCATTCGTACATCAACAAAAAGAATAATTATAAAATTACATGTATCTTACCTGGAGGGTTTGAGCAGACATGCAGCGAAGGGGTAGAAATAACATCCACAGAGAGCCACATGGAAAAGAACATTCATAAGGAAAACAAAATGATATTAGAATTTTCTGATACTTTTAAATGTTTAAAAAGATTTAATAAATACATCGTTCGTTTTCAAACAGTGGTTCTGTCGGGCAGTGGTTTTTATGTTGTTCTTGATTTTTCGCGATCGCTGTCCAGCGTTTTTGTTTTTTTATAAAATTCAATTTTTCGGAACTTTACAGGATATCTAGCGCAATCATTTTGCAGGATGCCTATAATAATTATTTACTTTTAAATATAAAGTAGAATATTTTTTAATAATTCGGTAGTAAAATTGATCGATATCTGCAAATGGTGTATCCTACCTTTAAACCATAACAGGTGGTTCAAATTCCGAATTCCAATGACAATTTATATGTTAATTGCTTCTAGTTTATAACTGAACAAATCTAAGGCCAGAAAGTGTCACTGAACCCGAATCAATGCTTAATTAAATCGACAGTATGCAGTTCATTATCATACGGTACCACATTGGGCGGAGTGAAACAAAATCGCTTTTATCGTTAAATACGTGTCTACAACCTCTTTTAGAACTCCTGGGGTCAACACTTCACGAAGGAGGAAACAAAACCAGTTTGTACATTCTTCAGTGAAACTTAAGACTCTGGTGGTTAAACCTAATCCTTTACAACCACAAGTTCCCGCATCGGGATTTATAAGCAGTGCCGGGGTTCGTTTCTCAATTACATCAGAGGACTAGTTCATTTATTTAGGGTTTCCAAAAAGAAAAGAAATGTGTAGAAGAGATGTAATGAGCTGATTTATCCTACTAGGGTTGCATTCATTATGCACAGAGGCATTGGATACTGCGTGAACTGTGAACCTGAAAAGGAAACACAGTTTGGGTACAATTTATCACAGTTCGATTTTCAAAGACAGGCAAGAGCCAGAATTACATGTACATGTACAGTATGTACCCACATGTACAGTCAGTTTGAAGCTTCGGGAAAAGTGCTTTCTTTTATTTGCTACGTGTATGCTTATAACTCTCTCGGTAAAATAAATATTCATTAGATGTGATACCGATTTTATTCAAAAGTAAAGTAGAAAAAGATTTACCCTTGATGTCAAATGAGATTTCACGATTTAATGTTCATGTTTTATACCTCATTTGACACAAGGCTAAATAATAACTTTCAAAATCAAATACTGTAGCTTTTTGCCAATATAACCACAAAACGAGAAGAAATTTATACAAGATATACATTTTCTATACTGTAAAACCTAATTTAAAATATCTATTTAAAGATACATTGTGCAAAATCAGTCAATTACCGGTACAATGTACATGTACATAAACATGTCATTAGGAAATGCAAGCCAATCATTGCAGTGTTCAAAACGAAAATTCCATCTACTGTACCGGTACGTGTAGACGTAGAGAATCAGTTCAAATTTCTATCATTACAAAGTCAATGTTTTTTTCCTTAATTAAAACTAAACACCACGCAGCCCTCCACACACACAGAGATGCTGTTTTCATTTCGGTGAAGTATCCCGGTAATTGCTATCAAAGCAAGCTTGAGTCACCGCCCGGCATTGCAGCGTCCCGTCCAGACTTGAAGCACCGTGCGTGCTAATCCCCCGCACTCATCAATAATTCAAATTAGCACCGGGACTAATGAGCCGTAGATTTCCGCTAAGGCACCACCAGCAGATAAGAACTGGCGCCCTAAGCCGAGCCAAACTTATTCACACGTTTCTAAGTCTGTGACGGAGACCGTTCAGTCCAAACGCATTTTTTAAAGTGGTTAACCCGAACCATCCAAATCCTCCGAAATCCTCTTTGCAAATTGCAGGATTTTGCAGGATTGAGGGCGTTTGGGGTTTTTGCCACTGGAGGATAACGCAAGATCCAGGTCATAAGGCGTAAACTAATGCTGGATGATTTTGCACGATTGAGGTTACTTGGATATTTATACAAATAAGGATTTTGGAGGATTGAGGTTATTTTGTTCTTTCACACTGCTCATGCTCTATGCACATTCTCCATAGAGCTTCAGTCAAGGTGTAAGTTATGTGTAAGGAAATGTTTGCATAGAAACGAGTGCAAGAAAACAGCAACGTTGATCGCTCATCCATATCAAGATTCCAATTTCCAGACAGCGACCGACTGCAAGTCAAGACGAAATCATTCATGTTGCATCGTGCATATCCTTGAGTAGTTGAATGGACGTCCTCTAGACAAAATTGATTGGCTGGGGTTTTTTTCTTCAAGATTTTCTTAAATGTCAACAGTCAAAATCCATGATTTTGAGTGAACTGCTAATTTAACTTGAAGAGTGGTCAGGAAATAAAACATCTATGTAATTGATGATGTTACCCAATGTTTACAGAATGACATCACAGTGGGGTCACCGCAATGACACTCGCTCTACTTTTACGTGCATATTGCCGACATAGGATCTGTTTTCGACCAACAGACAATGAAATGTGCAGTTTCAAGCCCTGTAATCCATGAAAGATAAGACGTCAGACGACAGGGAAAGATGATTACTGTGCAGAGGATTTTACTCGGAAGCCACAGAGCCAAAAAATGAGCGTGGAAACGGCCAGTGTACACCAAATTCCAAATTCTTATAAGAGTCGCAACTTGGAATTAGCTATTTCTTTCCTCTTTTTTTTTAGCACACAAATATTAAATCATAATTTTACAAAAAAATATATAAGCCATATTTCACGTATTTCGGTAATTTTTCTCATACCGTATTGCCGGCAATCATTTTAAAGACATTGTTTGTTCAACATTATGAAAAAAGGAAAACAGTGGCATTTATGAGCCAAAATTAAAAGAAAACACAAAAACGTAGAGCTGCACACCGTGTATTAAAACAAATATTTGCTCTGGAGAATACCGAAATGAATGTACATGTACCGGTATCTCTTTGTACTACTACCAGTAATGAGAGAAGCTCGAAGAATGTCTTATTAAAAAAAACGGCAATTTTTTGTTATGTTCTTGATCGTTCTGTACTCAGAGAAGCTGAAGACACACTGTCTTATCTCCGTGACCGCAGGGTAGTGATGTTCTGCAACAATAGTGACTACAATGTTGACATGACTGTCTACGGTCATCGCCGCTCATTAATAATCCGCTATGTTATTTTTATTTTTCTAATTTCTCATGCTCTATTTGCATGCATCTGTGAGTTTTTTTTCTTTTCTTGGTTAGCGTTCGTTGGCTAAGGATAACACACTGACTAAGGGTTTTCATTAAGTATGATGGACTGCGTACTGTAAGCCGTACAGACGGATATTATTGCCATTTCTCGCTGGAAGCTCCGGTGTTTAAACATTTTTCCTTGGGGTCTTTGTCCGAGCGATGCTAATTGTGGGGAGCAATTTGGGCTACCGGTGTATTTGACAGGGTACCGGTACATTGGACGCTGTAGGGGAGCTACATGTACTTAGGATGATGGAGAGGAAGTAATTTATCTTAAATGTAAATGTGAAAGGTCAGAGGTGATGGTGGCTTTCTTGTACACATACAGCTTTACATTGCCATGATTATCATGATTATACCTAAACGTACACGTACTTGTACTGGTAGCTCACGGTTTTCTTAGATGCCAAAGTATCATTATGATGGACTTGGGTCAGGAGGTCCGAAGCACTGCTCGGAGAATCTGATTGATTTCGTCCATCATGCAGTGCCGCTGTTGTATTACATACTGGTACATGTAAATGTACAATGTACTGTACAGTGTACATTTGTTTATGGTGTAAATCAAGGAGTTTACTTTGTTCCTCTCGATAATTTCCTTTGTTTTTTGAGACGGCTCTCATTGGTTTTTTACACGAATCTCAATCGAGGACGTCCTCGATTCTAACCCTAACCCCAATTCACCTTCGTGTCGGCAGGCATGTGTCCTCCATTTACACCATAAACAAACGCATACACATGTACATTATGTACACATGTGTACTAAGTCCATCAACATCCCATAAGAAACCCTCATATCATGGATTTTGGCAGATTTGGTCCTGAACTAGTAAAAGGCAGTAGGGACTTTACAGTTACCCAGTTCGCGCCGGATGACGAATATAAACGCAAAGTTTTCCCCAAATTCAAAACTGATGATGCATTTAAACACGTCACGAGCAAGGCCGTAAATGTCTGTCAGCAGCGAGCAAGGCCGGAAATGCGTGGGTGTGCTTCCCGGTACTATTGGCCTGAACACGCCTCGGATCGAGTTTCGTTAAAAATAATCCCGCCCGTCGGCTCGGTGATGTTAAAATAATCCCGGCGCGAACTGGTTAATAATAAAAAATGACAAGCCAGCTACATGTACATGTACCATACACGCTTCCAGTGGCTACTGTGCCTGTATCTGGGTTATATCAACCGGCTATCAAAACCTTGTTAATGGGCCATCACATCAGCAGACAGACAGACAGACAGACAGACAGACAGACAGAGAGACCAACCCACCATCCCCCACCCCCTAAACCAAAGAGAAAAAAAAGAAAAAAAAAGAAGAATAACAAATAAAAATCCCATCGATCCGCAAAATAACGTGTTTGTTTTAATTGTTCCGTGGGATAAAGCAAACACGTCATCTTTCTGAAACCCACACCGGTTTCATTTTCGATCTTCTTTAATCCTAACAAGCCTAGAGTTACGTCAACAGTTGCCGCTCTGTCTATCTCCTGTCCTGTCGTTCTGTCTCTCTCCTGTCCAGCCTCAACACAACAGCAACGTGTCGCCTAGCTAGCTTGTTTATGAACAGGACTCGGCAATTGGATCTGGGCAACCTGACACGTGCCTTCACACTTATCCCGCCCCGCCTACGACCGACCGACCGATGAAAAAAAGATTGAAAAAAATACATCATTAGCTCATCATGTATGTACCCAAGGTGACCTGCGACTGACTGACTGAGTTCATTTCTCTCGTCTTTCACGTCAATACAATTACACGTTCACTTTTATAGCTTCATACACCATATGAACTGACCACTCAAAGTTTCAAGTTTATTTTTCATGTACATGTACATGTAATGCCAGTGGAAGATACATGTACGGTACAGCGCGAACTGGTTAACAACTTATTACTTTCAAGTACGGTATTTTAGGCCTAGGGGGTTCAAAGTGGTTACAAATATCTTGAGAATTATGGAAAATCAAACAATTTTAAAATACCGGTATAATCTTTCCGCATGAATACCGGTACAAGTAATTGTCATGAAAATCGGTGGACTGGACACACCTTCATCAATAATCCGACCAAGAATTTCCTGACCTTTAACCTCTACCGCCCGATCCCCTTCCCCTCCCTCTCTCTCCCCCTCCCCACAGAGTCAACCCCCTGTTTTGCTCGGAGTGAGAGAGATTCACCAAGCAGTCAAGTGTTCCGGAAAAAACACAAATAGTGCAATTATAGAGTCGGCGAAGGAAACGAAATTAAGGAGCGTGCACGTCTCGTCGTCGGGACCGTTTCTTGGTCTTCACGATGACGACGTTTTGACTGCTGATGTTCACGCACTGGCGAGCCCAGCGAGGAAGATCTTGACAAGATCTTAGCAGCCATCTCGTTAGTGGCTGCTGGTTCAGTCGTAAGATTTCCTTTCACAGCAGTTGTGAAGATAACAGGGAAAGGAGGGGAGGGGGGGGGGGGGGGGGGGGTGAGTAAGCAGGGAGGACTACAGGTACAATGTATGCATACTTGGGAGACAGAGTTATATTCGGCACATTACCATAACTTAAGATTTTAGTTTTGGGTAAAAAACACTGGTGTTTTCCAAAATAAATAAATTTGTTCTTCAATCGATATCAGATTCATGAACAGATATTTTAAAGGAAAACTCCACCCCAGTTTTAAATCAAATTAATGGTTGAGGGTGTAATATTTCATGGTGACTGGTAATTTTATTTTTAAAGATTGGTTGTTGCAATCATGAAAAAAAAATATTTTATAATAAAGCTCCTGCCGTCATGCGCGCGGCCATTTTGTAGCGCGATGTCTGTTCATCCGGGACATTGTGACGTAATGACTACACCAACAAAACCTGAGTGCCTTGCACAGAAAACTCGCATAGCGAAATCCAGAGTGACAAGGTATTGTTCCCCGACGCATACACTGACTGTTCTTATTATTTGTAAATGGTGTTGCCCGACTGCAAGGCTAGCGTCAGTCTCGACTCCATGGGTGCGTGCGCGTTCCTTCACTAACCCCTGGCCGTTATAATGAGTAAAGAACGCTAACTAACCGGCTATAGATCGCGCAATGCATGATGGTAAAACAATCGCAGCCAGAGCGTAGCCCTGGTAACAAGGATGGAATAGCGCGGTTGCGTCCCTTTCCTTTCGTGAATGCACCCGCCGTACGTGTCCTCGCGGAGGTCGTCCCATAATCATGACGATTTGTCAAGCTTTTGGCTGCTCAAATAAACCAAATTCACGGAAAAGCCTCAGTTTCTTTCAAATACCCGATCCCAAGAAACGTCTGGATACTTGTAAGAAATGGCTGCACAATATAAAAAATGCAAAATTCGACATCAAAACCTTTGTGCCTAATCGAGCGTTCATTGTTTGTGAAAAACACTTCGAGCCCGAGTGTTTCGAGGAAAATCGACAGGCAGCTCTTCTTGGGTATGAACCAAGATGCAAGAAGCTTCGACAGGATGCTGTACCACCTACACTCTTTTCCTTCAAAGCGAAGTCAAAGCGTCGAGAGTCAACAGTAAGGAGACTTGATTCTGCTAAGAAGAGAGATGTAAGATTGAATGTTAACAAACTGTTATTGTTTACATGTAATTATGTACATGTCAATTTCAATTTTGTCATGTTCTAATTTTGCTAGTTAAGTTTACTTGGATTGTACTACTAGATTAACTGCCCAATAATTATTATGCTACAATCTATATTGTGTAGTTTTAATTTAAAGAAGTTACGATATATAATGATGGTCCAATGGTACTATTTTCAGATCGTTGATAAACTGCTAGCAGTAGCAACAGAAGAACCTTGCCAGCAGCCTTCTACTTCAACAAGCTTAGGTGGCGCATGTCATGCTGATGATGGTTCTACTAGCATCATGAACACCAATGTAAGTACAGTGAACAAATTTCTTCTCACATAGCAAATGCAATTACCAAAAACAAAATTAAAAAAACCCAAAAACATGATTGTTAAAAATATGAATTATACATTTTTTGGTGATCCAATATACATGTATCTAACAACTTGTGTATTTTTTTTTTAAATGCAGATGTCCGACTCGGAGAGTTCACCCGCCCACAATCAAAAGCCTCGTCCAACCAGACAGAAGAGAAAAAGGATACAGTATAAAAAGGTACATCGTACATATTAATTAATTTTGTTACGTTATTGTTTTCCCCATTTTCATGCCGCATGATGGGTTTGAAGTACTACTTCAATGGCTTTAGTACTAAGTACATAAATTAATCTATTTATCTGCAGGGCATTGCACAGACACAAGTATCCACCCTGGGATGTCAAACTGATCTCTCGTTTACATCGATGTGTGATCAACAAACCCAGACAGACGACCAACGAACAACCGAGGTGTCATGCGGTCAGCGTGAAGACACCAGTGCAACAAGAGAAAAAGTATTTGCAGATCATACGTACAGTACTTCCATAAATGTGTCTCAAAGTAGTATATCATTATCAGACTCCCACAAAATTTCAAGCTCTGGTTATGTGTACTCAAGTGCATCAGATTATGATGGTAGCTCTGGTAATGATGATTCTGACAGTGACTTAGAGGGTTGTCATGAAGAAGATTTTGATTATTCAATTGATGAGGAATCTTCTTCTGAGTACACCCATTCATCAGACTCGGAAAGTACTGATGACATGGATGAAGAGGAAAAAATGTGTACCGAAAAAAAGTACATTGTTTTTGACAAAATGTTGGACAGTCTTTTGTATATGTTGAGGTGCCCGTTTTGTGTAGGGGCTGTGGATTCGGTGCAGAAGTCATTTGTTGGATCAATTATTAGAGCTACCATCATTTGCACAAGTGGCCATGTAGTAATGAAATGGTCTTCTCAGCCTACTATAGGTCAGGCCCCAGTGGGCAATCTTCTCGGAGCGGCATCCATACTTTTCAGTGGTAACACTTTTAGTCGCATCTCACACTTTGCAAATTTATATGGTTTGCAGTTTTTTGGCCAAACAACTTACTATGACATCCAGAAAGAAATCCTTGTTCCAGCTGTAAATACAAATTATTTGCACCACATGAGTATTGTTCATTCGAACCTCAAGAGGAAGAAGGTCAAGGTGTCGGGGGATGGCAGGTGTGATTCTCCTGGTTACAATGCCAAATATGGCAGTTACACATTGATGAGTTCGTCAACCAATGAAATTTTGACCATGGCTTTAGTACAAGTGAGCGAGGTCAAAAATTCGAATGCCATGGAACTAGCTGGCTGCCAACGCACACTTGACTTTCTGAAGAAAAAAAAAATTAAAGTTGTGCAGCTCGCAACAGATAGACACACTGGTATCACAAAGCTCATGAGAGAAAAATACAAAAAAATCGAACACCAGTATGACGTTTGGCATCTCACTAAATCAATCAAAAAGAAGCTAACTGCAAAGGCCAAAAAGAAGGAAAATGATGTGCTCTTGGAATGGATAAAATCTATTTCCAACCAAATATGGTTTGCTTGCCAAAACTGCAGCGAAAACCCAGCAATTTTGACGGAGAAAATACAGTCAATTCAGCATCACATCGTTAACGTTCACCAATGGGATGGGGAATATACTAAGCACTGTGAGCATGCGACACTAACAAACGAAGAGTCAGCAGCCAGAAAATGGCTAACTGCAGGCTCCCCACCCCACAAAGCCCTCCAGCAGGTTATATTTAATAAGAGGCTTGTGAAAGACTTCGCCCGCTTGACCAAGGCTTGTCACACTGGACAGTTGGAAGTCTTTCACAGTCTTCTTCTTAAATATTGCCCCAAAAGGCAAGAATTTGATTATCCTCAGATGCTTGTCAGATTGCAGTTGGCAGTGCTTGATCATAATAATAACTTGGGTCGGGAGCAAGCAACTTGCACCAAAACTAACCCTGATGGAACAACTGTCGCTGTGAAGAGGTACCGGTATGTGTATTCAAAATTGACTAAAATGTGGGTCACAAAAAAGATTATGGAGGGCAAGTCGTACAACTATGTGCAGGATATTATGGTCCATGTACTCAAAGCTAAAAAAGTGAAATAACCTTGACTAAGCCAACTCTGCCAAAACTGCCAGCAAACATTGCTCCAATCCCTAAACCATCACATGCAGTTCTGTTGGCAAATGCTGACAAAAGTAGGTTCTTGAAAAAATAGATTACATTTAGCCGACTTACACAAATTATTTTAAACCCAATGAACATGTGGAAAAAAACTTGTCATGCGCTACAATGAATAGTATTTATTGCCAGTCCGAACTGTATGCAAAGATGTTCATCTTATGTTTTGAAGCGAATCAAAGTCAAAAATATTATGAATAAAACAATATACTGTATATTTAACTCCTTGTACGATTTCATGCAGTAGAAGAATTGTTGTCTCATAACAGTTTTACCAAAGATATTTTGAATTAAAAACATGGTGTACTTTTTGTAATTACTCTACATCAATGACTATAAAAATGTACTTGGTAAAGAGCACTGGAGAGCTGTTGATGTAAAACATTGTTATAAACAACACTCTTTGAAGTAACGTATTTTTCGAGACAGACATAATAATACATGTATTGTTCTCCACAAATTTAAATCAGAGACAGACAAGAAGCCATTCTAAGGCATATGAAATTAAAAGCACAAGGGTGTTGTTTCTTTCGATGTCCAATTGAGCAAAAATTTCAACAGATTTGTTATTTTGATACCGTTATTTTATGCCAACATGTACATGTAGGTTGGGACCAACTACCAAGTGAGGATACTGGCCTTGACAATTTATATTACAAAAAGTATAGGGCCTACACTTCCATTAAATTTAAAAGTATTCAAACTAGAAATACATTCATTAATAATAAATGAAAATTGTAAGCTTAAAATTGTCTATGATTTGCATAACATTCAAACAATGGAGTAAATACTTGGTGATTTCAGGTTGTGATGTTCTTAGTAATGTAACGAGTTGATTTAAATACATTGCAAAATAAATTGAAAAAATGATTTGAAATGTTAAGTTGTCTCACTTTGTCAGTCCAAGCAGTTGTACTGTGCAATACTTATTATTTTAGGGTTATTTTCTAAGATCCCAAAAGGTTCTCCCTAAATAGTGTCACACGATAAGACTTAAACCCTCCAAAAGGAGACTGAGCCACCGTTATTATATATAAACCTCGCTGAGTTCATCATTGACACCTGGACGAAAACCGATGTAGATTCCATCTGGGTCTGGGTATGATCGACGGATTAGCGTAACAACACACGAAGGAATAACACGTCTAATCCCTTTCCCAAGGTGTCCATGTGACCAGCTCACAAACATCCGGTACGCAGAGTATCGCAACGACCTGTGCATAAAATACAGATGGGTAGAACAGAAAATTTGACATGTGGTATCGTTCCCATGAAGATGTGCAGACAAAACTCCAGAAAACATGTAGTACTGCATTTCATGCATAGACATTAGTCTGTGAACTTAGTGTTTGAAACTAAAAGTGTTTGAAGAGTATTTAAAATCAATTCATCAATGTAAAACAATTTTTTTTTTTTTTTAATTCAGTACACTCAGTAGGCATCCGTTGGCCCACCGAAAATTCACAGATTAATTATTTTAAAGACAATAACATTGACACAAATTACCAAGTCACCGTGATTATTGCAGACTAATTAATTCAATAAGTTGAAAAGTACAACTTAGCCTTAGGATTGAAACAATGGAGTCACCCTACGTGTTTAACACTAGTGTCGTAATTACCGGTTGTTTAAGTCACGTAAATTGCTGCTGTCATGGCCACGGACATCGTTTCTCATAATGTGGGCAGCCCGAAGAACAGCTCTGTTGGTACATACATCAAGGAAGTCGGGATGGGATGTGATGCATGTCCTGCCATTCATTAACCAGTTCAGTTTTCCAACTTCTCGGCAACAGAGGCATTCTTTTTCATGAGGCATTACCGCACACGACCCACAACTGCACCATTCCATGTTTCCACGGCGGCGTGAAGTCGGTCTTTCACGCGACCCGGGCAGCTGTACGTCGTCGGAGATGTTTTCTACGTCCATTTCCATGTCATTATTTCGTCTTTGCAGCTCTTCGTCAGTAAAAGTTGGTTCAAAATCGTACGGAGACGGCCCTGGTTCCATAATTTTTATAAACAGATTTCGTAACAGCAAACAAAATACGATTGAAAGGCGAGAGTTCTAAGGCGAAAGTTCTAAGGCGAAAGCTCGATCGTTGTTGTTCCAGAAGAATCGTCGGGCACCTTTCTACCGCAAGCATACGTATTGCGATAGCTGCGTCCAGGTGTGATACTATTGCAACGCACAGCAAGCTCACATCACGCGCATGTATACACGGTTCATTGACAATGACCAAGGTGTAGTGAATACGTCATAATGTCCCGGATGTGGCGGGAGTTTCAAACAAAATGGATGCGTTCAGTGAACAAGAATAAATTAACACAATAGGCCAGAACTTCGTTCTAAATAATGAAATATCATTAGCCTTCTGGGATTATGCTCCTTACAATATGTTCTTTCAGACTAGATAATGATTTGAAGGGCCTGGAATATTCCT
Source organism: Crossaster papposus (assembly GCA_037893245.1). NCBI lineage: Eukaryota > Metazoa > Echinodermata > Asteroidea > Velatida > Solasteridae > Crossaster > Crossaster papposus. The sequence goes on from JBAIAA010000465.1 coordinate 54,359, forward strand.
TTAATGAGATGTTTCACACACACTAGTGCGTTAGGGTTCAGAAATGTCTATAACTGAAAATCTAAAATGTATTGTTGAAAATTTCAAACAAGCCAACAATATTGCTTCTTGTTATTAAAAAAAAAAAAATTGTAGTCCAACACAGCGTCATTATCATAAAACCATAAGCAGTTGTGCTGTGACATCACATTTAGTCATGCACACGCATCGGCGCGGTCACCAATACTTGGCTAGTGTCTTCACACCTCTAGACGTGTGTAAATGTACCCTCAGAGTCATCCCGTCCTAACTCCCCAGAGAGAAGCCCCGTGCAGAGCCAGCCCGGACTATTAAAGATTTCCAAAACAAAGCGAACGCGCAGGCCTTGACGTGGCATACGGGCGAGAACTATGCAAAATTCGTATTCCTAATCACACACGTGGTGGCCTGCCATAGTATCAACAATATCGGCGCAACTCCTTTGTGGGTGCAACGCTGCAATGGTGGGACGAATTCTGTTTATTCTAGGAAAACGCTGGGGACAAACGGAAACTGGTGGGAGCAGAAATTACCAAAATTGGATGTACTTTTTGGGGGTATTTATAAAATAAAAACTGCCTGTCAAATTTCACCAAAGGACAAAGAGTGTACATGTGATCATAAATTACTTTAGTAGAGGCTATTCACATTATCAATGTGATTGCATGTCAACATTTATATGGCAATACATTATACATGTAACTGTTTTAGGCAAACTGTATTAATGTCTTGTTAAGATCGAAATATTAGGCCCTCTTAACTTATTTGATTTGTATTCATCAGTTAAACTTCAACAATGCAGACACTCGGATGATAAATGTGACTGAACATTAACCTTTCTCCCATTAAATTACTCAGAATGAAATTAAAACTGATGCAATTTATACAGGTGAGGCAGTGGCTCTAATTGTACATTATGGAATGGGATGCTAATTCCAGCCTTGATCGACATAAGAGTGAACATGGCAGTCATGCGATAACTCATCAGGCCGTGACTCTGTGATTCCGTCGCCAGAACGTTTGCATTAATCCACACTACCGTAGTTCAAGAGCTCGACGACCAATGAAAGTGCGTAGTCCAAGTCACATGACTGCCGACAGGTAAACGACGTCCCGTCAGAGATATCCCACGAGCGCCCGACCGGAAAGTCAATTATTGACTGCTGGAGTGAACTATTTGGGTCGCAGGCCAATCACGGTTCTGACGTTAATTGCATTAACCCTAACAATCCCCATCCAGTCAAACTTCAACACCAGGTTTTGTTGGGATCTGTTAGGATGGGTACTGGGACCCCTAATCTGACATTTGTTTACAACAGTTTGCGTGTACAGTTTAACATGGTGTTAACATTTGGCAGGATGGGTATGGTTCCTAGTAAATAGGGTTAAGTTTAATTGACTTTTTTGGGGTCCTGCGTTAAAAAATTCTTTCCTCTGAAACACTGCTTGATAGGACTCCATGTTATTCTCTTACCCTTAATTTAAAGCCCCATAAAACATAAAAAGAATTCCTGAGAAACCACAACATTCTGCAAGCACAATGTCCACCACAAAAAGGGGGGGGGGGGGGAGTGGTGTTCCCCTGTCTTATATCTCGCTTCATATGGCGATACACAGTCTACTGTACATGTGAAGACCAAGGAATACAGCACATTTGCATGAAGGGCTTTCTGCTCCATTGATTTTCTAAGTACAGAAAGTGCACCTATTGATCATAATCCTATCCACTCTGATTACATCCATAGGCTGAAGAGAAGTAAGGGAAACACTATTCATCTTCTTGTTGTTGTTATTTGCATTAATAAAAGCACATGGGTGTAAAGAATACAGTTACATGTACAGTATGGAGGTTTTGTAAGCACTAACCAGTTCGGCCAGAAGACGTATACACGTACAGTTTTTCCCAGATTCAAAACGGAGGACGCATAAACACGTCACTAGCAAGGCCGGAAATGCTTGTCGGCAGCGAGCAAGGCCGGAAATGCGTGGGTGTGCTTCCTGGAACCATCGGCCTGAACCCGCCTTGGATCAAGTTTCATTAAAAAAAATCCTGCGCCTCGGCTCGGTGATGTTAAAATAATCCCGGCGCGAACTGGTTAAAGGTAGGATACACCATGGATAGATCATTGGTAAAGTATAAAGCAAGATATATGATACTTGTGCCCCCAAAAAACATTGAGCTTGCGGAATAATGTTGTTTCTCAGAAATTCTTTTGAGGTTTTTAGGGGGAAGGGGGGGGGGGGGGGGGCCTTAGGTAACAATAGTCTAGAGAGTGTATTGGGGGGGGGGGAGGCACTTAAAGGGGAGTTTCTTGGTCTCATATCTTACTTGGTATAGGTACCGTAATTGCTTGAATTATCAGGAATGGGTGGATTTGGGGGGTTGTACTTTATAGTAAATATCGTTTAACTGACATGTCAGAAGTTTTACAAAGATGCTAGTTGCCAAAGAAAGGTACTGGTACATGTACAGTGTCCTTTTATCAACCAGGTACTGTAAGCACACTGTATGCTGCAGCCAGATGACTATAAAATAACAAGTGACAACCTTTGTACTGTGTAAAATGTAGGTGCTCAACCTCATTGAAATGGGGTCAGCCTTGTCATTTCATTCCTTGTAACCCTACATCATGGCAACAATGACTACTGTATTGTACAAGGGCAAACACTCCACAGTTAGCTATGGCTGGAATGTTGGGGTTTTCTTTGGAAGAGGATTAAATATTTATAACACAGTGTATCTAGTCAAGCAAAGCAACATGTACGGGTATGTACAGCTTGGCTTGTACAGGTACATGTAGTTGGGAGAGCAAAAGTGCTCGCCACAGTTAATGGGGAAAAACCACAAGAATGTACAGAGTTTTACAGCAACACCTACATTGTGCCTCAAAATAAAACAAAACAAAAATTTGGGGCGGGGAGATAACCATCTCCATAATACTATAGAAATTGTTAAATTTAGGTCGATTAGCATACATTACATACAAATAATCTTCAATGCATAGAAATAATGATAGAAATCATCAAAAATTAATATTCACAAAAACGTCAATACTTATGTACATTAAACCAGTTCGTGCCAGGATTATTTTAACATCACCAAGCCAAGGCGCGGGATTATTTTTAACGAAACTTGATCTGAGGTTCATTTCCTGCCTCGCTACTGACATGTTTATGCGTCATCCGTTTTGAATTTGGGGAAAACTTTGCGTGTATATACGTTCTCTGGCGTGAACTGGTTTAAAAGCTCATTAAAAAAACCGGAACGTCAACAAGTAAATTAATTGTGGATCTGTGTACATGTTCCGGCACCACATAACAACCGAGGGGCGAGACACAAAGGAGAAAAAAGGAAACAAAAGCCCCTCGGTCGGCGGTATCAATGGAAAAATTCGGTCCTCGATCGACGGTGCAAGCGCAAAGCAATGGGGATTGGGTATAACGTAGGAATAAAGGAAAACACAATATCGAGCCTCGATCGTTATGTGGTTCACGACTGGGTGTACATGTAACACACGCTGAGTTTGTCTTCTATTCATACTGAGGTCTTTGGACAATGGGGGACTAGTGATTACAATGACTCCGAGGACCTGAGCCAAGTGTACATGTACAATGTATACATTGTACATGTACATAGTATGATGTATTCGTACATTACAGTACAGCAATGAACATCACTGCATGCATTGACAAGAGGGCCAGATAAAGTGGTGACCTTTTCCTACAAGGTCATCTGACCTACATTTAAGTCACCTGACATGACAGGGGATAGTAGCCATATGGTCATATGGAAATAATCAATTACTTGAACAAGTGAATACAGGTTTAGCCTATAAAGATTAGTTATGGGTCAATGATGCTTGAAACAAGGCTACAAGTACACACATTGGCATTTTTAAATGAAAAAGAATTATACCATTTTAATTCCTTTAAAAAAACATGGAAACAAAATAAACTTTGTTGACCATTTTCCTTCTCACGTTCTATAAAAAACGTTAAAATTGTTTGTAAATTACGCGTAAACTTAATTTCAGGGGGTGCGCCGTGCTTTAATTAAATAAAATCCTCAAATTCTTTGGCAGGTACGACCAGGGGCCAATTTCACGGAGCTGCTAAGCACAAAAATGTTCTTAGCATGAAAATTTGTCCTTGGTAAAAACAAGGTTACAGACCAAATTCTCACGTGATCTTTATTGTTTTTGATTGATAATCAGCTGTTTTTTTTGCTTAGCATGAAAAACACGTAGAATTTTGGCTGATAACTTGTTTTTAATGAGCAAGACTTTTTTGTGCTAAGCAAATGTTTGTGCTTAGCAGCTCTGTGAAATTGGCCCCAGGTTTGTATCGGGCACAGCTGTGCATCTGAAATAGCCCCCGAGCCCAAATGGGTTTAAAAAACATGTACAATCTCTTGGAAAAAATACCTCACTCCATCCAACACAAGGAGGTACATGTACACTGTGCATGTGGTGTGTATGAAACTCACACTGTGATCTACATGTACTGTACTCAAACAGCAGTCGTTTATGCTGATGCATTGCCACTTGCTTATGTCATTGGTTTGAGGGGGGGGGGGGGGGGGTCTCATTCATTTTGCATTTGCGTTGGCAGCTCAAGCCACCATGTGATTAATTTGACTGGCTTGGAGCGCCAAACGTTTACACACATGTACTTGTTATATTAACGTTGCCCCTGTGCTACTCACTGCCATGGCCGTGCGTACATGTGCACGGAGGCCGTCGGTTTCGTTCGTCAGTTGAAAAGGGGGGGGGGGGGGGATATCAGATATTAAAGTGTGTTACTCGTTTCCCAAATCGCTGTTGGGGTTATTTTGTAGATCGGTTATGTTTGAGGTACTGGCCTAGTTGAAAAAACATTGGCGGCGATATACGTGTACATGTATATGTTGCTTCTTGAAGACTTATTGTTGATAGTTAAGATTGGGTTACTCCATGATGTACAAACAACTGACGACTGTTTAGACGATGGCCGTACTTGTTTATGTTTTGCGGAGAGATGCTATTCGCCAAATCCTATGGAATCTCACTCCTCTGAAATAAATTCAGAGGGTTTTGCCACCAAAATATTTGTCTTATTATTGTGGAAGCATGCATTGTTTATAAATATTAATGGTTGGCAGATGTCGGACATGTACCGGTACATGTACTGGTATCACACCAATGTCAACTGGTTGATTCATGTACATGTACATGTACATGTAGCAGATTATTGCAATGTTGGATGTCGGAAAGCAACATTTTTGAATCTTTATTCTACCGGTACCAGTGTGTTCATCAGCTACATGTACATGTATTAAATCTTCAAAAAGATTTTAAAAATTGATGTAGGATTTTATCAGAATTAAACAAAACAATTGCGACTTTGTATGAAATATTTTACTTTTGACTTTTAAAAGAATTGATTCAATTCAAACTCAGTAGGTCTATGTGTGTGCCTGAATTAACCCTAACGTACATGTAGGCATTTATTTGGGGTACAGTACATGTACAGTACGCAAACGGTACTCTAAAATACTACGATATCTTCATAGGCCAATGTAGCAAGAGTACTGCATACTACAGTTTACTTAACCAGTTCGCGCCGGGATTATTTTAACATCGCCGAGCCCACGGGCGGGATTATTTTTAACGAAACTCAATCCGAAGCGTGTTCAGGCTGATAGTGCCGGGAAGCACACCCACGCATTTCCGGCCTTGCCCGCTGCTGACATACATTTCCGAACTTGAACTTGGCGTGTTTATGCGTCATCCGTTTTGAATCTGGGGAAATATTTGCGTTTATATACGTCATCCGGCGCGAACTGGTTAAGTACATGTACACAACTGTACTATTTTGTAGTATTACGGTGATGTTAGGGTTACTAGACAAATTGCAAAATGTTGAAGAGCAACGGGTTCCGAGTGTGATACGGTACATGTAGATCAAGGGCAGTGCTAACAAAACTCATTAATAATTCAACTAAGAATACGAGGCCTTGTGTAAATTATGTGGCTACAGCTGTGAGTTACAGTACACACAATGCAGGGGATTGGTAGTGGCTACAGCTACTTCTCATAGACCCGTGTGTAAGTTCAGGCCATAGCCACTAGCCAAGTAATTTGAATCCGGTCCGAACATACACATGAGCAAAGCAGAGTATCAAATTTATGAATCATAAATTCCTTGCATCTGATTAATCATTTATCCCCAGTGGACTACTCATACCGTACATGTACCTGATGAATCATTCATTCATTAGGCAAAAGTGAATCATGCATTTTGATCTTAAATGCATAATTCATTGTTAGAGTCTGTTTATTCACAACTAATGATGACCCCTGACCCCTGTGCATAATTCTCATTAATTTATTCGTAAATGTTTTCAATCATCATTATTATCTCATGAATGCATTATTCATTCATTCACTGGTGAGGTCTCGGTATTATTTACAACCCATGATTAATGACCCCTGCCCGTAGTCCTCAATGAAATGAATGATTTAAAAATATTTGGCCATAATCAACACATCCTGAGATTGAATTATTGATTGGCTAAAAGGTCAAGGAATACTAAGTACTCGGACATAGACACCTAACAATCCCCATCCAGCCAAACTCCAACAAGGGTTAGGTGGGGTCCAGCTGGTTAACCCTAACCCTCCCAAATCCTTCTAAATCCTCTTGTACAAAATGAAGGATTTAGAAGGATTGAGGTTATTAGGACATTGCAGTGGAGGCGGATCCAGAAGGATTGAGGGCAGATGGGGTTTTGCTATGGGAGGGATTGAGAAGGATTGAGAAGGATTGAGGTTATCAGGCTGTATTTGACACAAGAGGAAAGAGAAGGATTGAGGTTGTATGCAGCTTGCCCAAAATAGGATCCAGAAGGATCTAGGTTATGGGGGAGGGGGCTTGCATTTGTGTACAGTGTAATGACATGGGGAATGCCTGCTTCTGACTTCGTTATTTTTAGGGCTTGCATTTGTGTGCATGGCAAATGTGTGTACTGGAAGGTAAGTGTATACTGCAAGGTCAGTGGGTCAGTGCTGAAAGGGTCTCTGGACAATGTATGTTTATGTATTATCAATAAGAAACACATTTCTGTGGCCCTTGTCCTGGTATGAAAAGGTCATTGTACTGGGCACTTCCATTTGTTTGAGGGTAATTTGTTGGATAAGTAATCAGTTTACACAGACCCCCAAAAACATCCCCCAGCAGGCAGGAGGATCTAGAAGGATTCAGGGCATTAGCCATACTAGCAGAATTGAGAAGGATTTAGAAGGATCCAGGTTCCTTGAGCTTTTAACTCTTTACTACAGAAGGATATAGAAGGATTGAGGTTATGTCTTAGCCAAACGAGCCGGGAGGGTTAGGGTTAATGTACAGTTTAATAGCACAGGGTGTTGGGATTTGCAAGGATGAGGAAGGTTCCTATTGTAGTAAATCACCAAAAGGAGTAAGGGTTAATTCACAAGGGAATATTTTACTTTTCAAATTAGTCACTTGGTTAATTTTGATTGATATGACGACATACATTATAGCCGAGTTTTAACAGCAAGTAAGGGAGGAATTAGCTAATTTGCACTGTATATTACACATACAAGTTTTTAAAAAACATGCAATTAAATCTAGCTTCAACAACCTCTTAACATGTGAAGTACTTTGATATGCTTGTACCACAGGTCAAGAGTTCTTTCTTTAAGTTCCCACACTTTTCTTTCACTCCCCCTGGCAAGCTCAACACACCAACAGACCGTAACCTCATCAAAAAGGGATCTGATGTCATCATAAACCCAGACTCCCCAAGTAAAAGAAACAAAATGTTCTGCCAACTACAGATTACATGTACCACGTCCATGGTTTAGCTCTCAGACTGAAATTGGTGTCTGGTTAACCCATCAGCATACTTGGCATGTTATCATCACCAGCAGGAAGACTTGATGAAAGCCCTGACCTTTCAGGGCTCATTTGAGGTCACCCAGAGCTAGCTGGGCTAGGGGTGCACTAGCCCAATTCAAGTCCCATTGAAAACAGTGTAAAATCAACAATGTTCAGGACCAAGTTTCATGCAAACCGACATCACTGGGGTTTCTTAAACAACAATCAGATTATTGTCTTGGTCTTTATCTTTCCATTTCTTTTTAATTTTTTAATATTCACGCCAAAAGAAACTCACCTCCCGAAAAGTGATACTTCCCGAGACTGCAAGCAGCCATTTTACAAATGGCATCCCTCCACGTTCTAGGGCAATAAGGACCCATTTTTTAACCGTAATTTGATCAAGTCTGCCGTCAGATTGAAGCTCAAAAACCAGGGAGTTGATCCCATGCTATATTTACACAATCCCACCATTTTTGTTCTACCAAACCAAACATTTCATGCTAATGAAACCGCGTAGAAATTCTCCCTTTAATTAGGGTAGTGCACCCCTCGAGCCTAAAGGGCTGCTAATCTCTCTCACTGGTAAAATGTAAGTTACCCTGTTTTCCTGTACAAAATGAATGTTACAGTTCCAGCACATAAGTTCCATGCAAGTGGATTAGAGTGTCTAGTGCAGAGGAAATGTAGTATCCTGACGCTACTTCAGCAGTTGTGTACATTGTACAAAGTCTACAGAGAGTCTAAAAACAAATGTGTCTAAGTATTTCCTAACTAAATTGGAAATGTTTCTCAGTCGTAGATTCATGTCTTTGCACTGATTGACCTTCATTGAGATGATAATATGAAGAGAAAAACAGCGTCAGGTTGCAACATTCTTTCCCCAATATAACAGTAAAACATTGACTCTCAAATTTGTATCCTAGTGGAGACATCTCTTTGTTACCATGTACAAACTGCTTAAAAAGTCGGGCACCTTTTTCAAAATGCTCCTATTTCAACCACAATTAATTTCCTGGGTTGAAATTTCGACACAATATACCCTATATCATACCCTAACCCAAACACTAACCCTAACCCACATCCTAAACCTAGTTTTTGAGTAATTTGAGGCACACTCCAAAAATCTAATTCGTAAAATTCCCTGTGGCGACCTATTCATCTATAGAAATTTACCCTCCTTCGTCCTTTTGTCTCCATTATACACATTGTGTTCAGATCATGAGCATAGTCCAGAAAATTGTGACTCTCAAATGTACAAATGTACGTACATGTATATTAAGCGCCCCCCCCACCCCCCCCCCCCCCCCCCCCAAACCCCGCCCCCCTCTCAACACACACACACAGTCGTGAACCACATAACGACCGAGGATCGATATTGTGTTTTCCTTTCTTCCTTTACTTAACCCAATCCCCATTGCTTTGCCATTGCACCGTCGATCGAGGACAGAATTCGGACAAGCAAACCGTCGATCGAGGATCCTTTGTTCCCTTTGTTCTCTTTTGTGTTTCGATCCTCGATCGTAATGCAAGACAAGAACACACAAGTGTGTAAAGGCCTTCGATCGTGGACGGGGTATTGTCCGACCGTCTTCCCTCTTTTGTTTATACTCTAACGTTTTTTGATGATCGCCATAGGATTTGTACACGGGAAAAGATCGTGGACGTTTTGTCAATCGTGGACCCATTGTTTGACTCCCAATTCTTTTGTCCGACGACCACGATTGCCGGTCAATACAAACGCACACACACACAAAGCTTTACCTTACATACGCACTGTGGACATTCCTTTGTATTCGTGTAGTTAACAAACTTTGACTAAATACTCATTTTTCTCGCTTCCCCAAAACAAATTTACCCTCAAATTAGGATTATGGGCCTCTCAGCTGTCCCTTCTATCTTTTCTATATATAACCCTAACCCGTTTTTCCTCTAGCACTCTTTTTCGGAAACTGAAAAACGGATTGTGGACGTGTGCAAGTCCACACACCGTAACCTCTTCCCGCATCGTGTGGACCTATATTGTTCGGAGGTCCACAGTGCGTATGCAAGACTAACTCATGCAAGTGTGTAAAGGCCTTCGATCGTGGACAGGGTATTGTCCGACCGTCTTCCCTCTTTTGTTTGTACTCTAACGTTTTCGGATGATCGCCATAGGATTTGTACACGAGAAAAGATCGTGGACGTTGTGTCAATCGTGGACCCATTGTTTGACTCCCAATTCTTTTGTCCGACGACCACCATTGCCGGTCAATACAAACGCACACACACACAACAAAAAACAAACAAACTTAGCCTTTATCTCCTGTTTACCACCATCAACAAAGAAACTCTGACTGCCTGGCAGAATGAATGTTCCTCTTAAAATTCTTTCCTAAAATAGCACATGAACTGTATGCAGTTTAGCTGTCAGTGTACAGTGTACATGTACTTTGATGACAAGTCCCAAAACCAGACACTAAGTGACTCAGTCAAGGAACCAGACCAGACAGTGAGAGAAACAGCCGTAGGTCACAATAGCCCCGAGCACTTATGGAATCAGCACTATGCTCCTAATGGATGTCGCACGGTTTGTTTTTTTCACTCTACAACGGGATGATACAATATCCTTGTGTGATCTTCGCCAAGCTAGACAATGCAGAATTCCAGCATCTGTCTTCAAGATGGGAGGCAAACCCAGGCTAAAGCTGAAGAGATATTGAGATATAAGCGAAAACCCTTGGGTCTGAAGATTAGTGTATAGTTGTTGGCATTCTTGAGGAGTTCAGATTCTTCATCACTGAATCATCATCACTTGTTAGTATCAAACGCTCTGTGTTGCGTTTTCCCCCACAACGTTTCTGAGTTCTCTGTACTCTTTATAGTCAGACCACGAACTATTCCTTCTAGGTTGGGACAATGCTGTAGATACATTGTAAACTATGCAATATACATTAGTTATCCAACAATAGGAGCTTTTTAGTACTTAGTTATCCTTCTTGCTGTTATAACTAACACAACCTATAAAAAAAAATATTGAGAGCTTTTCTCCATTGAACAGTGCCAGAGATGGATCCTGCTGCGTTGGGTGACCACAGACTCTGAGGCAGTTTTGGCCTTGAGATTTGTTTGATCTAATTGATCTTGCTGCACTGGGCAGGGTTGTCATTTTGACAAATGCTGCATGTTGCTGCGTCTGGCAGGGTTTCTAGGGGGGCCAATTTTACCAATGCTAAGATCAATCTTAGATAGACTGATTCATCCTAACTTACATTGGATCTATTGCAAGTTAGGATGAGTTACTCTTCCTAAGATTGATCGTAGCATTGATCAAATCGGCCCTGCCAGTGGGCCAGAGTTAGGGTTAATATACAGGAAGATCACTTGAAACAGACACTTTTTTTCTGAGACTCACCCTTGGCAGACCCGTTGAGAGTTGCTTGTGAAGCATCTCCCGTTCTCGTTCCAGCTCGCCGATGCGCGAGTCGGCACCGCTGAGAGCATCCTGCGTCTCTCGCAGCGACTCCATCAGACGGTCTCGCTCGTCCAGCATGTTAACCATCAGCTGCTCAAAATTGGAGTCATCTCCGTAGCTGGAGCCTCGCTGGCTCCCGTCCTCGGAGATTGTTGGCATTACGTCGCACATCATGTCTTAGAATCCAAGGGCGTTGGGGTGTCTTCTAGGCTGGGCTGGGCCTGGGTTTGTATTGATTCCAAAGGGCGACTCGGTATGAAATCCGGGAATGGCAGCAAAGTCCACCGATTGCATATTTCTACGACAGTTAGTAAGATAAGAATGGCTCATTGTTAAGGCATTTTTTTAGTAATTCCTAATTCGCATTATGCCGATTGGTTTTTACTCATCCACAAACTGTTTTCCCAATGTCGGATGACCATGAATTTCAGTTAGTTAACTGGCAAACAAGACTAGGCTATCACTTGTACTTGTAGTTGTAGTATCAATTCTTTTTATGCCAACTGTCAATGTTTACAATTATTTTTTATTATTTTTTAATTCTTCAATTGCTGGGACTGATCATTTCCAATTTGTAAGAAATTAGTCTACTTAAAAAATTGTCCTCCGACTTTCCACTCTCCATCATGTGACATGTCCAGACTTAATTTGTTGTACACAGACATGTGTGGCGTCAAGATTTGACTACATTCTTTTCTTTCTCAACCACACAGAACTCAGAAGGAGATGAGATACCTTTTGTTTTCCTCTCTCACCAAATCCATGCATACAATTTCCAAAAAGAACAAGGTAACAACGTTTAGGGGTAATACTAGGGGCCTACACCGGTAGTGTAGTCAGCAAGTTATCAGAAATCACCAGTCCATAAAAATTTGTGTCACGACTGTCAATGTCATATTAATTATACCCGATATTATTCCAGTTCGCTTTGCTCATCCACACAAAATACACACTTCACGAGACAACCGGAAATCTAATTTACCTGATTCCGTCACCTGGATTCCATGTTTGTTCGAAAAAGCGACAGAATTCGTCCTCAAATTATTCCTTCCCCGTAACCTTTCGATCTCGCGACACACGCAAATTTCAGACTTGGCCAGCCATCATGGTGCCGCGACTGGTCCCCATGTTCAATTACATTACAATAGCATGTCGTGTGGGTCGGGAACCAGTGCTACTTGCACTGTATTAGACTCGCCATACCATGTCTCCAATGCAATTAAAAAAACTATCAAGGTTCTGTGCTGTAGTTTCAGTGCGAAATTCACATAAAATTAGAACTGAACATTAATTATCTTGACTCTTTAGTATTAAGTTTTGGTAAGTAATGTGTTTTCGGATAAAATTCCCCCCCAAAAAACGCTCCTCATCCCAACCAGAGAATTTCAACCCACTCTGTTCCTTGCTCTATGGTTTGATCATTGATGTCATCAATGCACAGCCCGCCCCCGCGCGCTCGGCTTTCATCCCAGTGCAATTTATTTCCTGGAAAAGTGTCAAAAAACGAGCGGTCGACAGAATTTCTAAATAATTGTACTACATGTAGGTCATCAGTGTAATGGGGGATTTGCATCAGTTCAGCGGTTCTGTTGTGTGACATCAGAGAGCGTGGGCTTAGAATTTTACCACCGGTTTAAAAAAAAATGTTGAGTGTGACTGTGAGTGTGAACTCAGTTGATTGCCCTTAAAAATGATTTAATGAGAGGCGGAAGTTGGAAAATAGATTCCAATTTTACAGGAGTGTGATGTTCCCGGACGGTATACCTGAGGTCGCAGGTTCGAATCCCGATTCTGCCAGTTATATATACATGTATATTTTTTTCCTTATGTATATGTATTCAAATCATGGAGGAAGAAATAATGGGGAGTCGGTGCGTTTGTTTGACATCGGCGTCAAGGTTACACCAGGGGCACAAAAATGTGCTTAGCATGAAAATTTGTCCTTGGCAAAAACAAGGTTACAGACAAAATGTTCACCTGATCTTTATTGTTTTTGATTGATAATCAGCTGGTTTTTGGCTTAGCATGAAAAACCCGTAGAATTTTGGCTGGTAACCTGTTTTTAATGAGCAAGACTTTTTTGTGCTAAGCAAATTTTTGTGCTTAGCAGCTCTATGAAATTGGCCCCTGTTCACCACATTCGGCACCACATTCAATCGTCAAGTGATTTCATTCACTCAACGCCGCCTTCGCTAATCGCTACTATGTACGGTGCATGCTCCGTAATGTACATCAATTTGTGAAATTGGCAACGTACAATGTAGCGGACCCCGCTTGCAAATTGACCTGTAATTTCCAAATCCATTTTGATGCCACACTGGGACTTTTACAACTACTAGACGAGGAACGGATTATATGACGATGTTTAAATTTCTTTAACTTTTTATGCATAGTTTTCCCGGTAATTTATCGTCAAATCAAGGGATCAATATTAGTGCAGGTGTCACGATTACCGCTTACAAACGCACGCCTCCTACACGGGTACATTACGCGTTGCTGGACGGGGTATGTTCGTGAAAATGCCTCTCATTTGTATATAGATTATATTATAACACCTCACTCACAGATTCTGTGTCTTGATTGGCCGAGAGCGCGGCACGTGTCACTTGCTATTTTTACTATTTTTTACTTGCGCTATCCAAAAAGACTATACCACGCAAAAAGGACTATGCGCATAGCAACACACGAACTATGCGCGTAGCAACGAAAGCGTGACTGAAACCCAGACGTGTGTTTCGGTGCATTGCGTAAACATTGCTCTATCACCTTCGCACCCGTTCATCAAGGCAACAAAGTACACGTATGATCGAGAGACGTATAATTCGGAGATTTTTTGTCATTACTATACTTTCAGGAAGCTTAAATTGTGCAGAATCTGTGAGTGAGGTGTTATAAAACAAATATTGACTGCTTTATTTCGCGGTATAGTAAAACTAGCCTCCCTCGGTGATCCATGGAGCATTCTATTTTCCCTCGGCTTCGCCTCGGGAAAATAGAATGCTCCATGGATCACCTCGGGAGGCTAGTTTTACTATACCACTCAAAGCAGTCAATATTTGTATAATGCCACCCTAAACTTTTGACCAATTGGAGGATAGAATCCACTGCAGATGCTACGTAAATCTCATCTAGTTTCCATGTGTTGTTTTTCCCGACAAAAGTCGAGGAACTCCAGCACCACATTCAAAATATATTATGTCATGTGGAGCGACACATCAGAGCCAACACACCCAGCTTGCAAATTGACCTGTAATTTCCAAGTTCATTTCGATGCCACCCTGGGACTTTCACAACTACTAGATAAGGAACAGATTATGATGATGTTTGAATTTCTTGAACTTTCTATGCGTAGTTTTCCTGTAATATTTCGTCAAATCACGATTACCCCATGTCACCATGGTATAAAATGAGGCTTCGGTGTTGCAATAGGGCGCCCTCTGTTGACACCATTATTAGTCAGATACCCACATCATTGTATTTGATTTACTTTTGTGCTTTTAAATTTACACAACTAAATTAATGTACGTCTGGGTAACGTGCTCAATTATAGGTACGGTGTACATGCGTGGCTGTTGTTGAAACTTGGACTTGAACTTGAAGTGGAACCCTATGTTTACCTGTTTAATAAGGTGCAAATTAAACGTGAAAAATGACTGAAGTAGTAGATTACGACAGCTTAAATTTACTTTTAAAGGTGAGTGTGCAGTTTGGCTTTGTTATTGCATCATTTTAGTGGTTATGTTTACCCATTCCTCCATGGTTTACCAGTTCCAAGTTTCTGGCCAGCTGTGCCTGTCGTGTCACAGTGTCACTCAGTGTCATGAGACGTAAGCCGCGGGCCGCGCCGGCGGCCCGGCGGCCCGGTGGGCATGAAGGTGTGACCATAGCTCTATGGTGTGACGACTGACCAAGCAAGAAGTGTGGTTTAGGACACCCCTATTTCCCACTAGTTCAATTCGAAAATGCACCTTTAGAATGACTCATTAGTGTCACTGAATTTTACAGCCCGAGCCGAGGGTCTTTTTATTTTTACTAACTCTGGAGTTAATAATTGTTGTACTTTGCAAGGAAGGATATGTGACTGGGTGTGTTTTTTTGCAGGAAATGCAAATCACACAGCACATTCTTTTCATTACATTTATTTATTTATTCATTTCATTTCTTTATTTATTCATTCCATTTATTTACCCAGGGTGTGCCCAAACAGTTTAAAACTGGTTTTCATTGGGGCCCTGCTGGATAGGTGTTCATGGATAGGTGTTCTAAAATACACTTGTAACGAGAAATGCAATAGGCCTATTGTTTCCCTAAACAGTATGTGGCTCCGAATGCTGTGCTATAATATTTGAGCCACAGACAGGTTCCACTTCCAGTCTGGTGTAGAGGCCAAAGATATCAATCTATTTTTCTCAATTGTTCGACTTTTAAAAATAATCTGGTAAAGTTTGGACCCTTTCCTTCAGGCAAGCTCCAAGGACTTGGTGGTGACTTTGTGTGATCAGGCATTCCTGTATCGCGACCTGATACAACCCCCTGCTGAGGTCGTGCACAAGATCGCAGAGGGGTTGACAGCCAATGACGGGGAAGCGAGAAAGGTGCACTTATATTAACGCCTTCTTTACGATCTGCGGGGGCATTTGTTAAAAATGTGTCCCATAATGCCATTAAATTCTTGAGCACGATGGGATGCATTTGCAATGACATGCCTTGATGATTACCACATGATCATAAAGATGGCTGTAGAAATTTAAAACGGTCTTTGAGGATGTAGTCAAGTCCATCACAAGTCCCTGTAAGTCCCTGCAAGTCCATCAAAATTCCTCCAGTTTTAATTCAAATCACAAGCTATTCAAATGAACTTTGACAAAAGCATTCCTTTGTCATTGTTCAACCAGTTACTTGCGACTGTCTTTATGAAAGGACTTGTGACTAGACTTGTGAAAGGACTTGTGAAAGGACTTGCAGGGACTCGAATACAACTCTGAAATTAATAGATAGATACTGTAGATAGATAGATGGTTTAAATCTCGTAATTTCAGTTTCACTTTTAATGGAAATGATCAGATACCAAAAACTGTTTGGCTGGAAAGGGTAACCCCATAAGTTAGGGCTCAGTCAGATTCTTTTACTAGATTGTGCAGAAGCTCTGTGGTTTGCCTGCCTCCCCCCCCCCCCCCCTTCCAGCACCCAGCAACCTCCCCCCCATGGGTGTCTTCACCCAGCACCCTGTAATTCTTATTTTGTTTTTTGTTGAAATAGTTGCTAGGTTCTCTTGGTAAACTCATCAGGAATGTGCTCTACATTGGTTGCACAGATGCCTCCTCTGTGCAGGCTGTCTTTCCGAGTGAGTCAATATATTTTTTTTCAAATGTGTCTTGAACAACTCAATGTATTATGCGTTCACCCTTTCGTTACCAAGATTTATTTTCTCCTCTTTTGAGACTTTTTGTTTTGGGACCTGCGGCTCCAGTCAGAGAAAAGGGTTGCTTCTTAGGCCCATCTTGACTTATATTCTGGATGCCTTCCAGATAGAATCATTCAGTTTGTCCTCTTTCTGTGTCTAGGTGACTTCCACAAGAATCTCAAAGACCTACTCACAAGAATCTTCTCAGAAAATTTGTAAGTCTGATAGATTTAAGATTACTTAATCCTAATACCCTAGGCCCTTTTGGCTGGAATAGGAACCATCCTCAATCCTCCAAAATCAACGATTATTTCCTGCATTTGTTCAGTGGAGGGGTCACTATTGCCTGAATCCCTAAAAATACTTATTCAATCAATGCTATGGGTTGAGTCAGTGCCAATGATGTCTTGTGATGTCTTGTGATTCACTTGTGATGTTTTGTGATGTTTTGTGATTCACTTGTGATGTTTTGTGATTTACTTGTGATGTCTTGTGATTCACTTGTGATGTCCTGTGGGTAACTTCTGATGTTTTGTGATTTACTTGTTATGTCTTATTTTTTATAATTCAAATTCACAAGGCTAAATACCATTTTCGCATCTGTTGCCAACATGTTCAAAAAAGTAAAACCACTTTTTTAGCTACTTTCTAGACTATGATTAAGTCAATTTTTTTTTTTTTTTTATTTTTTTGTCAACAGAACAACGTGGAGAAACCGATCCGTCACCAGCCAAAGTGAGTCTCAGGTCGTGTCTTACGTCCTTCAATATCCCTGTCATGATGTCCCCCAATGTTTACCACATGACATTGCCATTTTTAGTGGGGGTTACCGCTAAACACTCGTGTGTAGCGGATGCTATCATCCGGGTGGTTTCAGACCAAAAGACATTGAAGTGTGCAGTTTTACCCTTGTCGCTCATGGAAGATTAGAAGACTAAAAACAAATGATGACTGTGCTGTTGGTTTTTCATGGGAGACACAGAGTAAAACAAAATGAGCGTAAAAGTTCAAGTGTAATGCAAATATTGTATCGAGCCACTGGGGTGACCCCTGCTCCCCCCCCCCCCCCCCCCCCCTCACCATGATGAACTGCGATAAATATTTTTTAACGTCATCAATACATAGGCGATAACGTCTCACACGCTATTTCTGTGTATTTTTAAGTCTCCTTGCCGCGTCTGGCGGACTTTGACTGGCGAGTTGACATCAAGACATCTTCAGACACTCTGGCTAGGATGTCCGTACCCACCTGTGTGCTACAACTTAAGGTATAACAGGGGTTCCCAGATTCTCTGGAAATCAAAATGGGGTGGGGGAGGGGGGGGGGGTAGGCTCATTAACCATTTTTTAAAATATTGACTGGACCTAGGCACAAGATTGTTTTTCACGAACCTCGATATTTCCGGCCTTGTCGTGACGTGTTTATCCGGCATCCGTTTTAAATTGCGGAACATTTTTTGCGTGTATACGTCCTCCGATGCGAATTGGTCAAGCAGGGCCAACGGTCGCTCGATATATTGTGGCCGTTGCTGATTATTATGTCCGACTTCATTCCATTCCGTTGACAGGTTCAGGAGAACGCGACGAGGGTTGACAACGCGCCCGAAACGTCGACCATGAACGTAGAGCTCAGCAAAGAGACGCTAGACACAATGCTCGACGGACTGGGCAAAATACGTGACCAGTTGAACTCGGTCGCTCAGAAATAACAAGAGTATACCTTTATATATATATATATATCTACAAAATAACTAATCCATTAAAACCAATAGTTAGTAAAACCGTGGTTTCAGATTTGAATAAAGAAAGGCAATTCTGTGAATTCAGACGTACATGTCAGACACTTAAAAAAGCCCTCCAGAGATGCAGCATGCAATGTATGAGCTATTTGTCAAATGGACTGACCAGTGCAGCAAGATCTGCCAGGTCGAAAATCTCAAGGCAAAACTGCCTCAGAGTCTGCGATCACCCAACGCAGCAGGATCCATCTCTGACATTGTTCATTGAGGACTAGCTCTCAATAGACTTGTACCTATTTCACCTGATGCATTGTGCTGCGTCTGGCGCGGTGAGGGTTTAACTTCTATTGGAAAAGTGAATGTGGCACATCATTAATATGTGACGCCTAATGAGAAAACAAACACCAAACTAATTAACACCATTAACTTAACGACCTTGTACATGAACGCGTAGATAATGTGGTTGGATGCAAGTTGTATTTTTTGGAATTGACCACAAATAAAAATAAAATATCCATATTTAGTGAATAGGCTAAATATATTAAATACATTGTACATGTTATAATTTTTCAGGCATTACTATCATGAAACTGATGACCATATGTGACCTGCTCCAGCAAAACCCAGACAAAGTTGACAATTTTTGTTTCTTAGATTTAGCTTTTTTTTTTAATTCTCTAGGTTCTCACCCTTAAAATGATGTATTATTTACATATGTACCCCCACCCTATCGCTCCGGGGGAGGATTTAGTAATAAACCCTGACAACCTTATTATGAGATAATTACATTTATACACAGCTATTTTACAAAATCGACAAAAAAACACTTCTGAGTGACGGATTATGTTCAAATTTAGGGAGATTGTAGATTAATAGTTAGTAGAACATCTAAAACCTCAAAATAGTAAAATCCATCCCGAATTAACTCCACAAGTACATTGTAATAAAACAAATTGTGCGACTTTTTTCAGGTTTCGTTGGAACTGATCACACTTGGTTTAAAGGCTGTACAATGCACCAAACACCCATGAACACAAAGTAAAACATTACAATATTTTCATCTTTTATACAACTAATGCCATAAAAAAATCTTAAGCAAAAGTCCAAGGCAAAAGTCCAAAAGTTCAAGCGATATTAAGGCTTTGATACCTGTTAAATAAATATTTACATATTCATTTCATTACAAGTTGAGCACAAAAGTATACAATTAGAATAAATAGAAAATATTATGACAAACAGCATTATATTAGCACACAAATGAACCACAAACCACATATTATTTGATAATTTTCTTATCATTTTATAAATTTGTTCATAATTTAATTTGATAACATTGGCCAAAAGTCTTGATTCTTTTAAGAATTTAGAGATTGGTTTTGTGAAATCGTTATTAAAAGATGTAAATTTTTGCTACTGCGATATTTTGACATGGTATTAATTTCCACCTTTTGGAAATTTTTTCAGTACATTTTGTTGCTAATTTAAATTGGAAAGAAATTCAAATGTGTTCCAAGAAATTTCTCTCCAACTAAAGCGATATATATGGCTGTAAATAAATCTTTAATAGTAAATATATAAATAGCTGAAGCATTATTGATATTCACAAAGTATTTGATGCATTTTCAAAGCAAGGCCAGACTTTTAAAACCAGCACCAACAATGTTAATAATTTTGATACTCAAAATATTTTTTTTTGATAACAAGTAAAATTAATAAGCACTCCAACCAAATCTCGCTCGTTCGTTTGTTCGACAAACATCCTGAGATCCATCATAATTACATTGTTCATTCTGTCATAGTTGTGTCCCGGGATGCTACTTCATATTACACCTGCACAACATAGTGGTACAAATTCCACTATTTAATCGGTTCAATTTTGATCTGAAATCACTCATTCCTCTTCGAGTGTTTTGTAAATGTGTAGAGCGGCACATGGTTTTACCTTAGACATTTTAATAACCAACGCAATATCTGACGAATGTCGGTGTCGCTCATTAATCCCACTAAGATGACAAGGGCTGGCTGCCACTGACCATGATTAGGTTTAAAAAGTTAGTTGTCCAAATCGCTTGGCAACCTCTCAGTTGAATAAAGTACGTGGTCCAATTATCTTGCCCATTGGTCAAAACAGTTCAAATATGGCAATACTGTCTTGGTTGTGATCCCATGACTTGGCCAATGAGTTGCTCAACGTGCTGGACTGGAGTTCAACTAACTTGGCCATAGTCCAGCTGGCTTGGCGATGGTCTAACCGGCTTGGTCATGGTCCAACAGGCTTAGCCATAGTCCAACTGGCTTGGCCATGGTCCAGCCAGCTTGGTCATGGTCCAATCGGCTTAGCCATGGTCCAACCGGCTTAGCCATGGTCCAACCGGCTTAGCCATGTTCCAACCGGCTTAGCCATGTTCCAACTAGCTTGGTCATGGTCCAACCAGTTTAGCCATGGTCCAACCGGCTTGGTCATTGTCCAACCGGCTTGGTCATGGTCTGACTAGGCCAAATTAGTTGTCCATGGTTTAACAAGAACATACATGACCTATCTTTCCACACTAATTGGCTATGAACCAAAACAAGACCTCCCTGTATAAGGCAAATTCATGCAGTTACTCCACCCGAAACCCTTCCCTCAATCCAGAAAGGGGTTCAGGTTCTTTTTCGGAGGGTCCTCGTCAAAGCATATGATGACGACTGGCGTGTGAGGGCGGTGTCCTAGCGATAATGGCTCAAAGACAATCGGAATAGAATCCACAGACAGTGCCTCGTTGCCTTGGTTGCCGCTCTCTTCATCTCCAGGAGGACTGTCTTTCTTTTCGTCCGGTTTGTCGTCCTGATCTTTGTTCTTCCTGGCCTCCATCTTTCTCAGCAGGAAGGACTTCTCGTTGACTACTCGAGTCGCCTCCTCCGCATCCTTGTCTTCCTTGTTGGCCTTCTTTGTTAGATTCTCAGAGGACTTGCTCTTGGGCTTACCCAGCTTACTGCCTCCCTCAGCGTCGTCCTTCGTCAGCGAGTCCGGGTCGAGGAGGTTGTTTTGTTCCACCTCCTCGTAGTGCCAGCTCCGCCTCCGGAGAGACTTGGGCATAGTCGGCAGGGGCAGCCTGTTGGCGACAGTGTGCAGGCCGGTGGACAGGCCCTTGCCTGCCTTCTTTAGGCTGTCCAGGTTAGAGCTGGCCGACAGCCTGAGCTCGGCTGAGATGCGACGCACGCGGGTCTGCATCGGTGACCTCAGGGAGGTCGAAACGAGACCTACACACACAAATGGATTAAACATGTTTTCTCTTTTAGCATTTTATCTTCTCCTGTACCTACAGTTTGGGGCTCACACATGAAAACCCAAAATCGAAAACGTTGAGGTATAAAAAGGCATAAAGACAACGCACCACCATCACCTAAAGATGAAAAAGAAAAGTAATTCCAAAAACTTCAGTGTCAAACAACACATAACAACTGTGTCAAAAGAAATTTATAGCAGGCAAGTCTCGATCTGCACTCTTCTCTCCCGAGTCATGCCAAGTTCTGAATAATCCATCTTCAGTCTGATATAAATGTACTCGCTCTTTGGGTAGGCCTACAAAAGGTTGGGGAAAACCTCTTTTGCCCGCTGGATATTTTTAAGGATGTTGTATGTATGGAGTGCGGCGTTAATTTGTTGCACGTGTTACTGCACTTCACCAAGACCAGTTGTTCTTTTTCTTTTTCAACTTGTACATACTTCCACTTCTTTTCGCTGTATCTACCCCATCATCATTCCTTTGCATCTATCCTCTCACGAGTCCACCCCGGTACTCAATCTGAACCCATCCTTATCCGTCTCAAATATCATCCATCATGTCAAGCGAGTTAGTATTTAGCGGCACTTCACTACCACCGTGACGCGGTCGCCCTCTCGGTGCTGTGATTAATGAAAGGGCCCGGCGGAACTGGGAGCCCTGCTTTCGTTCCTCCGGTAGAAGTAGAATGTGTGACTGTCGTCTCTTCTCTTTCATAATAATTAGTATGCAACTAGCTAGTAATGTTCCTTGATAGGTTTTATGAATCGAATTATGATGAACTTCATAGAAGGTAACCAATACTGCATGAATACTGATTCAGCAGCTAACAAAACACGCCCTAGTTTTATGGCTGATACGTTTGAAAGGTTTTGTGTAGAGATTTGAAGGTTTGCATGGTGTGAAAAGGCAATAAAAGTTGTTTGTGGTATAGAATTATGTGGTATAAATTCTCTTTGTGAGTTCTGAAAAGAACGGGATACTCAACGTTTCGAACCCACTATTATGTCTGTCGTCAGGAGACATGAATTCCAGCCCTGTTTCACAGTTGGAATCCTTCGGATTACTTGACTGAATCGGTTTTACTTTATTGTGCCATATTAAAGCGAAACTTGGCCGAGAGCTAGTCGCTTTCATGACCAGTTGTGGTTGGAAACATTGCGTTTGCCAAGACAACCCTTTGTAGCTTAGCAGCTCTTTCCAAATCTAGACCCAAACCAAACAAGTTGTCATGCGATACAGGGATAAAACTAACTCCGGATCCCCCGTCTGCAAATTGCCTTACGAAATTGAACCCGGACAAGACAGGATGTCGTGTGGCACAGAGCTCCTATACTGATTATGACTGATTCCCTGTCCGCATGTGCTGCTTAATGGGGTTTTCATTTAATTAAATCTTTAATTTAACACAGCGTGGGTTTTTAGTTTTGTGTGTGTCTCCTTCGACTAATATTATAGACGCAAAATAGTTTCATTTTAGAGATGCAGGGTGTTTTGTTTTGGGGTAGTTTTTTGTGTGCAGGTTTCATGATTGAGTCGAGAGGTAGATTTGTTTTTTATCCATGGCGACAGATGCGAGGAATAAGTGCTCTATGTTTAGATTTGTTTTGTTTATTGTAATAATCACCTTCGTCTTCGTGAGGATCGCCCTGCTTGACGTCATCGGCCTTTGTGGCGTCTTGCGAATCTCCGCGCACACCGCCATTGATGTTGTCTCTTGCCTCGTGTCCCTATAAGCATGAAGATACCAGAAGAGCTCGGTAAAAAGGGACAGTGGCGTAACTGACCAGTAAATAAGTACTGATTGTACTAAAATAAGGTACAATTAAAAATACCATTAAAAATAGTACAGTTGATTTATTTTGGTAAGGAAATTTCATGTAGCTTGTCTCACAAAATATTCCGTCTGCCTACAAAATTCGAAGCAGACAAACATTTGTCGCAGGTCTTCGATCGGTTTTTACCCGCGCGAGTCCGTTTGTTTTCGCACGGCGCTGAATCCCATGATCTCACGTAAACGAGCAGGCAAAATATTTCTTCAGAATGACTTGTGGATTTTGTGCTCGTTCCGATAGGGTACGTGAAGGTAATATGGGACTGTAGGTAATATGGGACGCATGAATTAAATTTGGCGCCTATTTAACTATAAAGCTTCAGAGACAAGAAATAGCGCTCTCAATAGTTGCGATAACTCATTGCCATCGCTGCCAACATGGCTAATTTGTTCGGGAACGGAGATCTCGGTGAAGAAATAATCAAAAATTTGACAAGGTATGTTAAGTTGACAGTATTTTTTTGCTCTGATCTAAAAATAGATATTTCGTGGAATGTACTGATATTAAAAACTGACCAGAGGGTGAGCTGAATTCTTGACATATTTAGGATGCTTATGAAGTGTTTTGATTGTATTGAAGGTGTGGGGTCCTGTGTATAATTGTTTTAGGGTTTATTATGCGTTGAATGGGAGCTCCGGTAGCGCAACAAGGTGCAGGTAATATGGGACGCCATAGGTGTGATATAGCGGAATGAAATTGCATTTGAAAATTATATTATCATATACCATACGTCCCATATTACCTGCACTGCAGGTAATATGGGACTTTTGGTGATGACGTCATAATTTGAATGTAACTGTCATAAATGGATACAACATGGTTTAAATTATATCATCAAAAGGAAGGGTAGTTGTTACTGATTCCAATAACCAATGTTTCTTTAGAATGATTTTATCTATCTTTATGCAAATTATGCAAATGAGCTTAATGGTCCCATATTACCTGCACCTACCCTATATTATTTTTTTCTGAAAAGGGATTTGGGTGTGGGCACCGCTATTGCAGATGCCTTTGGCGATTTTTTTACAGCTCAATGACTGCACGACGCCATAGTGTCGGGCTACATACCTTGCAATGTCTCAGTGTGCAACTAATTACTGATACCCCCCCCCCCCCTCCCCGCCCCCAGTTGATCAAAGTTCAAGCGTTATGTCAACAGACACTTTGTGTCCCAGACACTCTGTGTCCTTTCAATTGCACCTTTTTGTTTTATTAAATGAAATGTTTACTTGGTTTATTCATGGTTTAACCACTGTGCAATCTTCTTGATCTCTGTTATTTGGAACTTAAGGCTTCGGAAAGACTATAGCTTTGCAAAATTTGTCCTTTTCTCAAATTAACCGTACTTTGATTATACAATAACCGACATGGGTGATCGCGACTCACGCGACAGGCAAACATAAAACGGGTTGAAAATAAAGTGGGGCAAACGAAGTATCAACCGCCAGGAATTTAGAGCACTCGCTAATAAATCGCCGAGCTAGTTGTGAATGTGCAAAAAAAAAGGAGGACAAAAACAGCAATTCTCCAGCGGATGCTGCGGAGATGCCTACTTTAAAGCCCGATGGAATCGCCTTGGAGAGCGTTGTCATGACAACACATCATGGCGGAGTAGTGGAAGTATTATCGGTGCGGTATCGCGTTGCGTCAATTTGCTGATTTGCGCGAACTCTCGCCCTTTTGACAGCAGATCCCGCGAGGTTTGCCGCACTTGTCATTTTAACAAGACGGCCCTTCGCGACGACACAATACAAGTGGTATAGAGTTTCCAACAACAATTTTAAGTGGCGAGATATCAATATAGTTTAGCTGAGGGTGTTGGGTCAGTGAAAAAAATGAAAACAAAATTGGTACACTTATCAATTTAGGCAGACTTCTTTTTTAGACTTTTAAGGTAGTAACCTTTAAAACATCATACAAAATAAAACTACTGAACTATTATGACAATAATATATACTTGAAGTCTCAGGACTCATTACCGACTGGCAATTGGATAAACCTGACTATTTTCAAACACTGCCCCTCACATTTTTATTTGCGATATATACGGTTAAATGGTCTCAAGCCAGTCTGGTTTCCTAACCTGATAATACCCCGAAGAAAGGAAGGTAGTCAAGGAACCAGACTACAAGAACATTTGTCTTTTCCCCCCAGCATCTATACTACACAAAACTTGGTCATTATATTGGTCATTTTAACAAAAATATTGGTTAAAATAACCAATATTTTAGTTAAAATAACCAATATTTTAGTTAAAATAACCAATATTTTAGTTAAAATAACCAATATTTTAGTTAAAATTGACCAATATATTGGTTGGACACATCTACTTCTCAATTGGTTATTTTCAACCAATCTGTTTCTAGGTGTACCGTATTTCGTTTAGGAACAAATCTTTTAATGGTTTCAGCAACATAGCCTAATGCCATTCCACGCGTTTTTTACGAGTATGTACCGCCATGTAGAAGAGAACTTGCTCCCTTTAGGCAAGAGTAGCGGAGCGTTTAAGCCGCAAAGCCAGGCGGCATTTTCATCCCGAACTCGGTTTCTTGATTGAAAAGTGGATATTAAATTATTGGCCATGGCGATTGGGGGTATTGGGGGAATTATCGCCTCGCAATATATAAAGTAACACTCCGTAGGGGAAATGTTAACTTATTAGCCGATAACAACCGACTACTCTAGAGTTGCATGAAGCTGGAGTTAAATTCAACAGGGATGTCGGTCTTTCAAAAGCATCGCTACATTTCGTTTCACACCATGGAACTTGATAGTGCGGTGTTTCTTACGCGCTCATTGTGATCCAGCGCTGTGCGAAAACAATAATTAAACGCAACCACACGAATTCGAATCTGAACACACAAGACGAATTCCGTCTGCTTCGAATTTTTTACGCAGGCGGGTTATTTATTTTGTGAGATAAGCTGTCTAAAATTTGCATAACAAGTAAATTAATAACATTGTAGCTAGACTTTTCAATCACAAAATACATTCTCAAAGAACAATACAAATATTGTCACAAAATAATGTTGTTATACTTCAAAATCTTCAAAAATAATTAAATTGTTCTCTCCGTCCGTCGCACGTCGACATCTTCTTGCGAACCCATCTCATCTGAGGCCAATTTCATAGAGCTGCTAAGCACAAAACTTAGCATGAAAATTTGTCCTCGGCAAAAACAAGGTTACAGACTAAATTTTCACGTGATCTTTATTGTTTTTGATTGATAATCAGCTGGTTTTTGGCTTAGCATGAAAAACCCGTAAAATGTTGGCTGGTAACCTGTTTTTAATGAGCAAGACTTTTTGTGTGCTAAGCAAATTGTTGTGCTTAGCAGCTCTATGAAATTGGCCCCAGCTGGATGTCTAAATGCCGCCCTATCATTAACCCGAAGAACCAATATTGACGTTTTTATTTCAGGCCATAGAAACTATTTGCTCAGCTTCTTCAAAGCAAACACGGCTTGTCAATTACTTTCAGGGCCGTTTTCCAAACGCCACCTTAAGCTCCGTCTTTGGCTCCGATTACCATTGCCAAACTGCACGAACGAAGTCAAAACGAAGACAAAGCTGGGTTTGGATTCCGGCCCTGTAGCCTTAACTCGCGTCGTTATAAACGAATGCACACGGCACGCAACAGCTGCAAACCATGCAAAGTGCAGTGACACGCGATATTGCAGAAGATGAAATCCATCTGTCGATGGTTTTTCTGTAATAATGACTTTCATCGGATCAGTAGGATTACTGCGTAAGCCCTACATTGATTTCAAACGATGAATAATACATGAACGTAGAACCATGCATGGAGGAAAAGATTGGGACCGCAGTAAACAAAAAAAAGGAAAGAAAGACGGCGTTTGTTAAACCGGCGTCAGGCAGTTGTTCTTATGTTGTTTGTTTTTTCCGCGATCGCCGTCCGGCGATTGTAATTTTTTTTTTAAATAAAATTCAATTTTTTAAAATAATTACAGGATATCTAGCGCAATCATTTTGCTAGATGCTTGGAATTATTTACTTTCAAATAAGTAAGATATTTCTTAATGATCCGAAACAATTCGTGCATGTAGCCTACATCACCACCCTTGACCCACCGCCCAGCCATGATTAAACTTGAAAGTCTGTTGCGCATCCATCTTGCAAACTCGTAGTCTCTTTTCTAGAT
The DNA here is from genome assembly GCA_037893245.1 of Crossaster papposus. Taxonomy (NCBI): domain Eukaryota; kingdom Metazoa; phylum Echinodermata; class Asteroidea; order Velatida; family Solasteridae; genus Crossaster; species Crossaster papposus. The sequence continues at coordinate 82,114 of JBAIAA010000465.1, forward strand.
TTTCGTTCACGTCATTAAACCAGAACAAAACGTGACATTGCCTCGCAACGACAACGCCAGGGTAACCCGACCCTCCGTATAGGCTTGTACAAGACTGCAGTCGTTACATTATTTGTTTTTGGTGGTTAAGATTGATGTTGGCACGCGTTGGTTGACAATTATTAACGTGATAGACCGAATTAAGGACAGAATGTACATCATGTTGAAACAAGTAGAAGGCCATGCGATGTAATGTTAAATGCAATCATTTAACCTTATTTTCAAATTTCGTTTTTTCTATTTTAAGGGTAATTGGTGCCGTTATGCTAATGTGAATATCCATATTCATAAGCAAAATGTGATGTCAGTTCAGGCAGAAACCACGATGTTGCGCCACCAAGTGGCCAGAATATACGCTGCTGTAAATATTCGTTTCTGTATGGATTGGTTGTGTCAGCAGTAAGCCCACGAGTAAATTTTCATCGCATAATCTTTTCAATTAACAAAATGTTTGGGTTCACAACAGCGCCGTTTTGTCCGACAAATGTTTGTTTCAACAGTATTTAAAGTTAGGATACACCATTTGCAGATATCGAACATTTTTACTACCGAATTATTAAGAAATATATTACTCATTTGAAAGTAAGTAATGATTCAGGCATCTAGCAGAATTATCGTGCTAGATATCCTGTAATTATTCTGAAAAATTGAATTTTATAAAAAACAAATCACGATCGCTGGACGTTGATCGCAAAAGAAAGAAAAAAGAACAACTGCCCGACGCCGGTTTGGAAACGGACGCCGTTTTTTCTGCTTGTTTTCTTAGCATGCATGATTAGTTATGAGTTAAATGATATTTACTATAAAATACAACAATAAAATACATATTGTTGCGACAAGTTGGCAACATAAATTGTACGATTGAAAACATAATCCGTTGTTCACAATTAGACACACGTCCCCCTAGATTCAGAAACACCAATGCGCACTGAACGCTTACATCTTTAAAGGGCCGAGCTGCATAATAATTAATATGTACATTAAGCGATCAATAATCTATTGATATTTATATTATCTGGGTATATCATTATTTGCACAGCCATGACGTCTGTGAAACCGTTGTTCGCATCTAAATATATTTTAATTTATTCCAATGGTTGTTTACTTATACTAGGTCATTGTTTACAAATACGATGCAACATCTGTCTAGGTACGCGATAAAAAAAACCCGAAGACATTCTGAAATATCTATCATTATAAAATCGCTTCATCTGGACATTTATAAGCAGGATATTCTAGTTTGTTGGACGTGTAGGTGTATAACGATAGCCTATTCAAATAGTGAAATTGGAAATCAGACGATTTATCATAAAAATAAACCTAATTCTAGATTAAAATTAATATTTAGAAAAAACACAACTTTGGAAAACATTGAAGTGAAACTTTATTAAATTGTCGAATCGTTTTACCGCTATAGTTATGCAGTGGAATTTCAATCTAAAAATAAAGAGAGCTACGTTAATTATTAATAATATGCCACGAGAACGTGTGACATTGAAGTCAGTGTTAAAAAAACATAAAACCAGTTTTATAGATTTGCAAAGAAAGGTTTTCAAACCCACATTTTTATATATTATATTTTCGTTTTGAGTCAAAATCGTCTCCTCGAAAATAAACCTGAAAATCATTTTTAACCCCAACTATTTTTGTGGACACCTCGCAAATAAAACATATGACAAAGATCATCTATTTATTATATCAGTTAATTTAATGTAAATGTTGCCGCCGGCCCCCCTAAACATTGTATGTACACAAATTGAATTCACTCTACAACACGTAAAAAACACCATCGTGTTTGTGAGGTGTATACCGCAACACATGTCGCGCTAGAATTTTCAATGAAAATGTTTTTCAATGACAATAATAATATGAAAAGGGACCTTTACGCAATATTCACACAATGTCTAGTATATCGATAACACTGTGCAATAAACAGACAGCTATAAATATAGGTTTAGACAAAACGAAAATTCATCAGTGAATATAAATTGTAGGCCTATTTTGTGACGCACAACAGGACAATCAATTATGAACATTAAGGATTTACGCGGCAAGCTGAAATATTGCCTGGAGAAATTGATACAAATTTGTTTTGAACATAACAAAATATATGTTTTTCTCTGAAATTGATGCACAAAAAATGAAACACAGAAAGTACGGCTTTATATAACGATAAAGGCGCATTAATATAACCCTGGCAAATCACGAGTTTCAGTAAAAGAAGGATTTCTTTAAACAAAAAATATTGTTGGAAAATTTTCTCTGATTTAAAAATAAAACGGTAGACCACGAAGGCAAGACATTCTAAAAGAGTGAAAATGATTCACTTTATACCTGTAGGTCTCTTTGATCGTAAATCTATTCATTTAAATGGATTTTCGACTGAAGTTATTCCTTTTCAAAGTGCTTCAATCTTATCACTGTGTAGTTTTTATTCTACATCGTTTGTGAGTGCTTAAGACTTGAACAGCAAAACAACAACAACAACAACAATAACAACAACTCGGGGAGAGATAGATTAATCAAACAAAACCGAGTAAAAATTTGCCCACCTTTTCTGGAGATAAACCGAATGGATTGGCTGTTGGAGGCGATTCTGGCGAGCCCGACATCTTCTCAGAAAACCAGACGGACTTACTTCCTCAATAATTACTCGAAGATTCTGATGCTCATTCTACGGTGAAGAGGAAAATAATTATATATGATGGCTTAACCACATGTGTTCAATTATGATGGTGCACGAAAATTTTGTTTGCAGTGTGTCTATTATTGGCGAAAATATCAATGAGGAGTAAACGGCTGATGAGAAATCCACGGACGGCGAAACTGCAGCAAAACTAAATTCGCTCGCAGGTGGAGGTTTTAATTACATACATTTAAATGCTAATTTCGTATTCGAAATATTCCTGCACATATAAAGATGATAAGGTTGTCTGCTGCAGGGCGTGATTTTGTCTGTTGCATGAGCTGTGAATTGTAAGGTCCAAGCGTAGCGATTTCGGTCAGCTGCTAACGGGCTTTAAATAACGGACTCGGCATCATACTGAGAGGCGACATCTGTTCAAAATAGCATTAGATCCCGGCAACAACTAGGGCCGTTTTCCCAAACCCCAGCTGAGGCTCTGTCTGCGGCCATTGCCGAAGTACATGAACGAAGCCACAACGGATACGGGGTTTGAACAATAAAATAAAACTCGTGTGCCTGGCTCCCGGACCGCATCACGTGGTGGATCAATAGGGCGCCAGGGGAACCAGTCCAGTGGGTTTGATCGATGATCATTCGGATCATGTCATTTTCGGGTGGATTTTTTTTCACTATCGTCCAATTGTTAATAATTGTTGATAATTTAAATGGATCCTGCTTGGTTGAGGCACGGCCGAGTCTAGCAGCTGGTAAAATATTGCCCGGAGGGCGCACTTTTTTTCTTGGACTTAATATGACGCGAGTGATGCCGCGTTCACGATATTTTTGTTTCGCCTTGGCAGAGCCTGGTTGCGAAAAACATGTCAAAACATTTTCCTTGTCTTCGCTGCCAGTTATAATAAATATCGGCCATAATGTTTATACGGTAGGGCATCCCCCAATCGTCTTCCTGGCCTTGTTCACTCATACTAGTATTACTCCAAGAAAATCAGAGAAAAAAGGCACAACTATATATTTAAGACTGGAAACCCTCGGAAACTGGAAGGCCATAAATTAAGCAAAGAAAGCTAAAGTGCAATAGTTCGTGAATTGCCATTACGACCGAGGATCCCCTATTGTGTTTTCCTTTATTCCTTTACTGAAACCTAACCCCATTGCTTAGCGCTTACCGGAGCGATCGAGGACAAAGAAACCGTCCTTTGATGATCTTTTGTTCCCTTTGTTTTCTTTTGTGTCTCGATCGCAAAAGGAAACAAGCACAATAATACTGGTTTTAAACTAAACAGCATTCCCAAGGGTAAAATGACGTCTCCCGGCACCCCCCCCCCCCCCCCCCCCGGCCTGCCCCCTGCTTTTCAATTTAATTTTTCCATGACAAATTTCATTAAACTTATTCTGGCGTCATGGGTTTCGATCGGATAACGAGAAAATTCCTCTGAATCCAAAACTACATCAACGTTTAAAAATCACTTTTTTACAAGTCTTGGATTTTAATTTTCAACAGCATTCAATTGAGTTCCGCTGCTTCGGTCTAATTAAAGAGATCGCAATTCAGGCGAGAATATAATAATATGACAAGCGAACAGAGGAACAAAAGAAACCAAATCAAATAAAACGGGACACAACATTTAGACAGATGCTATAGTAAATGCTTAAACATTTGAGGGCCTAGTCTAACAAAATGCTAGTAAATATATTCATACGACCCATAACAACAGTGTAATGGGCGGGGTTATCAAAAATATTTTATGATAACAAGCGCTTTGTGTAAACCTCACCTTTAACCTCTGACGTACCGACTCACATCTTAGGGAATTTAATAGTGCGCTCGTGTTTAATTCGGTCAAACCGTGTTACATTAGATTTGGTAGTAAATGGCACTGCTATAAAACTTACAAATATTATTTAATTTAGTAATTACATTCAAAGAACCTTGCGATAATACCACTAATAAGAGAAATTAGAGAACTACTTTTTGTCGTGTGCGTATGAATAAAACTGGTAAACTGACGTTCCGCCATTTTGCTTCTTCCGTATTTTCAAATTGATCAGGTTCGTCGCGTAAAAACCCTCGGAAAATATAGCTTTATTTACTATACTTGTTGGGGGTTCTGACTCGTCAAACCCTCTGAAAATAAGGTAAGAGTCTTCATACCTCTGACGTTTTGTTTAAATTTGTCGTTTTGAATCATTTGGTATGATTTTAAGAGGTATTTATGACGTTCCTTTGAACCAATCGTGACCAGTGACGGAGCAAACCGTAAAAACAGGGTAATGGCGAATGCATAAATTAACCACATGACCTAAATTGTTTGAATTAGGAAACACCGTTTTTGTTGTATACTTTAATTTCTCTGGGAAAAGGCACATAATGTATTAACGGATTACAACCGCTTGTATATTATATATCATTTGGCCCTGTTTTAGGTCCATCGATAGGTGTAATTTGGTTGGATTTAACATGATTTAATGAAGATTTTCTAACGTGTAGTTCATGTCATGATGTCATCTTTGTTTGTGGAATTCTTTGGGAATTCCCCTGCTTTGATTTTTGTTTTTGGCGAGGTCTTGTTTTTCTTATGGTGAATCACATCACATGATGTACTAAACCTTGCTCTGCTACTGCTAGTGGTACAGGTCAATTTATTTAGGCATTTCAAGCAACATTTGAATTTGGTAAGAATGTCCTATCTTGATGACGCTACTTCAGCAATTGTGTACAAAGTCTATGGAGCGTAGAGAATTATTTCCTAACAAAATTGGAAATGCAATGTATTTCTCGTCTCAGAATCGTGTCTTTTCACTATTTTTGCACAGTTTGACCTTCATTGAGAGGATTTTCATTTACGAAAAAAAAAAAAAGTGTAATTTTGCAACATTCTTTCCGTGAACTTTTTGTGTAGAATTTATATTTGAAGCTGTAGGAAGAATTGTGTTCCCCCGGGGAACACATGCAAAATGTGTGCATATTTGAATGTGTCATCATATAAATCAATCTTTTGTCAGGATGGGTATTGACGGAATGGGGCCCGGCTGGCCACTCAAACCCAGCTCCGGAATGAACTGGAAGGAACTGGGAGAGAACGATGACCTAGCCACTAGTCTGGTCCTAGACCCTTACCTGAACTTCACCACACACAAGATGAATACAAGGTGAGGAATAGCGCCAGCCTCGGGGGCTGCGCCTAAATGACATGGCTACAGCTGGCAGTTACATAAACCTAGGGAAAGTGGCATCAGCCACTTCCATAGCTGCGTGTGAAATGCCTAGCCATAGCCAATTAAATTCTGAATGGGGACTGAATTTCACTGTCCAATATTTTTTACGCGAGCAGTTGATCGAGAACCAGTCACAAGGAGTGTACATCGAATGGCAGCTTGGCTGGTAACCCATTTTTACTAAGTGAATAGATTTTGTGCTTGGCAAAATCCGTGAATATTGCTGTGTCTGTTAGGGTTCCTAGCCAAAATACTCTGGATGGTTAGGGTTACCTTTACCAAAACTGACATCTTAAAGTCTGTATTATAACTTTTACACCAAGGTTTCGGCCCGCCGACGCAAGGAAGGAGTTTCTCAAGGAGATCATTTTGCGATTCAAGAAATCGCAGAATTACGAGAGGGCCTACAAAGGCTTGGTGTCTGGCGACTGGGCCCGTGTCTTCTTCCTGAACAAGTCCAAGCACCAAGTGACCATATTCAAGCAACACGTGAGTTGTGTTAGACATTTCAGACACGATAATACTTTCTCTTAGATGCCCCAACTCCCCAAGATGCCCCAACTCCCCAAGATGCCCCAACTCCCCAAGATGCCCCAACTCCCCGAGATGCCCCAACTCCCCGAGATGCCCCAACTCCCCGAGATGCCCCAACTCCCCGAGATGCCCCAACTCCCCGAGATGCCCCAACTCCCCGAGATGCCCCAACTCCCCGAGATGCCCCAACTCCCCGAGATGCCCCAACTCCCCGAGATGCCCCAACTCCCCGAGATGCCCCAACTCCCCGAGATGCCCCAACTCCTCGAGATGCCCCAACTTATATAAAAACAAACAGCCTGTTTAATGAAGTGACGTTATCAAACATTGTGTAAATATGTGAAACTTGAAAACCTAGTTTCATTTTCAGATCATGGATTTCATATTCTCTATGACGTGTCCAACCAGGAAGTATTAATTGTATACATGAGCCATTCAAAACCAAGTTTTATTTTGTCTTTAATTCAAGCATTTCTCTGTCTTTTTGACATGCGCGTGTGGCTTTGAAAGCAAAAAAGGCCAAAAATGGATCCTCCTAAAAAAACAAAGTGGGTAGGGGATTCCCCATAATAACCGTGAAAATGCATATGAAATATGAATACTAATGACTAGTAGCCCACACCAGTCTTCTGATTGCAATTATATACATGCATATACGTGTTTGTGGTTATGGTTATATTTGTGTAATATGCTTTTGAAATATTACAGACAGGAAGCACGTCATGTCGCAATAGGCTGACGCAAATGATACGTTCCGTTCAACACAAGTTTCCGTGTAGATCCCTTTGGCATACTATTTGTGTTCATAACGCACGGTTAAAAAGTCCTCGATCTATTGAGACATAGCCATTTTATCGTTGGTGCTCAAGCCAGGTGGTAATAGCTTCGACTGTTCTAGAATTTTGTGAGGTTTGTTTGGTCCGTCTTTCAGTCCTGACTGTTGAGTCATTGAGACCTTCAACTGGGTTGGATTTGTGAAGTGAGTGATGGCGTGTTCATTGTTAAAATAATTGGGGTTCATGGAGCCTCCAGTGAAGTACTTGTAACACTAACTCATTTCGTCTGTCCTGTTTGCATGAAAATAGTGCAATATCAGGATTTGTTAATTTTTTTTATTAATTTTTTTTCCTGCTGGACCCAGGTGACGCAATGTGGTTGGCTGTCAAATAATATGTGATATCAAATCTTCTGGCAAATATCTGTGTCAGTGTAGAATTTAACACTAACCCTAAACTTACAAACTCCATTAGAATCCACCCTTCAATTTTGGAGGATTTGGGCAGATAAGCTATGTTTAACAAGTCCATCGAAATCGACCAGCCCGAGTGATTAATTTTAACGGATTTGGTCTTGAGTAAGTGATGGATTTGGACAGATATTGGTCTTCTACTCAGTAGAGTAGGGAGTTTAGAATTAATGCTTTAACTAGTCCAACCGCTGAAAAATAAGTGTTCAAGCTGAAGTAACATGTAACTTTATCCTTTTAAAACAAAGTATTCATGTTTTTGGACAGGTGTTTCGTTATCTAGCAATGTTTGATAAGTCGTCTGGGTTTGAGGTGAAGCCTTGCTTCCGTTACTCCTTGGAGGGAGAAGGTGGGAAGATCGTAGCAACGCAGGATTGGTGAGTAGTTTTTGATAAAGACAAATAGAAAGAATGTAGGATTCTGCTGCCACTTTATTAGTTGTGTACAAACTCAGTGGAGAGTCAAAATTACATTTTCTATGGAGACTCAAAATCTTTCTAACAAAACTGGAATTGTTTCTCGGTCCCATTTTCGTATCTTTTCAACATTTTTGCTTTTACTGACTATCAAATTAAAAAATTAAAATTAAAAAATTAAAAAATTAAAATTAAAAAATTAAAAATTACTATTTTATTAAATAAATATAATTGAAATTAAAAAAAAATATTTGAACATTGTGGTTGTGACTTGTAGGAGTAAGAACGACACCATTCCTAACCTGGTGGGTTGCATCGCAGAGCTGACTGAATGCGAAGAGAATGCCCTCAAGACAGGCGTCAACGATTTCAGCGTCATGTTCTCCACCAGGAAGAACTGTGCCCAGTTGTGGCTGGGCCCTGCGGCTTTCATTAATCACGGTAAAAAAAAACAGGGTGACCCCAAAACAAACGGACAAGCATACTTCAACAGACAATAAAACGAACTGATTAAAACTAGTAGTATTTGTATAATAATCATGCCTTTATAAGAAGAAGACTTATGAGCGCACTGTTATTAACTCATTGGATCTTTGACAAGCATTCGCTTTATTCAACTAATTTTCATCTTTTTCTTTGCTTTCTGCAGATTGCCGACCTAACTGTAAGGTAAGTTGTTTTTTATTGGACAACTTGGATTTTTTTAAGGTGAAATCTTGGACAATAATAATGAGAGAAAATAACTTTTTTGGGGACAGTTAAACTGTAAGAAAAACTGTAAGAGTTGTATGGGATAGAGTATTAAAGTGTTAATTCATTTTCTTATTCTCTGTGTAGTTTGTGTCTACGGGTCGCGATACGGCATGCGTCAAAGTACTACGGGATATCGAACCTGGAGAGGAAATCACCTGTTTCTATGGCGACGGATTCTTTGGGGAGGGCAATTGCTACTGCGAATGTGAAACATGCGAGCGGTACGTCAACAAAAAAATATTCAATCATTATTTTACCTTTTTCTTTTGTTTCGGAGTAATCTCTGGAACCTGTTGGTATCACTAACAGTTTTTTTGAAAAACATTTTTGGGGTGTTTTTTCCCCTGATTTTCTCCAAGGAATTAAAATGTTTCCGTAACTTGCATTGTTAAGAAGTTGAAGTACATTTCTGGTATTTTTGGATGAATTTTTTAAGGAAAAAAAGGGTACATGTATCTAAAACGATTTTGCTTTGAAGTTTATTTTTACTGAATTAGGGCCGCAACTTGTATTGTTTTAATTGATTAGTTCCCTTTTTTTGAACAGCAAATTATTGAGGGTTTGAGAACAAAGCAGCCATTTAAAAATATTGTCAATTTTTATACTTGGTATTTTGAAAAACATTTGTGATGATATTTTATCGTCTTATTGTCCAGCGCTATATCAAATGTTTGAAGGTTTTTTGTTTAAGAGGTTTTTGGCCATTTTGCTTGCACCTTTGATTTCACAAAGATTAATCGGATAGAAAACGCTACCTGAATAGTGATTAAATAAAAGAATTCCACATTCTTCTGTTGGCTTCAGGAGACAGACGGGTGCCTTCACCCCCAAAGACACTCCGGTCAAGATGGACGAGAACAAGTACAGCCTACGAGACACTGACCGACGACTGCGCTGGCAGAAAGCCAAGAACGAGGAGGAGGAGGGCGGGGCCAGCCAGGAGGAAGGCGGGGCCGGCCAGGAGGAAGGCGGAGTCGGCCAGGAGGAAGAAGGAGTCGGCCAGGAGGAAGAAGGAGTCGGCCAGGAGGAAGGCGGTTTGGTCAAGAATGCAATTCCCACCAGGCTGCTCCGAAGAAGTGGTATGTCTGGCCGCATCTGTAATCGCTTGGCTATGGCTGTCAATCACACACGAGTCTATGGCATGTGGCTGCAGCCGCTAACCAGTGGCTTCCATTGACGCGTGTGTTATTTGCGGCTATAGCCGAGTTATTTTGTCACGTGCTACTAGTCAGTGTCAAATTAGGAGAAATCTTTTGGAGGAGATCTGCCTGAAGGAGTTTGTTAAAAGCGAAAAGCGAGCCTTCTAGCTTCATTAACCCTAACCCTGCCAGACCCAGCACAGTGCATCTGTGGTGACTGCTTGACCTTGCTGCACTCTGCACACAAGTCAATGTGACAAAGTATGCATTGCTTGAAGGCATTCCTTTTTCATTGTTGACCTGACCTGACCTGACCTGACGTGCGATTGACTTATAACTGGACTTGTGATGGGCGTAACTTGAAATAGGACCAAACTATACATATGTCAAATCTTTGGTTTCAGATTCGGATTGCAGTGGAAGCTCTGATAGCAACAGTTGTCCCTGGAGTCGTTCCCGTTCCTCTTCGCAACCCGTCTCTTCATCACTCCAGGCCAACCAGACCCTCGTGGACCTCATCGCTGAAAGAAAGTGCCTGTCCAAGTATGATGCCCAGCTCCTGGTAGCAGAAGGCTACAAACTCAGGGAAGCCAAGGTGGTCTTGACGCCTCACAAGATCAAGGAAGATGGAACGCTGACGGTAGAGGAAGGAGGCGTGAGGTATGCCTCCAGGCTGCGCAAAGAGGAGCGCAGGAAACCTGGAGGGCAAGGCCGCGAGAGAAGGATGTCGCTGAATGAGGAACCTGTGCCATCGCCTAGGGTCGAGGAAGCTCACCTGAACGGGGGTCTCCTAGACACCGAGGATGCCGAGTGTGTGACCGCATCGAGGAGAGAAAGGAGGCGGTCTAACGAGTGTCGCAAGCGAAGGATGTCCCTGACAGAGGAAATGCCTGAGCTTCCCCAGGAAACTTGTCTGGGTCCTAGCAGAATGGCCGAGACAGCAAGGGACATCTCTGGCCTGAGGTCCAGGAACAGAATGGTGGCAGTTGTGGGATTATGCCTGGACCAGCAGTCCAACTGCAGTAGCACTGACACTGAGGTGACGTTTAATATGTCAAAGGCCCCAAAGGTGATTGAGAAGGACCTGACTTACGAGTCAGAAATTTCCGACTGCGAGATGAAGCTTAAGATTCGAGGAGTGCCGCGGATAAATACGGTCAAAAGGAATCTACTTGATAGTGGGTCACTATTTACTAATTGCCACAGTGGCAAGAGGGAGTATCGAGAAATAGACTCAACTAAAGAATCACTAGGTAGGCATAAAAAGCATGAGGGGTTGGGAGTGCCTCCACTTATTTTGCCAAAACGAAAGATGACAAAATACGACGCAGAAATTATTGCGGAAGCCGTGCACAAAGTTCCCAAGCTGAAAATACGTGTGAAAGATCCCAATGGCTGCATAGAGGAAGTGGTCACGTCATCGGAGGACGAGGTGTCTCCGAGACAACTCTCAGGGTCCTGCGAAAGCAATGTGGTTGCCAGTCAAGACAAACTCCTCCTGGACGTTCCCGACTCCCCAAGTCGGTTGACGCGAGCTCAGCGAGTCCTCATCCCAGGACAAAAATTTCCTCAATCACCTACCTCCTCCTCCAAGACTGATTCCTCACCGGGTTCCCAAAGTGTCCACAGAGCTCGGGTGAATTTAAAATTTGACAGTGCCGAGCGGAAGAAGACAAGCCACCAGTTTGTACCACGGATGTCTCAGCTGCGACACCTCTACGAGATCCCGCCCCACCCGATGTGCCAGAAGGCTGACAAAGTCGCGCCTTCCAAGCACGTCAACTCCAGGGACGTCAAAACCTTCTATCCCTCCTCTACTGACCATCCGAAAGCCAAACCCCCAAGTGACATGTTCGGATCAGAAGAGAGTGCACCCCGGACCTTTAAATTGTCTGTGAAGCCCGTTGAGAACAGAAACACTCGTAAAATTCGGCTGATATTCGGTCAGAGATCAATGGACTTCCAAGTGCCTAAAACAGAGAAGAGGTATACAGCACAAGTGAAACCTCTATGATGAATAAAAAAAGATGAAGCGTACTCCGTATTTAATTTGTTGATAATGAAATTGATAGTTCAGCCATTTTCAACAATTGAAATAGAAATGAAATCGTCCTATTATTGTGCATTATCAGTACCAAATTAACAAAACTTTAATGTTATTCATGTACAATCTCACTGATCGGGACATTTAGCCCCAGTTGTTACTAATGTGGTGGTCTGTGATTTAAGAAATGAAGTTTTGGGGCGCACAATTCACTAAGCAAAACGTTGTATTTGTCACGTCGATTTTAGATGTCTACCAGCACGTGAACCTCAATGCAAGACTGCGTTTGCACCCACTCCTATCTAGTCTTGTATTCTGTATCTACGTTCCAACGAGGCATGTTTCTATTGTAACAAAATACGCGACACAAATGCCCATTACCAACTCTCAAATTATTGAACATTAGCAGTCCGATGATTTTAAGGAACAGTTAAATTAAATATGAAATAGAAAAATTGATGCATACTTGTATAAACAAAATTAAATTGAAACCCTTTGTCTTTCCTATCGCATTGAATAAATTTTAGTGCATTTGTTATTAACACAAATAGTGTTTTAAGTTCACCCCCATTATCTATTAATTTACTTCTAGAGAGAAGGAATGTTTAGTTTCTATAGATGTTTATAATTATTCAGATTTAATGAATATTGTTAGAAATGCGCCCAATTTATATGCAGTATTAATTTCACTGAGACAGTGTACATTTGTATTATGTAAGATTTTGTATGTTATTTATTTATTATATTTATTTATTACATTATTGCAGCTTAGATAGGGGTTTAAACTTCAACCCTTTATTTAATTTGGTGACAATTTTGGTATGATTTGAGTGGAACATTGTAACTGTTTACCCAATTTCACTTGAGGAAAAAAAAATTATTGGTTGTGAATTCCAAGTTGTTGAACTGAATTATATTGGTAGAATTAAACAATAAATTTCTGTGATTTACAATGGGCTCTACCTAGGCCGTTTTTCAAACTCCAAATTAGTCTCTATTTGGCTCCGTTATTGCAGTTTGGCAATAGTGATGAAGCCACGGACAGAGTGTAAGTTGGGGTTTGAAAAACGGCTATGTACATGTAAGCACGAGATATGCCAGCCAATTGGAATTAACTTTGAAAATTGTTAGGTTTTACGGTTACGCACCAATTTGAGTCGGTAGTCCACAAGGTCGCTCGAGAAGCAGGGACAAATGGGCTGGTGCCCATGGTATCAATGTATATTTTATTATTGTCCCATCAAGGGACCCGACTACATAGATTCTCATTTTATGTGTGTGAAAGGGTTAGATTGCAATGAAAATGAACTTTTACAAATTTCGTAGGTTGACTTCAAGTAAAATAATAAAAATAACTCAAATGTAAATTTTTCTCCATTTTTTAAGCTCAACATTATCTTGAACGACTGTTTACAATAATATGTAAAAGTACTAGCAGTATACATACATTTTTGATAATTGTTTCAAGTCTGTAATTATCTTGGATAACTGCTTTACTTACAAAATGTGTTGGAATTTTCAAATGTCGACGCAGTGTAAGAGGTGCCTGTGAAATTTAAAGATGTTTTTGTTTCACTTTGGTTTTGCATCTAAGACATTTTAGCAGAGTTGTATTCGAGTCCTTGCAAGTCATTTCGCAAGTCATTTCACAAGTCATTTCACAAGTCCAGTCACAAGTCGTTTCATAAAGCCAGTCGCAAGTAACTGGATGAACAATGACAAAGGAATGCTTTTGTCAAAGGTCATTTGAATAGCCTGTGACTTTACCAGAGACTGAAGGACTTGTGATGGACTTGCAGGGACTTACAGGGACTTACAGGGACTTACAGGGACTTGCAGGGACTCGATTACAACTCTGCATTTTAGACATTAATATCTCTGGGCACTTACATCTTTGAGGGAAAATAAAGTAAAATCATTTGTTGTTATTTTATTAATATCTCTGGGCACTTCCATCTTTGAGGGAAAATAAAGTAAAATCATTTGTTGTTATTTTATTAATATCTCTGGGCACTTCCATCTTTGAGGGAAAATAAAGTAAAATCATTTGTTGTTATTTTATTAATATCTCTGGGCACTTACATCTTTGAGGGAAAATAAAGTAAAATCATTTGTTGTTATTTATTACAATCTGATGAGACGTTTGTACAGTGTGTATTTAGACGAAACGGTTCTGGAAGGTGCACCATTGTGAATAAATAAAGTAATTTATTTTGAGTGAAATGAGTGGAAATGAGTAAAATGTGTTGATTTTTAATCCTACCCCATAAACCCTACCCCATAAACCCTACCCCATAAAACTTGCAATTAGTTTGTCCGTGCTTTTCCAAAATTTTGATTTTCTTTTACAAACGAAATTTGACAAAAATAATGTGTAGCACAAAGTTGATAGTTGCTGTGACAATAATTGCTCAACAAACTTCAAAGCAAAATCATAATAATAAATCCTAGCGCACGGTAAAAAGGGAAACACAAAAAGTGTGTATTTGAGACCAAAATGTCTGACTGGTATGAAAGTTTAATAGTTCCCACCCGTATATTCGTCCTAATAATCTTCATTATTTGCAGTCACCATTGCGATCATACGGAAGCCGTATAGTGCCACTAGATAATAATGATATTTGTTTTCAAACGCGCAAACGTCACTATCCGGCTTCCGTACGGTCATCATTGTGGCAAAGTCGGCTCGTGTGCCCATCGCGATCGCTGGAGGGCGCTGATGCGCTTTGAGCTCTGATTGGATAGATTTTGTGCAAGCTGTAAACTAGGGGCCTTTTCGAAACCGTTGCTTCGTCTTTGGCTTTGGCTTCGCCTCCGAATTCCTAAATACTGAGAAACAAATAGAAATGGAAGCAAATTGAAATAGTCTAACTTTTGGGTTCACATCAATCGAGTGAATGTTTCTGAAGTACAACAGGCGTCAGAATGTGGCTAGAGACCTTGCAGTTGGGAGTCAAACATCGCCTTAAGCCAAAGACGAAGACGAAGCCAGGGATTCGAAAAGGCCCTGAATATGTTCTGCCGCTCACCAAGCTGCGCTGCGTGCAAGTCCGCCGAAAGGTTATTATGATGCAACGTTACCAAGAATGCCATGCGTTTCCTTTACCACAGAAAAGTTTGAAGTTCGCTATTAATTAACCACTGCCCATATTGGGCGCTGTATGCGGCTTCACACGGTGAAGAAGACGTTCGGCATTATGGGTAGCCGACCTTTCGAATTGCACGCCACATAGGGTGTGCATAGTTGTAAAAGTGGTTGTGAAGTGAAGTTAAAGCTTTGAAACTAACGACTCGCTCAATTTATAGTGATGAACAATTTCAACTACATGTATATAGTTTTTGATACTGCCATTCAGATACTTCCGTCGTGTGCCATTTGAGGAAAATTTCGAGTAAAATAATTCTTTCGGTAAATATTTTGACAGCAAACGGATGGCGGGCCACGAGTGTCACTCGGGCCGGTGGTGGCAGGACCGGTCTAATGCAATTTGTTGGAGTTGGGCGAGTTCGGTCTGGAACAGAAGAGGCACTCGATGCTCGCAAAATAAACCCCATTCATCATTTTGGTTTTAAGGCGGGAAACGAGGCCCCAGACTTTTAATAGAGCAAATGTTGTTTGGAGAAACAGAGTAAAATTGGCATCAAATGCGAAGGAAGTTGCATGCAGTTTATTATTATTATTATTATTATTTTCTGGTAATGAAACCAAGGATCCTTCAAAAGCGCTCAAGGCACTGTAGCTAGAGCGGTTAAGCACAACAATAATGCTTAGCACCAAAAAGTCTTGCTCAAAAATAACGGGTTGCCAGCCAAAACTCCATGGGCATTTCATGCTAAGCAAAAACCAAGTGATATAAGTCAGAAACAATAACCTAACAATTTAGTTTGTAGCCCTGTCTTTGACAAGGAAGAATTGCTAAGCAAATTGTTGCTTAACCAGTTCGCGCCGGATGACGTATATAAACGCAAATTCAAAACGGATGACGCATAAACACGCCAAGTTCAAGTTCGGAAATGTATGTCAGCAGCGAGCAAGGCCGGAAATGCGTGGGTGTGCTTCCCGGCACTATCAGCCTGAACCCGCTTCGGATCGAGTTCCGTTAAAAATAATCCCGCCCGTCGGCTCGGCGATGTTAAAATAATCCCGGGGCGAACTGGTAAAACAGCTCTATGAAATTGGCCCCTGAGCTCGAAGCGCATCAGCGCGGAGCGCCCAGTATGGGGGCGGTGGGTGTGGCACGAGCGAAACTGGAACGCTGATCCCGCGCTATATAGAAATACCTTTAAATATGACGTCATTTTTACCCCAGTTTACAGGTACCACACGCGAAGTTTTTTTTAATTCATAGCTCATTAGTATTATTGTATTGAAACGAAATTCATTAGGACATTAAATTAAATACATCACTTTAATTTTGTATCACAATGGTGTGAATATCTAACTGATTTAGGTTATTTTGGGAGACATTTAAAAAAAATAGTAATGCATTGTGGGTAATTTGAAAAGTGACAGGAACGAGGTAGCCAGTTTCGAGCATTATGCATAATTATGCGAAACATGTGAAATACTAATTTGCAGAAACGAACATTGTAAAAAGTCTTCGTCCACGCTGAAGGCAATCGTACGCCGGTAGCCATGCCCGCTGCATCGCCAATACCAATTCCTCAAAATGCCCCAAAAGAGGCCCCAGACTTCCCTTCTAAGCTGGTGGCGATAATAGCGAAGAAAATCAGGAATTTGGGGAAGAGAAAGGTAGGGATTTTAAAATAAAAGACAGTAAAAAAATAAAACTCTGGAAATGCCACGGAGTTACTGGTATTTTGATTCCTCCGCTGTACTCCACCTGCGCCCGTTTAATACTTCTTTTAACCCCAGGGTGACTTTCTTAATTAATTAAGATATCATTGTACCAACAATGTTTTTAAAAACTAAAAAAAACACGTTAATTTTCCTATTTTTAGGGGTCCGGTGTCGGGCGCCATAACTTAGTTTCATGCTATATTCGCCTAAAATTAAGTTAAAACTAAAACATAATACATAAGCCCTAGCGCAAACAGAATCTAAAAGTCGTTAATTCATAATTGTCTATTTGGGAGTGACTGAAGTGTAAGAAAGTTTAATATTTCCCTTCATCTTCAAGTATTCTTCCAATATTAATCTTCATGAGGTTTAAGTTTTCGAAGCTAAACCTTTGCTTCGTCGAGTCTGCGACTTCTATTCCGACTTCCTATTCACTGGGAGCATACGAGCATGCTCAGTGTTATAAGCAAACCAAAATGGAGAAATTATTCTAACTCTTTTGGGGTTTATGTCAACTAATTGAACGTTCCTGCAGCATAACAGGCGGCCCGCGGGTGCAGCTGGAGTTCTCGCCGAGACAAAGTAATTGATTTCAAAAGGCCCATATAGTTGTGGGGACAGTGTGCATGCATTTTTATGGGAGTATCATCGCGCGATCGTCATTGTGTGAAAGGTCGGCTCACGGTCGTATAGAACGCCTTTAAACATGACGTCATTTTTACCCTATTTTACAAGTAGCCCCACGCGCAGTTTTTGTTCTGATATTTGTATCATTGTATAATTATCATTGTATTGAAAACGAATGCATAAGGACAATTTAAATGTTAGTTAGTTTCTATTTTGTATTATAACAGTACGAATATTTAACTGATTTAGGTTATTTGGGGGATAATTAAAATAATGTTGTAATGCATTGTGGGTAACTTGCAAGGTGAAAAGAAACAAGGTAGCCATTTTCGAGCACTATGCGAAACACGTGAAATAAATTTGCAGAAACGAACATTGTAAAAAAAAGTCTTCATCACGTTGAAGGCAAATTGTATGCAGTCATGCCCGCTGCTTCGTCAAAACCTACTCCTCAAAATGCCCTGAAAGAGGCCCCAGACTTTCCCACCCAGCTGGTGGCCATGATAGAGAAGAAAATACGGAATTTGGAGAAGAGAAAGGTAGGTTTTTGGCGGGATTTTGTGACGAAAACGGACGGGTAAAAAGTGACGTAGCGACACCGGAAGCGTGCAAGAGGAAAATGTAGACGATTGTTTTTGTGCATGACAAAGGCAAAGCCAAAAATGTGACGACGTGCGAATTTGTCCGGTCTTCACATAAAAATTACAGTCAATACAAATATAAATGACTGGAATCCATCATTTGTTCGACTTTCATTGTGTGGTGATTTTTGTTCTCATTTCATCTTTTTTGTAACATGACTTTTTAACATGTTATTTAAATAGGCATGATTTAATTTTTTATTATTGTAATTAATAAATATAATATTTATGCATAGGCCAGTAATATAACAACAATGTTAATAATAATAATAAAAATTGCGACCTACAAGTACAACGGTTTGACTTTTATTGAGTTGTTACGGTTTATAAAAATTGATGTGATTTTCTGTTAAAGTTCGTCCAAGGACATGGTCAAGTTTTGCGACAAGCTGACCAGGTCCAGGTGACCTTATGTCAGAGGTCATAAAGAAAGGGTCGTACTAGCCGTTTTCTGACTCCCGAGTGTTCAGACTACTCAGTTTTCTTCTTTTCTTTGTTCTCGATGTTATTTGCAGTTGAAGTTGCAGTCGTACCAGGACATGGTCAACTCTGGCAATGAGCTGACCAAAGACCAGGTCCAGGCGGCCTCCCACTTTGACGAGGTCTGCAGCAACTTGGATTTTGCCAAGGAACTCCAGAAGAACTTCCAGACCACGATCAATGATGTAAGCCTGGGTGGATTGTTGTCGAGGTTTGGCAGGGAAGAAAAAAACTTCAGAAAAGGGAAGAATGAGATTAAAAATCATTTGGCAATGGAAAAACTGAAATAAATCCCACCAACTCATATTTTACTTATTTACTTATTAATCAGTTGGTCAGTTTTACAAAGTCCAAAACATTTTTGAGAGAAATAAAAGATGTTCAGCAGTTCGCGGGAAATATTATAAGCAACCAGGATGTGATCTTGTCTCTAGCCAACTGAATAAGTTCTCTCATCTGTAGACCCATCTGAAAACAAAGTGGCCGTCTGGCAATTTCATGGCGCTTCTAAGCATACAAATTTGCTTAGCATAAAAAAGTCTTGCTTAGTAAAAACATTTTACCAGCCAAAACTCCGTGTGCTTTCTACGCTAAGCAAAAACCATCTGAATACTAGTCAAAAATGATATACATCACCTAAAAATATGGTTAATAAACCCGTTTTTGCCAAGGAAGAATTGTTGTGCTAAGCCAAAAAATATTTGCTCAGCAGCTCTATGAAATTGACCCCAGAACATTTTGACTGTTGCCGGTTGACCAAATGTGACAAATTGGTCTTTTTTTCTTCTAGAATAACAAGGTTTTGAAGAAGCTGGCGAGACGGGAGAGTGCCTTGAAGCACGAGCAAGAGCTGCAGAGAATCCGAGACATCGTACTGCTCAATAGCATCTTAAACAGTCTGGGTGCAGAACACGTCAGGAACGACTTCTTAGCTGGGGAAAACGGAGCTGTGGTGAGTTGGTCTCGGAAAGAAGGTTGTGACCCGATGCCACTCTTTCTTAATATATTATCTCAGTAATGAAATCTAGGAACTGAGAAACCTTTTCAAATTTTGTTAGGAAATACCTAGAAAATGTTCTTGACTCTCCACAACTGCTGAAGTGGCGTCTGGTTACTACATTCTTTGCTAACAACAAGGATGATAATTTATTGTTATGTTTGTCCGGCCCAATTTGACAGAAATTGGCGGAAGATCAAGTGAATCATCTGGATGAGTTCTACAAGCTGATCAACCCATCACGGGAAGAAGATGAAGAAAGCAAAGGCAAGGAAAATAGGTGAGTTAAAGCCATAGGGCTTTATTAAATGACTAGAGCGCTAACTCTTCATTCTTACTAGCGGAGATACCTATGCCTACAACACAGGTTTTCTTAAGCAGTTCACGGCAGCATTATTTTGACATTGACCGGGCCCAGGCAGGGGGCTGTTTTTCACGAACCTCAAAATCACAAGACGGGTTCGGGCCGGCATCTGTAGGTAGCACACCTGATATTTTCAGCCTCGCTCACTGCGAGCTGGTCACTGACAGATATTTCCGGCCTTGCTCGTGACATGTTTATCGTTTTGAATTCCAGAAAAACTTTGCATGTATACACATCCTCCGACGCCAACTGGTTAAGTGGTGAAAATGTCGCCCTCTGCTGTTCTGCCCACAGTCTATATATCCCTCTTTACATTTTCCCATATTTGTCCTAGATTTGAGAAATTTTGACTTAATCATTTTTTCTTTTTTTGACCAAGTTCGGTGAGCTTCGAGACGAAACTGGCAGAGGCCTGTGAACACTTGGACAGTTACATCAAAGAAGACAAGAAGGAAGTGCTGGAAACAACTTGTATCCTTTCAAAAGAAGCAAATTGCGATGGTTTATTTTCAGGTTAAAATCTAGTTGATGGCTACACATGGTGCTCTATAAAAACAGAGAGCGGCCCATTTCCAGTACTCTCCGACCAGACAAACTAGTTTGTAAAAAGAAAAAGAAAACAATATTATTTTGTTCTTGACTGCGCTGGCTCAGACAAAAAGTTGAAGGAGCTGATTCAGGAGATTAACAACTGCGGTTACCTTGCCAACATCCCGGCTCCACCCGAAGAAGAGCTGGCTGTAGAGGGGGAGGAGGATGCCACGCCCCCTCCCGCACAGGGATCAGGTCAGGCCCATGTATATGAATCGCAGACAAATACCTCCAGATTGAAAACTGGGGGATTTTGATAGATTGAGGATTTTAATGGATTGAGGATTTTAAGCCTAGCGGTACTGCAGGATCTTGATGGATTCTGGATACCTTCATATTGAAAACTGGGGGGTTTTGATGGATTCTGGATACCTCCATATTGAAAACTAGGGGATTTTGATGGATTGAGGATTGTAAGCCTAGCGGTATTGCAGGATCTTGATGGATTCTGGATACCTTCATATTGAAAACTGGGGGATTTTGATGGATTCTGGATACCTCCATATTGAAAACTAGGGGATTTTGATGGATTGAGGATTGTAAGCCTAGCGGTATTGCAGGATCTTGATGGATTCTGGATACCTTCATATTGAAAACTGGGGGATTTTGATGGATTCTGGATACCTCCATATTGAAAACTAGGGGATTTTGATGGATTGAGGATTGTAAGCCTAGCGGTATTGCAGGATCTTGATGGATTCTGGATACCTTCATATTGAAAACTGGGGGATTTTGATGGATTGAGGATTGTAAGCCTAGCGGTATTGCAGGATCTTGATGGATTCTGGATACCTTCATATTGAAAACTGGGGGATTTTGATGGATTGAGGATTGTAAGCCTAGCGGTATTGCAGGATCTTAATGGATTCTGGATAACTCCATATTGAAAACTGGGGGATTTTGATGGATTTAGGATTGTAAGCCTTGCGGTTCTGCAGAATCTTGATGGATTCTGGATTCTGGATACCTCCATATTGAAAACTTGGAGATTTTGATGGATTGAGGATAGTATTAAGCCTAGCGGTACTGCAAAATTTTGATGAATTCAGTCACCAACATGATGTGCATACAAAAATTGTGAATTTTGGCAGATTAAAGATACTTTTTAGTAAAGATATGACTTGATTGTTTTGCTGAACAGGTAATGCTGAGGAACTAGTGCCCGAAGAGGATTACGTTGTGGTTCAACGGGATCAGGCCCCTTCGCCCGAGGTCCCCGAGGTAACTAATCTGTCGATCACTTCATGCTAACCATGAAATAATAAACTGACAAAGCCTGATTTTTGTTTGCTGTTCTGAGTGCTTTCTTTCCTCCCTCTGGCACGAAGCCGCGACTAGAAACTGACCAATTCTAATTTGTCGTCTGCTGTTCCAGGTGTTTTCGCCGCTCCCTCCCGTCATCTCGCCTCCTCAGGAGCCGGAGCCCCCGATGTCTTGCATCCTGCCCGTCGCGACGGTGGACCACGAGGCCTTCCCTAAGCCTATTGAGATGCCGCCTCAGAAGCTGAAGAGCCAGGGGGCTGACGTGCTGGCCTCGGTGCAACAAGGAAGCTTCAACTTCATGCAGGACTCCATGCTGGATTACGACTGTAAGTAAGAGGGGGGAGGGGGGGATTCGCTCCGGGAAATTCTCATTCTCTTTCAACTGTTGCAGGAATAACACAAAATTGTGTGGATGTTTACCTCGCACTTTTAAATGCTCTTTCATTTAAAATATAATTTCATTTAATATACCGTTTGTGGCCCAATTGGACCCTTAACTCTCATGAACCCTTGAAGCGGTATTCTGTCCTGAAAGCCGCAAAAAATGTATGTTTTGGATTGTTGACTTAACCTTTTTCAAAGGTCTGGTTTAACCTCAAAGTCAAAGACATTCATGGGTACAGTACACTGTACTACAAAATACTATATTCAATTCTCAAAGGCCAGTGTAGTAAGAGTACCGCATACTACAGTTTACTAAAGGAATTTTGGCAAAAACACTAGAAATCGGGGAAACTCAGGAAATTTCTGCAGCCATTTTTCAACATTCCGATATTTCTTATGGCATTTTGGATTTGTTTTTCTCCGTAGCTCCGCACATGGACCCCGCAGTCGTTGCTACTGGCCCCTCGTATCTCCCATCACAAGGCTACAGCGCCCTCAATCATTCGCAGACTGTCAATGGTAACTTTTGCTTTCTTTTACAATGTTTTAACGTTCTGCTTGATTGCCGTTTAGACAATGTTTGCAACTTAATTGCCTCTGTCTAAACAAGGGGTGGAAAGAATATTGCAATCTGACGCTGTTTTTGTTCTGAATATATCTTCTCAATGAAGGTCAATCAGTGCCAAAATATTAAAAAGACATGAATCTGGGACTGAGAACATTTCCAATTTTGTTAAATTTACTTGACACAGAATTTGTACACAACCGCTGAAGTGGTGTCAGGATGCTACATTCTTTCCAAATCCTCTGATGAATTGCTTATGAATTCCTTCTAAAAACAATCCTTATTTTTCCTGCAGAGCAATCCTTGCAGCAGCACCAAAGTCTGGACCAGCTCTCCCAGTCCCAAACCATTGACCTCCTCTCAGACCCTGCCCACCCGAATGTCCACCCTTCTCATCCCTCTCCGATACCTACGCACCCGGTCTACGATTCCCAAGCGGGTTTAGTTGTGGACCCGAGCTACGGCATGGCCTCGCCCTACGATACCCAACAGCAGCAACAACAACAACAACAGCAGCAGCAACAGCAGCAGCAGAAGCAACAGGCTAGCTTGGCGCAGCAACAAAGTCTCGGACACCAAGGGCTGAGCCAGCAGAGTTTAGGTCAGCCGGCAAGTTTACCCGGCCACCATGGCCAGCACAGCGTTCAACAAACTTTGGACACGATGGCGCAGTCGCAGACGATGTTGTCGACACAGCAACAGCAACAGCAACAGAAGCGTGCCGACCTACCGGAATTTCCCAGCCCACCACTTGACTCACAACTTCAAAAAACAGAGGTTCGTGTTCGAAGACTTCTTAAACCGTGCAAGTTTTCCTAAACTTTTTGTTAGATTTAGGTCAAATGAATTAGGGGGATCTTAACTCGGCGATCTTAACTCGGCCATCTTAACTCGGCCATCTTAACTCGGCGATCTTAACTCGGCGATCTTAACTCGGCGATCTTAACTCGGCGATCTTAACTCGGCGATCTTAACTCGGCGATCTTAACTCGGCGATCTTAACTCGGAGATCTGACGATTTGTTTTCTTCCTTTGTTGTCACTCTTCAGGAAGCGTCCAGTTTGCAAGCATCGATGCTGGGCCAGCATTCAGCTGGCATGGGTACCGGGAGCAGTTACACACAGACGCTATCATCACAGACGCTTTCAGGTAGGTTGATTAAAGAAAAAAACTTAGGTCTTTGAAAATTGATGCTCTTCACAAAAATGGGCTTAGGTACAGAATGTCAAATTGAATACAGAATGTCAAATTGAATACAGAATGTCAAATTGAATACAGAATGTCAAATTGAATACAGATGGTTAAAATAACAAAGTCGTAGTATACCTTTGCTTCGTTTTGGCTTTATCTCCGAATTCCAAATCACTAAGAAGCAAATAGAAAAAGAACAAATGGAAATAGTTAAACTTTTGGGTTCATATCAATCGATTGAATGTTTCTGAAGCACAACAGGCACCAGAATGTGGCTGGAGTTCCTGAAGTTGGGAGCTTAAAATCGCCCAAAGACGAAGACTTCGTGACTAAATTACTTGGCTGTGGCTAGAAAATACACACTTGTCAATGGAAGTGGCTGCAGTCACTTCCCATAGACCCCTGTGTTGCTTAGAGCTGTGGTCAAGTAATTTGTTTGTATAGTGGATTAGGAAGGATTGCAGATTATTATTGCGGTCATCTTCCAAGAGTGATTATATAGCTAACTACCTACCAAAAAATAATCACTAGATATCATTCTCAAATATACATATACCCTAAATATATAAAATGGCAAAAACTTTTTTTTAAATCAAATGTTTTGTTGTTTTCAGTAGACCCTTCAAGCCAACACGCGACTCAAATGGTCCCCTCACCCGCTATGACCGACCACACCCCCGCCATGCTGCACCACCATGACATGACGCCGACCCACCCCCACCCTGGTGCGCAACCCGGCGCTAACCCCCTGATGCAGAAGTCCACCATGAATGCCAGCGCCCCCGTGTTCCAGATGACCAACTCGTCGCGCTCCTCGCCTCAGCTACAGGCCATGCAGCAGTCAGCCATGGACCAATCGCAGACCGATCCGATGGGGGCATTCCAGCCAGTAGACGCCCCCTCTCCGACGGCCGGTGTGGTGACGCCCACGGATCGGGACAGCCCTAAACCGGAACAACAGCAGCAGCAGCCGTCGCCGGTGATGATGGCGTCGCAGCAGAGGGAGCAAGAGGAGAGCCCGGAACAGCCGTCGGACAATCAGTCCAACGATTCTCAAGGTGCGTTTGCATGTTTCTGAAATGTCACTCTGTGATTAAATTGTGGTTTCTTTTTGTTAGAAGTTCGATGCGTGATTTGCTTGAGCGACATCAACAATTCAGGTTCAGGTTTATTTCCATACTAAAAGGTAAGTTAAATACACTGAGAAAAATAATAACGGAACTGGACAAATTAGTATGAGGAGATCGGACAAAAAGCCAAACCTTCCCAAATCCACTTTGTTTAGGGCCATTTAAAATGGAATTTAGGTTTTCATCACTGAAAAAATCAGTCAGGAGAGAAATTTAATATAATTTTCTATACAAAATTGCACGTTTACACCAACACGTCGCACGAAATTACTATTTGAATTATGGGAGGCGTCATTTTTAAATGGCCTGATCCTAAATCTGGGTATTTTTCTCCCGAACTCCTTCCCAGTACAACAACACGCAGCATTTCTTACAGAGAGAGGCCTGCCTAGTTTTGCAAGATACGACGGTGCCAAATTTCATGTCTCAGATTTCCATTGGCGAGAATTTCCTGCTTACTGTAGCAGGAAATATTGTGTTTACGGTAAGCGTGCTTCACGGATTAGCGAGGAATTTTTGGCTTCTGCGCATCCCTACAACGGTCGATTGATAAGTTTGTTGCCCGAGATAGAAGTCGGTTTCAGAAATAATTTCTTTTTTAACTTAGTCTTCTCTTTCATTAACTTATTTTGTACTTCACACGAATACAATGCAAATTTGACGTCACAAAGCAATCGCTGCGAAAACATTGTCGTAGTTGAAATGTGTTCAACTTTGGCGAAATCGCAGTGACAAACCTGAAATGACGTCACAAATTGGCGTCGTGTTTGTGGCAAGTATGAACCGGTATTTAATCCAGCAGTTGTGGAGCTCTTTGAGCAGAATGCTAATTTTATTCATTTTATCTCTCTCTTTCCTCTCCTCCCCTTTCATCCTTTTCAGCCCAATCGTCCTATTCCTCCTACCCTTCCTACCAATCCAATTCGTCCTACCGAGGCAATGGACGGGGTAACCTCCGCGGTGCCCGAGGCAGCATGAACAGTACCGGTTACCGAGGCGGGAACCGGGGAGGTGGCATGCCGTATATGAGTGGTCGGACCACTGGACGCTACCCGTCTAACCCTAATCCCAACCCAAGGGGTGAGTTGATGAAATATTGAATTGGTTTCCCCACTCTTTTTTTCTATTTTTTTTGGGTGGTGTGAAATTCCTACTATTTCCTACCTTTTGTTTGTCCCACAACTCTGTACAATGAAGTAATATTTCCATAAGTGTTACACACAGTCATATGTAAATCTCACAATGAAGAGCTTGGGTGCAGGAGTACTGCAACTGTACTTCCTAGAGCTTAGTTGAGGATGGAGCACAAGTGTTGTGAGTACAGAACATGTCAAATGAGGCTTATGATCCTGTGGACATGGGTGAGTATCAATCAAAACTACTCATTAAAAAAAATTACTTTTATTTAAAAAAAATGTATTTTTGGAAAATGTATTTTACCCTACTATTTTTCGACTTGTGATAGATTTGTGATGGACTTCTGATAGACTTTGAACAGTTTTGGACAGAAAGTTAGATTCCTCTTTGTCAAATTCACTCAATTTTTAATACATTTCCGTCACCCATTTTTCACATGACAGGTCCAGGCGGGTACAACTCTTATCTCCCTAGGGATAACTTTCAACAGAGGGCGCCAGACATGCCTTTTGGCAATGCCAACCCTAACTTCAATACCTTCAATCGGCCGCAGGACCCCAACTTTACCTACAACAGGAGACCGGGTCCACCCAGAGGATCACCCCGAGGTAAACAACTAACTTGATCTTGACCTATTAAATGACCGAACGGCTCGACGCCATTTGATCTTGCAACCTGACAGTTTTTTTTCTCATAAATCATCTCGATGAAGGTCGGTCCTTGCATAAATGTTAAAAAGACATGATTCTGAGACCGAGAATTGTTAGGAAATACTCCAGGAAATGTCCTTGACTCTCCTTAGACTTTGTACTCAACCGCTGAAGTGGCGTCAGGATATAACATTCTTTCCTTTTTTTAACAGAAAAGCTACCATTCAAATGAATGCATCCTTCAAAATCCTTCCAACTGCCTCAATGGATTTAGCCTCAATCCTACAAAATCATCCGTTGTTGATTTAATTTTTTAATTGGAGGGGTGACCAACTGGCTCAATCCTGCCAAATCCTTCGTCGATGCCAGTGATGTCCAGAAGACAGGGCGGACGATTTTAAGTATTTTTTATATTTTTGCGTATTTTTCAGGATCGCGTGGAGGTCCCACTGGGGTCAGAGGTCAAGCCAACTTCCGAGGTCGAGGAGGCAGCAGTGGATTCAAGCCCCAGTCGTCGCAAGTGACCGTCTAAGTATGAGAGGGTAGCCCATCAAATTTGACAGATCCATTAAGCCCCACCTCCTTGTGAGGTTTTGTCCAATCACAGTTGACGGCAATGTGTATGAAGCGTACGGCTGGAACGCATAATGGGGCAATCAAAATGCGCGTATGCCTTTACCCAAGTGGGCGGGGCCTAATGGAACGGTCTATTTAAATCTGGAGTGAATCAAACTTCAGAGGATTTCAAACTTGGAGAAAGCAAATGTACCTTTCCCCTCGCTCCCTGCTCACCTCGCATATAAACCCCTCCTACTCCTCACCAAATCCCTGCCCCTCACTAAAATTGTCCTTGACATAAGCCCTTCCCTCCTCATGAAAGCCTCTCATCATGTAAGCCCCTCCCTCTCGTGTCAGTCCCCTCCTCATCATGGAAGCTCCTCCTCTTCATGAAAGCTCCTCCCCTTCTTCATGAAAGCTCCTCCCCTTCTTCTTCATGGAAGCTCCTCCCCTTCTTCTTCATGGAAGCTCCTCCCCTTCTTCTTCATGGAAGCTCCTCCCCTTCTTCTTCATGGAAGCTCCTCCCCTTCTTCTTCATGGAAGCTCCTCCCCTTCTTCTTCTTCATGGAAGCTCCTCCCCTTCTTCTTCTTCATGGAAGCTCCTCCCCTTCATGGAAGCTCCTCCCCTTTTGTATTTCTTCCCTGTCCCATTTTGTATAGAAGGTGCCCCCCTGTAGGTCTAGTGGTCAAATCTTTGATTGTAGGAATCTCGTCTGTGGCAGCCATATTGGTCCGGTTCCCCAAATCCCTGTGTCAAAGGGACCAGACTATTTTGTCCGATGGCGATGCATGCATGCACTAGTGTCTGGGTCCCTGAAGACATCACAATGCTATGCACTTATTTCTAGATATCACTTAAAGGTTACTAAAAGTTGGCCAGACTATAATAACCAAATATATGAAAACTCGCGCTCGGTTCAGACAGGCGTTCTACAGTCGCGCCGAACCAAATTGAAATCAAGTCGCTCCTGAGTCGCTCTAACAACTCCAGCAGTCGATCGTTCGCCGTCTGGCGTGCCTTGTCGCCCTTATTCGTTTCAGACGTCGGACTCAATTCACTCATTTGGTTCGGCGCGACTGTGGAACGCCTGTCTGAACCGAGCGTAATGTGGTTAAAATAGTTTTGACTGGTGAAAAATTCCCCCCAAAAAAATATCATTTAATACACCACAATATCTGGGAAGGTTAAGCAATAACAAAAGTATGCAAATACAAAAGTTATTGGAACTCTTTCTTTTTTTTGTAAATTGTGACCGACTTTGTACCACCCCACCCCCCCCCCCCTCCTCCTTCCTCCCCGATGCAACTTTAGAATAGCAGAATCAATAGTTACATCATAGCCTTGCCGTGTGGGCTTATATGTAAACATATGTGACCCAGCACGAGTAAATGAGACACTTTGCGGCAAAAATACAAATTGAGATTTTGATTTCATCATTTAAAGCTTGTTTAGCTTTAAATGATGAAATCAAAATCTCAAATTTTATTTTTGCCGCAAAGTGTCTCATTTACTCGTGCTGGGTCACATATCATTTCATTGTGGGTATTTTTTTTTTGGGGGGGGGGAATGCTCACACTGACCCCAGTTATCTGCAATACTCGCGTTTTTTATTTAATCACATGGTGGATTTGAAGATTGATAATTTGATCACAAAAACCCACCTAGACTTGCAAATTGTAAGTATATAACTCAGAGTACCGGTAGTATAAAAGATGCACTGGTAATGTTGAATCAACTCTTTCTTTTTTACTTACGGTGTACAAACCGGTTCAGTGAGTCGGAGGATTTCTTTTCGGGGAAACTTGAACATTTTTGTGAAATTTTTGAAAGGATTTTTGAACCTATCACTGGTAAACTTGATAAACTGTTGGCTGTGGCTACTGAAGTGGCTGCCAATGCTATAAGTATCTTATTAAATACAGATGAACACACTTCAACTTTTTTTTTAATAAACAATATATTTATCAAGTTATATCCGAAATGGTAATATGTTGGGTTGTTTTTTTCGTATAATTTTTTATTTTGTAGTTATACAGGGGTGGCTTATAACAAAAACGACAAGCACACCTCTACCACCCAAAGCCAAAACTAATCATGGAGAATCCTTCTAGAAGAAAATTGATACCAAGAAATCCCGATTTGGTCCAGTAGTTTTAGCCCCAGACCCTATTTTGGTATCATTTTCTTCCAGAAAGACTCGCCATCCGTTCTACCAATTCGGCCTCAATGTGGCTGATGCACGCTTTGTTCGTTTTTATTCTGGCCACACTGTATACATTTTGTTATAACCGTCAATTATTTATACCTTTGCATGAAAAGCTTATTTCCCATTTTTCCTCCATCTTTTTATCACGTCACCCCATGCAAGTTTAAAGTTTAAGAGAGAGAAAAAAAAGTGGGAAATGAAGAATTTGTAATTATAATCCCTCTCCTTATTATTTTTCTTTTTGGTTTGTTTGCATTGTACAAACGTAGTGCACTGCCATCTGTGTATTAAAAATGCTTGGATGAGGCTTTTTTTTTTTGTCGTAGTGAATTTTAATTTGGAAACTTTAAATCTAATGCGTTTGTTTGTTGAAATTCATTTGCGTTTGTAACTTCATACACATATACACACACACACTTGATTTTAAAATGACACCCAAGTGGTTTAAGTGAACAAATTGTGTTGATTAAAATTGTGCCCAAGTGTTTTGAGCGAATTGCTTTTCTAAGCTAGCATTTTTGTACATTTATTTATTTTTTCACATTTTTTTTCTTTTCTGTTTTTATTTTTTTTCATTTTTTTGTTAAGGGTGGGAAACATTTATCTTGTTGTAAATGTAAAGCTTTGTTGGGGGATTGTCTTGTTTACGTGATCGGCCGCTGTGATTGGCTTAGGTCGATCAATCTAATGAATATGCATTGTTCAGTATTTGATATTGAATAATAAACGGTTGGGTAAACCTTGTCTGGCAGATCTCCGCAGACGTCGCAGAAAGCTTCTCTATATTTATATTTTTCCCTTGTTAACCAGTTTGCGTCGGATGAGGTGAAGTGTTTCTGGGATTCAAAACAGATGACAAACAAATGTGTCATATCGGCGACCGGCTCGCAGTGCAGAAGGCTGAAAAAATCGGGGTGTGCTACCCACAGATGTCGGCCTGAACCCGTCTCGAATTGAGGTTCGTAAAAACAATTTTATACCTAGGCCCGGTCAAAATAACTCTGGCGCGAACTGGTTAAAGGGGTTGTGACAAAGGCATTTCTTTGTTATTGTTTAATCGCCATTAATTATGACTAGACTCGACTATAGACCAAGATAAAAAGGAGTTGACAAAAGTGTACAAACTACTCTTGGTAATAACTGTCGGTAAAAAGCGCCCGAATAATTTTGTTTTATTCAAATTCTTCGGAATGTGCAGAATGTTTAATTCAAGAGAAATAATTCCATACACGGTTATCGCATTTCCCCCTACTCTGACCTATCGTCCATCAGAAAGTGATAACATATTCTAAAAAAGACAAATTGAGCTCAGAAAATATCGAAACATTTACTGAGAAAACCTTTTTTTGAATACATGTAGTCTCATGCTGGTAGGGTTTGTGCACACAGTGTCAAGTGATGTCTATGTATGGAATTCTTTCCAATTTAATTAGCATATTTTGTGTTTGTGTAGATAAGTATAAAGGTCTAATCGACAAAATGTATAATCCATGTTTAATCTATTTCTGTACGTGTTGTTTCTTGTGACATGTTGAGGGAAAAAGCAGTTTCTGTGATATTGTTTTATTGGCACAGACAGAACCTTCTGTAAGTTTTATATTAGCTATTGTTGCAAGTTATGAAGCTGGTTTCCATATACCTTATACACAGCGGCCAAAGTTTATAGGGAATCGATTATTTAAATTGGATGATGATGCGTACAAGTTTACTCATGCATATCCAAGCAAAACAAGGGTTGACCCTCTACAATGGCTGCTGCGCATAACGTCTATAGAAACGCTAACAATCCTAGCATCTGTCAATGACGCCATCTTGTGTCCAAACAGACCATGTAGTTCGCAACA
This sequence comes from Crossaster papposus, assembly GCA_037893245.1. Lineage (NCBI taxonomy): Eukaryota > Metazoa > Echinodermata > Asteroidea > Velatida > Solasteridae > Crossaster > Crossaster papposus. The sequence continues at coordinate 113,578 of JBAIAA010000465.1, forward strand.
GCCATGTTTTTTCGTTGGTTTTAATTTTGCTACAATTAGGAAAATCATTTTTGTTTACTGTTTATATGAAGAAAGGAGAAAATCAAACATTTGTTGGTCGTTATTTGTTGTCAATGTGGCTAACATTGTACATGTAATTATTAAGTGATCATACATGGGTGATGCAGGAGTGTCATGTGGGTGTCACATGCATATCACATGTATTTTAAATAAAGTGTCACATGAGCATCACATGGGCGTCACATGAGCATTACATGGGTGTCACATGTATTTTCCATAGGCATCATGCATGCACTATTATTGTCAAGTTACAACATTGTCATGTTCATTAATTTCCTTTTGGCAATTTGCTTGCAATTTCCTAATAAAAAAATCAATGAAATCGGCTGATTTTGTTGATAACCTGTCATTTTGATTACTGGACTGATTTCATATTTGTCATGATGGATATAATTTGCATTGTTTTTTAAATGATAAATTAAAAGAAAAATTTGTATAAAATTTGCCAAAATTAAATGGAAATAAAAAATATGTAAGGTGTGCATTTGCATGTTTAATAAAAATAGCTAAAATTTGACTTTTTGATAATAATTAAAATTATCAGGGGTTAACCTTGCAATTTAAATGAAATTTGCCAAACGTTGAGTTTTTGTGAAAATGCAAGGCTAACCCCTTATACATATTATGGTGTGATTTAAGACAATTTTAGGACAAAATCATATTTTGGCCTAATTTTAATAAGAATTAATTTTGGGGTGATTTGAGACAATTTTGGAACAAAATCATATTTTGACATAATTTAAAATGCAAGGCTAACCCCTTATACAATAATTTTGGGGTGATTTGAGACAATGATTTGTTTCAAAAATGTCTCAAATCACCACAAAATTTATTAAAATTAGGACAAAATATGATTTGTTTCAAAAATGTCTCAAATCACCACAAAATTTATGAATAAGGGGTTAGCCTTGTATTTTTATTAAAATTAAGCCAAAATATGATTTTGTTCCAAAAATGTCTCAAATCACCACAAAATGTATGAATAAGGGGTTAGCCTTGCATTTTTATTAAAATTAGGACAAAATATGATTTGTTTCAAAAATATCTCAAATCACCACAAAATTTATGAATAAGGGGTTAGCCTTGTATTTTTATTAAAATTAAGCCAAAATATCATTTTGTTCCAAAAATGTCTCAAATCACCCCAAAATGTATGAATAAGGGGTTAGTCTTGCATTTTTATTTAAATTAGGACAAAATATGATTTGTTTCAAAATTGTCTCAAATCACCCCAAAATTTATGAATAAGGGGTTAGCCTTGCATTTTTATTAAAATTAGGCCAAAATATGATTTTGTTCCAAAAATGTCTCAAATCACCCCAAAATTTATGAATAAGGGGATAGCCTTGCATTTTTATTAAAATTAGGACAAAATATGATTTGTTTCAAAAATGTCTCAAATCACCCCAAAATGTATGAATAAGGGGATAGCCTTGCATTTTTATTAAAATTAGGACAAAATATGATTTGTTTCAAAAATGTCTCAAATCACCCCAAAATTTATGAATAAGGGGATAGATAGCCTTGCATTTTTATTAAAATTAGGACAAAATATGATTTGTTTCAAAAATGTCTCAAATCACCCCCAAATTTATGAATAAATTATGTTAGCCTTGCATTTTTATTAAAATTAGGCCAAAATATGATTTGTTTCAAAAATGTCTCAAATCACCCCAAAATGTATGAATAAGGGGTTGTTAGCCTTGCATTTTTATTAAAATTAGGACAAAATATGATTCGTTTCAAAAATGTCTCAAATCACCACAAAATTTATGAATAAGGGGTTAGCCTTGCATTTTTATTAAAATTAGGACAAAATATGATTCGTTTCAAAAATGTCTCAAATCACCACAAAATTTATGAATAAGGGTTAGCCTTGCATTTTTATTAAAATTAGGACAAAATATGATTTTGTTCCAAAAATGTCTCAAATCACCCCAAGATTTATGAATAAGGGGTTAGCCTTGCATTTTTCTTAAAATTATGCCAAAATATGATTTTGTTCAAAAAATGTCTCAAATCACCCCAAAATTTATGAATAAGGGGTTAGCCTTGTATTTTTTTATTAAAATTAGGCCAAAATATGATTTTGTTCCAAAAATGTCTCAAATTACCCCAAAATTTATGAATAAGGGTTAGCCTTGCATTTTTATTAAAATTAGGCCATAATAGGATTTTGTTCCAAAAATGTCTCAAATCACCACAAATTTATGAATAAGGGGTTAGCCTTGCATTTTTATTAAAATTAGGACAAAATATGATTTGTTCCAAAAATGTCTCAAATCACCACAAAATTTATGAATAAGGGTTAGCCTTGCATTTTTATTAAAATTAGGACAAAATATGATTTTGTTCCAAAAATGTCTCAAATCACCCCAAGATTTATGAATAAGGGGTTAGCCTTGCATTTTTCTTAAAATTTGGCCAAAATATGATTTTGTTCAAAAAATGTCTCAAATCACCCCAAAATTTATGAATAAGGGGTTAGCCTTGTATTTTTTTATTAAAATTAGGCCAAAATATGATTTTGTTCCAAAAATGTCTCAAATTACCCCAAAATTTATGAATAAGGGTTAGCCTTGCATTTTTATTAAAATTAGGCCATAATAGGATTTTGTTCCAAAAATGTCTCAAATCACCACAAATTTATGAATAAGGGGTTAGCCTTGCATTTTTATTAAAATTAGGACAAAATATGATTGTTTAAAAAATAGTCTCAATTTACCACAAAATTTATGAATAAGGGGTTAGCCTTGCATTTGTATTTAAATTATGCCATAATAGGATTTTGTTCAAAAAATGTCTCAAATTACCCCTAAATTGCATTTTTATTTAAATTAGGCCGAACTATGTTTTGTCGTAAAATTGTCTCAAATCACACCATAATATTGTACAAGGGGTTAGCCTTGTATGTTTATTAAAATTAGGCCAAAATATGGTTTTGTTCCCAAAATGTCTTAAATCACACCATTATTAATGAATAAGGGGATTAACCTTGCATTTGTATTCAAATTTGCTAACAATTGAGTTTTTGGAAAAATTGAAAACTGTAAGGGGTTATAGCCTTGTTTTTATTAAAAAATTAAAACATGCAACATTTGATTTTTCCCAAGAAACTCAAAATTGTAAGGTATTGCACAGCGTCACAATTAGCTCAGAAAATCAACTTTATTGGTGGGAATATTACAGAATAATAATGGATTTGACTGTTGGTTGATAAAAAAAAAGGTGAAATGTCTCAAAAATGTCTGAAAAATTACGGTTAGCAAAAATATCAGATAATGAATTTTCAACCTCTTTCTTTCTTGGTGTTTGAAAACAATTTAGGAATGGCTAATTCAGCAATTACGTACTTCACTGTGGGTCAAATGCGATACTGGAATAAATTTCAACAAAAATTAACTAAAATTAACTAAAAAACCTGTTTTTAGTCGTCATTTAGGCACATATTCAAACAATATAACATCCTTTTTTAATAAAATATATAATTTCACACACTTCCACAATATCAACGAATATATTAATATTGTTGCTCTCTTTTTTTATAGCTTTTTAAAATCATTAGAAGATTCAGAATCATGCATGTTCCAAGTTTCATATCACGCCAAAGTAACAGTGGTTTTATCCGTCTTTATCCACCCTCAATCCTGCAAAGTCTAAAAAACTTTGATTTTTGCAGGAAATTCCAATTAAACCTTTCATCCATAAATGTGCTGTGGATTTTTGTATGGCTGTGTCTAATTTAGATGGCTACGGCTATTAATTACACAGATGCCTATTCAAAGCGGCTGTAGCCACGTCCCATGTACCACTATATTATTCTTAGCCGCAGTGAAATATTTCGGATATGGCCAAATATCTTGTGAAACTTTACGGTTGACTTGGCCTTTGACCTTTACCCTTTGACCCGCTTGATTGCCGCAAGTAGAGCTTTCTTCAGGAAGGTCTGGTTGGCATCGGCTAGTCTCTGGAGGGCGCCACAACTCGCAGCAGAAATCTTTTGGCGAGAGATTATAGGCACAACGAAAACTAGCATCATTTTACAGAAATTGGAGGTTTATGGGGGATTTTCATAATAACTCTCTAGTGTAATTTACTAGTAGAAACAGGTTATTGTTTTATGCTAAGCAATACCAGTCACAAATGATAACGATTTCTTGAAAATTTGGTTTGTAACCCTTTTTCTTTTTTTCTGAAGAAAGAACATTTATGCTAAGCATTTTTGTGGGTTCTTAGCAGCTAGGTCCATGTAATTGGCCTTAGTACTTGTGACTGGATTCTTGAACGGACTTGTGATGTATTTCACTCCCGGGCTTGTGGCATGTACTGACCAATCACAGGAATCTGGACAGCGGCACTAGGACCGTTTTCCAAACCCCAGCTTAGGCCCTGTCTGCGGCTCCATCACCATTGCCAAACTGCATGAACTAAGCTAAAGACGGAGACAAGGCTGGGGTTTGGAAAACGGCCTCAGCTCTGAGATGAGATGTTGACAGGGTACCTGTTTAGAGAAGCGGTTGATAACTGCAAGTAGAAGTTTTGCAAACTTGGCGCATGAGCTCCGAGAGTTCCCATGGTGCTCCAGGGCAGCGACAAACATCTCAAGAGTGGGGTTATCGAGCTCCAACTGACGAAAAAGAGATTGGAAGGGAGGGGAGTTAGACTGGAGTTTAGATCACAACAAAATAACTTGTCATTAAAGAAATGGTCAAGTCGCAGTTTATTTGAATAGATTGCGACTTGACCCTGGAGAGAAACTGGAGAGAAACTGGAGAGAAACTGGAGAGAAACTGGAGAGAAACGGGAGAGAAACGGGAGAGAAACTGGAGAGAAACTGGAGAGAAACTGGAGAGAAACTGGAGAGAAACTGGAGAGAAACTGGAGAGAAACTGGAGAGAAACTGGAGAGAAACTGGAGAGAAACTGGAGAGAAACTGGAGAGAAACTGGAGAGAAACTGGAGAGAAACTGATGAGAAACTGGAGAGAAACTGGAGAGAAACTGGAGAGAAACTGGAGAGAAACTGGAGAGAAACTAGAGAGGAACTGGAGAGGAACTGGGGAGAAACTGGAGAGAAACTGAAGAGAAACTGGAGAGAAACTGGAGAGAAACTGGAGAGAAACTGGAGAGAAACTGGAGAGAAACTGGAGAGAAACTGGAGAGAAACTTGAGAGAAACTGGAGAGAAACTGATGAGAAACTGGAGAGAAACTGGAGAGAAACTGGAGAGAAACTGGAGAGAAACTAGAGAGGAACTGGAGAGGAACTGGAGAGAAACTGGAGAGAAACTGGAGAGAAACTGGAGAGAAACTGGAGAGAAACTGGAGAGAAACTGGAGAGAAACTGGAGAGAAACTGGAGAGAAACTGGAGAGAAACTGGAGAGAAACTGGAGAGAAACTGGAGAGAAACTGGAGAGAAACTGGAGAGAAACTGGAGAGAAACTGGAGAGAAACTGATGAGAAACTGATGAGAAACTGATGAGAAACTGATGAGAAACTGATGAGAAACTGATGAGAAACTGGAGAGAAACTGGAGAGAAACTGGAGAGAAACTGGAGAGAAACTGATGAGAAACTGATGAGAAACTGATGAGAAACTGATGAGAAACTGATGAGAAACTGGAGAGAAACTGGAGAGAAACTGGAGAGAAACTGGAGAGAAACTGGAGAGAAACTGGAGAGAAACTGATGAGAAACTGATGAGAAACTGGAGAGAAACTGGAGAGAAACTGATAAGAAACTGGAGAGAAACTGGAGAGAAACTGGAGAGAAACTGGAGAGAAACTGGAGAGAAACTGGGGAGAAACTGGTGAGAAACTGGAGAGAAACTGGAGAGAAACTGGAGAGAAACTCAAGAGGCACTCAAGAGGCACTCAAGAGGCACTCAAGAGGCACTCAAGAGGCACTCACCTTGCATGCCAAAGCCGTATGAAAAAGTCCCGTCAACTCATCCGACCACTGTAGTGTCTGGAGCGAGAGAAGCTTACTACAAATAAAAAACAACAATTTTATCGACAGCAAATCTTTACGTGAATTTGGACACCGGTTATAATGCAAACAAACCGTACAAGGGTAAAGAAACTAATTTTTTTAAATTTTGTGCATGACAATTCGATTTCTATACACTCTGGCGCAATATTCAATACAATAATTCAACCAAATTTGGCTTGCAACTGCAGCCAATCACAGCTCACTTTAGAAGATAGACTCGGCTCTCATTGGTCAGTGCCTCCTTCAGAACCTTGGCGACCAGGTCACACCGGTGGGGGGTGGCCTCGCCCACCTGGCCGTCCCCGATCAGGGCGGGGAAGAGGGCACCCTCTACGATCGGCCTAGGGAAAGCTTTTGCAAAACCGACGACGGCTGCGATGAGAATTCTGGGAGCAGTTTGGGTCAAATCTCGAATCTGAAGATGAAGACAGAAACGGATAAAATCTTAATTATTTAGGACAGACTTGAAGATTATTCTTACACGTGCCTTTATAGCATATAGAAATTGCCAGTTGAATATGGAGGCCAAGGAAGTTCAAGGAAATTAGAGGTCTAACCTGCTGTCCAAAACACCGTCTCGCGAGTATTGTGGCACTAGAGTGACTAAGTTCCAAAGAGAATCCAGCAAGTTCCTGTGCCAGAGCAGCCAGACCTGTGGCTGGTGTGGAGTCTAACTCCAGGATGTCACACACTGCTTCCACCTGAGTTGCAAAACAAGAAACACTGTGTGGTAGCCTCCGATACAAGCTGCTGAATATGTCTACTCTTTTATTTCACAAATCGGCATCACAACTACGTATAATTTCAAGTCAGGGCACGTCACTTGTTTACCGAGACAAAGTTGTGTCGCAAATTGACAATTGTTCATCCAATCTGCTTGCGCAGCATAGATGCTTGGTGTGCAGGGAGATATTCCTAGAATACTAGCCCCTCCCCCATTCCCCCCTCCCCTCTTTGTCCAGCTTTGCACCTCTGACCCCCATGCCGCACCCTACCTTGTCTATCTTGTCTATGATGACCTCTGTAAGGTCAGAGGGAATTGCTCCTGAGGAGTTACCAAGGGCTGCCTTGAGCGATGCCAACTTGTCCTAAAAGAACAACAATTTAGGAACCAAATATCAAAGTTGTTCCTGATTGCTATTTACCCCAACAAACTGATTTGTTTGAGCGTATGGAAGCCTCTGAAAACACTGTGCGTTATCGATACAGATTGTGGATGGGAACCAGCCTACTTTATAAAAAAAAAGAATTATTGGGCCACAAGTAATTCTAAATTTGTAATAATTGAGTAGCTAAAAATGGAGAGATTGTTTTATCAGTTGATGTCTCCTTTTTTTCGCTAGAAAAACAGCAATTTAAAAGGATTTTATTTTTCAGCTTAAATCGGTAATTAACACCGATTCACAATTAACTATCTATCTCACCATGGTTACCGCATCACCGACATCATCTCTGTCCTGTTTTTGCTTCCTTCCAATGTCCTCCGCATCCTCTCTTTGTCCATTCGAGACCTCTCCATTGACCTGTGGACCCTGACCCTCAAAAAGGTCGTCCGATGCACTATCGTTGACGACAAACACTATTAAACGCTTCTCTGGTAAGATTTGCATCGCGACTGTTTGCACCTCTATGGGAGATGAGGGTGGAGATTCGATTTCTATATTATCGGAGGTCTTGGAACGATCTTCGATTGTGGAATCGTTTGCTTCTTGACTTGCTGGCATAACTTGTTCAGATTGGGATGCTTTCTCCGACTCGAGCGTTTGGGCAACAGAAGAGAAGCATCTACTGTGTTGGCAGGTGTGACGATTGGTCGACAGGGCCTCTGGCAACCAATCAAATTGCGGCGTAAATCCCCCGCCCTTGTCCGGTATCCTGTCCTTGTCTCTGATTTGTCCACAGACATTTTCAAACGTATCTCTCGATCCTAGGGTTAACTTAGTCTGAGGGTCGTCGGCGCTTAACCCGGAGCCGTAACTCATGCAGCGATTTCTGCAAACTAAGTTCTGCAACGTTCTAAGGTGGTGCGTGGTCCATTCGTCGGACACGGAATAATTCCTCAAAGAATCTAGCAGTTTCTCGAGACAAGGCACGGGTATCTCTGATGAGTGATGGGTGAGAAATGCAACGGTATTCCTCTGAATGTTGACTGGGAACAGACATATTCTTGGCAAGCTGAAAAGAAAATACCAGATAAATCCTTCAATTTGGCCCAATAATTTGCTAGGTTACTTTTGAAGAATAATTTTGGTAGCATAATCTCGATCCCCAGCCAGTCATTTTCACTTACAATATAAGTTGACCTCTGACCTCAACCGGTTCCTTTTCCCACAGGCCTCGCACGAAGCCCGTCCAGTCGACGTGGTGGGCACGTGGTGGGCTTGACTTGGAGGTGCGACACGTAAGAGCACCCTCACGGTTCTCTAGCAGCCAGGATTCGGCTCCGAGGATGGGCAGGTGGTCCTTGGAAAGGGGGGCAAATATCCCTTGCCAGTTTGGTGGAAACTTCATGATGTAATCTCGGAATTCCATATCTAGACATTTAACGTTATAATATAAATGCCAAGGTGATTTTTGGGTCCAAGTTACTCGGACTACTCCTCCAGATTTAAAATTTAAATTGTTGGGATTAATGAATTGAAGTACAGTGACTAGGCGGCATAAGGTCTATTGTCGATCGGTTGATTTCAACAGGTGGCGCCCTGCGCTACGCAAGAAAGGGAGCATCGCGCGCACGGCGAACCACTCGAAAATATGTCGTCACAAAATTCCTAAATCTAAAAAGAAGACCAACTCTCATCGTATTTGAGGGCCAGAGGTGTTGTAGTAAATAATGAAAATAACAAAGAGCTTGCTGAGAAGGCATACCGGGCCGAAAAGCTTGGTTTAGTGCAAAACTGCTCCCTTTTCTACCCATCATGCTTTGCGCTATCGCGATTGTCTGACAACAATGTTTTTGCGAAATATAACTCTCTTTGGACGAAATTATTAGACCCAGATCCCAGTATTTCGATCATATGCATCTTGATGTGCACAGGCACTATCTGGGTCGGTTCAATTGCCTGAAATGTAAAACTAAAAGGTGAAATTTACGAGATTTTTGCTAACCGACATCGCAAAATTATTCGCTCAGCCGTCTGTCATCGCTGGTTGTCAACTGAGGGCGCCCTGAGCCCCTGACACTTCCGTGCACGTGCGCGTAGTCTTGGAGCCACGACTGCAGGCTTTACAAGTTGTTGTCACTAGTCTAGTCACAAGCCTCATTTGCCAAGTTCATACCCATAAAACTTAGCTCCATCCTCAACTAAGCTCTTCGAAGTACAGTCGCAGTATATCTGCACCAAATCCACAATCATTGTGTGAATTTATGAGTTTATAACAATGTTAACTTATGAAAAATATTGAATATGATTTTGTGAGTTGCATCATTGTCTTACAAAATTGTAAACCTCACCACTATCAATAAATACACTGGAACAAATAATGATTAGTTTTAAACTTAAATTTATTCATAATCTGTACAGCCATGTGTCCCTGTTTACATTTTAATTTATAAAGTAAACATTTTTGGGTAAAAAAAAACCCAAAAAACCAAAAAAGTATTTCAAACCTTTTTTAAAATTTAAATACTATAAATTCAAAATACAATTGCATAAATTTAATCAGATTAACTTGAGCAGTTTATAAAACATTTTCAAGATTAAAGGTAGGATACACCATTTGCAGGTATCGAAACATTTTACTACCAAATTATTAAGAAATATTTTACTTATTTGAAAGTAAATAATGATTCTAGGCATCCAGCAAAATGATTGCGCTAAATATCTTGTAATTGTTTTTTTTTTAATTACAAATCCCATGGTCAAAAAAAGGGGGGGGGGGTGGAAATATATATCCTGGAATCAAATCGGTCTATCGTGACTACATCAAGTGTTCTCGTGCAGTCCACTTTTGACCTGGTTAAGAGCCAATTCAGTGATCTTACGACCTTCCTCCAAAATGCTTCCTGGTATCGCTTCAATAACTATCTGTACCTATATTAAACAAAAAAGAGAGAGAGGAAATAAAACCTCCATAAAAGTCCTCATTTCATCTGATTTTCATCTAAGACTAGGGGTGGGTTCCACTTATGCGAATGTTTGGCAGGTGCGCAACAACATTTCCAGTGGATGTGCACACAAAATGCGTTGTTTGCGTCAAGGGAATGCAGCCCAGGCTCAATTCATTCTGCCAGTCTGTGTCATATTTTTATTGTCAGAATCAATCCAAATGTTTGTGGTCCATACAAAACAGGGATAGATACACTGTTCATTGCAGGACGCTAATAAATTTAAGACGAAAAAAAACCAATCCACCGTTCAGAATAGCCAAGTTCGCAACATTTTAGACAGACCTGTTTAATGGCTGGCAATTCATCAAAGTTAGATGGTAGCGAATCAATGTCCACACTTCCTGCCTTGAAGATCTCCTCGAAAACCATCCTAATACAAGATCAAAAACAAGATCAAAAACAAAACAAGTAACACGATGATTTTCATAATTATTGTTAAAAGAACCATAAAAATTTAAATTCAACTCTTCAATCATACAGCTTTACATTTGGGGCGGGGTGGAGTGGGAGGCGGGGTAGGGGGTGGGGTGGCAGGCGGGGTAGAGGGTGGGGTATTTCAGGGGGCAGGGTTGTAGTCGAGTCCCTGCAAGCCCTTTCACAAGTCCTTTCGTGAAGCCAGTCACAAGTCCCTTCATAAAGCCAGTCACAAGTAACTGAATGAACAATGACAAAGGAATGCTTTTGTCAAAGCTGATTTGAATAGCTTGCGATTTGAATTAGAACTGGTGGACTTGTGATGGACTTGCAGGGACTTACAGGGACTTGCAGGGACTTGTGATGGACTTGACTACATCCCTGTCAGGGGGTAACCCACCTATAGTTGGCCGTGTTCATGACCTGGCTGCTGACTGCTAAGGTTTCTTTAGCATTGTAGGCCTGGTGGAACCACCCGGTTGGTATTATGAGGAGCTCCCCTGGGTACTGAGTGAATTCAACAGCCTGGGCTTTGACAAAGTTTGGGTACCGGTCCAAATTGGGTGCAAAAGCGTCAACTGGACTATGTAACAAAACAAAAAATTAATTAATTAATGAAAACAAATTAATTAATAAAATGGTAATTTTTAAAAAGAAAACAAATCAAACAGTTGTATATTTGGTATAAATAAGATTAGATCCGATTAGAGAAAAACAATAAATTTGGGAAATATATATATAAAAACATTGTTCAGGCATGACGTCAATTTTGAGCCTGGAGTGTGGAGTAATGATGCTAACCACAATTTTGTGCTAAGCAAATTCTTGTCCTCGGCACAATTTTTTTTTGCTGAACATATTTTCTTTGCTGAACACATTTTTATGCTCAGCACATTTTTTTATGCTAAGCTAATTTTTGTGCTAAGCAATTTTGTGCACTTAGCAGCCCATGGTACACTTCAAAGAAAACAAAATTATAGATATTCACCTGTTGTATTTGTAGCTTTTAAGTGGGAAGCCAGACTTTCGGTCTGGTAAGACGTAAAGATACTCATCCTGGCCTGGGGAGTACAGCTTCCACTGCTTACGTCCCTTGATCACTGCGTTAGTGCCGGTCCAGTTATACGGATCTTAAAGATCATAAAAGAAAGACAATGAGAAAAAAAACAATACAAAGAGTTTTTTTTTTTTTTAATTGCAGTCGTGAAAATCTTTAGAATCCCAAATAGCTGTTTCTCATCAACTACATTTGTTACTTGTGAACATTCTTAAAATTGTGTTATACAAAATGTCCAAACATATGATAAACTACTGCTTTCTTATTTTTTTCCTTACTTAACCAGTTCGCGCCGGATGACGTATATAAACGCAAAAAATTCCCAAAATTCAAAACGGATGACGCATAAATACGCCAAGTTCAAGTTCGGAAATGTATGTCAGCAGCGCGCAAGGCCGGAAATGCGTGGGTGTGCTTCCCGGCACTATCAGCCTGAACACGCTTCGGATTGAGTTTCGTTAAAAATAATCCCGCCCGTCGGCTCGGCGTTGTTAAAATAATACCGGCGCGAACTGGTTAAAAGTGACATCTTTATGACTAATTAATTAGGGCTACAACAAAACATGCACAAACAAAGTTGGGGTAGGGGTTGGAGTTGGAGTTGGGGTAGGGGTTGGAGTAGGGGTTGGAGTTGGGGTAGGGGTTGGAGTTGGAGTTGGGGTAGGGGTTGGAGTTGGGGTAGGGGTTGGAGTTGGGGTTGGGGTAGGGGTTGGAGTTGGGGTAGGGGTAGGGGTAGGGGTTGGAGTTGGGGTAGGGGTTGGAGTTGGAGTTGGGGTCGGAGTTGGGGTCGGAGTTGGAGTCGGAGTTGGGGTCGGAGTTGGGGTCGGAGTTGGGGTCGGAGTTGGAGTCGGAGTCGGAGTTGGAGTTGGGGTTGCAGTTGGGGTTGGAGTTGGGGTCGGAGTTGGGGTCGGGGTGGGGGTCGGGGTGGGGGTCGGGGTCGGGGTGGGGGTCGGGGTGGGGGTGGGGGTGGGGGTGGGGGTGGGGGTGGGGGTGGGGGTGGGGGTCGAGGTCGGGGTCGGGGTCGGGGTCGGGGTCGGGGGGTGGGGGGTATAAAAGACGCCAAACTAAACAGAAGCCATATACAAACAGGACAGAGGAATGTTAAGTTTAAATTTAATTGCACCTGCAACATAATACGTGTATTTATGCAGAATTTTAACAGACTAAACTATAACACAAAGGACACATGGGTCACAGTCATGCCAAACAAAAAAAGCACAGACAGTCAATTTCAGGATTGCGTTACCAATGTGCAGACTTGAGCGCGAGTAAGGTGTACCCCAGAGGAGCATAGCGTCCCAAGGACGAATCTCCTCCGGGAACAACTTAAAGAAGTCTTCCTCTAAATACGACTGGGTTAGCAGTAGAGAGAAAAAAATGGTGAAAAGTTAAACAAAAAAATGTCATTGTGAAGTAAATGACGCGGATGAGGATTTGAAGATGAATTCAAACTTTTTATGAAGCTTATCAACGGGTACCTGTCCTTTTATTAGATGAAATATTTAGAGGTCTCATCTACTCTAGGGGGTCAGGGTTAATGCTGAAGACCACAAGGCACTCATGGTCTCTTGAGGTATCAACCGAGATACTTACGCAAGAACCGATGTCCTTCTTCAAGTCTCCTGTGTGTGAAATAAAGAGTTCGTCTTCGACGTAGCTCCATCGTTCAGGACTGGCGTCATGAATGCGTGCTACAAACTTCTCAAGTGGAAGAGAATAACCTTCGGCCTGTTCCAATGTGCCCTGTCCACGATTATCAAATGAACTGTTGACCATTGATATGTAATTTCAAAGGAGCCTTTAGCCGTTTTTCAAACCCCAGCTTCGTCTACGTCTTTGTCTTCATTCATGCAGTTTGGCAATGATGATGGACTTCGAGACAGAGCCTGAGCTGGGGTTTGGAAAACGGCCTATACAAGTAAAATTACCACAGAAAAGGTTTGGGAAACAGCATGTAATGTGCTATCTTAACTGGGTGTCAAGCCTGGTAGTGGTACTGTAGAAGATATAGTGAACTGCTCTCATAGAGGAAGGGACAATTTACCTCGACAGATTTCATGACAACATGGTGTCTGCCATATTGAGATTGAAGAAAGTCAGTGTCCCACTGCATCGCCCCCCAATCCTGCAATACGTCAGTAATCAGAACAGGTCTGCAAACAATAACATAACAAATTCAACTCCAAAACCAACACCAGCTCATTAACCCTAACCCTGCCAGACCCAGCACAGTGCATCTGTTGTGACTGCTTGACCTTGCTGGACTCTGCACACAAGTCAATGTGACAAAGTATGCAATCTGATGTGTCTGGCAGGGTTTCAAGCCAAAATACCCTGGACTGGAGGGTTAGGGTTAAAGTGTGTGACATGTACGTTGTGTTTTCACTTTCAGCGATACATTAAAATCTCCCGAAGTCATGAGCATTGTAAGCTGGAGTTTACTCCAGGGTATTTTTGAGGGTATTTCAGGTAGACAAAAAAGGTTTTCCATGCAGTTCACCATGTTTACCTTTTACCATCGTAGACTCGATGAAACTCTTCCAGCGACAAATTGCTTCTTCGATCGATGGCGTCTTTTCCAAGAAATCTCTCCTTCCAGGAACGTTCACTGATGAATTCCGATGATTTCTCCTGCATCTCCTTAACGAACCCGGAGACAAGGTCCCAATGTTGATACGCGGCAGCTGACATCACCACCAGCAGGCCAATGACAATCCAGTGGGGGTAATACTGCTGCTGAAAGGCTGTCGACAACCTTCTGGAATGGGATAGGCTGTGCCTCCCATCTTGTCCCACACTAGAAGAACGTTGTGGGTTGGAGCCTGTGTAAGTAATTTCGGCAGTGGTTCTTGTGGCGTTTGCTTTGGGGTGTTGCTGGGTGTCTGCTACCGTGGGTGGGGTTGATGTATCTCGCTTGGGCTGCTTCCTCGGGTGCCTCTTCGCTGTCGGCATATTGACTCACACCAAGACCAAAACTACTCAGGGACAGGAAAAATGCAAAATAATATTCAGGACAACTTTACTCTTTTTTTACTTTATTTCAGTCGACAAAATCTTCAAAGAAATTTCATGAGGCAAAGAAGAGGTCCTCAGTATTACACCAGCCTAGTTTGAAGTCTAAAATGTTTTTTTAAAGGAGAGTTTTCTTCAACATTTTGCACGCAACATTTTGACCAAGTTGTTGTTTGTTGTCGATGTCACAAACAATGTCAGATTCAAATGGAAGATAGAATGAAAATGAAACTGAAGTGGCGTCAGGACAATAACTCAGGTTGCAACATTCTTCCCCATATTTATAAGTATAAGTACATGCATGCAATTTATAGATGTAAATTTTCATTGAGAAACTCACTGAAATGAAATAATAACTTACTCATCAGCGGCAGCGGATCAGTTTACGTTCACACTGCACTAAAAAAATCCAACCAAAAATCGGTCTATCCGTGGACAGCGCCACCATTAGTCAAGATTTAGTAAGTGAGCTGCAGTTTCGAGGTCAAGAAACAATCAACGACTGTTTCCGCAGCGCTCTCATCATTAGTACAAATAAAACTTAAGTGTACAATACATGTATTTGGGATTCGGAAATGACTATCGATATTCACAAGTTAGTGAGATTGAGAGTGATATTTACTTCATGCCCCCCAAAAAAAGCGATACTATTATTCTTCCTTTCTGAAAGGCTTTTGTATCAGTAATACTGTCATCATAATGCAATATTTCTTACGGCTGTTTACTGTATGCGCATGTCTTAATTTTCACCACCAAATTAATTCATCCGAATCTGGGATTTAGTACGAAACAACCCAAATGTTCACGATTTCATAAGTAGACACAAACCAGGATTGTCAACAATTCAGTAGATAATATTGTGCTTTGTTCTGATCTCAACCGGTAAACATCAAAGTTCAATACCACTTTATCAGTTTGAAAACCGTCACCGCACGATTCTTCTGAAAACCTGTTTATTTTATCTGGTCAGCTAATAAATAAAGATAGGATACATCTTTGGTTAACTTATTAGGAATGAGTGAATTTGGTGGTTGTATTTTATAGTAAATATCGTGTAACTGACCTGTCCAAAGTTTTATGCCGAGAAAAAAGCAAGAAAAATGGCGTTCATTTTTTAACCGGTGTTGCCAGTTGTTCTTGTTGTTCTTGTGTCCTTTTTGCCATCGCCATTTAGAAATTTATTTTTTATAAAACAATTACAGGAAATCTAGCGCAATCAATTTTGCTGGATGCCTAAAATCATTATTTACTTTTAAATAAGTAAGATATTTCGTAATGATTCGGTAGTAAAAAATATAGATGGTGTAACCGTCCAAGTAAACGCACACAAAAAGAAGGCTGTGGCCCAGAATGGCGGATTTTCAAAGATGGATTTTTCCATTTTCTCGCGTCTTTCACGTATACGTTACGACCTGAAAAGAGACATTACATGGTCAGATTTTGACCCGTGTTCGGCCCAATACTTTTGGCACGTTTCGGTGTCATAATGACACTTTTTATCAATTTTATTTTCCGTGAATATTTGACCCAAAAACCTTAGAAAAAAAAAGTGTCATTTTTGGTCCAGAAAAAAATCTTGCGACCCTGAACAAAATCATCGGGCATATTGAATTCGGACTCTGCTCGATATATAGTTTTTTTAAAGCGCAAAATGCCGTTAGTAATCGTTCCGCCTTTAAAATACAATAACTTGGTCTGAACTAAGACCCAACGTCAATAATACACCTATAGCAGCATTGAAATGAATGCATTTGTCATTGTGTTGGACCAGTGATCCGTATACGAAAGATTATAAACTATGCTGGCAGAGAGCCATGCGAAGTTTTTATTTGCAGTCCAAAATCCAAAACACAATTCAGCAAATCTGTTGTATGAGGGGAATAACAAAATAATGCACACAGAAAGGCAGGAAGACGGTGAGTGATCAATGAATTCTTCTAAATAGGCACTTGGGGAGACAAATTAGCGTAAGTTTTTAGGTAATAAGGAGACAGTGGCACTTAGGGAGACATTTCAGTGTCTCCCTAAAAAAATTGCTACCCTAAAAAACGTCTAAATGTTGGTCTAAATAGCATAAATCTCGAAGATCTTTAGAGAAAGGGGTTAGGGTAAACAAGTTAGGACTGTTTTAAGTTTGTGTACATCTCTATGGGATTGTCTCCCCAAGTGCCTAATTACTTGCATATTATGTTTGTGTCTGTAAATGTCTGCGTGTTAGGGGGGGGGGGGGGGGGGGGGTGAGACAACTGGACAATTAATGATAGGCCCATACTTTACACAAATGCGACTGTTTTCTTTGGTGCCGTAAATCACGCGACAGCCATTTCATGCGTAGGCGCAGGTTTATCGAGGCCCGTTATCATATTGATTGTCGAGGACAGGTCAGTGGATATAATACGCAATGCAGCGCAGTGTTCAGGCAGGTTTATACTTCACACGAAAAGGAAATGCGATACGATTTTCCAGTTGACGTCACAAAGCATTCGCTGCCAAAAGTAGTTGGAATTGAAATGTAATACACTTTTGCGAATTTGCAGCATAAAAACTACATGTACTATTATTATTAACTGGAATGATAATCGTTGATTTGCCTCTAACCTAAAATTCATTTCTTTTTGGCAAATGAATATTGCAGAGACCGAATCCTAAAAATGATGTCAACGGCCGAACAAAAGCGTCTCTCACATCCCAAATATCAGTCGCTACCAGCAACGGAACCGCAATGCGCAAACGCGGTCGACGTTGATGACAACATTGTTAATGCTGACGATGATCAAGGAGCAGACGACGCGCAGGCGCAGTGTGGGCTGGGCAGGTTGCGCTGCCGCTGCCTGCAAGTTTTCGCGCACCCAAACGTCTTCGTGATTATGCTGGGCTTGCTCTACGTGGGCGTCTTCGGTAGCTCGGGGATCTACATGGCAGGCGTCATCTCGACCATCGAGAAACGATTCCAGTTAAAGAGTTCGGAGTCTGGCTTGCTGATGTCCCTCAATGACATATCGGCGCTGTGTGGGGTGCTGTTCGTTGCACACATCGGAGGAAGGTAACCAATTCGAACCTAATGAAATTTCGGGACCTTTCTAGTAAGCAGGAGATCATGGGTCCAAGTCCAACATAAGTCAGTATTGTTTTCTTGAAAGAATCCCTCGGGACAACACTGAGTAAACACGTTGGTGAAGCACCAACATCTAACATTGCATCCTTCATTTGCATGTTTTTGAGCACGTACCTGTACGACCTCACACTCTTTCTTTCCCGCGCACAGGTTCAACCGACCACGAATTATGGGCATCTCCGGCCTCATGGTTGCCCTGGGTAGCTTTCTGTCGGCACTGCCGCAGTTTCTCGTCGACAACTCGTACTCTGGCCTGGTGGAGGGGTCCATCTTATCCAGCGATGGCAACCAGTCAGAAATGGGAGCAGGACGATCTTTCTACGAAAAAGGTAAGACCAAGGCCGTTCTCTAGAATCCAGCTTCGTCTCAGTTTCGGCTTCGTTCTTGCAGTTTGGTAATGGGGGTGGAGCCGGTGATGGAACCGAAGATGGAGCCTAACTGGGGTTTGGAGAACTGAAACAGCCCTTGTTTCCTATTGGGATGAAGGGTTGTCTAGCTAGACCTTATTGACGCTGGAGGGCGCTCTACCCCTCAAATACCCCTAATTATTAGAAAAAATAAATATTTTGTTTTCTGGGTATTCACAAGGAAGACAAAAACAACAACATTTTGTCCTGACTTATAGAATTTCTTTGCGAGTCCGGGGTAGCAAATGCCAGCGCGTGCACGGCTAAGGAGATCGAAGCCTCTGGTTCTCAGCTCGGCAAGATGTGGCCCTTGGTAATCGGACAGCTTCTTGCGGGGCTCGGCTCGGCCGGCTTGGCACCACTCGCTGTGACGTACGTGGACAATGCTGTGGAGAAAAGTTTGTTGCCACTATACTTGGGTATGTACCCTCTGTTGTTTAGACTATAGTCTTGTCTCAAGAATGAACTTCGGATGTTGTTCTCAGCCGGAATCCTTAATATTTAATAAATTCGCTTCACACCGAAATTTGTGTTAGCCGGCCTCAAGGAATAAACGCAGATCTAATGTATATCCAATCATTAAACATTCGTCTGTATTTTGCAGCGCTGATGTGGCTCCCAATGACAATCGCCCCATTGATTGGTTTCTCGCTCAGCGGCTATTGCCTGTCTCTCTTTGCCGAATTCTACAAAACAGACGCCGCTGCGCTCGAAATCGGCCCCCTGGATCCGCAATGGCAAGGCGCCTGGTGGCTGGGTTTCATCTTCTACGGCTTTTACATTTGCGTGGTCTCTGCGCCGTTTTTTCTTCTCCCGAGAAAGATGCGCAAGCCGAAATCCTACTGCTGTTTCAGTGGGGTCCCCGACTGCTGCCAAAAGCTGATCGGGAGGGGGCGTGGCGAAGGAGACGTGGGGGTTTCGTTTTCCAAGCGCCCCTCTGGCAAACCAATTGCCGTCCTGAAAGGTAAACATTATCGGTCTTCGTTAAAATTGTATTTTCCTAAACTCAAAAAGGATGAACCAAAAATAACCATCAAAATTAACAACCAATGCACTCAAACGACTGTCAAACGAATTTAAATGTCTCTATAAACGAAACTGAACGCAATTTGAATGTTTTTCTTATACGAACTTAGAAATCTTAGACCGTAAACACATACAGGCAAGTTAAAGATGAAAATCCCGTATCTTATTGAATTCTCTGGACAGACTTTATTGCGTCTCTTGGACGCCTTCTATCCAATGCGATCTACTTGTTTTCAATGGCCGGCTTCACAATGTGGGTTCTGAGCTTCAGTGGATCCGTAGTGTTTTCGGCCAAATATATCCAGTTCCAGTTCGGTGCCAGTGCATCGGAATCAGGCCTGCTGCTAGGTATGTAGTACCCTTATGGTTTTGCTGTAGGTGGGCGAGTCAAAATTTATGAATTATTCAGTAGTTGCATTGATAACTGTACAACACTTAGGTTCTAGTTCTCTTTTCCCCCTTAAATTAAAAATACTCCAAAGATATCAATTTGACTAGGAAAAACGAGGTGACCTACAGCAGGATTCCAACCAGGAATCTTTGATCAATAGCCCATCCCAATATCCACTACACTACGTATAGCAGCTTGACATCAGCTATTATTTAAAGTGATTTGTAACTAGTTAACTAAATAACAACAATAAAATAGTTCTCTTTGATGCATGTTTAGTATCTTGCTTCTTTCAATCACAGGCTATGCACACTTGCCTAGTTCCCTTATCGGTATATCACTCGGAGGCATCATAACATCAAGATTGGCTGGGAACCATCGAGGATACGCCTATCTGTCCCTCGGTGCACAGTGTCTATCTGTAATGGCGTTTTTCGCCCTGACGTTGGTGGGATGTCCTAACATTGATATTGCTGGAGTGACCACACAATATGGGGCGATGGATCAAACTACAACTTACAGGTAATATTATGGGTCGGAGTCATGTAACCTCGGCTTTGTCTCTAAAATCGGGTATTTATTTCGTAAAGGAGCACTAGCTATGTACTGGAGTCGCCCAATTGGACTGCAATAGTTACTGCCCCTGTTGGACCATGATCGAGTGATCGTAAACATGTAATGTTAGAGCCGTTCATTACTTGCATTGACACATTATAACAAATGCCGGTACATTGTCAAACAACATAAACGAACCGAAGCAATTCAGAGCTAGGTATAAAGTTAGGATATCTTTCTATTACGATGTTACAGTGGAGACATGACTGCAGCTTGCAATATGAACTGCACTTGTGAGAAAGGTGTATACTCGCCCGTCTGTGGATCTGACAATGTGACCTACGTCACGGCGTGCTTTGCCGGCTGCCAAACGCTGACCAGACGTGACAATGAAACGGTATGTACATTATGATACAAGGCTATAGTTGGGTTTTAAAACAAACAGCTGAATTTTGATCGAGGACCACGCCCGGCCGATCTTTGGCATTTCTATACCGCAACAGTTCTGCGTGATGTTGACTGAACCTTTTATACCAAGTATTCGCCATTTGTATCATAACTGAAAGGAATTAATCTCCCATTTGTTGTGATACACTTAGGTTTTTGAAGACTGCACGTGCATTGGGCCAACTGACCAGACACCATCGTCCAACTTTGCCGTCCCGGGCGCATGCGCGTCAACCTGTGACCTCTTGATCCTTTACATAATACTCATCGGTGTCAAGACCGTGGTTCGCTCTTTGTCCTACAACCCAACGTTTATGATGTATTACAGGTGAGAGTTGCTCGAGAAAACAGGATTTGTGATTTATTTGTTTGGAATGGTTTAGGACCTCTGCTGAATTAGGCTGCGGCCACGCATGCGCCTGTGCAGTATCGTAACGGGAGGTTTCCCTTCGCTCAAGGCCAATGTAATATCATGTTCCCCTGTTCAAAATTGAGAAAGACAATAATAATATGTTAAAACGTATTGAATGCCTCATCCGAGGTGGTAGATGACAACCCTCACGCGGTCAACCCTGTTTCCACTAATGTCATCAAACCGATGCATGCATTAACACGTTAAGCTGCTCATCATCATACGAAAGAAGAGGTGCCCCATCTAGAAAGTGATGTGCCTCCTGGTTACGTTAATACACCGACCCAGTAAGGCCACGCCCACCATAACAACTGCCCATAGCACCGTGACGCGTGAACTTACATGTACAATGTACATCCAAGCACAATTACATACAAGTAAGAAACGTCTTTGGCTTAGCAAATGACCAAAACCACCCTTCACCTTTCTCCAACTACCGTATTTTATTTGTTGAAATGTTCTATATTTACCTACATACAATAGGTCTGTTTCAGAGGAAGACAGGGATCTAGGTATAGGATTGATGTCTTTTCTTACTAAAATCCTTGGTAAGTAGAAGAAGAAAAAGGCACCCATTTTAACGTAAATTGGGCGTTATAAATGCTAACATGAAACCAAAAGAAACTTTACGAAATCTACATTCTACAGCATGTTCAAGTTGTATGTTTGAATGTTTCCATATGCACACGAAATTTGTGATTACCATTATTTCAAGCCACGGCTTATTATGACTGGTCTCACTTAGCCGGAGTGTTAAAACTTTTCCGGAATGAGCACGTTATAAAGCGCGATACTCATTTATCCGCCGCATGCGTGTTGAAGCGCCTGAAAAATGAGCGCACCTGATAAGTGAGACCTTACACCCGGCATCCTCTTGATTTTGCAGGTTTCATACCGGGTCCGATCATCTACGGCGCCCTGATCGAATCACAGTGCTCGTACTGGCAGGAATCGTGCGACGAAACTGGCGAATGTTTCCTGTACGACAGGCCTGGTCTGCGACTCACCTACCTGGGTGTTACCACAGGCCTGCGATTGCTGGCCATCTTTTGTTTCTGCGGCGCCACCGTCGTTATTGTTAGGGTAAGAGCGTGACGGTACAGCTATAGCGGATGAGTTTAATAAATGGCCAAATTCCTTAACTGCCTCAATAGACAATTTACCCTTTGCACGCTTCCGCCATATAACATACCCAGAGAGCTTCGAACTGGCAACTTATTTACACAAACAAAGTCGGTTCAGTGATTTCCGTAAACATCTTGCGTGGTATTGTGGCTGTTGCAGATAGAAGAGGACCTTTACTCAGAGATCCTCTGGTTTAATACCGGGAAGAAGAGGGTATAGTGCACCCTCGGAAATCAATTTCTAACCGCTGTCTCCAGATTTATTTAACATAGCAAATCGTTTTCTACGCATTTTTTTCTGATCTAGAGACACCGATTAGAAATTGATTTCCGAGTGGGGACGGTACTCCTTCTTCCACCCAACTACTCCGTCAATGTTGATGGCCGTCGGATAGAGATTAAGCCGTTTGAATTTACGTGAAAATTAAACCCATTATGATTGCCTTTGCCAATTGACAATTCGCCCGGCAACAAAACGAAATATTGTTTTTTTTTAACTTTTGATCTTCGTTTTGTTTGTGATAATCACAGAGCGTGAAGAATCCCGTCACTAAAACGGCCGAAGAGACGAAGGAAGTAAAAGTCGACAACATTGGAGACGAAGTACTTAAAGAAAAAACACAGACAGAAACGGAAGTGTGAAACTCAAATTAAGTGTCTCTGTCATGAGATAAAGTAGTCGTATTTTACAATGATTACAATTATTGTTTGCAAGTGTATATGTACTATTATTAATCACCATGCTACAATTAGTCGTATAGTATGATGCACCCGTAATGCTGATTACATAGATTCGATTAAAATTATCTTTAAGGCAAGATGATGATAATAATAATAATAATAAGAAGAAGAATTATAGTAATTTCTAAGATTACATAATTTCCGTACATGTATCACTATACATTGCACATGCCATTTGAAATACATGTCAGATGCTTTAATAATTAAGAAGGTAAACAGTGTTATTATTATTATCAAATTTCTGACAAAGTCAAGGGTTGTGGACAAAACTGTAACAGTTCAACTCAAACCACTCCCCGGATACAAATTTAAAGGCTATATAACTAAATAACTATAATTAATATAACTAAATTATAAACCTAAAATGTAAAAGTAAAATGGGATAGTCTGAAAATATAAAAGAACTATATACCAATATAACTAAATAACAAACAGATAATAAAACAAACAAACAACATACTACCTCAGTGGGAACCGAAACATACATTGTAGCTATGGCACCTCTAGGCTTCCGTAGTTTACATTTCAACAAAATTCTAGTTGTTTGTATCGGTATGACAGCTTATTTATTATCCATGGCATTAATCAATGTTTGACGAAACTTATCACCATTCGTGACTAACGTTAACTTCGGCATATACTCTACGCTGTATTTTGTAGCACAACAAAATATACACACAAAGATGCAAAAACGTTCTATTTCTTGTGTCAAACACGGTTTCAAAAGTTTACAATACTTATCACATAACAGTAGGGAACAATAAGTAAGAATTAGGAACAATACTTACGGCAAAACTGCCAAGAAAACTGGTCTAATACTCGAAAGTTATGCTGTCGATCGGACGAGCGCGTCCGAGCTCCCAACATTACAAGGTTGGAAAATTGGCGGAGTCCTTTTTGGCGGGCTAACTCACACATGACACAGCACTATATGGGAGCACATTTCTGCGTTATCTATTGTTACCAAAACTACACACCAACAGGGTATTAGGGCTAACAACTAGTTTTACTAAATTTAATTAAGTTTTTGTTGTAAAAATCACTGCTAAATTTACGATATTCAAGAAAGGTTCCAGCTACGGACGGTAGCTATGGAAACCGCTTGCTCGCTTACGTAAACACTTCAAATCTACGGAAGCCTGTTACCGACAATTAGTTTAACATACATGCCCATT
This sequence comes from Crossaster papposus, assembly GCA_037893245.1. NCBI lineage: Eukaryota > Metazoa > Echinodermata > Asteroidea > Velatida > Solasteridae > Crossaster > Crossaster papposus. Next base: position 137,612 of record JBAIAA010000465.1, read on the forward strand.
ACAAAATAAACACACACAAAGAGGAGACGGTGGCCCAGAATGGCGGATTTTCAAAGATGGATTTTACATTTTCTCGCTTCTTTTACTGATACGATACGACCTGAAAAGAGACATTACATGGTCAGATTTTGACCCGTGTTCGGCCCAATACTTCTGGCACCTTTCGGTGTCATAATGACACTTTTTTATCATGTTTATTTTCCGTGAATATTTTACTCAAAAACCTTAGAGAAAAAAGAGGTCATTTTTGGTCCAGAAATTGTTTTTGCGACCCTGAACAAATCATCGAGCATATTGAATTCGGACTCTGCTCGATATAGCTTTTTTAGAGTGCAAAATGCCGTTCGTAATCGTTCCGCCTTCAAAATATATCAACTTGGTCTGAACTATGACCCAACGTCAATAATATACTGTATGTACACATTATTTAATCTATAGCAGCATTAAAATGAATGCATTATCATTGTGTTGGACTTGATGATCCATATACGAAAGATTATAAACTATGCTGGCAGAAAGCCATGCGAAGTTTTTATTTGCAGTCCAAAATCCAAAACACGTCAGCAAATCTGTTGTATGAAGGGAAGAACAAAATAATGCACACAGAAAGACAGAAAGACGGTGAGTGTTCATCAACTTTTTCTTCACGTTTATTTGTTTGTGTCTGTTTTTGTCGGTGAGTTTGTTTTTGATTGAAATAGGGTTCGTATAACAATAAAGGACAATAGGGTCCCCTATTCCGACCAGGTGTCCGATTCCGATTCGTGTACAAAACCTATGGGAGGCCTTCCGAAAAAGTACAAACAAAAGAGGGACAATAGGAGGTCCTTGATTGGATGCGTATATGTATGAGTTGGTGTGCGTTTGTATTGACCGGCAATTGTGGTCGTCGGAAAAAAAGAATTGGGAGGCAAACAATGGGTCCACGATTGACACAACGTCCACGATCTCAACTCGTGTACAATTCCTATGGCGATCATCCGAAAAAGTACAGACAAAACAGGTACATGCATGTGGGGGTGTCAGGCCTGTCATATTGTTTTGTATGATGTCTGATTGTTGAGGACAGGCGGATATACGCAATGCAGCACAATGTTCAGGCCGGTTTAAAGGGAATGCGATACGATTTTTTAAGTTGACGTCACAAAGCATTCGCTGCCAAACATTTGTCGGAGTTGAAGTGCAATCAACTTTTACGAATTCCTAGCATAAAAACTACCATTAACCAGAATGATAATCACTGAATCTAAAATGCATTTCTTTTTGGCAAACTAATATTGCAGAGACCGAATCGCAATAATGATGTCAACGGCGGACCAAAAGCATCGCTCAAACCCCAAATATCAGTCGCTGCCAGCAAGGGAACCGCAATGCGCAAACGCAGTCGACGCTAATGACAACATTGTTAATGCTGACGATGATCAAGGAGCAGACGACGCGCAGGCGCAGTGTGGGCTGGGCAGGTTGCGCTGCCGCTGCCTGCAAGTTTTCGCGCACCCAAACGTCTTCGTGATTATGCTGGGTTTGCTCTACGTGGGCGTCTACGGTAGCTCGGGGATCTACATGGCAGGCGTCATCTCGACCATCGAGAAACGATTCCAGTTAAAGAGTTCGGAGTCTGGCTTGCTGATGTCCCTCAATGACATATCGGCGCTGTGTGGGGTGCTGTTCGTTGCACACATCGGAGGAAGGTAAATTAATTAATTCGAACCTAATGAAATTTCGGGACCTTTCTAGTAAGCAGGAGGTCGTGGGTTCAAGTCCAACATAAGTCAGTATTTTTTCTTGAAAGAATCCCTCGGGACAACACTGAGTAAACACGTTGGTGAAGCACCAACATCTAACATTGCATCCTTCATTTTGCATGTTTTTGAGCACGTACCTGTACGACCTCGCACACTTTCTTTCCGGCGCACAGGTTCAACCGACCACGAATTATAGGCATCTCCGGCCTCATGGTCGCCCTGGGTAGCTTTCTGTCGGCACTGCCGCAGTTTCTCGTCGACAACTCGTACTCTGGCCTGGTGGAGGGGTCCATCTTATCCAGCGATGGCAACCAGTCAGAAATGGGAGCAGGACGATCTTTCTACCAAAAAGGTAAGGCCAAGGCCGTTCTCAAGAATCCAGCTTCGTCTCCGTTTGAGTTTCGGCTTCGTTCGTGTAGTTTGGTAATGGGGGTGGAGCCGGTGATGGAACCGAAGATGGAGCCTAACTAAACGGAGAACAGCCCTAGTTTCCCTTTGGGATGAAGGGTTGTCTAGCTAGACCTTATTGACGCTGGAGGGCGCTCTACCCCTTTAAAAGTACCAAGTATAGTGAACGTGGAACTAAAAGGGAAAGTGGACGAGTAGGGGTTTAGCATCGATTCCAAATCGGTTTAATTATTAGAAAAATGAACATTTTGTTTTCTGGGTATTCACGAGGAAGACAAAAACAACAATATTTTGTCCTGACTTATAGAATTTCTTTGCGAGTCCGGGGTAGCAAATGCCAGCGCGTGCACGGCTAAGGAGATTGAAGCCTCTGGTTCTCAGCTCGGCAAGATGTGGCCCTTGGTAATCGGACAGCTTCTTTCGGGGCTCGGCTCGGCCGGCTTGTCACCACTCGCTGTGACGTACGTGGACAATGCTGTGGAGAAAAGTTTGTTGCCAATATACCTGGGTAGGTACCCTCTGTTTTTTAGACTATAGTCTTGCCTCAAGAATAAACTTCGGATGTTGTTCCCAGCCGGAATACTTAACTTATTTTAATGAATTCGCTTCACACCGAAATTTGTGAAGTGTTAGCCGGCCTCCAGGAATAAACTCAGATCTAATGTATATCCACTCATTAAACATTCGTCTGTATTTTGCAGCGCTGATGTGGCTCCCAATGACAATCGCCCCATTGATTGGTTACTCGCTCAGCGGCTATTGCCTGTCTCTCTTTGCCGAATTCTACAAAACTGACGCCGCTGCGCTCGAAATCGGCCCCCTGGATCCGCAATGGCAAGGCGCTTGGTGGCTGGGTTTCATCTTCTACGGCTTTTACATTTGCGTGGTCTCTGCGCCGTTTTTTCTTCTCCCGAGAAAGATGCGCAAGCCGAAATCCTACTGCTGTTTCAGTGGGGTCCCCGACTGCTGCCAAAAGCTGATCGGGAGGGGGCGTGGCGAAGGAGACGATGGGGGTGTTTCCTTGGCGGAAAAGATGTCTCACAAGCGCCCCTCTGGCAAACCAATTGCCGTCCTGAAAGGTAAACATTTTCGGTCATCGTTTAAATTATATTTTCTTAAGCTTAAAAAGTAGTTTTTGAAATTGAAAGATTTTAGAAATCTTCGACTGTAAACACGTACAGATGTAAATCCCGTACCTTATTGAATTCTCTCGACAGACTTTATTGCGTCTCTTGGACGCCTTCTATCCAATGCGATCTACGTGTTTTCAATGGCCGGCTTCACAATGTGGGTTCTGAGCTTCAGTGGATTCGCAGTGTTTTCGGCCAAATATATCCAGTTCCAGTTCGGCGCCAGTGCATCGGAGTCAGGCATGCTGCTAGGTATGTGATAGTACATGTATGTCTATCAAAACTGCTGCTTTCATAAGCCTGGGGCCTGCCTGGGTGCCGGACCAATTCGGCTGCAGCATATACATTTAAATAAAACCTTGACATGACATCCGTTTTCAAAACTGTTATGAAAATTGATCTGCGTATGGAATGGCGCAAGTACGCAAAACGCCCATCGCTGCTGACGTGGCGTGGGAGGGCGCCCGTTCGCAATACGCGTGTGTTCTGTGACGCGGCCTATTTTCAGAACAATGACCGTGACAACGAGAAAAGTATACACATAATCGTGTCTAGCTTTTATTAGATGTCTATGGGCTGTAGACATTTTCTGCAGTGGCACCAGGATCGCGTGACGCACTCAAGTAGTATGCACGCACTGCGGGCTTCTTTCACCAATATGGTGCAAGATGCGCGCGCGCGTCGTCTGTTAGAACGCGTGTATGTTTATGATTGATGCGCTTCGCGCGCGCGGCGTTAAAAATCGAAGAAAGAAGAAAGCGCGCGGCGCGTAGTGCATGACGTGTTTTTTTGGGGTGTGTTTTAAAAACACCCACGCGGTGGGCTCTCGACCAATAGGAATGGGTAAACTGTCTAATACATAAGCACATCAATACGTTTAATCTATAACCATGAGCTAAATAATTACATGGCAGTAACTGAGGATATTTTGTATCGAATTTAGGTTAATTATGAACGCTGTGTGTGAAAATTCGTGAAATTGATGGATATAATACTGCTAGTGTTAACAGGTTAACAGCCATATTAACGGTTTGAAATAGTTCTCTTTGGTGCATTTTTAGTATCTTGCTTCTTTCAATCACAGGCTATGCACACTTGCCTAGTTCCCTAATCGGTATATCACTCGGAGGCATCATAACATCAAGATTGGCTGGGAACCATCGAGGATACGCCTATCTGTCCCTCGGTGCACAGTGTCTATCTGTAATGGCGTTTTTCGCCCTGACGTTGGTGGGATGTCCTAACATTGATATTGCTGGAGTGACCACACAATATGGGGCGATGGATCAAACTACAAAATACAGGTAATATTATGGGTTGGAGTCATGTAAGACACCTAAACCTCGGCTTTGTCTCTAAAATCGGGTATTTATTTCGTAAAGGAGCACTAGCTATGTACTGGAGTCGCCCAATTGGACTGCAATAGTTACTGCCCCTGTTGGACCATGATCGAGTGATCGTGAACATGTAAATGTTAGAGCCGTTCATTACTTGCATTGACACATTATAACAAATGCCGATACATTGTCAAACAACATAAACGAACCGAAGCAATTCAGAGCTAGGTATAAAGTTAGGATATCTTTCTATTACGATGTTACAGTGGAGACATGACTGCAGCATGTAATATGAACTGCACTTGTGAGAAAGGTGTATACTCGCCCGTCTGTGGATCTGACAATGTGACCTACGTCACGGCGTGTTTTGCTGGCTGTCAAACGCTGACCAGACGTGAAAGTGAAACGGTATGTACATTATGATATACAAGGCTATATAGTTGGGTTTTAAAACAAACAGCTGAATTTTGATCGAGGATCACGCCCGGCCGTCTCGATTCATTTGGTTTCAGTTGATCTTGGACATTTCTACCGCAACAGTTCTGCGTGTTGACTTTTGAACCTTTGCCATATATTTGCCGTTTGTATCATAACTGAAAGGAATTAATCTCCCATTTGTTGTGATACACTTAGGTTTTTGAAGACTGCACGTGCATTGGGCCAACTGACCAGACACCCTCGTCCAACTTTGCCGTCCCGGGCGCATGCGCGTCAACCTGTGACCTCTTGATCCTTTACATAATACTCATTGGTGTCAATACCACGATTGGCTCTTTCTCCTACAACCCATCGTTTTTGATGTATTTCAGGTGAGAGTTGCTCCAAAAAACTAGATTCGTGATTTTTTTGTTTAAAATGGTTTAGGACCTCTGCCGGCTGAATTAGGCTGCGGCCTGGCGCATGCGCCTGTGCAGTATCGTAACGAGGGTTTCCCTTCGCTCAGGACGCAAGTGCTCCAATGTTTAAGACATGAGAAAGACAATAATAACATTTAAAACGTATAAAGTGATATTGTGCCTCCTTGTTACGTTAATACACCGACCCAGTAAGGCCACGCCCACCATAACAGCTGCCCATAATTATAGCAACGTGACGCGTGAACTTACGTGTACCTCCAAGTGCAATTACATACAAGTACGAAACGTCTTTGGCTTAGCAAATGACCCAAACCACCCTTCACCTTTCTCCGATTACCGTATTGTATTTGTTGAAATGTTCTGTATTTACCTACAATAGGTCTGTTTCAGAAGAAGACAGGGATCTAGCTTTAGGATTGATGTCTTTTCTTACTAAAACGCTTGGTAAGTATAGAAGAAGAAAAAAAAGACCATTTTTTTACGTAAATTGGGCGAGTATGCTAACATGAAACCAAAGAAAAAAAACATTTCAGAATCTACATTCTATGTTCAAGTTGTATGTTTGAATGTTTCCGTATATGCACACGAAATTTATGATTAGCATTAATTCAGGGAGTTTTGTGTGGCGGCCCATACAAAACGACAGAAAGGTGTATGGCCGTGTCTGAATTAAACGACTTAGTGCGCATGCGGGGACGAGTAGCTATTTGAGCTATGCTTGGAATGTCCTCGGAATTTTACGGGTTCACGTGACTCTTGCTTCAAGACCAAGCTAGGGGAAGAATCTGGCGATAATTAAGGGCGCCCTCAATAAGCCCGGATATATACGGACGGCGCGCCGCGGAACAAATGAGCGGCTAGCTTGGTCTTGGATCAACGCCGGATAAGTGAGACCGTTACACCCGGCATCCTATTGATCATCTTGCAGGTTTCATACCGGGTCCGGTCATCTACGGCGCCCTGATCGAATTACAGTGCTCGTACTGGCAGGAATCGTGCGACGAAACCGGCGAGTGTTTCCTGTACGACAGGCCTCGTCTGCGACTCACCTACCTGGGTGTTACCACAGGCCTGCGAGTGCTGGGTTTGTTTTGTTTCTGCGGCGCCGCCTACGTGATTTTTAAGGTAAGAGCGTGACGGTACAGCTAGCGGATGAGTTTAATAAATGGCCAAATTCCTTAACTGCCTCAATAAACAATTTACCCATTTCACGCTTCCGCCATAGAACGAGAGCCTTGAACTGGCAACTTATTTACACAAACAAAGTCAGTTCAGTGATTCCCGTAAACATGTTGCGTGGTATTGTGGCTGTTGCAGGTGGAAGAGGACCTCTACTTAGAGATCCTCTGGTTTAATACTGGGAAGAAGGGGGTATAGTGCACCCTCAGAAATCAATTTCTAATCGGTGTCTCTAGATTATAACTATTTTGATTGTTGTAAAATAGCAAATCGTTTCCTATCCTATTTTCCCCCTGATCTTTATACGTATAGAGACCGATTAGAAATTGACCTCCGAGGGTGCACGATACCCTCCATTAAGCTTGATGACCGTCAAAAAGGCAAAGATCTCTTAAGACGAAATCGTGCAAAGAATTATTTGATTTTACGTACAAATTAAGCCAAGTGCTTTTGCCAAGTGACAATTCGCTCGGCAACAAAAAGAAATGTAACTTTTTTACTTTGTTTTGTTTGTGATAATCACAGAGCGTGAAGAATCCCGTCACTAAAACGGCCGAAGAGACGAAGGAAGTAAAATACGACAACATTGGAGACGAAGTACTTAAAGGAACAACACAGACATTGACAGAAACGGAAGTGTGAAACTCAAATTAAGTGTCTCTGTCATGAGATAAAGTAGTCGTAAGAAGTACAAACTTCAAAATTGTGCCTCTTTTAGGGGTGGGTCCAAATTTAAAAAAATAAAAATATTTTGACCGCTGATCGGTTTCATTATTTTCTACTAGACTACTCTTATATTTTGCAGTTAATAACAACTTCAGAATTGTGCCTCTTTTAGGGGTGGGTCCAATTTTTTAAAAAGAAAGATTTCTGAACGCAAGCCAACTGGCTATTTAGTAAGATTCTTTAATACAATCACATTTCCCTGGTGCTCCATGAGGACTGGTTAATTGAAGTGTAGTCAAACTATTCGCTGATTAGTTTCATTATTTTCTACTAGACTACTCTTATATTTTGCAGTTAATACACTTTCAAATGAACTCTCTCTAGTGTTAATGATATTGCATGATTTGAAGTGGCACCAGGCTGGTTTGAGTAAGATTGGGAATAAACTATTTTACATGATATTGACTGACATAACAATTTTTGTTCGCAGTGTACGTACAGCGCCGTCATTCGTTCGAAATATAGCCAATTGTAGATGCTATTTATTAGGTATTAAGGTACTTCAGCTGGTAAGCATCTTATAGAGCAACCAAAATGTCCACTCTTACCACTGAGCTCAACCGGGCTCACATTATAGTGGGGCTACCCTAACACCAACCATTACACCAACCCTAACTAAAGCCGCACGGAAATGTTGTTTTGGTTGCTCTCAAAGAGTGCTGTTCCTTCCTCTATGCTTTATGCTATGAGTTTGCATTTTATTAGCGGACAAGAAGACTATTCCTTTGGAGTAGCGATGATCTTATAAGGCTTGGGTGAAAAGGTCATCTTGAAATCTCCCTTAAATCTCATAGGTGGCTCGCCCTTCGGCAGAGAGAAGTTGAACTGGTGCAGAAGGTGCGTGAAGAGAAGAAATATCTGGATACGAGCGAGGTTCTCTCCGGGGCAGAGGCGCCGACCTAGGGACGAGAAAAGAAACAAATACTGACTAAATACTGACTCCGGTTACATTTGTGTACAAGTGTTTGTAATATTTAACCAGTGTTTGTATTCTTTCCGGAATCAAACATGAATCAAAAATTAGGTTGCGTTCCACTCACGCGAACAAAACAAACGTTCGCCAACGTACATTCGCTAATTTATTTGAGTGGAACGCAGCACAGGGCCCAGGCATACCTCTGCTGAAAACGTTCAGTTGTTTGTCTCTGCGATCAAGGCAGCCACTCTCATCCAAGAACCGCCTGGGGACGAATTTGTCAGGATCTCCTGATTCCTGCCAGATGGCTGTGTCGCGGCTCATGTTCCAGAAGTCGCCAACTACGATCGTACCTCTCGGGATGTTGAAGCCAAAGAGGGTGGTGTCCTGGGTAACGTAGTGGGGGCCGACGAGGGGTACCACGCAGCCTAGCCGCTGCGTCTCGCATATCACCGCCCCGGTGTAAGGCAACTCGGCCTGGTCGGCCATGGTAGGCAGCCGGTCCTGGCCGACTGTAGTTGCGATTTCCGCCTGAATATCAGCTTGGACGTTTGGGTGACTGACCAGGTACACGAAGGCCCAGCGCAGAGTCGATGTAATCGTTTCAGTCCCGCCTAGAAACAGATCGAATATCGTCATCACGATGTCATCGGTATCGATTTGAGTTGTCTTGTGGCTTCTCCTCCTCAGCTCCATTCCTCGGAGTAGGACATCTATGGCATCTCTTGGGTTATCGATGTCAAGGGACTTCTGATGCTGTTTCACCTCCTCTTTTAAGAACTGAACAGCGTCGATGGTTGCCGTCTTGGCTTCCTTGAAACTGAGAAGGGAACCCAACTTCTGCATCAGGGGCATCATTCCAAGGAGCGACCCGAAGCCGTCAGTGTCCGAGAACAGTTCCAAGCAGCCCTGAAACTTCTGGAACCCTGCATCCGATTTCTCGAACCTCCTCCCCAGGGCGATAGTGGACATGACGTTAGCCGTGGCCTTCCTGAGCAGGTTCTTGGGATCGAAGGGGCGACCGTTCAACTCTCGGATCTGCCGGACGAGTTGCTCGGCCTCGCTCGCGATGATTCCCTCGAATGACTTCTTTCCGATGCCGTTGCCCTTGAGCGCCGCCATGACGTACATCCGTAGCTCCGCCCACTTCTCGCCGGATGACATGACGACCCCTAAATTGCGCATGCGCCAGAGAATGACAATTATATATGATATGCTGATAAAATAAGTAGTTTGCAATTGTAGGCCTACCTATGGTAATTTCTCTTTTGTCTATTTGGGGCGTCCAAAGTTTTCAACATTTTAACGGCCGTACAAAGCGTACCCCGGGGAGGGGGGTCGAAGGTAGCTACGACTTTAAATAGTGAACAAAATGTTGATTTTGTACCGTACAATCAACAAAGGAAAATTATATAATTTTGTGTTCTTGTTTTTATCTTCAAAGAATTTCCAACATTAAAATCGGAATCAGAAGGGGGAAGGGGAAGGGGGAGGGGGAGGGGGAGGGAGAGGAATAGTACTCTCTGTGCGACCTTACAAATGTTGACAACTTTGGACGGCCCCTAAAAAAACCGGAGGAAACTCACAACTCATACAAGAGAATTACCACATGGTTATTTTTAACTCCATTTTCAATTATTTGGCAACAGGTATTACGTTGGACTATAGCAGCAGTTCTTAACCTTTTTGGCCCCACGACCCCATCAGATATTCTCGGTCAGTACCGTGACACCCCCCCCCCCCAAAAAAAAAAAATTAAAACAAAACAGCCCGGTTTATCAAAATGTACGAACAAAAGGCGGAATGCACAAACAAAAGGCAAAATCACAGTTTATTTATGACCCCTTCATGACCCCCTGGAAAACCCCAAACGACCCCCATAAGAACCGCTGGACTGTATCAATGGCTTACGCGTAATTAAAATAATACCTCAAAACAGATTCGATGTGTATATTTGAGCTCACCTGAAGTGTCAGGCTTTGAGAAGATCTTCAGATCATCAGACAGCGTAGAGGGCGGTCTCGCATTGGCATGAGCGTGGACGAAAGCTGACTTGATGGTCGTGTACTGACTGACCACGACTACCAACTGACCGCCGATGTTGAGAGAGAAGATGTCGTTACGCCGAGACAAAGTTGATAGCCATTCCCAGAACTCGTAGCCGTGACCGAGTCTCAGGAGCTTGGGTAGCAGGCCAATCACGGGCCAACCACGGGGGCCGGGAGGCAGGTTGCGCCGGTACCGTACTAGCACGGCCACGCTCAGGAAGATCACAACACCGAGAAGAACCGAACTTACATTAAACACAATGCTCAGTACACCTGCCATGATCGCTGGAATGTGGAGCTAAATCTCTTCAGTTATTTTGTGAACTCTTTTGCCTAAGAACGCACAGATTGTTATGTTACGCAGTTTTGTTTCACATGTACCGAATCCGATATGCGTGTGTGTACTGTGTACTGTACATCAATATACAATACACGGCTGCAGGAAACACGTCGCCTTCAAGTTCCATGCGATTAAATGTTGCACCATATGATGAAAAGTTGACCTGTAAATCTGCCCTGACATTGAACTTCGCAGTTTGAACTACGGTGGCCCCGGAAAGACATTTCAATATGTCTATTTGTTTACATAAACAATATTGTGAATATTATAAGCATTATGCATGCGATTATAATGTTGCAAGTCGTATAATGGCTATATACTATTTACTATCTCATTGGCTATTGACTACCTTATGGTTTGAGTAGTTTTATTCCATTTCTTTACCCAGGGTGTGCCCAAACAGTTTTTAAAAGGTTTTCAGAAAGTTACAAACATAATATTTACAGACGTACAAGGATATTTACAGGAATGCAAAACATTGATACTAATTCTGATTTACGAGATAGGCAAATACCCGCAAAAAACCCGAAACCTTTTGGGTGAAAAAAGAGAAGGGGAAATTTCCATCCGGCTCCACATTATAGTGGCAACCAAGTTATAACTCCGTAGAACAGCGCAATCGGCATACTATCTAACGGATGACATGTCGGAGCTCCGATTTAAATGTGCTTTATGAGTCCAGTGTTCGCCATTGTTCGGGTAGTTAAAGTAGCCGGGTAAAGTAGAGGTGGCTACATCTTGTTTAAGGAACTGACTGTGCCTAAATAAAGACAGTGGCTCCCTAGTGGTCAGAGTGACCCTATAATATAGGGTCACTTCGACCACTCAGTGGTGAGGTGTCACTTTATTTTAGGCAGTCAGTTAAAAAATGCCTCTTCCTTTATTTTTAAAATAAAAAAATAATAACAATATATTGAGGAAACCTATATTATAGGTTTCCTAAATATTATTATTTAAATTTTGTAGTGTTTTTGTTGAAAATTTGTTGCCGTTTTGTTAACCGGTTTGTTAAGTCTCTTCCTGTAATAAACGTAATGTCATAATTTTAAAGAAAGTCCCATTTTAAGACAAGAAGAGGCATTTTTGAGTAGAAGTTGGTAAACCTATACCTATTTTACACTGTGGATTATGTATATTTATACTGTCGGGAAGACAGTCACAACAGTGAGGGGGTAGTCTGAGGGAACCATTTCGAACATGCGCACGTTAGCTTAAATGTGGCGTAAACAATGGAAAAGGACCGTTGTGTTTGCTGCCACCAATCGTCTCAAAAGTCTCTAAAGTCTCTAAAGTATAGCAGCTAGCTAGCAGCGCGAGGCTCAAAAGTTTGGTTAAAATAGACCATGTATAGTATAAGCCAAGCTGCATAGTTACGATGCGGACCTTTTCCTTTTTTTTGGGGGGGGGGGGGACTTTTTAGTTTTATTTAAATCGTGTTTGGTATAATACGCAAAGCACGTACAGTGCATTTTGTGCGGACGGATCGGAGGTACTGGGCACATTTGCTATCAATGAGATTTCAATAAAATAAGTGCCCTTAGAAAGAGCAGTTTAGACGATGAAGCAGTTACTGGCCCTGTTTAGTTCCCGCCATTCCCAGGTTATTTAACAATTCTCGTTTCTCGATCATAATTGGACGTTCGACCACAGTGGGAGCTAGTACGAGGTGGGGTTTGTTATCATAGGAGCGATTCAGCTAACTTCACTCATACCATGGATAAATAAGTCATTTCTCCATGCTCATACCAACTCTCATCCAGCGCCCTCTATCGTGCAACCCACAACTCAATGTGACAATCAAAACAGATGCTCGTAGGTTCGAGTCCAATTCGGGTTATTGTTTTATTTAATTGTATCTCTCGCAACAACACTGAGTATTAAGGGTTAATATTATGAGTCAAAATACCATATACGCGTTTTTAAAAGTGGATCTACACATGTATACTTGTATAACTATATACCGGTACACTGTAATTGTAATAGTTCTGATTTTAATAATAATCTGGTCGCGGTCACCCTCCAAATAAAATCTCAGACCGCTGTACTGTCACAAAACGGAATCAGTTGTGCGAGAGCATTGTGCTTCAAGACATGATACCCAATTGTCAAGTATTTGTTTAAATTGTAAATTAAAAACTCCTGAAACCGAATACAGACGATTTTGTTTTCCATAGTTTTAGCGCCAGAGGCACATTTATTAGAAAGCCCTCTATAGCAAGAAAGTACAGTACCAATCACTGCAAAAACTGTGTTAAGGATAAATACATTTCTAAACACTTTCTTGCTTATAGACGGTAAACATGCTTACATGCTAAACAAGTTTAGCACGAGGATGGATCGTGTTTAGCCATTGAACATTGATGTTTAGGAATTGGACACGTGCGTTTAGCTAAACATGTTTACAAACCGATAGCAAAAAAGTGTTTTCTTGCTAAATACATTTTGGAGAGTGTTGTCATAAATTGTCTTCGTTGTACATTACTAACAATACGCATTAACAAAAACACTATTTGAAACAGCCTTTGCACTACTCATTAAGCGTCAACGGATATTATACACATTTTAGAGCTAAAACTGATGTAAATGAGTCAACAAACTATAGCGAGAAAGTAGTAGCGAAAGTATTAAAGAAATTGGCAATACTCATGATACAGACCAGCAAATACATATTCGTTAACAGAAACACTCGTTTGAACGTTTTGCACTACTTATATTTAGCACTGTAGGACTGATGTTTATGAGTTAAAAAAATAATAAAAAATGGTACAATAGCAGGAAAGGTGGTTAAACACAGTGGCAATATGTCACAGTAAACTGCTGGCTATATACCAACAAAAACTAAATGAATACCAAAATATATCTAAAAGCTGTAAATTCAACAAACTAGCTGTTCTAGAATTAATGATTTGAAAGTGTTTACTTTACATTTCACAACACAAAGCCAGCTCCAATTTAACAAAAACAGTCTTTTTAACTTTAGTACTGTTGCTTATAGAATTTTTTCTACTCGTTAAATTGTTATGAAATAAAATGGTGCAAATACAGACGGTCGGGTTTGCAGGACGTTCCCGAGCTGCATTATTTAACCACTTCGACACCCAAGCAATTCGAACCGGAGATTGTAGGCAAGGTCCTTGGTCTTAGTAGGGTAAATGCGCACGATCGCCGCCATCACACTCTCATCAAACATGTTAGTGACTGGGGTGTTAGCGTCAGTGTTACCGATGAACTCCTAAAACGAAAAAGAACAGAATAACAATCCATGTTAGCACATAAATCATAATGAACGAACGCGAGCGCGATGTTAGACGCCGTTTGAATAACAGAACAGACGTAGATATAAAGTAATTGATTGAAGTTAAAATATTATTACAACAAACACCACATTTAAATGAACCGCAATTCAAATTATTTTCTTTCCAAAACTGCCTTTTGAAGTGTATAATTGTCTGATACAACAAAAATACAATGGATTTGAAATCAAAATTGCAAATACCGCGAGTGCACATAATGATTACCATGTTTCCGTCTACATCTGTCACGTATTCAAAGTCAGACGAGGGTTGCTCCTTATACGCCACCTTGTACTTCGATACATAATGATCAATTCGGAGGACCCTGAGTCCTTGTGTGATAACTCCAGTCACCATTGTACTCTTAACGAGGTCCACCTGGATCCAGGGATTGCCACCGAATAATTGTCTGTACACAGTAAATTAAAGAAGGAGTAAAGAGGTAACTATAGCGGCACTATAGACGGAAACAGGAAGTTAACATCATAATAATAATTATGTCTATAAGATATAGGCCTACGTTTGCATTATTGGAGTAATGTCTCACGTATACGGTGCACTATATCATCCATGTCGGTTTGTGGCGCACAATGGTGGCGCTACGGGGGGAAGGGGGAGGGGGAGGAGGGGGGGGGGGTGTGCATTGAAAGTGCTAAAGTCTCGAGTCGTGTATTGCATCTGCTATCTACCTTAAGGGTACCCATGCGCTCTCGGCATTAAGACGTCCCTTCCTTGCAGTACCACGGGACGCCGTGATGCGATCATCGGGGATTGTCCTGTCCTCCATGCCGAGTGGTTCATATGGAGGCGAACACTCATCTGTTGGTAGCAAACGGGAGATAACAGTTTCATTTTAAAACCTTTCCAGAAAGCAACTTCAACTGTAAATTGATAGATTTCATCTTTTGGTATAAATCAGTGTTTAAAACTGCATTATTTTTTATTGCGGGTTGATGTGTTTCGTAACAACTATAACCCGCATGCACTCGTATTTTTCAGTTTTATAGTTGAGTTATATATAACAAATAGGCCTATAGCAATACCACTGGACGCCGTGATGCGATCATCGGGGATTGTCCTGTCCTCCATGCCGAGTGGTTCACCTGGACTCGAACACTCAGCTATTGGTAGCAAACGGGAGGAACAAAAGTTTCATTTTGAAACCAAACATTTCCAAGAAGCAACTTGAACTGTACAATTACTCAGTTGATTTCAGATTTTGGTATAAATCAGTGTTTGAAACTGCATTATGTTTGATTGCGGGGTGTTTTTAAACGTGTCTCGTAACAACTATAAGTAAACCCCCATACACTCGCATTTTTCAGTTTTTCATGTTATATAACAAATATAGTAAATTGCGGTAATTAGCGGTAATTATTCGTTGTAGATGTACAATGTACCTGTGGGAACCGTTGTCAGGCGACTGCAGTTGTAGTAAATTTGTATTTCCTCAACATCCTCGCTCAGAAAAAGCTTGTCAAGGTAGTATGATGCCTCCATGGAACCAGGGAGGCCCACACCACCGATACGCACAGCGGTACATGTGCACGGATCATTGTACGGTAAGAACCAACGGGGTGAGGTACCAGATTGCGGGTTGTACTCCGTTCCGATGAAGCAGGTTTGGTGGCATGAGATCGCCACTGTAATGTAGAAGTATATCAAAACCACGAATGTATACGAAAATCAAAAACCACGGGAAAGAAGCGACGCGACGCAACGCAACCCCCTCCCCAACAACAACAACAAAACAAAAACACACACACACTCACGCAAGTGGGTAAATGCCGTCAATAGGGGACGGGGCATTGTCCGACCGTCTTCCCTCTTTTGTTTGTACTCTAACGTTTTCGGATGATCGCCATAGGATTTGCACACGAGTCTGAATCGGGGACCTTTGCGGAATAGGGGACCCCATTGTTCCCTTTGTCATACGTCCCCTATTTCAATCAAAAACAAACGCAGCTTTACCTTACATACGCACTGTAGACATTCCTTTGTATTCGTGTAGTTTAGAAAACGTTGACTAAATACTCATTTTCTTGCTTCCCCAAAACAAATGTAACCAGTCCAATTTTGATTCCGTTTCTCTTACCTTTTCTATATTATAACCCTAACACGTTTTTCCTCTAAAGATCTTTTTGTGAGACGGCAAAACGGACTGTGGACCTGTCCAAGTCTACAAACCGTAACCTCTTCCCGCATCATGTGGACGTCTATTGTTCGGAGGTCCACAGTGCGTATGCAAGACTAACTCAAAATAAACAAACATAACAACACCCCAACACATACGAACAAAACCAATTCACAACCTTTCAACGACGTAACACGGTTTAACAGTTTAAGAAATGTACAACAAATATCATTTAAGGTTTTTTTAGTGACCTTTTCATGCGAAACGTGGGAAGAAGATTGCTCGAAAATTGTATCGTAATAACACGTCAGCCAATCTGACCAATGCAGTACGAAATACAATAGGAAAGTTTTAGGCCTACACCACGAAACTACCGCCCGGTATTCAAATGACATTTTAGCATTTGACAGGCAATATTTAATAATTTTAAAATGACAAATTTAGTGTTGAGTAACTGATCTAAGTGAGGCAACTTGGTCGCGTTGGTGTACTGAAATAAACATTTTGCATATATTGTGTTCTTATATGGATTTGGCAAGTTGTAAAAATAGGCGTACATACCTGCCGTTGCTGATGCTAACAGAATCCAAGATACCGCTCCGTTCATTTTGGTGCTATGCCTGACGACTGCCGTACTGAACTGAACAACAAACAATCTCGACAGGAGGAAAAATATTGCCTAGAAATCAATAATGGTGTATACGGTGAGGCACTGCAAAAAAGAAAGAAGAGCGAACACGCAAAAAACACACACAAAAAACCAAACCCAACTCTCTTTCCTAACCAAAACAACCACTCGCTGTGTAGTAAACTGTTGCCTAGTTACGACTGCGTTGAAAAACGGACAACAAAGACCTGTTTGCAATGGAGCGTACCGATCGACCTTTACGGTGGAAATTTGTGAAATTCAAACTACAAGACGTCAAGGTCTTCCAAAGACAATTGCGAGGACTTTCACCACAGTCTACGATGATCATGCACGTAGCCCATTCCTTTGATATTCACAGGAAAGGCGCCAATAAAAAATGATAAACGTGATGAAAAAGTTTAGACAACGTCTGTGCATGTTCAAAACTTCTTACTTGTATACTGTTTAGTTTTACGTCGACTGTGACATTTTTTATTAACCTGCAATTATCGTAGATGAACCTGATTCTAAACCAATTTTAGGGTATGTTTATTTTACCAATAATTATTTAATCGGTATAAGCCTAAACCATTCTTATAACAAATATATAAATTGTGCACTTGTAATGCAATAAAATAAACATTTTTAATTCGGGTTCATAACATATTTTAATAACTTGTCCAAAATTAACTTAAGAAAACGAAATATTATGTTATAAAGTGCAACGCATTATCAAGGCCGACTTAATAGTGACAAAGATATCTTATGCTATTTTGATATTCAATTTTTTTTAAGGGATTGTATACGTTTGGTAATTGGAACCCACTGTTTGTTTCAGTCCTATATAGTTATAGATATATACCATAAAACTAACCAGTACAAATTTCATTTCAAAAGGTGGTAGCGATTTTAAGATATTGCCGAAAATCTGGAGCGGTTATGTCCACGCAGGAAGAATAATCTGCATTGGAATACACAATCTGAGAAACGTCACTGCAGTAACGCTTCTCAGAATCAAATTTTTAAAAATAAAAAGCGATATCTTTTTCCATAACCGCAGTACTTTGAAGTGAACATTTTCTAAAAAATGATTATTCTATTGCCATTAATTTTTGGAGTAATTACCAAACGTATACGATCCCTTTAAGTGTTTGCGTTTGTTGGATTTTTGTCGTGGCTATTTCATCAAATATGAGCCGCGTATCTAACCGATTTCTTGTGATGCATTTCATAGCTTCTCTCTATGAACGCGTTGACCGGATGACTTCTCGAGTCCGCGTTGACAACTTCAATAGATGCAATCTTGCAGAGTAATTAGTTCTTCGATTTTTCAAAGCGTCATCGACGAGCACGTACTCAACGGTTTCATAATGAAGCAATCATGCATGGAAGCAAAGCAACAACACGCAGTATCGATTCGACCGAGAGGCTGCATTACAGGTAGCGACATAAACTGATTTAATTTGTCAAAGAAAGGGAAACAGAAGAATATGGAGGCTCATATATATTATAAACGACCAAATTTACAAAAGAAATTACAAACACACGATGTTGCGGCATGCTGCATTACTCGTAGCAACTTGATTTGGTATTTCAAACATACAAAATAAAACACTCTAAGATATTTGTGCTTGTGCGCTTTATAAATACGCATTATTATTATTGAGCTTTATGACGCGTTGCAACTTAGATATGCATCGGCCAACAGATGCAAAAATATATGGGGGCCACTTTTTTTCATGAGAACAGTTTTAATTAACTTCAGGTTATGCTTGGATGCGGCTCCCATACATTATAGAGTGGAAGATAGAAATAAAGTTGTTAACCAAACACACTCGATTTATACACAAAGGGTTTCCAATGTAAGCAATAAATGTAAGCAATAACCTTGACGGTAGTTGCTTATGAATGATCCTATATAGATTGTAAACGATGTGCTTTTCTTATGACTCTGATGGTGACGTGCAAGTAAGAGTCGCTGTATACAGGATTTACCTTTTACCTTTTACCAATTACCTTTTTGTCATTGTTCTCTCCGAGTCTGGCGCGAATGGTTTGCCTAAAGTGTTTCGTAAAACCAACGAAATATCCAATCGATGAATCTGGGAATCCACCTTGCTCTACAGATATCCTTCCGCCGCGTGTAACAGTTGTAACAGTGTAATTGGACAAAATGACCTATTTCCAGGTCATTTTGACCCGAAAGAAGTGTCACTATGACCCGAAAATGTGTCATTTTGACCCCGAAAAGGGTCAGACTCAACGGGACTCGGATTCCAGGTCAAATCTGACCCTGTACTTGTTAGAGTTATACAAACTGACGTATAGTCACCAAGTCATCTGGTTTAACCAGTTCGCGTCGGATGACGGATAAACACGTCAGGGGCAAGGCTGGAAATATCTTTCAGCGACTGGCTTGCAGCGAGCGAGGCAGGACATATCAGGGTGTGCTACTCACATATGCCGGCCTGAACCCGTCTCGGATGGAGGTTCGTGGAAAAAACACATGTCCCGTGCCTGGGTCTGGTCAATGTCAAAATAATCCCGGTGTCAAGAGTGTGGCTGAACGCTCTTCGTCAAGGCCTTCTTTTACCGTAAGAAAGACTGGGGTGGAGGAAGGGTCTGCAGAAAAAGAGATATCCCGTTGCCCGGCACACAACACAGCACACAAGCTGCAGGATTGCCGGGCCTTCCTACAGAAATCCATAGACGAGAAGATATCATTTGTGAAAGAGAATCGCCTGTGTTTCCGGTGTTTGAGGGCCAACCACATCATTAAGAACTGCAAGACCCGAGTGAGATGCGACGTCTGTGGCAGGTCCCATGTCACAGTCATGCACAGGCCTGCAACCAGTGAAGAAGTTCCATCAGCGTCAAATCAAAAAACCCCTACCACGAAGTACGACAACCGGCCCCAGATAATCGTCACACCTAAATGCACCAGAGTATGTGGTAGTGGTAAAGAAGGCCGGTCATGCGCCAACATTTGTTTGGTAAAAGCCTACCTGGAAGAAAAGCCGGACCATGTTATCACCACATACGTCATCATCGACGACCAAAGCAATGGTTCCCTCATCAGCAAAAATCTGCTCGGTAGATTAGGAGTCGAGCAGAACAAGTCAACGTATGCTGTCAAGACGGTTAATGGCCTCCAGGAAGTCCACGGTCGGAAACTTTCTGGCCTAGTCATCGAGAGTATGGACGGCACAGTTTCTGCTCCTACGCCTACACTGTTCGAGTGCAACAACATTCCGGGAGATGTGGCGGAGATACCCACACCGGAAGTGGCAGCAGCCTTTGATGACCACTTAAAGCCGATTGCCCCGATGATACCACCACTGAACAAAGATGCCGAAATAGCAGTGCTACTTGGCAGAGATGCTCCGCGGTTCCATAAAGTGAGAGAGGTGATCAACGGCAAAGATGACCAGCCATGGGCGCGCACCGTTTCGATCTAGGCTGGGTCGTTGTTGGTGAGGTTTGTTTGAACGGTGCCCACATCCGGACAGACATCTCCTACCTGCAGCAAGACGTAATCAGCACCTACTTTACGCAGGTCTTGAAAAACGGTCGCCATTCCGCCCAATTCCAGCCACGTGACAAGGCAGTGAAGGTCTTTCACACCATGCCTAGAGCAGCTGAATTGGGGGAAGAAGTGTTCATCAGCACCAGTGCTGATGAACGATTTGGGCCGTCTTCCGACGACAGGGAGTTCATGGAGCTGATCGCCGGCGAGATGAAGAAAGATTGAGATGGCAACTGGTCCGCACCTTTGCCCCTCAGAAAAAATAGAAGAAGACTGCCAAACAACAAGGCCCAAGCGGTATCCAGAATGAAAACCTTGGCCAGCTCCCTGGCTAAGGACGAAAAGAAAAAGCAGCACTACATCGATTTCATGAGAAAGATTCTGGAGAAGGGAATTGCTAAGCAGGTTCTGGATGAGGCAACTACTGCTGGTGAAGAAGTTTGGTACCTCCCACACTTCGGAGTATACCACCCCCAGAAGCCGGACAAGGTGAGGGTGGTGTTCTACTCAAGTGCCGTCTTCTCAGGTGTTTCGCTGAATGATGTCTTGTTAAGTGGACCTGACCTGATGAACCAGCTCCTGGGCGTCCTCATCAGGTTCCGAGAGGAGCCAGTTGCAGTCACCGCTGACATCGAGCAGATGTTTTACGCTTTCAGAGTCCGAGAAGACCACACAAGATTCCTACGCTTTCTGTGGTATGAGGACAACAACCCGAATGCAGCTATTGTCACTTACTGCATGACAGTGCACGTCTTTGGCAACAAGCCATCCCCAGCTGTGGCCATCAGTGGCCTAAGAAAGACCGGCGAAGAAGGTGAAGCAGAGTTTGGCACCGATGTGAAGCAGCTGATAGAAAGTAATTTCTACATGGACGACCTACTGAAGTCTTTTCCAACCAAGGAAGAGGCAGTCGACGTGCTGAAGAGAACGAAGGATCTCTTGTCCACTGCGAATATCCGTCTGCACAAGTTCACTTCCAGTGATGCTGGTGTCCTGGCAGCATTTGAGCCTAGCGAGTTGGCCCCGAGCATGGCTGAAGTTGACTTCTCCAATCAAGATGAAAGCGCCATACAACGTACTTTGGGAGTATCCTGGGACCTAAAGGCAGACTCCTTTACTTTCCAAATAGCAGAACCGAATACCAACGCATGCACCAAGAGGACAGTGTTGTCGGAAGTCAATGGAGTTTTCGACCCGATTGGGTTGGCAGCACCTGTGATCATCAAAGGGAAGATGCTGCTGCGAGAGATGACTCAAGCTGGCGGTGGCTGGGATGATCCACTCCCAAAGGACCTGCTGCAAGACTGGGCGATGTGGAGAAAGTCCCTGAACGCTTTGACGGATGTGCGAGTTCCTCGCGCATTTGCACCATTCTCAACCACAGAAGTAGTGAGAAGAGAGCTGCATACTTTTGGAGACGCATCGAACAAGGCCATAGGTGCAGTCTGCTACTTGAGGACTGTTGGCAGCAACGATGAAGTCCATGTCCAGTTAGTGATGGGTAAAGCAAAGCTCGCACCTAAAGCAGCTATCACAATCCCACGTCTTGAGCTTTGCGCATCAGTTCTGGCCACAGAAATGGAAGACTACGTCACCCAGGAACTACAGATTAAAGTTGTTGAGTCAAAGTTTTACACTGATAGCAAAGTAGTCCTGGGATACATCACCAACAGAAAACGTCGCTTCCGCACTTACGTGTGCAACCGAGTAAACCGGTTACTCAAAACCTCTGAGCCTGAACAGTGGGCGTATGTCCCGTCGGAGAGAAACCCAGCTGACCTGGCTTCAAGATCCATTCTGGCAACAGAGTTAGGTGGTTCCATGTGGATTGCCGGACCAGAGTTCCTGAGGCTAAAGAACCTGCCCTCGAGCTGCGAGCAGAAAGAGATAGAAATTCTTCGGGATGACCCAGAAGTGTCTCCAGAGAAGATAAGCTGCAACAAGGTCGTCTTGACCGATGCATTCCTCGGCAGTGAGAGGTTCACCAGATTTTCAAGTTGGGATTCAGCAATGAGAGCCACTACCAACTTGATCCACATCGCCAACTCATTCAGAGCAGAATTGGACTGCAGGGGTTGGCATGTCTGTAAGAAGGCGAAGTCCATCGGAGAGCGTCTCAAAGCCGAGACCGTCATAATAAAGAGTGTGCAGAGTGAAGCCTTTACTGTCGAGTTAGCCGAATTTAGAAGGGGAAAGTTAACCAAGAAGAACAAGCTGGCTTCGTTCGACCCCTAGCTTGACGGCAACGGGGTACTCCGAGTCGGAGGCAGATTGCAGAAAGCTCAACTGTCGGAAAGAGCAACACACCCAGCTGTACTACCAAAGAACCACCATGTCACAAAGCTCATCATCAAGCACTTCCATCAGCAGTGCAGCCACCAAGGGCGACACATTACCTTGGGTACGATAAGGAACGAAGGCTACTGGGTTCTTGGTGGCCAGAGGCAGATATCCAAGGTGATCCAAGACTGCGTGACATGCAAGAGGCTGAGAGGTAAGCGTCAAGACCAGATCATGGCGGACCTCCCCGAAGAGAGAGTCACAGAAGCACCGCCGTTCACTTTCGTCGGTGTAGACGTTTTTGGCCCATTTGAAGTCAACAGCAGAAAGACCAGAGCCTGCACCAGTCGTGCAAAGAGATGGGCTGCCCTATTCACTTGCATGGTATCTCGGGGTGTGCACATCGAGATCCTGGAAGCGATGGATAGCTCGTGTTTCATCAATGCCCTGAGACGGTTTTTCTCCATCAGAGGTCCAGCCAGGCAGATTCGTTCAGACTGCGGCACAAATTTTGTTGGTGCCTGTAATGAAATTGGACAACAGCTCCAGGACAAGGAACCTATCAAGAGGTATCTACTCACCCGTGGCTGCGAGTGGGTTTTCAACCCTCCCCACGCATCGAATATGGGTGGAGCTTGGGAGCGAATGATCGGCATTTCCCGCCGCATCCTAGAAGGTATCCTGCGAGATGTCAAGCCTAGCCAGCTCACCCATGAGGTTTTCGCAACCCTTATGGCAGAAGTCGCTGCCATAATCAACTCCCGACCGTTACTGCCAGACAGCGACACCCCAGAGCTACCCTTGAACCTGTCGCCCAATATGCTGCTCACGATGAAGCCATCACAGGTGACAGCCCCAGAAGGACCATTTGATCTCAAAGATCTCATGAGGAGCCAGTGGAGACGCGTCCAGCACCTATCCAATATGTTCTGGGACAAGTGGCGGAAGGACTACCTACCTCTGCTACAGACTAGAGCGAAGTGGCAGCAGCCAAAGAGAGACCTGAAGGAAGGGGATGTTGTCATCGTGAAATGCGACTCCAGACGAAACGACTGGCCTCTGGGCAAGGTTGTTGGTGTTGAAGCAAGTGGAGACGGACACATCAGGAAAGCCAGCGTGGAGATGGTAGCCGCGGACCAGAAGAGCCTGTTTCTACGACCAGCCCGTGAGTTGACGAAGAAGACAATGTTGCGGCCAATAAGCGACTTGGTTCTTCTGATTCCCTCAGATTGACTGATCACCGTGGTCCAGCGGAACTCATGAAGCTTGGACTATACCAGATGCTGCTTAGACACGTAGGCACCGCGTATCAAGTGTTTACGCGCTGTTTCCAAATTTACGGTTCTGCTTGTTATAAACCGTTTTTACTGTTTTAGTGTAACCTTATTAGTTGTATTTGTATTGTATGCACTTTGTGATGAGGTATCACCACGGGGGGAGTGTTATGTTTACCCCTGGCAGTGCGAGTTGCGATTGAATGTAGTATTGCGCCCTCTCGTGGTGATCGTGTGTTTTCGCAGAAGTTGCACAATTATTCAGTCACGCCAAGTTTTAGTTCGTTTTAGTGCCCGTGTTTCCATCCTTTTGGAACCACTCTATTCCGATAGCCTCACACCAGAAGACCACTGGTGAGTTTAAGATTATATTATACTTGTTTTTAGTGATTATTGAGCGTTATTTGATGAGTAATTGTATCGTAATTTTCAGTCACATTTTGCCGCCATGACTTTCTGTATCGCATCGATAATTTTCTTGTGCCTTGCGAATACTCTTTCCTTGTTTTTGTGCCTTAGAATTTACCTTAATATCGAGGCCGGTTTTTTAGGGGACATGATTGTAATGATCAGTACTGTTTTCTGGTCAGGAAACACTGGATGTTTGGTCATTTTATGTCTTTATGTCGATGATTTTAAAGGTTATATAAGGTTAATAACTTAGTTTTTGTGTGCACACAAGGCCTGCCTAAGAACATGTACTCGCCATTTTTCCACGTGTTATGAATATTCATGAGCTGGATTCTATATTTGGCATTAGCGTATTCTTATTTGGAATTTGCAGTAGTGCTGCAGGGTTTTACGGTGTATTTAGGAACCTTGCTTTTTTCTTTGTTTTAGGTTGCTGATTTCAGTATTCCAGACCCATAAGCAGTTTGAGGACACTTCATCCTTTGGAGAGCACAGTTTTGTAGGTTAATTTTCATAGATTGTCTAATGTGAATTTACAATCCCTTGGAGTGTTTTGAGATAATGTATGCACTTACCTTTGCGATGGTTCTTATACATTATACAGTTCTCATTACTTTTTGAGCTTTAAGTATTTCATTAATATTTAAATGTCTTTGGTTATTTAGTGTATTTTCAGTTTTACCTCATGTGGTCCACCCACGACACAGGAATGAGAATAAAGCAGTTAAAGTTCAAAAATCCTGTATTAGTCAGAGGTTAACTTGTCGGAGAGAGGGCGCCCTCGGCGCTCCATGTTCGTCATAAGTGTAGTTAAGATCAAAGGATGAGAGATAGTTATAAGTTACGCAGCAGACGCGCCCTGTGTGCTGAATTTAAATCTTACATATTGTTAAGATCAGACGATCAGACGATAAGAGAGAATATAAGTTATGCAGTGGTCAGGTTCTGTGTGTTGAACTTAAATCTAGCAATGGTTAAGATCAAAGCATAAGAGAGAATAGAAGTAACGCAGTGAATGGGCCATGCGTGTCGGAATGTAATTCTAACATTGTTAAGATTACAGAATAAGAGGTAATAAATGTTGCGCAGTGGATGGGCCCTGTGTGTTAAATTTAAATCTAACAATGTTAAGATCATAGGTTAAGATAGAATATAAGTTCCGCAGTGCACGGGCCCGGTGTGTTGAATTGAAATATAACAATGTTAAGATCATAAGAGAGAATATAAATTCCGCAGTGGGTAGGCCCTGCATCTTGAATTTAAAACTAACATTGTTAAGATCAGAGGATATGAGAGAACAAAAGTTACGCAGGGGACGGGCCCTGCGTGATGAATGTTTATCTTACATGGATATCATCAGAGGATAAGAGTACATAGAAGTGACGCAGTGGACCGGCCCTGTGTGCTGAATTTTTAATCTAACATGTTTATTTTTACATCAGAGGTGGGGCCTCCGCGTGAGAGAAAATATAAATTCCGCGTGGACGGGCCCTGCGTGTTCAATTTGAATTTAACTGATTAAGATCAGAGGACGGGCTTCTGCATTTGAGACATAAGGAGTTCCGCCGTGGAAGGGCCCTGTGTTTTCAATTTGAATTTAACTGATTAAGGGCCTCTGCATTTGAGACAAAAAGTTCCGCAGTGGATTAGGCCCTGCGTCTTAAAGGTGGTATACACTATTGGTAAATGCTTGAATTATCATGAATGGGCGAATTTGGAAGGTTGTATTTTATAGTAAATATCTTTAAACTGGCATGTCCGAAGTTTTACAGTCATAAATGCCGAGAAAAGCACGAAAAACAGCGTTTGTTTTCAACCGGCGTCGAGCTGTTATTCTTATGTTATTGGTGTTTTTTCGCGATCACGATTTTCTGTATAGAATTTTATTTTTCAGAATAATTTATTTTTCAGTGAATAGGCCCTGCGTGTTAAATTCGAATGTATCGGATTAAGATCAGAGGACGGGCCTCTGCATGAGAGACAAAAGTAGTTCCGCAGTGGATAGGCCTTGCGTGTTAAATTCGACTGTATCGGATTAAGATCAGAGGACGGGCCTCTACATGAGAGACAAAAGAAGTTCCGCGATAGATAGGCCACGCGTGTTAAATTTGAATGTAACTAATTAAGATCAGAGGACATGCCCCTACATGAGAGACAAAATAAGTCTCGCAATGGATATGCCCTGTGTGTTAAATTTTGAATTTAACTGATTAAGATCAGAGAACGGGCCTCCGCATTTGAGACAAATACACTCTAAAAACTGAAGTGTTAAAACCTAGCACTATCCAAGTGCTACATAAATTCAGCACTTTAAGTTTTAAGATAGTGCTATAATAACACTTGGAGGCGTTCATTTCCAACACCATAATTGGTGCTATTCTAGCACTTCAAAGTGCTTTAATACACAAACATCTAAAACATCTAAAACATCTAAAACATAGGATATTTGTTTGGTTTTACCTCGATAAACGTATTGTTTTGTCTAAACTTTTGACATGGTTGTTGCTTCGAGGGATCAAGTAAAAAATAAAGGCTAATTTGAAGAGACATCCTTTTGAATTTGTCATTTCTCTGTTCAATAAAGTAAGTCTGCACAAGGACCTAACTATCTTAAATTTGTCCAAAAATTGGTCCTTGTGTCAACTAACTTCATGAAAAATCACTGCCCCCAACCACCCCGCCCTGCCCCCACTGCCCCGCCCATTTAAAAGTAACGCCTAGGAAGGACTTATATTAGCACTTCATTGGTGCTGTATCGATTAGGAAATTTACCTACAGCAACTGACCAATCAGAAGGGAGGAAATGTGTGTTCACAATAGTCGATGTTAAATTGTGGTATTTAGTCCAACAATTCACTTTTTTGACCATGATATGTAATTATTCAAACGATTCCTCGATTGAATTTTGATTTTTGGGCAAATAGTGAGAAAAAAATCGCATTACATTTTATTCGTATTCAAATGTTGACATTATTCATAAAAATTTGCTGTGACTTTTTCGTGGACAACAAAGCGAACTATAAAACTAACAACGGCAATAGCTAAGTTTGTAGTAAGTGTTCAGTAGGTAATATCTAATAGGAATAGGTTATTATTGTATGTATGTGTAATTGCAATGTGCAATAAGTTAATGTAGTATTACGTAATCTGTACACGCAGTGAATATGTACATGTACATAATTAGAGTGTTCAACAGTAGATTTTTGTATCTTGCCAATGTGCATTGAATGTTGTACGAATGTTATTTCACAACGTTTCTTTGTAACGTTCAAAGGACGTCAAGAGAACTCCACACATTTACGTTCCCGCAACGTTTTTTTCCAAACGTTCCGAAAACATTACCGTAACGTTGTAAGAACGTTCATGGAACGTTTTTTGGTTAGCTGGGATGCTGACACTTCATCAAATGCTGTATGGATTGCACCTTGGGGTGCTGGATGTACACCAAGATGGTGCTACAAAGGACTTAAATCAACACTATATTAGTGCTGTATTGGTAGCACTTTCACAGCACTTAGATAGTGCTGCAATGCTGACACTTCATCAAGTGCTGAAATGGCACTTGAGGTGCAGTCCCTCAGGAAGCACCTGGATAGTGCTAAATCTAACACTTTAACACGTGTTAAATTTGAATTTAACTGATTAACCCTAACCCCTTAGGCCTTACTCTGGGCTAAAGAACTGAGTACTACAGAATATTACTTAGTATTTTGTAGCTCTGTTCCTTTCTCTACGGTCTCTCCGTGACTGATGATTGGGTGTGTACTGTCAAATTACAGATACTGCCAACTACAAAATACTAATAGTGGCAATACAGGTCAGTAATACTTACCCGGCAAAAATGCAGTAGTCCAGCCTTGACCCATTGCCGTGTCCCAAGTGACAATCTTTGCAGTAGAGGTTAGAACACTCCACGCAGTATACATGGGCCATGAACACTCAGCAAGCAGAGGGACCCAATGCTAAAAGTACTACGACTGCAATTAGGGGTGTACATGTACCAAATACTAAATATTACTATAGGCATTGTACACAGGTAGGTGAGAGTTCTGCATACTACATTTTAAGGCCCGGTCACACCGCCAGAACTTTGCTGGAGCGTTCCTTGAACGGTAGGGAGAGGGGGCCGAATTTCGACAACGCTCGTCACCGCGCACAAAATGGGAAACAAATCGAAAACACGGGCGTTGCCTTAGCGGTGCACCGCTGAAGAGCGGCGTTGCTTTAGCGTTGGTTTAACGGTAGCGAGCGGTAGCGAGCGTTGGTTTAGCGGTGACACCTCCATACCAACGCCAAACCAAAGTTCATCACCGCAATGGATCGCTGCTTCAACGCCCGACACCGTTCCAGCAATCCCGTGTCCGCTCGTAAAACGCTTACAACCGCTCCACCAAAGTTTGTGCAACGTTTAATCACCGCCCGGGCAAAGCTGGCGAAGCAGCGGTGGTCCAGCGTTCAAGATTTCTGCGTTGGCCTAGCGGACCAAAGCGTCCACGAACTTGCGTCTAGCGGTGCCAAACTTTGACTGGGCGTTGTTGGAGCGGTGGTGAACTTTGCCGGAGCGGAAAATTGCCCGCTCCTCACCGCTCGCAATATTTTGTGCAGCTCAAAACTTTCGGAGCGGTAGGAGCTAGGGACCATCAGCGGTGGCCGAGCGTATACGGCGTTGCCTAACGGGGGCCAACTTCTGTTAAACGGTGGTGAACGGTTACGAGCGGTGATGAATTTTTTTTTCACCGCTCCAGGAACGCTCCAGCAAAGTTCTGGCGGTGTGACCGGGCCTTTACTGCTAGTAGTCAAAAGCAGCATTAGGTAGGGTTAGCGTTAAGATCAAAGGACTGGCCTCTGCATTTGAGGCAAATAGAAGTTCCGCAGTGGATAGGCCCTGCGTGTTAAATTTGAATGTATCTGATTAAGATCACAGTATGGGCCTCTGCATGGGAGACAATAGAAGTTCCGCTGTGGACGGGCCCTGCGTGTTAAATTTTAAATTTAACCGATTAAGATCAGAGGATGGGCCTCTGCATGAGAGGCAATAGAAGTTCCGCAGTGGATAGGCCCTGCGTGTTACATTTGAATGTAACTAATTAAGTTCAGAGGACGGGCCTCTGCATGAGTGACATAAACAAGTTTCGGCCAATCCTTGTCTATTTTTTATTTTTGTGGTCATCTCTATTCCACTTCTTAAAAGTCTTATTTTGCGATCGGAACTTTTGCCTAAAGACCTCAAAAGAATTATAAAAAAGGAAAAGCGGCACGTAAAGTAGTTGCCATAATAACCAGATTGGCCTAAATTGTTTTTAAACGAAGTGTTCTTTTTGTTTTCCTTTCTGTTTCCTAAATGACGTTTAATGATTGATCGTAGTCACATTTTTTCTTCACAGATCCTAAGAACCATTTTGATGGTGAAAAGCTATGTTGTTGTTTCCACGGTCGCCGCTGAACTTGGCGAAAATTGCGTGTCGACTGGTCTGCAACTGTCCATCGGTGCAGCCGTTCTGCAACACTGCCCGTTTCCAACTCATAGATGAATCCAATCGAACATGCATGGACATTGTGGGGGCCAGTAGCCCTGTATCCCTGTAAATTAACGTCTCATGGTCTTCCTCAGAATGAAACAACCTTTTCTTTGTATTGTTATCTGTTTGTGTGTGAAAAGTGCCTGAGTATAGTGGTAATAGCAATAATTACAATAAAATAGATATTAACTGTACACATTTGCGGTAGGCTTTGACCCACATGGGGAAATTTGAGGAAACGGGGCGCTTTATGCATGCAATTCGGCGTCGAGAAAAGTCCCACACGCAGCACTTCTGTTTGTTGTCGTCCTGCACATATTTGCGGACTTGTGAAGCTCATCTGCAACATTAATTTATTAACTAAATGAACAGCGTTAAAGGTAGGCGGCGGTCTTGTAGGTTCATTCAGGACGCATTTCCCAGTTCCGCGCTATTTTTCTTCCCGTGCTCGCAAGTTGGCGTCTGCAAGTCTGTCGAGATGTTCCCGAAAGCGAGGGCGGAGTTCTAAGCGAGGAGTGACGACACGAGACCCCATAATATTATACCCGTCATTAACGCTCCTTGACACCGTGGAGCATGGAAAATGTACATGTATGTTTAAGATATCTTGAAGGTCGCAATTGCGCCGGATGGTTCGAACTGTCGCTCATTAGGTAGTATTCCGCGCCCTAATAACTCTCGGCTTTTGATGCCTCGGTATGTTGGGCTATCCGCCCTCTGCCCACTTACAGTGTCAAACTGCAACGCGCTACTCGCAAATGTCGGATATTCTAACTCGGGTGCTGGTCCGTCAGATCCTGCCTCCGCCGTTCTGGTTAGCATCGATAGTCTGAATGGCTACGCGCGCCCCCGTCTACAAGGGGCGGCTTTCAAATACAAGTTGGTTTTCATTGCACGCATTTCCACCGCGTCTGTCGAATAATACGTTAGCAGTTACGGCAAACGCCATCAGATAGGCGTGGACTTCCCGGCTTTACCGGATGGATTGCGGCGTCGCGTTGTGCGTGTAGCGTCGTGCGGGTGGCGTCGTGCGAGTGGTGTTGTGCGGACGGCGTCATGTAGGCGGCGTCGTGCGTGTGACGCGTTGCGACGCGGTATGGGCGACGCGGTACGGGTGAGGTACGGGTGAGGTATGGGTGAGGTATGGGTGGTATTTGGGGCGAGATATTGTGGGAATGGGTGAGGCTTCGTGGTCCCGGTTCGGAGCGAAGAATCTCCCCATATCTAAAACTCTAGTATAGATTCTGGGGCCCGAACAAAGCAGCAGTGCAAATAGAGTACTAAAGTAGCAGCTAGCAGCGTTATGCTAAAAATGTTGGTTAAAATAGACCATGTATAGTATAAGCCAAGTTGCATAGTTACGATGCGGACCTTTTCCTTTTGGGGGGGGAGGGGGGGGGGGGGGGAGACTTTTTAGTGGGGGGGGGGGGGGGGGGGGGGGCGGACTTTTATTTTTATTTAAACCGTGTTTGGTATAATACGCAAAGCACGTACAGTGCATTTTGTGCGGACGGATCGTACTAAGGTACTGGGCACACTTGCTATCAATGAGATTTCAAAAGAATAAGTGCCGTCAGAAAGAGCAGTTTAGACAATCAAGCAGTTACTGGCCCTGTTTAGTTCCCGCCATTCCCCGGTTATTTCACAATTCTCGTTTCTCGAACATTTAGCGCCCTCTACCGTGCAACCCACAACTCATTGTGACAATCAAAGCAGATGCTCGTAGGTTCGAGTCCAATTCGGGTTATTGTTTTATTTAATTTTAATGTTATCTCTCGCAACAACACTGAGTATTAGGGTTGATATCATGAGGCAAAATACCATATACGCGTTTTTAAAAGTCGATCTACACATGTATACTTGTATAACTACACTGTAATTGTAATAGTTCTGATTTTAATAATAATCTGGTCGCGGTCACCCTCCGAATAAAATCGCAGACCGCTGTACTGTTACAAAATGGAATTAGTTGTGCGAGAGCATTGTGCTTCAAGACATGATACCCAATTGTCAAGTATTTGTTTAAATTGTAAATTAAAAACTCCTGGAACCGAATACAGACGATTTTGTTTTCCATAGTTTTAGCGCCAGAGGCACATTTATTAGAAAGCTCTCTATATCAAGAAAGTATACAGTACCAATCACTGCAAAAACTGTGTTTAGTTCTAAACATCTTTCTAAACACTTTCTTGCTACATTGTATTAGTTTGTAAACATGCTTACATGCTAAACATGTTTAGCACGAGGATGGATCGTGTTTAGCCATTGAATATTGATGTTTAGGAATTGGACACGTGCGTTTAGCTAAACGCGTTTACAAACTGATAGCAAAAAAAGTGTTTCCTTGCTAAATACATTTTGGGGAGTGATCTCATAAATTGTCTTCGTTGTACATTACTAACAATACGCATTAACAAAAACACTATTTGAAACAGCCTTTGGACTACTCATTAAGCGTCAACGGATATTATACACATTTTAGCGCTAAGACTGATGTTAATGAGTCAACAAACTATAGCGAGAAAGTAGTAGCGAAAGCATTAAAGAAATTGGCATTACTCATGATACAGACCAGCAAATACATATTCGTTAACAGAAACACTCGTTTGAACGTTTTGCACTACTTATATTTAGCACTGTAGGACTGATGTTTATGAGTTAAAAAACTAATAAAAAATGATACAATAGCAGGAAAGGTGGTTAAAGATGGACTACAACGGAATAATGATAAAGGCTGTGTTGCTGTTTTTTGTTCGAGAAATGTATAATGATTACTAATATATCATTAGTATTCAATAAATCTTGTTCCTTCATGCACAAAAAACAACAAAATTGATCGGCGTTCTACGACCCAGAAAAACCCAGATTCAGCAAAAGCCCTTAACTCATGAATAATTCATACTTTGTGTGTGACGTACTACCCATGAAAACGCATACATATGGTGGCCCTGAAGGGACTCCGCAGATCGCGAATATTGACGTCAAATTTGACGTCAATATTCGCGACTTTTGGGGAATGTCGTGAATATCGACGTCAAATTTGACGTCAATATTCGCGACTTTTTTGGAAAGTCGTGAATATTGACGTCAAATTTGACGTCGATATTCGCGATCTGCGGAGTCCCTTCAGGGCCACCATGTATGCGTTTTTATGGGTAGTACGTCATCACTTTTCGCTGGTTTACAAGTCCGCTGGTACTATATCGTGGATTTCATTGTGGTTTTCAGTGGATCTTTGCCGGGAACCAGTACAGGGCGGGAAATTTCTAAATCGAAGAATCGAGGTCTAATTTTTTCGGTCAAATTGCAACAAAATTATTTAGAGAAAAACATGACCGTAACAATAAAGTGTTACCTGAACACAACATAAACAAGGTCCGATAATAAATTTAATGTGTGAGTTTTCGTTGTAGCCCATCTTTAAACACAGTGGCAATATGTCACAGTAAACTGCTGGCTATATACCAACAAAAACTAAATGAATACCAAAATATCTCTAAAAGCTGTAAATTCAACAAACTAGCTGTCTAGAATTAATGATTTGAAAGTGTTTACTTTACATTTCACAACACAAAACCAGCTTCAATTTAACGAAAACAGTCTTTTTAACTTTAGTATTGTTGCTTATAGAATTGTTTCTACTCGTTAAATGTTTATGAAATAAAATGGTTTGCAGGACATTCCTGATCTGCATTATTTATCCACTTCGACACCCGAGCAATTCGAACCGGAGATGGTAGGCAAAATCAGAGCCCTTGGTCTTAGTAGGCTCAATGCGCACTATCGCCGCCATCATACTCTTATCGAACATGTTAGTGACTTCGGTGTTACTGTCAGTGTTACCGATGAACTCCTGAAACGAAAAAAAAAAAAAAAAATCCATGTTGGCACTTAAATTATAATGAACGAACGCGAGCGCGATGTTAGACGTCGTTGAATAACAGAACAGACGTATATATAAGGTTATTGATTGAAGTTAAAATATTATTTCAACAATTACCACATTGAAATGAACCGCAATTCAAATTATTTTCTTTCAAAAACTGCCTTTTGAAGTGTATAATTGTCCGATACAACAAAAATACAATGGATTTGAAACAGAAATTGCAAGTATCGCGAGTGCAAACATAATGATTACCTTGGTGTCCCCGTTTACATCTGTCACGGGTTCAAATTCAGACGAGGGTTGCTCCTTATACGCCACCTTGTACTGCGATACATAATGACCAAATATGCCTAATTTGACTCCTTGTGTGGTGACTCCAGCCACCACTGTACTCTCAACGAGGTCCACCTGGATCCAGGGATTGGTAAAGAGACTGTACGCAGAGTAAATTAAAGGCGGAGTAAAAATTAACAGCGGCAATATATACGGATACAGGAAGTTAACATCATAATCATAGTTCTGTCTATAAAGTATAAGATATACGTTTGCATTATTGGAGTTATATCACGTTACGGTGCACTATCATTCATGTCTGTTTGTGGCGCACAGTGGTGGCGCTTTAAGGAAGGGAGGGTGAGGGAGAGGAGGAGGGGGGGGGGGGGGGGTTGTATTGAAAGTGGTAAAGTTTGAAAGTCTCGAGTCGTGTATTGCATCTGCTGTCTACCTTTTGTTGGCTACCCATGCCCTCCCGGGATTGTTGAGACGCCCTTCCCATGGCTTGAATCTAAGTAAAGCACTGGACGCCGTGATGCGCTCATCGGGGATTGTCCTGTCCTCCATGCCGAGTGGTTCACCTGGACTCGAACACTCAGCTATTGGTAGCAAACGGGAGATAACAGTTTCATTTTAAAACCTTTCCAGAAAGCAACTTCAACTGTAAATTGATAGATTTCATCTTTTGGTATAAATCAGTGTTTAAAACTGCATTATTTTTTATTGCGGGTTGATGTGTTTCGTAACAACTATAACCCGCATGCACTCGTATTTTTCAGTTTTATAGTTGAGTTATATATAACAAATATAGCAATACCACTGGACGCCGTGATGCGATCATTGGGGATTGTCCTGTCCTCCATGCCGAGTGGTTCACCTGGACTCGAACACTCAGCTATTGGTAGCAAACGGGAGGAACAAAAGTTTCATTTTGAAACCAAACATTTCCAAGAAGCAACTTTAACTGTACAATTACTCAGTTGATTTCAGATTTTGGTATAAATCAGTGTTTGGAACTGCATTATGTTTGATTGCGGGGTGTTTTTAAACGTGTCTCGTAACAACTATAAGTAAACCCCCATACACTCGCATTTTTCAGTTTTTCATGTTGAGTTATATATAACAAATATAGTAAATTGCGGTAATTATTCGTTGTAGATGTACAATGTACCTGTGGGAACCGTTGTCAGGCGACTGCAGTTGTAGTAAATTTGTATTTCGTCAACATCCTCGCTCAGGAAAAGCTCGTCCAGGTAGTATGATGCCTCCATGCGGGATGAGAAACCAGGGAGGCCCACACCACCGAAACGCACAGCGGTGCATTTACACGGGTCATTGTACGGTAAGAACCAACGGGGTGGGGTACCAGATTGAGGGTTGTACTCCGTTCCGATGAAGCAGGTTTGGTGGCATGAGATCGCCACTGTAATGTAGAAGTATATCAAAATCACGAATGTATACGAAGACTAAAAACCACGGGAAGGACGCGACGCAACGCAACCCCCTCCCAAACAACAACAACAACAACAACAACAACAAACAACAGAACAAAAACAAAAACACACACACACACAATTAGCTTTACCTATATACGTACTGTGGACACTCCTTTATCTTTGTGTAGTTAAGAAAACATTGACCAAATAGTCATTTTCTCGTTTCCCCAAAACAAATTTACCCTCAAATTTTGATTATGGGCCTCTCAGCTGTTCCTTCTATCTTTTCTATATATAACCCTAACCCGTTTTTCCTCTAAAGCTCTTTTTTTTTTTGAGACGGCAAAACGGACTGTGGACCTGTCCAAGTCCACAAACCGTAACCTCTTCCCGCATCCTGTGGAGTTCAATTGTTCGGATGTCCACAGTGCGTATGTAAGACTAACTCAAAACAAACAAACATAACAACACCCTAACACATACGAACAAAACCAGTTTACAACCTTTCAACGACGGTAAACGATTTAACAGTTTAACAAATTCACAATAAATATCATTTAAGTTTTTTTTACATTTTCATGCGAAACGTGGGAAGAAGATTGCTCGAAAATTGTATCGTAACACGTCAGCCAATCTGTCCAATGCAGTACGAAATACAATAGGAACGTTTCAGGCCTACACCACAAAACTACCAGTATTCAAATGACATCTTAACATTCGACAGGCAATATTTAATAATTTTGAAAAGACGATTTTTCCTGTTGAGTAACTGACCCCAGTGAGTTAATTTGGTCGCGTTGATGTACTGAAATAAAATTTTGCATATATTGTGTTCTTATATGAATTTGGCAAGTTGTAAAAATAGGCGTACGTACCTGCCGTTGCTGAAGCTAACAGAATCCAAGATACCGCTCCGTTCATTCTGGTGCTATGCCTGACGACTGTCAGACTGAACTGAACGACAAACAATCTCGACAGGAGGAACAATATTGCCTAGAAATCAATAATGGTGTATACGGTGAGGCACTGCAAAAAGGTGGTTAAAGATGGACTACAACGGAATAATGATAAAGGCTGTGTTGCTGTTTTTTGTTCGAGAAATGTATAATGATTACTAATATATCATTAGTATTCAATAAATCTTGTTCCTTCATGCACAAAAAACAACAAAATTGATCGGCGTTCTACGACCCAGAAAAACCCAGATTCAGCAAAAGCCCTTAACTCATGAATAATTCATACTTTGTGTGTGACGTACTACCCATGAAAACGCATACATATGGTGGCCCTGAAGGGACTCCGCAGATCGCGAATATTGACGTCAAATTTGACGTCAATATTCGCGACTTTTGGGGAATGTCGTGAATATCGACGTCAAATTTGACGTCAATATTCGCGACTTTTTTGGAAAGTCGTGAATATTGACGTCAAATTTGACGTCGATATTCGCGATCTGCGGAGTCCCTTCAGGGCCACCATGTATGCGTTTTTATGGGTAGTACGTCATCACTTTTCGCTGGTTTACAAGTCCGCTGGTACTATATCGTGGATTTCATTGTGGTTTTCAGTGGATCTTTGCCGGGAACCAGTACAGGGCGGGAAATTTCTAAATCGAAGAATCGAGGTCTAATTTTTTCGGTCAAATTGCAACAAAATTATTTAGAGAAAAACATGACCGTAACAATAAAGTGTTACCTGAACACAACATAAACAAGGTCCGATAATAAATTTAATGTGTGAGTTTTCGTTGTAGCCCATCTTTAAACACAGTGGCAATATGTCACAGTAAACTGCTGGCTATATACCAACAAAAACTAAATGAATACCAAAATATCTCTAAAAGCTGTAAATTCAACAAACTAGCTGTCTAGAATTAATGATTTGAAAGTGTTTACTTTACATTTCACAACACAAAACCAGCTTCAATTTAACGAAAACAGTCTTTTTAACTTTAGTATTGTTGCTTATAGAATTGTTTCTACTCGTTAAATGTTTATGAAATAAAATGGTTTGCAGGACATTCCTGATCTGCATTATTTATCCACTTCGACACCCGAGCAATTCGAACCGGAGATGGTAGGCAAAATCAGAGCCCTTGGTCTTAGTAGGCTCAATGCGCACTATCGCCGCCATCATACTCTTATCGAACATGTTAGTGACTTCGGTGTTACAGTTTGAAAGTCTCGAGTCGTGTATTGCATCTGCTGTCTACCTTTTGTTGGCTACCCATGCCCTCCCGGGATTGTTGAGACGCCCTTCCCATGGCTTGAATCTAAGTAAAGCACTGGACGCCGTGATGCGCTCATCGGGGATTGTCCTGTCCTCCATGCCGAGTGGTTCACCTGGACTCGAACACTCAGCTATTGGTAGCAAACGGGAGATAACAGTTTCATTTTAAAACCTTTCCAGAAAGCAACTTCAACTGTAAATTGATAGATTTCATCTTTTGGTATAAATCAGTGTTTAAAACTGCATTATTTTTTATTGCGGGTTGATGTGTTTCGTAACAACTATAACCCGCATGCACTCGTATTTTTCAGTTTTATAGTTGAGTTATATATAACAAATATAGCAATACCACTGGACGCCGTGATGCGATCATTGGGGATTGTCCTGTCCTCCATGCCGAGTGGTTCACCTGGACTCGAACACTCAGCTATTGGTAGCAAACGGGAGGAACAAAAGTTTCATTTTGAAACCAAACATTTCCAAGAAGCAACTTTAACTGTACAATTACTCAGTTGATTTCAGATTTTGGTATAAATCAGTGTTTGGAACTGCATTATGTTTGATTGCGGGGTGTTTTTAAACGTGTCTCGTAACAACTATAAGTAAACCCCCATACACTCGCATTTTTCAGTTTTTCATGTTGAGTTATATATAACAAATATAGTAAATTGCGGTAATTATTCGTTGTAGATGTACAATGTACCTGTGGGAACCGTTGTCAGGCGACTGCAGTTGTAGTAAATTTGTATTTCGTCAACATCCTCGCTCAGGAAAAGCTCGTCCAGGTAGTATGATGCCTCCATGCGGGATGAGAAACCAGGGAGGCCCACACCACCGAAACGCACAGCGGTGCATTTACACGGGTCATTGTACGGTAAGAACCAACGGGGTGGGGTACCAGATTGAGGGTTGTACTCCGTTCCGATGAAGCAGGTTTGGTGGCATGAGATCGCCACTGTAATGTAGAAGTATATCAAAATCACGAATGTATACGAAGACTAAAAACCACGGGAAGGACGCGACGCAACGCAACCCCCTCCCAAACAACAACAACAACAACAACAACAACAAACAACAGAACAAAAACAAAAACACACACACACACAATTAGCTTTACCTATATACGTACTGTGGACACTCCTTTATCTTTGTGTAGTTAAGAAAACATTGACCAAATAGTCATTTTCTCGTTTCCCCAAAACAAATTTACCCTCAAATTTTGATTATGGGCCTCTCAGCTGTTCCTTCTATCTTTTCTATATATAACCCTAACCCGTTTTTCCTCTAAAGCTCTTTTTTTTTTTGAGACGGCAAAACGGACTGTGGACCTGTCCAAGTCCACAAACCGTAACCTCTTCCCGCATCCTGTGGAGTTCAATTGTTCGGATGTCCACAGTGCGTATGTAAGACTAACTCAAAACAAACAAACATAACAACACCCTAACACATACGAACAAAACCAGTTTACAACCTTTCAACGACGGTAAACGATTTAACAGTTTAACAAATTCACAATAAATATCATTTAAGTTTTTTTTACATTTTCATGCGAAACGTGGGAAGAAGATTGCTCGAAAATTGTATCGTAACACGTCAGCCAATCTGTCCAATGCAGTACGAAATACAATAGGAACGTTTCAGGCCTACACCACAAAACTACCAGTATTCAAATGACATCTTAACATTCGACAGGCAATATTTAATAATTTTGAAAAGACGATTTTTCCTGTTGAGTAACTGACCCCAGTGAGTTAATTTGGTCGCGTTGATGTACTGAAATAAAATTTTGCATATATTGTGTTCTTATATGAATTTGGCAAGTTGTAAAAATAGGCGTACGTACCTGCCGTTGCTGAAGCTAACAGAATCCAAGATACCGCTCCGTTCATTCTGGTGCTATGCCTGACGACTGTCAGACTGAACTGAACGACAAACAATCTCGACAGGAGGAACAATATTGCCTAGAAATCAATAATGGTGTATACGGTGAGGCACTGCAAAAAAGAAAGAAGAGCGAACACGCAAAAAAACAAAAAACAAACAAAAACAAACAACTCTCTTTCCTAACCAAAACAACCACTCGCTGTATAGTAAACTGTTGCCTAGTTACGACTGCGTTGAAAAACGGACAACAAAGACCTGTTTGTAATGGAGCGTACCGATCGACCTTTACGGTGGAAATGTGTGGAATTCAAACTACAAGACGTCAAGGTCTTCCAAAGACAATTGCGAGGACTTTCACCACAGTCTACGATGATCATGCGCGTAGCCCATTCCTTTGATATTCACAGGAAAGGCGCCAATAAAAAATGATAAACATGATGAAAAAGTTTAGACAACGTCTGTGCATGTTCAAAACCTCTTACTTGTATAAATGTAAAATTTTACGTCGACTGTGACATTTTTATTAACCTGCAATTATCGTAGATTGAACCCGATTCTAAACCAATTTTAGGGTATGTTTATTTTACCAATAATTATTTAATCGGTATAAGCCTAAACCATTCTTATAACAAATATATAAATTGTGTACCGGTACTTGTAAGGCAATAAAATAAACATTTTTAATTCAGGTTCATATAGTATTTTAATAACTTGTCAAGAATTAACTTAAGAAAACGAAATATTATGCATTATCAAAGCCGACTGAATGGTGTCAATAACAAAGAGCTCTTATGCTATTTTGATATTCATTTTTTTTTTTAAGTGTTTGCGTTTGTTGGATTTTTGTCGTGGCTATTTCATCAAATAGTAGCCGCGTATCTAAACGATTTCTTGTGATATATTTCATAGCTTCTCTCTACGAACGCGTTGACCGGATGACTTCTCGAGTCCGCGTTGACAACTTCAATAGATGCAATCTTGCACAATAATTAGTTGCTTCGATTTTTCAAAGCGTCATCGACGAGCACGTATTCAACAGTTTCATAATGAAGCAATCATGCATGAAAGCAAAGCAACAACACGCAGTATCGATTCTTGAACTATCACACCACAGTTGCTAAAGTTATCGTTCATATAGTTTCGCAAAAGTCGGTAATAAAATAGTTATTATGTATTTGGAGTGGAGTGCCGTGGTCTCGTGGTCTGGAGCATTGAATTTGTAATCTGTAGGTAAAGCTGCAGGTTGTGGGTTCGAGTCCGGCCTGGGACTACGGTTCGTGTGCCCTTGGGCAAGGCACTTTGTCACTCATTGCTTCTCTCCACCCAGGAGTAAATGGGTACCTGTGAGGGCAGAGATGGTTATATTGTGGTTGATTTAGCTGGTTTGCGCCGAAATGGCAGCATCAAGCTGTATACTCCCCAGGGAGCTGAGATAGTATTTGGAATGTTTCATGAGCCCAATGACCGGGGAAATCTTAGCGCTTAGAAACACTTGTATTAAGCGCTATATAAATGTTATATATTATATATTATTATTATTATTGTTTTGGGAATTCTCCTTTGTGAAAAACGTGCCATACGACCAAGATGCTGCAAACATTATACTTGTATATGACTTAATGACATTAGTATTTAAGACAGTGTTTTGATAATTGTATTTATACCGTTGTTATGACTAGAAGTTAGTTTTGAAATCTGAATGCTGAAAATTGAACAAAGAAATTTACCAGAGCGGTTTGACTCGGCGACCCCCGGATTGCCGTTCCGGTGCATTCCGAACTGAACTATCTAGCCGTGTTTTAACCTCCACCTAGTTGTGGGGACAGGTTATTTTGTTAAAAAAAACAGACCGATCGAGTAGTGGGTACATTTTCGTGTCCCTATAGCGCGTTGGGTCTTCAGTAAAGGTAGAACAAGGTAAAATTGGGTTAGGGTATAATGAAAGGAAATGTAGAAGAAGACAAATTGGGGTGATGTTGAAAATTCTAGAATTTTAGAGAGTTCCGAGTTTGAGATTAGAGAGATTTCCCTTAGCACACAAACAATATGGAATGTCCCCCTATAGGCCCGGTCACACAGCCCTCCACGGGCGTATCGCGGCCGAATCACGGCAAAAAATTTCTGCCCGTGAAGCAGACGCTGTTGGACGCTTTGAGGTCGCGATAAAGACGCGATACAGCCGTACTTTACCCGTCGTTACACGCGGTAAGAAATTCACACGCGGTTGGCCGCGCGAAAAAGTTTTGGGCTGCCCAAAAATTTAGACCGCGGGTAATCGCGGGCGGTACACGTGGTACACACGCGGTAAAGACGCGGTACAGACGCGGAACGAACGTGCTAGGACGTGCTACGGCCGCGGTTAAGACGTGGTTACACGCGGTAGGGCGCGAAATTTTCGCGGGTAATCGCGGGTGGAGCACGGTCATAGCACGTTTG
Source organism: Crossaster papposus (assembly GCA_037893245.1). Taxonomy (NCBI): domain Eukaryota; kingdom Metazoa; phylum Echinodermata; class Asteroidea; order Velatida; family Solasteridae; genus Crossaster; species Crossaster papposus. The sequence continues at coordinate 179,507 of JBAIAA010000465.1, forward strand.
TTCCGCGTCTGTACCGCGTTGTTATCACGTGCATTAGCGTGTGTACCGCGTGTAAGCACGGACAAACGCCTTTCTCCGCGTAAACAGCGCGCCCCAATACCGGCCTAATCACGTTCAATTGCGTCTTGTACACGTCCCAAATACGAATGTCCACGGCCTAATCGCGTCCGTACAACGTCTGATTTTAGGTATATATAAAAAGCGCGATTTGCCGAGCATTCGTCAGTTGTGCTCCAGACGTCAATGATTATGATTATGATTTCTACAGCCCGGTTCGGCTGCTTTATTATACCCGTGGTAGGCCGCGGTACCGCCGCGCTTCACCCGCGATAAGGACGCGGAACAGTCGCCGGCGTCTGTTCCGCGGGCATACCACGGGTAAACCGCGGGTAAGCCAATTTTGCACATTTTCCACCACGGGCAACCGCGGGCAAAAAAAAATTGCGAAATTTTACCCGCGATACAGACGCGAAAGGCTGTGTGACCGGGCCTTAACGCAATGTACGAAAAAAAATTGGTGTGTTGGCGGATCCCAAATTATTCAATATCTTTATTCTTTAAACATTTTGAGTGATTGAGTTTTTTCGCGATAGCCGTCCGGCGATCGCGATCATTTTGCTGGATGCCTAGAATCACTAATTTCTTTTCAAAATGAAGATATTTCTTAATAATTCGGTAGTAAAATCCTTTGATATATGCAAATAGTGTATCCTACCTTTCGGCGACTAACACGTCACACCGACGCCACCTGTAAAACACGGACGTAGCGCGTTGAACGCAAATCCAAGCTTCAAACCGTATTTCGCGCAATGGTCGAGAATCTGTTAGTCCGTTCGTCTGTTTAATCACCAAGTACACAAACTACGCCAGCTTGCGTCAGCTCGTCAGCCACGTAGCAGCAAACCAAGTACGGAACAGACTGTGGTTGGTTTTACCATGGAGCAATCTAGTTTATTGCTCTATGGTTTAAGCTGCTTTGAGCCGAGATGGCTGCATCGAGCTGTATACGTACTCACCAGGACGATGAGATCGTAATTAAATGTTTTATGGGACCAATGACCGGGGTAAAAACATGAAGCGCCTTAAGCATAATGGGAATGGGGAGGGGGGGGGGAGGGGGAGGGGAGGGGGAGGGGAGGGGGGGGGGGGGGGGGGGGTGCTATGTGCGCTTTATAAATAGGCCCCTATATATACGCATTATTATAATTGAGCTTTATGATGCGTTGCCACTTAGATATGCCTCGGCCAACAGATGCAAACTATATGGGGGCCACTTTGTTCATCATTAATCTTATTGAAAATGATATACGGTTTTTGTGGATGCTATCATTTTAATGTGGTTACCATGGGAACTACACAAAAAGCCACAACCATTAATAGTCAGCCCTCTGCCTTGGCATCTCGCCAAAATGTCAACTGAGCATCGATGATAATCAATTAATGAAGTTCCATTTATACCTACATACATATAATGCAACGTTAACATTAACAATTCATGGCTTCTCTATATCCCCTGCACTTTTTCATAAGGGCATACTTTTTATTATTTGTGATTCTCATTTCTTTTTTGCCTCTATAAAGTCGGGTTGGCCAACAAAAAATAGACATTTCTGACTCAATGCGGCTATTTTGTGAATTGATCAAACAAATTGAGGTCGACTGATTATTCTATGAATTTTGACTGCATATTACGTACCGGTTGTTTCTTGCGATTTTCTAACTTTCCCCCTAAAACACAAGTCTCAGCTAAAATTAAAAAGATCAACGGTTACGCCCTTGAACTAAATTCCATCTCCTACCCGAATCCATCACGTAACGTATAGGCTACCTATACATGGGTCGTATGCAACCCGCAAATATACACTGTAAAAATGGGCAATATTTATCATTTGTTTAATACCTAAAGATGATCGAATGATCAACTATCTGGACCATTGGGCTTTTATTCCCCAACGGTATTGGGCAACGATGTTTTCCACTTTTGGGGAAAATTATGTTTACTGAACAAAATGGTTGTTGGCCGCTACCAACCTATTTGTCAAAGATATTTACCGCTGATTTGGAAAATGCTTTTACTCGACAATTGGTTATAATTGTGCCGTTATTGCCCCTTTATCGTTTTTGCATAAATATGAATTTATTTGCAGAAATTTACAGTTAATCTTTTTTATGCAGAATTATTTAGAACACTCTTAAATCTTACTCTTTGTGGGGGTAAAAAGGCATTTGTCCAACAGGCCTATCCTGCCAAAAAACACCCTGTTTGTGCTGAGCACTGCGTATTTTAAGGTGCTCGAATTAGAACGCCTAATGTTAATACAGTTTTTGAAAACCGCTTTTGTCATTGTTCTCTCCGAGTCTGGCGCGAATGGTTTGCCTAAAGTGTTTCGTAAAACCAACGAAATATCCAATCGATGAATCTGGGAATCCACCTTAGTCTACAGATATCTTTCCGCCGCGTGTAACAGTTGTAACAGTGTAATTGGACAAAATGACCTATTTCCGGGTCATTTTGACCCGAAAGAAGTGTCACTATGACCCGGAAATGTGTAATTTTTACCCCGAAAAGGGGTCAGACTCCACGGGACTCGGATTCCAGGTCAAATCTGACCCTGTACTTTTTAGAGTTATACAAACTGACGTATAGTCACCAAGTCATCTGGTTTAACCAGTTCGCGTCGGATGACGTGTATACAAACGAATGACGGATAAACACGTCAGGGGCAAGGCTGGAAATATCTTTCAGCGACTGGCTTGCAGCGAGCGAGGCAGGAAATATCAGGGTGTGCTACTCACATATGCCGGCCTGAACCCGTCTCTGATGGAGGTCGGTGTAAAAAAAAAAACATGTCCTGTGCCTGGGTTTGGTCAATGTCAAAATAATCCCGGTGCGAACTGGTCTAGTCATGTGGCTAAATCTAAGACTTTCAGTCCAACTTCAACTTGGCTATCAGCAAACATTAGTGTCCATAGTATAACGGACAGGGCTATTACTAGGGGAGGTCTATATTTGAAGGCGACCATCTGAACCAAAAGTGTAGCAAGTCATTGGTGCAGCTGACAGTGAAGAGCCGTCGCCTTCGCCCGTCCCTTGGGTGTGGCGGGTTTCGCATACAGTGTAAACTTCAACGGCCGTTTTGTAGCATTTCGTGTCGGTCCACTTTCCATCCGCCTTGTGAAAAGCCATGCAGTTGTCGGTACCCCAAGCATTGTTCGGTTGACCGGGTGCCCAGTTTTCGAATGGCAAACCGCTGCTGGCATCTTGGTAGCAAAGCCACTCCCCCTCGGTAGATCTGTCGCTGCATCCCAGCCAAACCCACTTCAGGCTCAGTGGCTCCAGCCTGAGTTTTCCGAGAAGGAATTCGTTCTCCTCCGGTGTCTCTATCACTAGGAGTTCCGCGCCCAGTTGTTGGCAGTACTCGGCCCCTTCGTCCCAGGATCGAGGCACCACGCTGTCAATCTTGTAGCACGATGCCCCGTGCCCCACCCAGTTATTTGGGCAAAGACCGCTATTAACGCCCACAACGAACAGAATAAACACTGCAGCATTGGAGAATCTCAAGTGCACTTTCACAGCCATTTTTATGGTGCGCACTAGTCGAATTGTTTTGGCGATCCGACGGATTCAAGTTCTTAGTCAAAACTCAAGAGCGTTGAAACCCGAATTACGAAAAGCCCTTTTGGTGTAAAAGTATAGGCACAACGATGGCTTATATCAATGACGTTAGGAAAGACTTCAAAACCAGTTGGATCAGAGCATTATGATGCGATGGTGCACACCACACTGCTAATATACTCGCGGTGGAGGCGGCGACATTGGAACGACTGCTACGGCGGATACGAACAATACCCCTGTCAGTGTTCAATAAAATAGCTGCCCATTACAAATTAATGTTTGAGAGTGGGTCCACGTAAAAAATGTTAATATAATTGTCCTCGGCAATTTTTTTAATATTTTCTATAGTAATATGAAAGGACTTGGTAAGCAAGTAACCAAAATAGAACTTAATTTTGTGTCTATGGCCTGTTGCAGCAGACGTTGAATAATTAAAATTGCACCAGTGGCGTTTCCAGACATGACAAGATAATTCTTGGGAAACACATCCAATATTACCAGTTAAATTGTACTTTGGTAAATTGGCAGTAAAATGTGTAATTTGGCAGTCGATTTGGCAGTCAATACGTGATAATAGTAAAGCAGCGTCACGGTTGAAAAAGGCTTGTAAATTATATTGCACATTATTATGGATGATTATGATAATAGATGATAGAACTATAATTGGGAAACTGAAGTGCGTTTTGTTTATAGTATTATGTTTAATGTTTTTTCTGTCTCCATCATCCATAAACAACAAAAAACGACAAAAAATACTTCGAAATATCTTTACTTGACTTTATGTTGTTAATAGTCACAAGCCCCGTGTGAACCATTACACCGGCTGTAATTCATTTTCGGGAAAGGTGAAGTTTTTGTATTAATATTTTCACTTTTTTTTTACTAGTTATGTGGTATTTTTACAACTTGATTTTAATATTTTCCACTTGTTTTGATTTTTGTTAGGAAATGCATGGTAAACTTTCACCTGCCTGTGTTTTTATTTGTATACCAGATGACATTTTACCAGATGACTTTTACACGATAATTGTCCTATTCGCGGGGTTCAGAAAGGGCGCCACCAAGGGTTAACTTTCAGGCGCTATTTGGCCCTGTTTAATTTTTGTCGACAGAAATATTATTGACTTATTATTGGCTTGGTGGCGCACTACTGTGAATTGTGAATCACCGTACTGTGCCATGATACGCTATCATAAAAGCATACGATTGAGCTATACGGTACGAATGTAAAACAGTACGAGAAAGTTGCACTTTTGCCTTCAAAATTTCAGTAAAATGGTGATGGTTTGTCAATGCCTTCTTTGTATTGATTAGATGATCATCTGGCATATTCCAGTGTCTCTCACTGAGACGAGGTGCATTTAATTTTGCTTAAAAAAACCCCACAGTTTTAAGAATAAACGGCACATTTACACTCAATATTGTCTACTGAGTTACTGCACATTTAGCCGTGATTCTAGTAAGATAATTGTGGCTTTATGCAACCTCTGTTTGGTCTCAAACACGCCTTCCTGGGTGAGGCTTTGTGGACCGTATACAAAAGTACAAAAACAACACATTTTTGACAAAAACATACCTCAAAAACATATCCCTCCCACTATGGTAGCTCCACATCGTTCCTTATCGGAATGTAGACATTTGGACGTTGTGTGTGTAGGGAGTTGGTCAATAAACTCCTAAAGTAGCCTTTGTTAGGTTCGCCGCTTACCGATGGCCATGCCTGACTACCGTACACACCACACTATATTCACGACTGGTACACTGTCGATGTCATGAACAGTCCATTTTATATTTGTTTGTACACGAATTGAATTATATTATTATTATTATGCAGTGTAATCGCTTCACTGCGCCGACTGAATAGCCCGTCGAGTTCCTTGAACCATACTTGCTAAAGTCCTTGATTTGCGAGTTTGGTCGTAAGAGCGCCATTCTGGGTTTAATTCAACCCCCTTTTCGCAAAGACATTGGGCAAAGGGAACCCGTTCTCTTTTATGTTGGCAATTGTGTTCCCGGAATCTCAGGAATTCTGTTCAGATATTTATAGGTGTTTTTATGTGTTAGCCCGAGGTAAAAATAGTGTGTAGCTAGTAATAGGAACAAAAAGAGGCGGCCCTGCCTTAAATCGTGCTGGTATAATCATGGAGCTCCATGGTTTAACTGTGTGTCCCGTGCGCGTGCGTGTACACTTTAATTAAACATTTGCTCGTTTTTATTATGGTATTTCGTAAGCGGTGTCGACTAAGTATCGGATCCATAAAAAACGGAGATCACACTAAATCACCCAAACAAGGTAAGCTGCAATGTTAATTTCTGTTGTTATTCGAGAACGAGTGTTCAAGTTTAACCATGGGAAGTTTGATTTCTCGTGTACCCAAACGGATCGCCATTGATAACAACGTTTCAGTTGATCACTCCGGCGTTGGACCAGTACATAATAGCACAGGCTTATGATAGTTACGTGTACAGCTTTAAACCTCACCCCCCGTGTCATACAACTGTGTAAACGAATTATGAAACGCTCACAGTACCTCTATAATGCCACTGGTAGTATTCAGACTACAACTCACACGTCCTTGGATATGGAAACTCTTTGTGCGCAATCTCTGACCTTTTATTGAAGAAATCCATTCCGAAATAAACTGGGTCATATTTTTTTTATGACATTTCTGGGAATTCTTTTTGAGCAGGCCATAGGCTAAACATCCCAATATCAGTTGCGGACTTTTCTTTTCTGATATTTTTGAGACAAAACAAAGCTGTTTTTTTCCCCATCAAAATAGGCTACTAAATTAAATAGTAGAGCTATGACGGCTACCCGTTTATAGAACATTGGTTGCGCCAATATAGCTCACTACAGACAATAAGGCCGCGTCCGATGATCTCTTGTCTATGGCTATCTATAGGTATTCGTCCATTACAGCTACGCGTGAGCAGGCTGACAATAGACGTAGCCATAGCTCTAGAAGCTCGTTTTAGACACGGCCTTATTAAGCCACATAATAGACTACCATCACTTTTTGTTGTGTCACGGCCAGACGAACCACCGCCTCGCACAAAGCACATCACAACAGATTACTGTTAGAGACCATTATACTAACGCAAACTTGACGCAGCGGACACCGCCGTCGCTGCTCGTGGGAAGATTGTGATCATGACACCGGCGGCAAGCCTCAGCCTGAAGACCGCTGTGTTCGTAGTCATCATTTTCCTATCGGATATTGTAGCTGGTAAGTCTTCAAGACTTTTTTAACATTAAAACAAACCCCGATGTTCGTTTAGGAAGCGTACGAGAAATTTGGTAAATTTAACCATGGAGAAATTTCTCCATGATTTAACTTAACGGGAAAGGTATACCTTTTGCAACTGAAAAATTAATTATTGTTCAAAAGTTTACTTGATAATAAAAATATTATTGACTCTAAACACCCTGTAAAAATATCCCTATTGTTTATAGCATTCTGTCATTTTTTAGAAAGTAAATAAAAAGAAGACAAATGTGCTTCTATAAGAGACGGATTTTGGAAAAGAATTATTAGTAGTGATTGAAAATTAAAATCTTAGATTTTTTTTCTCGGAACACACAGCATTCACAAAGCTAAAACATCGTAAGGTTAATTGGCAAGCACCATTCTTTAGATTTGGCCAACTTTTGTTGCCTTATACGATAACAATACACAACTGGTATAAGTTTCATTATCATAATTCGTCTCAAATACAGGAAGTGAGTAGTGAGTAAAAAAAAAATTACCAGGTTTCATTTTTTTCACTAAAAATATATATATTTTTTTGGTAAACCAATAAATAATTAAATGCATGTCCTTTCTTTTATCTGACCAAAATACTGGTTATCAATGAAATTGTAAATGCTTTGACGCTATTCAGTAGAGTTTGAACGAGAGATATTCACACGGGTATTATAACAAATGAAATTTTAATACCTCCAAATGGGCACTTTGGGAGACAATCCCATAGAGTCGTGCACAATCTTTATTGTAACCTAACCCGTTTTTACCTGGAGCTTTTTCCACGAAATTTCATATTTATGCTATTTAGACCCAAATCTGTCTTCTCCGAGCAAAAATAACTCCCAAATATCGTTTTGTGGGGTAGCTAGACACTTAGGGAGACACTGAAATGTCTCCCTAAGTGCCACTGTCTCCCAAGTGAATCAAAACTATCGCTAATTTGTCTCCCAAAGTGCCTATTTGGAAGAATTTGTGATTCGATTCGCGACCGAAACTTAAACGAATTACGTGGTATTTGTTATTAATAGAGATGATTTTTTGATTATAAATGACGTGATTTTTTTGCAGTGCGTGATGGCCTGACAGTTTATGATTCATTCGTTATTATTTGTTCACTAACTTTACATTTAAGGATCTTTAAGGACAGGTTTTTGAACACGGTTGGAATTATGCTCTAACCAACACTTCGTTATTCGTAAGTGAAATACGTCGGTAAAAGGAAAAAGATAAAAGATCCGTAAATTAGCACGTGTCTCTATAACAAAACGTTCATCTCTCCAAACCAAAAATGCAACCGTAATTTTTTTTCTCTTTTCTTTTCACCCAAATGGTTTTATTCCTGAACTGCGGTTGCACTTCTTCCTTTTTATTTGAAAAAAAATCATTCCAATTTATGCCCATTTAATCTTTTGCCTATTAGGGATTCACGACTGTTACGACTCCCAGCGGAGAGAATACCTGGGCAATTCAACTGAATTAGCTACCTGTACGGACTGTGAATGTCTACCATGGCCGACAGACTACGGTAGGGTTATTTGTCTTTTCGTTTGAAGTTAAATGTGAAATTTAAATTAAAACTATATCCTTTTAAATGTGACCCAGCACGAGTAAATGAGACACTTTGAGGCAAAAATAAAAATTGAGATTTTGATTTCATCATTAAAAGCTAAACAAGCTTTAAATGATGAAATCAAAATCTAAATTTTCATTTTTGCCGCAAAGTGTCTTATTTACTCGTGCTGGGTCACAAATTGTCTGAAATCTTCCGAAGAGCCTTTAAACCATCCTACCGTTGTCGACGAGAAATAAATTAAACACGATGAACAACGATAATCTCCCTTGCTGCATTGGTCACTATCTCATTAATAAAAGCAAATGCAGAAACCGCGGAAAATGCAGAAACCGCGCAAAAAATTCAGAAACGTAACCGCGCAAGAATTTAGTCGGATACAAAATAATCTCCACCAATTTCAGCAAAACTATCAAATGTCACAAACTTCTTGAAACATATTTAAAATAAAAGCTTGTTGTTTATACATTACAGTGATACCTAAACCCCAATATTGAAATGTTACACAAATAGTTGGGTTTTGCTAGAGCTGGTCAGATATAAAATTGTACATTTGTTTGTGTTTCTTTTTTTCTTTCCGTTCACATCTCTTGTTTGTTTGCTGCACCGAAGGTTTTCCCGAGAATTATTGCCGGTTTGTGGAGGGCCTAGACGTTCCGCGGTGCTTAGTCGATAACTATCTGGGAGTACATCTGGAGGATTGTAGTGTTCCTTCTTGCGACGGTAAGCAGAATGCTAACTGCTTTCCCCGCTAAGCCCGCCGCACACGAGAGCTACGTGCTAAGCAAAACGCCATTCGAAGCCATTTGCTCAGCACGTAGCTCTCGCGAAGGCGCGTGAGGCAAATTTCTATTCTGTTTGGTTTATTTCGCCTTGCAAGACGAACAACTCACCGTGTGCGGTGAGGGGAGGTAGGAGCTGAGCTACACAATACCACGTGACTAAAGTATGAGAGGTTTCTGATTGGCTGTATAGTGAATGTTAAATGCTGTTGAATGCTGTTTTAAATCGCATGACGCAATATTGTCTATTATACTCATCAAATGAAATTAAATGTTCACGGACTTGGAGCAGCATTTAAATTTGCGCGAAACCGAATAAAGGCCGGTTCATACTTCACGCGAAAGCGATTGCGATACGAATTTGACGTCACAAAGCGTTCGCTGCGAACATTCGCCCAAGTTGAAATGTGTTCAACTTTTGCGATTTCGCATCGCGAAAACTCACAAATTCGCGTTCGCGTTTGCTTTCGCGCCGAGTATGAACCGGCCTTGACGCTGCAATAATAATTATTCGCTGCTTATTTGCTAACATTTACCGAGAAAGCTCTACACTAAATTCTGTACCATTTCGATCGTTCTCTTCAACCTATGACCAACGCCGCTGGCATAGGATCTTTCTTGCAAACGATTATTACAAATACAAACAAACGTGATAATGGTACAGTCAAAAAAATAAAATCTGCGAGATTTAATTAGAATTTAATTTTCGCGCTCTTATCTTTATTGCTTGCGACTGTGGATATCTAGCAAGATAATGTGGCGGTAGTGCTGGCCGGTAATTGCCTCTAATGAAATTATATAAAAAATAATACAAATAACGTAAAATGATTGCTCGAGGTCGAATGTGTGCGTAATTCTCGTCTCCTTGGGAAAGTGCTATTTAATAGGTGCTTGGCTTAGTCGACGAGGGTCACGACTCAAATAATCCCAATTGTGTGTTTTTTCAACAGGTCCATTGATTTTTGAGCAAGAGGTTTACAATTTAAGTGAACTAGCGTCGCTTGTATTGAGTACCGTTGTCGTTTAAACAATTTATTTCCCCTGGAAAAAAACCAACCGCCCGTCACAATACAGTTTGCGCATTCTGCTGTAAATTGTTCTCATTAATATTTTGGACAAGGTATTGCATGCGAATTATTAAGTTGATATCGTTTACTGCGTGCATCGTGAATTTTATGCACTTTACAACAACATGAAACATACGCATGCAAGGCAGAAAGCTCACATAATTTATTGACTTTCTTTCCTAATGGAAATGCATTAATATTGCGTGGTCGGAACAAACACAATTAATCCTCCGATTTAAGTCCAACGTGTCTACGGCTTTACGAGTAATGTCCTCCTTTTATACGAAACTGTCTTTCTAAAATGCCTTAAAATGCAATTTATTGACCACATTATATTGACAATTAAAGGCACTCTATCATGACTTCTGTAGGCATCCGTATAATCCATGTAAAGTCATCTGTAATTTAAGGTAATAACATTTGATTGTAAAAGAATAGAAAATACGTTGTTCTAATGGATAAATGTGATGCGATCTGTGAAAACCCGCCACGTGGTGGCAAAATGAAAAAATTAGTTCTTTAAATCATCTTAAACTTTAGATCATACTCTTTCTAATACTTTTTCAATCAATTCTCTAGGACCTCTACATCAAAAGTTACGTTAAAATGAACGTCGATTATTGGCGATGCGAAGTTCTGAGAAAACAGCGTTTAACGATAGGGTACCAGAATAGCAATGAAAAATCAATTACAAAAAAAAAAAAAAAATATTAAGTTTTTTTTATAGAATTTATTTTTTCTTTTTGCTTTTATGGGACTTGCAACTTTGCGACATCCGACGGGTTTTTACAGATTGCATCACAAAAATTATACCAATTGGCAATTATCACAATGTAAAGCCCTATCATTGGCAAAGGTTGGTAAATAAGTTCTTGTCTTGCATTACGATCGAGGATCGAAACACAAAAGAGAACAAAGGGAACAAAGGATCCTCGATCGACGGTTTGCTTGTCCGAATTCTGTCCTCGATCGACGGTGCAATGGCAAAGCAATGGGGATTGGGTTAAGTAAAGGAAGAAAGGAAAACACAATATCGATCCTCGGTCGTTATGTGGTTCACGACTACATGCTCGTCAGTGTGTGTCGTGTCTAATCCCAGACTCTTTGAAATACGGACCCATTAGTTGCATTGCGCATGCCTAAGTGAATATAATTATGACTGGTCACGTGAGAGGGTTTAACCAATAATATAGGGAATAGGAGTCCGATTTTCACAGGAGTCTGATTTTCATATGACACCGCCTTACGAAAGTTGGCAAATTATTGGGCAAATAAAGAACTAAAGATCGCACGATTAGAATCCCATTAAGAAACCATGTTTGAGTATTACGCGTGATTTCCTTAATTATCAGGAGGTTAAGTGCTTGGTTTTGACACCGCGTTGTGGATAGAGTACTTAAACCCCTGAAAGTAGCCGAGTGTTTGTTACGACGTGGCTTTAAGTGTGTTGTGGCTTGTTAAATTGACAAGTGCCTTGCCGAGTTTAGGCTTACATCAACGAATGCTGAATTGGTAATGTAGTGACTTTAAGGGTTTTCGAAACCTTTGCTTCGTCTCCGGCTTCGTCTTCGACTTCGAATCACTGAGAAGCAAATAAAAATGGAAGCAAATGGAAATATTCTAACTTTTGGGTTCATATAAACCGATTGGATGTTTCTAAAGCAAAACAGCCAGGCACTAGAATGTGGCTGTAGTTCTCGTAGTTATGGGAGCCTAAAATCGCCTAAAGCCGAAAACCAAACGAAGCCAGGGATTCGAAAAGGGCCATTGTTTCTACTGTATAGGCTAATTAATGCAAGCCATCATTCTTCCACAACTGCAATTGAAGGGAGTGGCATTTTAATTTTAATATCAAAGCCCAGAAAAAACCGAAAAACAGAACAAACAAAAACCAGTCGCAGTGGCCACGTTAATGTGACCTGCTCTCTCGAAAACAGCGTAAAGTCGCGCTATATTGAGTTATGATTGAAAATAGCCTATTTAACAATGGGAAATCGTTTTTGTTTTGTTTGTTTTTTTGGCATGATACAATTCCCACTTATGTTTTCTTTTAACTACCAAGTATTGTTTTGCAAAAGATTAGCAGAACAAATCTAAATTTGATTTTACTGAGCGTGCCAAAGAATAAAATTATTGAAAATATGAAAATATCACCGCTGGTTTTTCTCAATATTAAATATTTTTTAAATACCCTACCCAATAAATTATATATCATTTTAAAGCTAAGGATTCAAGGAATCTGGAAATACCAATATCTCAAAATGTCAACTTTACTCTGATTTTGTGGGAGCAGGTCACATTTTAAGTGTCAAACTCAAGTGGAAGCAAAAGCCGTTATACGTTTAATGGATCGTAACCAGAGATTTCGGCTATTGACCTGTGTTTACATATCAACCAGTAAAAGCATCCAAACGAACAAAATGCAATATCATATTTTAACTTGTAAAAGTAGATCTTATACCAGCATAAATTTATACGGGTAATTTTCGCCGTCATTCATTCGCCTACCTGCGGGGGGTAAATGGTTTTGAACGCACGACCCACATGTCGTAAATATCTCTCCTCGCCGTATACTGTTGAACAACTATTCACGGTTAATAATGAATGAATTAAGATTTATAAACTGACTTAAAATTTGTGACGTTTAGTATTATTGTTACTCACCTCGGACGAATACTTTTCCTAGTCGCAATCTATAAAATGTCCCAATGGATTAATTATTGTTGCGTTCCTTAAATAAACACAGTTTAATAATTTATAATTTAAAGTATTATTTTCAAATAAAAATGCACAATATTATTCAAATCTCAAATTTCACAAGTCAAAATGTTAGCCTCTTTTGTGAATTTGTATTTAGAAATTGTGGTACAAAAACCTTCAAATTTGTTTTTTTTTGGGCAAAATAGACTTGTAGGTGTTTGTGGGCCGCCATATTAAATTAATGTTCTCTTCCCTGGCACACGGTGCGTATAGTAAAACAATATTAAATGTATAATTACTAAAATGTATGTAACTCTACAGGTTTTAGTAAATAACCTTTTGTGCACTTTCCTGGAGCGAATGCTGCCTTTACTAATGAATTGGAAAATTAATGGGCAACATTTGCCCATTAATTTAATAAAGAACTATAAGATTAGAGATCTATGCACGCGTAATGGCACTTTTATTAGTTATCGGGGGTTTTAAGTGCTTAATTGGTTTCTACACTGTAACATGGATAGAGTAATTCTACATCCTGAAATATCGGAGAGCACTTTAGACGTGGCTTTTAGTGGTTTCTTTGCTGTGTTGGACATAGGCATAAATCCATGTAATCAAACGTAAAGCTGTAAGTAAAACCCATCGGTAATAATTACGTACCCATGTAAATTTGTGGTGGGACAGCACATTTTTTTATCGAGAAACGCAATTAACATTACTATTGGACTGCCTGTCTGTATTCATGAATACAATTGATAATGCATAAAATAGATACCTTTTACAAAAATCAGAATCTGTGAGAGATTTTCTCCTTAATATATAATTGAGACAAATGTCACTGTCAACATATATTAGTCAAAATAACGTTATTTGGTCATTTGAGGCATCATTTTGACTAATTTACGTTATTTTGACTAATTTATGTTGACAGTAATATGACGCTCGCCTTATGTTACAGCAAAACACGAATTCCTCCGTTTTTTAGATATTTTTCCCGCCGCAAAGGCCTGAAAATTAACAACTCGCTTAGCATTTAATGGATTTCATACCCGATGTTGTAGGTAGAAAATAAGAGTAATTTTTGAATTACTTGCCTTGTTTTAATTTGCTTTGATTTATTTTGTCAAGAACTGATGAAGAACTGCATATCTGCGTTTTATGTCGTGCCTTTAAATTTGTTTATTTAATTAATAGTCTTGAATGGAAGAAAATAAGTCTCAATCAAGGCCGTTTCGTTCGTGCTGCATTGTTGGAGCGAAACCTATGTGCCATCGATCTTAGAAACTCGAGAAGACAAAATGGCACGACGCACACGGACTGTAACAAAACAAATTGATTTTGCCCTTCAACCAGTAAAAAAGATTGATTCGAACACAAATCAAAGCAATGCAGCATAATTGTCCTTGTAAATCTGCAACCAGCATATTTTGTATAAGGGTTTCGTGCCATCTACTCTAAATTGGTAATTACATGCGATACCTTGAATTGTCTTGTTTTGGTTGACTTTGTTGTTGTTGTTGGTGTAAGTTAGGTTGGCACTTAGGTTGTGCATATGTGCCATCAAAAAAAACCAAAAAAACAGAGCCTGATAGAGAACGAACGGAAACAAAAACAAAACAAACGGATGCAATGTATACAAGCTGGGAGGAGGCTGTGATTCACCAAACACAATGCAACTTTTGAAGAATACCCTGCAGGGCCAGATCGTGTGCCAGCAATTTAAGTGCCCGGGCACTGCCGGGTGATTTGCAGAGTCCGCAACACCCCCAGGGGGAAGACCAAGTTGCAAAGATGTCTGGTGAATCACTACCTACCCACCAATAGATAGGCAATAAAATCAAACAATCCCAGAGATCAAAAGAAAAAACAGAACATATGTATGAAAGAAAGGGGAAAAGGGAGCTGTAAATTATATGTTGATATTACATTTTTGGATGAAATTAATTATTTCGTGCACATTTAGATTTTCTCCTAATAATTTCTCTATGGTCATTTGAGCATTTGAAAGTCTAAGATTTTTTTTGTAGATTTTCCCTTTTGTTTTTGGTATTTTTTGCACTTAATGAGAAAGTGCCCGACGTCGTCATATAGGTTACAGGTGTCACATTTTCCATCTGGATGTTTCCCCATCTTATAGAGAAAGCCATTTAAGTTTCTGAAAACTCCAAGCCTCAGTCTGTGAAGAATGACTTCTTTCCATCGTGGAAGGTCCCAAGATTTGAAATGTAGCTTGGCCTTTTTTTGAATTATTTTAAGGTTAGAAGATTTAGTATCTGTCCAAGATTTTTCCCATTTTTCTTCAATTTCAAGTTTGAGTGTATGTTTTATCTCTGTATCTGACAGAGGGATATTAACTTCAATTATATTTTTACGAGTAGCCATTTTGGCTTGCTTGTCTGCTTCCTCATTCCCTTTGGTTGACTTTTCTATTTGCAGTTCATACTACCTGTTACCATGGCGACGGCTCCGACTACCGAGATGGGGGCCAGTTTACTGAGGGCGGGTACCAGTGCCTCCAGTGGGATAATGTGCAGGAACTTGGCGTAAACAGTACCGTGTTCCCATGGGCAGGTAGGTACCAGTCAAAGGCACGTCACTAGGTCTTCGCTTGTACCATCGGCCTTTCTCTAGAAAAACAATTAATACTAGCGGTTCGCGATATGGAGCTGGGTGGTGCGTTAATGTATTTTTCATGAGAAAGAGCAATGGCAACTTATATACATTAAAGAACTATACAAATAATCGTTAACTTTTGTCTTTTTTACTTCGACAAATTTTCTTATGGAACAAGATTAAAGGGAAAAACCGGGTTGGGTACATTATTAGGTGCCTTGAAAAATTACAATAAGAACCGCTACACTGGTTAGTTTTTAGCAGGGTTGTAGTCGAGTCCCTGCAAGTCCGTTCACAAGTCCTTTTGTGAAGTCAGTCACAAGTCCTTTCGTAAAGGCAGTCACAAGTAACTGAATGAACAATGACAAAGGAATGCTTTTGTCAAAGCTGATTTGAATAGCTTGTGATTTAAATTGGAACTGAAGGACTTGTGATGAACTTGAAGGCGGGACTTACATGGACTTGCAGGAACTTGTGATGGACTCGACTACATCCCTGGTTTTTAGTGACTTCCGTGAAGACGATAAGCCATTTCTATTTAGCGCCCAGTTTGCCGGGTGGTGGGCTCGAATGGATGACGCCAGTCATTTTTTAATTGGATATTTTTTAAGTGGGTTGGCGCCATTTATCTTATTATACAGCTCTCATCTGCGCGCTATCATAAAGTTAATACTATTAGGCCTATCCAACACACCCCAGAGGGCGCCACAAGATCCAGAGCTTTGTGGTTGCGCAATACAAATGTAAATTTCAAGATGGCTGCGCCCATGATGACCCACGTGGCGACACGGTACGCTTGTTTATGTTTTTCCTTTGTTTTTTACAGATCTTAGGGAGAACTATTGCAGGAATCCGAATGGCCAAAGCCAGCCCTGGTGCTACGTCTTTGCAAACGGCACGATACAACAGGGATATTGTGCGATTACACAATGTAAGAAGATGTTTAATGTTTTCAGTCATTTATAAAAATATACTACTGTCTATTTACTAGTATTATGAATGGTATATGATTAGTAATGGTAACCGTATGTGTTACCAGTGGTAATCAATTGTATAGTCAGATCTTTCAATGGTGACTTTGGTAATTGTGTTCCATAACACCATTCACATGAGTGGTCACACCATTTAAATGAGTGGTATTTGAGAATGGTATTTTAATGGTAATTAATACTGTTAATTATTTTGTAATTTACGTCAATAATGTTTAGTAGACTGAGTGACAGTGAAATGTTTTTGAGTTTTTGGTAGCCCAAATACATCGCCCTAAACTTAGATCAGAGCATAAAGTATAAAATAACTGTGCTCGAGATCTATAAAAAGGTCTGTAACGTCAATTGTGTTATATCTCACTACCCGGCCGGCATAGTAGTCACCTAGATATAGGAACATGTACGTATGAAGATGGCGAGCATTTATACTGTATAGTGTATACACAAAAATAAGCATCTCGGCTCATCCTTACAGTTGATAATTCAAGCAATGACCAATGGTGTATCCTACCTTTAAGCAACTACTGCCAGTACTGCCGGTCTCTTTGTCTAGGTACGGGGGAATCTTCCTCGCTGTTTCGCCAGCTTCAACTACACACACTGATCTGGGACGCCTCAACGTCAGTGGAAGCGGTGTCCGTTAAGCTGGCCCAGTTTACGGTGGAGCAATGTCTTCAGGATTGTGCGGACTACGTAGACTTTAAATGCCGGTCAGTCGTTGTGGACACCTTACGACGGAGCTGCATACTGACCGACGTCAACCAGTTTTACGTCGGTCTTTTGGACACGGATCGTTTCGATCTGTACCTTAGGAAAGACACGGGTCAGTATCAATTCCGATCATCTCTATTACCATAACGCAAGGCTTATTACTTAGTTTTTACCTTTTACTTTTACCTTTTAAGTTCGTGGACTAAATGCAAACTGTGTGTCTTTTTGTTTTCAGTTTGTGCCGTCTTTGAAATTACCGAATTTGGCCAGACAGGTATGTAAGGAATCTACAACTGGTATTAACATTGAAGCTCGGTTCATTTCAACACCTTCACTACTTTCATGCACTTTACGCGGAGAAACTACTCAGAACTATTCAGATAATGAAAATAACGGTCAATTCCATTTTCTAAATGCAAGGACACTTTTACCTTTGTCCAAATAATTAATTTCAGAGCATATGACTGAAACGCTGAGTTAATACCCGAGATTTTCTTTTGAACCAACTAACATTTTTGAGATAAATGATTGTTGCCATAAATGATTGCCAAGTCATCTTGGCACCATACAAATTCCCAAATCACATTTATATCTGTTGATTCTAGAAGTATAGTCAGCTCGGTCCTTTTAAGTAAATTGTTTAATTGGTTGACTGTGGTATTGTTCATTTCTTTTCTTAATTCATTCTACCAGAGTGCCTACTGCCGATTGGTGTCGAGGTCGGACTCGTACAGGATGCGCAGTTTACCGCATCCTCGTATGCGAGTGATGACCACGCCCCATGGGCAGGGCGTCTGAATGGCCCCTTCTCTTGGATGCCTGACCCTGCAGAGCTCCACCCCTCGGCCGTGGCAGAGGCACGACCCTATCTCCAAATTGATTTCCTGGTAAGAGATTCAAATGGAATGTAATTTAACGCAGTAAAAGTCTTCTGATGAGGAACTCTTATTCATCAATTGGATATTTATTTGATTTCCTGCAGGAAAGAATGAAACTCACGGGTCTCATTGTGCAAGGAGGCGGCGGCAACTACAGTTACTATGGCAACTGGGTGGAGGCCTTCACTGTGCTTGTCACTCATGATCCGGTGGGAGGAGTCTGGGACAAAGTGGGCGTGTACACAGACACTGTGACGGAGTTTGGACCTGTTCTTCCACAGGTACACAAAACACGATGTAGATTCTCATTTCTAATAGTTTTCCTGATCAATATGTTTTTCCTCTCTCGTCATAAACGTCTTGACTTAACCCTAACCCTCCAGGGTATTTTGGCTAGAAACCCTGCCAGACGCAACAGAATGAATACTTTGTCACATTGACTCGTGTGCAGAGTGCAGCAAGGTCAAGCAGTCACCCGACAGATGCACTGTGCTGGATCTGGCAGGGTTAGGGTTAAATTAAAAGAACACTGTATGATAAAAACCATCTCATGCGATGGTGTTAATTTGACACCATGATGTGCCAATAATGGTGTAATACAGGAGAGTGTGGCCTAGTGGTTGGCATTCGTGACTCGTGATCAGAGGGTCAAGGGTTAAAATCCAGCTGCTGGCCATGTGAAGTGTCCTTGGGCAAACCACCCCACCCCCACTTGCCCCTCTCCATCCAGGAGTATAAATAGGTACCGGCATTTGCTGGGGAGTAACATACGATGGACTGGCCTCCCATCCGGGGGAATACAAATATTCTCAGTTGTTTTGATGCCGAAAACGGAGATAAAGGCCGGCCTGATTAATGACTTTACAGTAAAACAACTTTTACAATGAAATACGTTTCAATTGCAATTTGCTGGGAATAGACATGGAATCTTTCGTTTCTCTTGTGCCGACAGATATTTTCTGCAAACAGAGAGCCGAATTGCACTCAGTTGATACTCTTCAATGAAGCTCTCTATACTCGCTACCTCCGCATCAATCCGACTGAGTGGCATGACCAGGTGGCTCTGCGTGTTGAGGTCATCGGTTGCCGCGACAACGGTGAGTCTTGAAATAAACCCAAGAAGGCAACACTTTGTGCCGTGGACCATACTCCTCACAGGAAACTGTCTGTTGCCCTAAAATCTTGAGACTTGCGTTTCAATTATGTCTTGGCTAACTCGTAGTCAAATTTGAGCAAAATTTGCAAGAATTTGGTTGCAAAATCACTGATTTGTGGGTGTCTTAGCTGGGGCACTTGGACATGGAAGCTGGGATGGGCCAAACTGTTCAGTCTTTGGCCAAACCCCTCATCACAGTCTTGGGCCAAACCCCTCATCACAGTCTTGGGCCAAACCCCTCATCACAGTCTTGGGCCAAACCCCTCATCACAGTCTTGGGCCAAACCCCATCTCTATCAGCCCCAACTCCGTCTCCGGCTCCATCACCATTAAACCGCATGAATAAAGCCAAAGACGAAGATGAAGCTGCGGTTTGGAAAACATGTTTGTTTCCTTCCCTTTACGCTTTCCAGGTTGCGATAACAGTCTAGGTATGATCAACAGTCAGATTGCCGACAATCAACTCATGGTCTCTAGCTACTTGCACCCGGACTGCGGCGCAGGAGCTGCCCGCCTGGACCCGTTCCACTTCACCCAGAGCTGCGGTTGGCAGGGCAACCCGTTCCTTCTTGGCGACAAGCCCACGATGACGATTCAGCTGGGGCGCCCTCACGTGGTGACCTCAGTCGTCACGCAGGGCTGCGGCGAGGGAAGGGTGACGTCACTGCAAGTTGGTCACGGGAATGACAACCTGAGTGGTGTGGCCGCGTCAGACGAGATAAGCGTGACAGAGGTGCTGTTATTTACTCCTTCCATTGCAATTAGATATTACTTTGGTATGACGAACACTTTGGGAGGTCCTTTTTTTGTGGGTTTTTTTTTTAGTAAACAAAAGAGGTTAGCAAAAGACATTTTCTGGGACCTCACACACAAAAATGCTTATATAATGGAATGTAAGATTTAAATCAAGTCCATACAAATATTTTCGTTTTTCAATTGATGAAAATAACGAGTTATTGAAAGGTTTTCAAAGGTCTAGACTATGTTGTATAAAAAAGAAGAAGTTACATTTCATGTAAAACTACACAACCTACGACACATACGAGCACCTGAGATGTTGAACGAAGATTGACACAGTTATGTAATGGACGGTTTTTCTTCAAAGATCATCGGTGGCAATAGCCAAGCGTCATATCTGTACCGACACATTCTGCATTCTCCAGTAGAGTGTACGTCTCTCGTCATTACCGTGCTGGAGTGGGTCGATACGCCTTGCTTGAAAGTTGAACTTGTTGGCTGCTTATCCTTATCAGGTACTCGTAACTAGCCAAGACAGTTTACCCATTCCTATTGGTCGAGAGCTCGTCACATGGTTGGTTTTTAAACTGCCGACCAAACACCACTTTGTGTATTTCATTTGATGTGCCTCAATTGTGTATGTCACAACGACCTTTTTGACTATGTTTATTCGTTTATCAAGGTTGCCGTCAGAGACTCGGTATGGAGAGCGGGCGAATCGCGGATAACCAGATATCCACCGCGAGAAACCGGACTGAGCTCGGCCTTTCCCCCTCATCAGCCACACCCCGCCTTCATCAGTGGGTGAGCCTGTCCAGTGGGTGGAGCCTGGGGGACAACGCCGCGGGGGCAGAGTGGCTACAGATTGACCTGTTGACCTTACACACGGTGACCGGGTTCATAGTTCAGGCTGGACGAGACCACCAGTACTCGCTGTGGGTGGACACCTACCGTTTGCTGTACGCTGTGCCCGACCCTGGGGTGAACAATGTGACTATGATGACCTGGAGAGTTTATGTGGACAACAAGGGGAAGAAAATGGTATTGTCCTCAAAAACAACTTTTCATGAAATTGCAGACAATTTTCAGGAAACTTTCATTGAAACCTTGCATATATCTCCTCTGCTAGTCAATGCAAATGCAACAACCTGTAGGGTTCTCACCGCATCCTGAGAAATCAGGCAAAACCTAGAAAATTAGTTTCGCTATTCTAGTCTGGGAAAAGTCCGGGAATTTGGGAAAAATGTGTCAAATCGAGGAAAAGTCAGGGAATTAGATTGGCCCAAAAAAGAGAAAGTAGTCAGTCTGTTATATTTTGTCTCATGGCCAAACAGCGAGTCTACTGGATAATTGGCTAGGGTGGGTTTTTGGTGTGGAAATCTCTCTTTATCTTTCTTTAGCCAGGTCACCATGTTCAGTCAAACTGGATATAGTTTGAATATGAATATATGTAGAATTTTGGGATTTCATCAGAAATGTTAGGGAATCGGGAATTTTGTTTTTAAGAAACGGTGGGAACCCTGTGCATAATTCCATAAGTATACATTTGTAATTTTGTCTATTGTTTTTTTTCTTGGCAGATGTTTAGAGGTGTACATTCCCCTTACACCGTCTCTCATCACACGCTGTCCCGGCCATTCGTCACAAGAACAATTCGGATTGAACCGGTTTCCTGGAGCTCGCTATTCCCGGGTTTGAGGGCAGAGGTCATCGGATGCGAGTTGACAGGTAAATAACAGCAACCTCGGCCTTTTTCCAAACCCCAGTTTAGGCTCCGTCTCTGGCTCCATCATCATTGCCAAACTGCATGAATGAAGCCACAAAAGGAGATGAAGCTGGGCTTTGGAAAAGGCAGTAGTAGAATCTGGAAAGGTAGCTTGCTTCTTTTATTCTGATTTGACTCCGCAATATTACGAGTATATATGTGTACCGGCATTATCTGGGAGTAACCTGCGATGGACTAGCATCCCATCCAGAGGAAATAGAAATATTCTCAGTCGCTTCATGCCACTGAAACCGGAGCTGAACACCGTCCTGATGAGCCACATTGACTCGGGGAAGACTTTGGGCCTTTTCGAATCCCTGGCTTCGATCGTCTTGTCTTGGGCTGTAGGCGATTTTAGGCTCCCAATTAACTGCGAGAACTCCAGCTATAATCTGGTGCCTGTTGTGCTTTAAAAACATTCAATCGGTTGATATGAACCCAAAATATTTTCTTCTCGGTGATTGAAAAAGGTTTTTGAAACTCTCTTTGCTTTTTTTCTCTTCTGTCCATTACAGCTCGCGGTGAATTCTGCACCGGAGACACAACGGAATACCGAGGCTTTTGTCTCGGCAGAGCAAACACAGACAGCGCCCTCGCCTGCCAAACGGTCTTTGGACACCGCGCTACCCAAGTCGTCATTCACTCAGTGGAGATGCAGGACGCCGTTCAGAACCTCCTGCAAAACGCAGAACTGGATTCCTACCTGATCGGTTTACGCAAGCGCTCCGGTGACCCGACGTACGTGTGGGTTGACGGCTCGGGCTTGACTTACAGCAATTTGAATATAGACCCGACTCGAACCAGTCCAAACGATGTGTCGTGCGTGGAGGTCGCTAGGGTTCAGAGTTTCCAGTGGCAGTTGGTATCATGCGATGATGATAGTTTCCATCTGCGAGGCACTGTTTGCCAATACGGTAAGAGAAGGTTCTGGACCGAATTCATAGACCTGCTAAGCAAAAAACAAAATGCTTAGCACAACAAACTCATGTGCTTTTAATGCTGAGCCAAAACCAGCTAAATACAGTCACAAACAAAATATACATCATCTGAAAATTTGGTTTGTAAGCCCCGTTTTTGCCAAGGAAGAATCGTCATGCTAAGCAAATGTTTGTGCTTAATTAGCAGCTCCATTAAATTGGCTCGATTCTGCCCTGATCAATAGACCTTATACATATAGCAGCCATCTTAGAGGGCGTGCCTTTGTTTTTACTGGAAATGCTTGAGTGAACTTTGTGTGCAGTCATTGGTGCCAAATTAAATGACTTCGGCTTCAAGTTACACACGTGTCTATAGTAACGGCTGCAGCCACTTCACATAGACTTGTGTGTAATTTCCAGCCTTAGCCAAACAATTTGGACAAAGCTTAATTAGTTACCCTGTCTTTTCCCTTCGAAGATTTGGACGAATGCGCGGGGAACCATGGATGCTCCCACGAGTGCCTCAACTACCCTGGTGGGTACCAGTGTCAGTGCCCGACTGGTTATTTTCTAGACTCCAAGACACGAAAAGATTGCGTTCGTAAGTGTCTGCATTTAAAAGGGTGCTTCAATTTTAATTCATTTTTTTTCAAATTCCGACAGACATTTTATAATATTCGGGTTAAATAATTTATAATAATCTTGATTATTATTGGTTTGAAACATGGGTTTTATATACACTATTAAAATAAACAATTATGGCACTATGTAGATAACTTGCAGTGCATGCACAAGATTTTGTATTTTTTAATTTTAGACTTTTGCCAAATGGAAAACAGGTTTATACAATAAAAACACCCTTGACACATTTTGTTTTGTTTTAGCTTTATGCTCTCGCTACAATGAAACCGATTCAATGTGGCATCAGAAAGACAACTGGTGCTACACAGAGGGCGTCGGCCATGCAACTTGGCACGATGCCAACTCGGCTTGCATGTCGTTGGGGGCGGGCAGCCACCTACCCGGCATTGACGGTGCATTCTGGGTAGGTCACGTCCCAGGTCCGAGCCCACGAGAGGAAGTATTTTAACTATACTCGCAGTTTTGCTTTCATTACAATTGAAAAAAACAATACATGGAACTATTTTGAGACCGGACTTCCTCTTCCTATGGACTACTAATTATACAGCTTTGTCGTAGAATATCATTCTAAAATACCATTTTATTCAAACTGATATTTAAAAAGTCACCTTGACATAATTATCTGTAGATATCTGTAGATATTATGCGGGTACAGATAATTGCCTGTTGCCCACTGTTTAAGATTTATAACCGGTTTATTACTTTAAATTAACTGGCGACTTAATTTGTGTCTCGTTTGGTTGAGTTTCAGATCACAAAATGGTATTTTGTGTTCTCACACAGGCCGATTTCGACCGTGCTTGGAATTTGACGTGGGTTGCTAGGAGTAACCTGAGTGATGAGGACATTCTGCATTTGAGCCAGGATTCACCACAGATGCGGATGAATTCGTCTTTCGAGTCGGACTGTATCGCCCTAGACCTGTCCAGTGAACAGGAACGGGATGCCAATTGTAACCTCTCTCTTCCTTATATCTGTGTCATAGGTAGGTAATTATATGATGAGAGTGTAGGTGCATTGAATATCCCATCGAAAGTCTTGTTAAATATGATGAAATCTAGGATGTTCTGAATCTTACAAGCATATGGTTTGACGGTCTGGTTTTGGTTTCTGTAAAGGCCAATCTTAAATTATCATCCTTGTAATTTTTGTTTTCACTTACCACTTACCGTGAGTGCTCATATTTTTGATAAATGAGGATAAACTCTCGACCAAGGACGTAATATCAGACTATGTTTGTCACGTTACTTTCAGAATTTGCAGCGCTAGAGAATTTGAACAATGGACGAAGCATTATCACAGCGGAGACCTCCTTTGGGTATTTCCGCAGATGGCTCTACCCTCCGCATTTGGACTCGGACGATATCAGGATCGAGCTACAATTCAGCTTGCCGGAAAACTACACCATTAGGTATTAAAGATGAAAACACAAATGAATATTCAGTAAGGTGGCCATATATGGCTTCATGAACAGTTATAAAATTCAGGATGCCACGGAGAATCTATTTGTCGCAGTGCATCCTGGGAGATGGTCCACAAAAATTCATTACAGCAATTTGCCGAGTTGTGCAGTCATTCAAAATTGCGCTTGGTGTCTATAAAAGAGATTGTTAACATTGTTAACATCACCGAGCCGACGCGTGGGATTATTTTTAACAAAACTTGATCGGAGGCGGGTTCAGGCCGATAGTACCGGGAAGCACATCCTTGCATTTTCAGCCTTGCTCGCTGCTGACAGACATTTCCGGCCTCGGTCGTGGCGTGTTTATGCGTCATCCGTTTTGAATCTGGGGAAAACTGTGCATTTATATACGTTATCCGGCGCGAACTGGTTAAAGGAGATTGTTTTGTCCCATAATGCACCGCGGGTTACTTCAATTTCCTGTCGGAAACAACGGGCTAATTATTACTGTGTTTATAAATTGCTTTAATATGAGTATTACGTTCAGAGACTGTTATTATTTCTCCCTCGACGATGCGTTTCTTGGCCGGTGTGAAGATTTGATATTTTGTACCTGTCAATACCTGCATTTGACGACTGTCGAGAGAGTTTTTTTGGCGTCTACAAGCTTCTCGCCAGTAACGCATCTCTCGAGAGGGGTACCTTCTGTGGCAAGGACAGGAGGGGTGTCAGTGTGATTGGCTCGGGCTCGGACATCGAGGCAGTCCTTAAGGTGTCACCGGCCCCGACGTGGCTAGGCGACCCGTCGCCCGTAGGGATAGAGACGCTTTTCACCGTCGTAGGTGAGTTGCACTTGTTGAAGTCTAAACAAAGTTTTGGGAGACTCTTTACTTCTGTATGACTGTATGTGTGTTATTATGCTCAAGTTTCAGGTAAAGTTTTTGAAAAATATATGTATAACTTCCACATGCTCGCACAGATTTTGATAAAACTTGGATGCAGTCACCCTTTAATGAATATATCAAATAATGGTTAAATGTTGTACTAGTATTAAAGTCCTACACATTTTTTATTTAAATGATTACAGTGCTTTTTTTTTCTAACTAGGATGTGCTTCAAATTGTCTCTCAAATTGTGGGTCGTCGCCGTCGATTCTAACGAACGCAACTGGTTCGTTTGGTGCCCTGAACACGACCCTCGATATATTTGCGAGGTGCCGGTGGCTGATCAGCGTGCAAGAAGGCAAATTCGTCAGGCTCCGCTTACGAGAATATGCTCTCTCCAATTTTTCAAGGTATTTAATTTTATTACATTTTCTTTTGCAAATTTTCTGATCTAGACAAAAGTTTCGGATTTTGCAAGTAAAGTTTTTCCTAAATAGTTGAAAGGAAAAAACAAATTCTTCAGAAATCATCTGGCAACTTTAGTTACGAAGAACACATTTGCACTGGTAAGACATAACAAAGATTATAAATATCAATAATAAATCTGAAAATTAAAACAATCACTCCCATTCACTATTTAGCTTTTTTTTAACACTGTGGCCTGTGCCCAGTTCCGTCTCATTTTGCCAGAACGCCTCACATTTTGTGTTTGGTCTTTTCTCTGTGTTTCTGTGTTCTTCCTCGAAGACTAAGTGTGATTTACGGAAATGTGCCGTACAGCGAAATCAGAGACCAAGACTTTACCGTGAAGATCCAGGGTGGGCCTATGACGTGGCCAATCTTCATTGCGGATTCAAACGAAGTCACGGTGTACCTTACCACGGCTGGAGTGCAGGAGTCTTCTGGGTTTTGGATGGAGTACGATTCAGTCGGTGAGATAAGCGATAGAATATATCCAAACTGTATTGATTTCTATCAAATATTGGCAAAAATATGAAAGATCTTGACACAATAAAGTCCCAATTGAGGGAAAACTCCTAAAACTGCTTACTAATTTGATTCATAAGATCACGCGAAGGTGAATTTAATATGACATCACAAAAACTTCGCTGCTAAATCGCTGGATTTTAAATGTGTTCAACTTTTGCAAATTTGTAGTGTTAATAAACGCCGTGATGTCACAAATTTGTGTTGGTGTTCGCTTTCGTACTGAGTACTGAGTTTTCTTGCGCAAATGCGTATTACTTGCTAGTTTGCGTCGTCTCACTCGTTTGACCGTATTCTGTTAATTAACCCTTTAGATGCGCCAGGGTGTGGCGTAGGGCACTCGGCGTCCTCTTGCTCCGACTTATCCAAATCGTGCGACATCACCTGCCGGTATCTAAGCGCCTACATCGCGACTAAGGGTTACCCAAGTAGCTTCTTGGAGTACAAGCACACCTGGGTAATCCGCACCCCTCCAGGGACCTTCGTGCAGATTGTCTTTGAGGAGATTGACATCTCTAGCACCTCGCAAGTCTCCTGTGTCAACGGATACATCAAGGTACAGGACCTGGCCGATGAGATCGACCCGGACACAATTGTTGAGAGTCTCTGCAATCTAAACAAGCCCACTGTGCCTCTCCGCAGCACACAAAACCGAATCCAGTTGGATCTCTATCCAGGCATTCAGGACACGGACTCGAGATTCTTGGCGCTGTACGAGGGGTTACATTTCCAACCCAGACGCGAGGTTGTGGTGACCAGCGACTATTGCGAAACTGGATGGTTCTACTACGAGAAGCACTGCTACCAACTCGGCAATTCAACAGAGTCGGTAAGAACTTAGACACTAGGTCACCAAAGAGAGATTATTTTGCAGTTGGTGTCATTTAGTATCTTGCGACCAGTGGAGATTATGTTAAACGTGAGGTAAACAAAGTTAATGGATGACGACAATGCAATACGATGACAATAATGACATTGTCGGTGACGACGGGGCAAGCTTTGATCAAGATGATGACAGTACTCTAAATGTTGATGATTGCAACTGCGACAAAAATGATAGTTGCGCAATTTGTGAGCAATTTTGCTGCTATAACCAATAACAATGCACACATAACGAATCATCTACAGTCCCTTTATTTGGGAGGCTGTGTTGCAGCTTTTTGTTTTAAACAAACTTTTAGTCAACAACCATTTTTGTAAACCTCACCACAATGAAAACGTCGGCCACAACCACAACTAAATAATCATTCTGATATTTCGTTTTTATCACGGTGGAATATTGAGTCAGGTTGATTTCAATTCAGTGTTTTTTTGCCCAATATGTCGAGAATGGTAAAACCCAATAGCGTATTTGGATTGCTACTTAGATCCGCTGGGATGATGCGCGTTCAAGATGTAGAAGAGAAGACGCTGAGCTTGTGAGTATACGGAACCAAGATGAAGCTGAGTATGTGCAGTACATGCTGACAACAGAGTGGTTTACAGGAAGGCTGAACACTTACATAGGTGCGTCAGGTTTATTTGGTTTGATTTTCTTTCCCCTAATATAAGATTTTACATTTCTAGCTATAATTTTACCGAAGAAACTGTTCAATAATGTTCTTGGAATGACTCATGTAACGAGTCCTAGATCCCGTTTTGCAGGGTGTGTATTGAGCAAGTTTGCACTGTTGCAACAAGTCTTTTAAGTTGAATAAGATTAAAACTGCTGCGAACTGCTTATTACTGGCTGGAATGACCTGAAATATACAAATCAAATAAGTTAAGAGGGCCTAATATTTTGATCTTAACAAGATCTTTTTAATTTTTTTTAGTTTTCGTGTATGATATACAAAATAAACTTAATGTTTGCTGTGGTTTTGTTTTTTAATCGAGTTTAACTTTTGTTTCTTTGATTTAGCATTTGTTACTTTAATTTCATATTGCAAAATCTAGAAATATTTTGTTTTTTTGTTTTGGCAATGGCGATGCTCTGTGTTGCCTACATGTAAAAAAGTCCTTTTTACACAACTTTACTCTATAGTGTATTGTGGTGTTTTTTTTAATGGTAAAACATCACATTTTGAGCCTTACATGCTGGCTTGAATTTTACATTAATTTTGTTAAACATTTTTTTCTTCAGGTTTAACTGACCGAAACCTACAAGGTGTCTTTACGTGGTCGGACAAGAGTCCTATGAGTTACACGGATTGGGCTCTGAGATTATCGTACGTATCCCACGGTAACTTGGCCTATTTTAGTTTAGGTTGAAAAAAAACGATACAAAAAGCCTGTTCGGTGTTTCAACTAAATAACGATGCGCACGCCTTAATTACAATCTGAAAGGACAATCGCGCAACATGACGGTAGTGATTTATTCAAAAAAACTTTAACCTGGGGTACGTTCTACTAATGTGAACAATGCAAACGTTTGTCAACTACGCAAACAATTCCAACTGGACGTGAACAAAAAATTATTGAACGTTGGTGATTGTCTGCACTCTGCATTGTTCGCGTGAGTGGAATGCAATCCTGGACTGCCTAATCGAAATGCCAAACTGTCTGATTATGAACCTGTGATCCCATCCCAAACTCTCTTCAATATTAAGCCCCTTATCGGTACTTTACATATTCGTTCATGTGTACGTTAATCGTCTTCGCTATTAAATCTAATTACACCGATTGCTGTAGACGAACACAGTCACTTTACTTGTGACTGGATTTGTGAACCGACTAAATCCTTGTTAAAGGTAGGATACACCATTGGTAATTGCTTGAATTATCATGAATGGGTAGATTTGAAGGGTTGTATTTTATAGTAAATACCGTTTAACTGACCTGTCAGAAGTTTTACAACCATGGATGCCGAGAAAAGCAAGAAAAACAGCGTTTGTTTTCAACCCGCGTCAAGCAGCAATTTTTCTTCATAAAATTCAATTTTTCAGAATAATTACACGATATCTAGCGCAATCATTTTGCTGGATGCCTAGAATCATTATTTACTTTCAGATGAGTAAGATATTTCTTAATAATTCGGTAATAATTTTTTTCGATATCTGCAAATGGTGTATACTACCTTTAAGTACCTCTTTCTTTCTTTTATTCACTAGAGCGAAGGAGGCGGGAGAGGAAGAAGTAGAAAGATTTGAGAAGAATTCACCCAACGGAGGCGACTTGGAGAGTTGTACAATGATCAAACTAGAGGATTTTGGCACGTCGTCTAACTGGGTGGATGTTGCCTCTGCGGCCAGGGAGACCAACCAGTACCTATGCAAGAAGGAGGCTGAAGGTCTGGTTCCCTGCCTTCTTTTGTTATATATGGGTCAATCTGTATATTTTCTACAGACAACTTAATTGGGGCAACCATGTAAACAAAATTATTATTTTTAAAAATTAATTTAATTTTATTTTTTGTTAATTAATTGTATTTTATTTGACATTCAACAACGCGAACGCGAATTAC
This sequence comes from Crossaster papposus, assembly GCA_037893245.1. Classification (NCBI taxonomy): domain Eukaryota; kingdom Metazoa; phylum Echinodermata; class Asteroidea; order Velatida; family Solasteridae; genus Crossaster; species Crossaster papposus. Next base: position 209,614 of record JBAIAA010000465.1, read on the forward strand.
AGGATGGATAAAACATTACCTTAATAAATTAAGATGTTATTCTGCAACAGTATTTAAAAGGAATGTGTGCTAGTCGAGTCCATCACAAGTCCACAACGAGTCGTCCATTTCTAATTGAACTAAAAATGTTTTTTTTGTGTGTAGATTTTACCCAACCCGAACACATCGGAGACTTTGTTGGACACGGTAAGCTCAAAGTCAGATGAATAAAACAATAAAAGTTGGCTGCATCTCGACTTTGGATTATGCTTGGATTTGGCAAACAGTAAACAGCAAATGAATGAGCAACACACTTGTAAGCTATCGTCACCTTAAGAGGCGAATCATAGATTAGGCCCATATTTCACAAATGTGTATCTTTATTGAGAGAAATTAATACCGTGGTGACATTTTGTCGTTTGGCCGGTGACTGGGACATTGTAATTGCAACAGACTAGTTTGCAATCAGTAAAAACAATAAGAGTGAGTACCAGTTTGCTTTTGATCAATAGGTCTGGTGTCCTGACCCATGTATGTACTATTTTGCTTCCGTAGACACTTCACGCCCGTGTCCGCCCAACTTGTTCCGGTGTTCTACGGGAGAATGTATTCATAGAATCTTTCTCTGCGACTCCACTAACGATTGCTCGGATGGCAGTGATGAGGGCCAAGTCTGCTTGGCAGGTGAGACAGCCACCGAGACTATAAGGCTGTGTTAAATTGGCTATGGCTGGAAGCTACACATGCGGGTTTGACAACGGCTGCAGCCACTGGCCATAGAACCATGGGTTATACTTAGCTATAGCCGTGTCTGAATTACTTGGCTACAGCTGGAAATTAAACATGTACGTGTCTATGTTATGAAGCCACTACCATATAGAATTGGGTGCAAATTCGAAAACGGCTTGAGCTAGTTTGGTATTCAACAAAACTTAATAATTTTATAAAGTATTGATAAAATGTGTGCATTAATTTCCAAGTTGTGATGAAGTGCATTGTGCAATGAAGATTGAAACAAAATCACATTGTTTGTTTTTTGCATATTTTTTCTGAAGGCATGAACTACACAAGCTTGAAGTTCGAGTGTAGCGAGCAGGACTGGATTTCGGCTTCTTACGTCTGTGACTTTGTTAAGGACTGTCAGGATGGGTTAGATGAGGACTGCGGTGAGTTCAAAGATGGTGCAAAACAATGATTTTATTTTTTTATGCCAAGTCCAATTCTCAATCTGTAGCAACTAAGTGTTAGATCACGTACCGGTACATGATTCCTGGCTTCTGGTTTGATTTTAACCAGTTTGCGCTGGGATTAATTGTACATTGACTGGGCCAGGAGCGGGATTCTTCTTACAAACCTTGATCCGAGACAGGTTCAGGTCAGCATCTGTGGGTAGCACACCCTGATATTTGCAAGCTAGTCGCTGACAGATGTGACCCAGCACGAGTAAATGAGACACTTTGCGGCAAAAATAAAAATTGAGATTTTGATTTCATCATTTAAAGCTTGTTTAGCTTTAAATGATGAAATCAAATTCTCAATTTAAATTTTTACCGCAAAGTGTCTCATTTACTCGTGCTGGGTCACAGATGTTTCCAGCCGCTTGCCCGTGACTTGTTTATCCGTCATCCGTTTTGAATCCCAGAAATACAAGGCATCCGACCAGAACTGTGATAAAATGCTTGAAGCTTTCATCTCTTTCATTTCATTGATACACCGATATTGACAAACCAAGCCTTGGTCCTTACAGCTAGGTGTGCCTCATTACTTCTTTTTCGTGGATTTTAGTTCACAAGTTTCCAAACTGCTATGGAATTCGGTATTGTTTTTGTTTGCAGTTCAACCCAAATGTGACGTGACGCAGTACCAGTGTCCAAATGGCCAGTGCATTGATTCAAGCAAACGCTGTGATTTGACCAATCCCTGCCTGGAAAACTCATTGGCCGATTGTGGTGAGTACCATGTACTTATGACCTAGTCTGTATAAAGAAGGACAGACACCGGCCGAGCTGTTTTCTGTGATTTGATTGGTTGCTCCACTCATTGGCAATCCCTCTTTGCCATCTAATTGGACAAGCTAGGCCACATGTACGCTGTTGTAAATATTAATAATCGTTTCAAGTTTCATTGTGCAGATAGCCTTGGCAACCATCACGTTATAGGCTTTCCCTTTGTCGGTTATTACATAGGGCTTTTTTGAAACTCTGGCTTCATTTTTGGTCATTGGCTTAGTTGGAGACGAATCGATGATAAAGCCTGCTATTATCAAAATGGGCGATTATCAAAATGTAATTTTTTATTGCATATTGATCACCGCGGACATACGTCACAGGTCAGCGCGCCGATGAAAACAATTTCGCGCCGACACTGCACTGAAGCATACAAGACTGCACGCGCGATTATCGTTTTCATCGGCGCGGTGTACGTATTATGACGCGTTATTATGAAGGTTCCCGGATGTCCGCGCCGACCTATACTTGAAGGGTCACTGTATCTAATGTATTTTGCTCTGATATTAATTTGCCCTGTTGACTTCGTTGGGCATTGTCTTTTTATTCTGTCTACTTCAGAGGAAATCATTGGTGGGTTTCAGTGCTATAGCTCACGGTGGATACCGGTGGAGCATCGATGCGATAGCTTTCCTGACTGCGGGGTTCTCCACTACGAAGATGAAATACCTTGCAGTAAGTTGATTTTTAAGAAGCCCCTTATGTCCGTAAAGACAAAACATTTGCCTCACCAACTCCCAAGACTCTGTAGAAAACGTGGCATTGTTAGAAAAATTCTTTGCCAACCACATTTAATGACCGTTCTTACAAAAGTTGTTGCATCAGCTAAACTAGAAAAAGACACTCGTAGAGCGCAGACCTCCAAAATCCCGACAGACAGACAGCCCCCGACAGCCCGACAGCCCGACAGCCCGACAGACGGGGTGAATACATACTATTATCAATTGACAGAACTTAGTCAGTAACTGGACGGCTGCCTTTTGCCTCAGCTTCGTTAGAAGTGCATTTAATGCCCCAATTATGAGGTTGTCTCCTGCAAATGGCAAAAGTATATACATCTATTCGAATCTATCGACTGGAAATGTATTTGTAGACTTGAATCCACCTTTACAAGCCTTGCATCTTGTTGTTTTGTGGTGTCTGATAGGGGACAAATATTTAGCCTCCTGCGAGACTGACAATGTTATTGAGTGTCGTAGCGGTGTCTGTGTAGACCAGAAGCACGCCTGCATCTATAATTTTGATCGACATGGTTACATCACCGGCTGTCGAGACGTCACACACCTTAGGAACTGCGGTAAGTGATTAAAATGAGCCATCTTTGAATTGATGTCAATGAAAATAGGTGTAAATGGAAAATCATTTACCCCTTTTAACTAGTTAACCGGATGACGTATATAAACGCAAAAATTTCCCCAAATTCAAAACGGATGACGCATAAACACGCCAAGTTCAAGTTCGGAAATGTATGTCAGCAGCGCGCAAGGCCAGAAATGCGTGGGTGTGCTTCCCGGCACTATCAGCCTCAACCCGCTTCGGATCGAGTTTCGTTAAAAATAATCCCGCCCGTCGGCTCGGCGATGTTAAAATAATCCCGGCGCGAACTGGTTAAATTTGAGTTTTCGTAAATTGAAATAAAAATGCACTGTGTTAGAGCCCATTTGATGAGAAAAGGAAATTTGAAATATAAAAATAGTAAATTAAATATCTCATTTCAATTTGAACCTATCTTCACAGCAGCATTTAATGTGTTACAATTCGTCAAAATCAATATGCACATGATGGTTTTTTTTATCCTACTTTATTTGTTCCCCCTTTTTTATCAGAATCGTTTGAATGTCCTGAGATGACGTTCAAGTGTCCTAGTTCCTACTGCATTCCCATCAGGCTACGGTGCAATAACGCGTTCGACTGCCCAAATGGAGAAGATGAGAAACAATGTGGTAATTAAGCAAGGGATTAACGGGACGCCACCAAGAGTTTACCACAAAGAATCATTTCATTTCGCAGTGCATCATGAAAATAGCAGATCTAGTATATATGGCATTGAAGATGTTTGTAGAGCGCAATTTATTCCTTAACCAATTGCACTGGTATAATTGGCATTCCATTCCTGACTGAACCAGATTATACGCATGACTGCACAACAGCTTTTGTCCAGTTCATATTCGTCTTCTTGCGCGAACTGGTTAAAAACTTAAAACTATAAAACTAAAAATCATAAAAAAAGTAGGCTTATAATTCCCTCATGTTAATGTTTTACAGACGAATATATGTGTCCGGGGGCGTATCGGTGTCGTAACCAAAAAAACTGTGTGAGCCTTGTTCAGCTGTGCGATGGGAAGCCTGATTGCCCTGGGTACGAGGATGAAAGAGGCGGTGACGATGAACTGTTCTGTGGTAAGATCAACCAAGGCGCTAAGCATAAATATTAACCAAGGCGTTAAGCATAAAGATTAACCAAGACGCTAAGCATAAAGATCAACAAGGCACTAAGCAAAAAGATTCACTAAGGCACTAAGCTAAAAGATCGCACCTTAGTGAATCATTTTCTTTTCTATACTGACTTTTGGAAAACAGGAATCAATTTAAGACGGACAGATTATTATAGTTTTATATATAAATATTGTTATTGTACATGTATCTGTAATTCGGTATGTGGCCGCGGGGGACCATTCAAATTTAATTTAATCCAATTCAATTCAAAATGTTTCAGTACAATTATGTAAGTACTTTGTAAGTTTTAAGTTTTGTGTTCATACTTTTGTAGATGCTAGAAAATCCCCGAAAAAAATGCTGTTCTTGTAGATTGGTTCCCTGACTCTACTTCAGACGAAACACAGCAATTGATGGTCGGTGCTGTCAAAGTAGGGCAGGTAGGGTAACCCACTATTATTTTATTGGCCAAATTTGGTTATCTTTTTAAACTCGAATCTTTTCACAATGTTTGGTTTGATTCACAGATGTTATTTGCCCTTCTAGCTGTGAGTGCGTTGGTCTTTCCTATGTTTGTACAAGCACAGGATGGGGGCCTAGAGCGGCCGCAATGATCTCAACTAACGTCCGTCAGCTGTGAGTTTGGTTAAGCATTCATGCAATGTTTACGCTCACAAACATGTTGTTTTTGGTTAAATCTATTGGTTATTTATTTCGATTCTAATCTGCAATTTAATAGGTTGTCCTTGTTTCCGGGTTATTATGTACAGATTCTTAAACTCCGTGGCTTTGAATGGTGCAACATCGAATCGGGACGTCGGTTTGACGAGACAAAAGAGAGACCAGAGTCCTGCGAACGCCACCGTGATGGATTTGCTGTTTTTGAACTTCCAAGACTATCCTTTTTTAACGGACCTGTAAGTGTAGGTTGCCATGAGCGAATTCTAACTATTGGTAGATTTAGGACGTAACTTACGTGAACACCTCTTCAAACGATGGTAAAAAATGCTGCTGACACTACTCATATTTTAAAAAGATAAAATAATTTAGTCTGCAAAAAGTTTTTCCTATAACAAATGCTCCTCTCAGCTTGCTTTAAAAATATTTGCCTTTAAACTGAAACGGAAAATGTGCTCGTGCTATGAATGAAATATTTCTTGTTTGCTTTGAAATAATGCGTTTCAAAATTTCCTTCACGCAAAGTACCACTTTTCATATTTTTTTTTAATATCTAGGGAGCTCAGACATAATGGTATAGAGGAACTGACTCCAGGGATGTTTAACAACAGTCGCAACTTGCGCACTCTGTAAGTACTAGACAATTTTGTATGTTTTAAGTACATCAATGTACAATAAATAGTTAGATTGCCACAGATCAGGGACCAATTCCATGGAGCTTTATGCTTGGCACAAAAACAATTGCTTAGCATGAATATTCGTCTTTGGCAAAAACAGGGTTATAAACCAAATGTTCACCTGATGTATATTGTTTGTGACTTGTATTCAGCTGGTCTTTTGCTTAGCATGAAACTTTTTTTTTCATAAGCAAATTTGTGTGCTTAGCAGCTCTATGCCTGATGGAAGCAATTGTTTTTCTGCGAAATGTGTCCAATTGAATTTTTTAATTTTGTTATATTTTATTATTTGGCAGCGACCTTTCTAATAACAACATCGATGTCTTGAGCAGTGGCACCTTTGATGGTTTATCCTCCTTGGAGCACCTGTAAGTTAACAAACAATAAGACATTCATAGGGCAGAGAGAAGGGAAAGATTGGAGGAAATTGTGCCTCTAATTTTTTATAATTTTCAAAATGGCTGCCATTGCTACCTATATTTCTACAAAGGATAATTCTGCGATGGCTCCACGGTGTTAAGGGGTATGTGTCAAACGAGAAGGGAGCCGTTGAAATAGCTGTTAAATGTTCAAGTTTTAAGATATGAGTTCCACTGTGGTTTGTTACAGATTGCTGTCAGGAAACAACCTGAGTATCATTGAGGTCGGAGCATTTGCCGGGCTTATCAACTTAAAAGTTTTGTAAGTTATTTCATGAACTTATTCTCATCCCCAATGCCAGTGTCATTTGTAATGCTGGACACTAACAAATGCTTTTTTCTTTAGTTAGCAGAGAGTTGGTTATGAAATGTAGTTAATAGTCCAAGTTGTAACATTCCTGGATGTGCGCTGGGATGTTTTGCTACATTTGTAATAGTCTGTTTTTGTTGCCTTTTTTTGCAGAGAAATTCGTGATATCAACCCCATCAAGTCCGGCGAAGGCTTCGAAGATTTGGAAAGCCTCGAAAAAATGTAAGGAATTTGCAGCTTTTGGTAGAACAAAGAATAAACAGGCAGAAAAATAATAATAATAATAATAATATTGCGGGAATACTTTTCCTTCACATTTTTGCCACAGAGTTGCCAGCAAGTATCTGTACTGCTGCGTCAAGGAGAGCGCGGAGTGCCTGGCACCACGTGATCAGTTCTCCGACTGCCACGATCTAATTAGCAACGGTGCGCTGCGTTTCTTTATGTGGCTGCTGGGTCTAAGCGCCCTCGCGGGCAATGCGCTCGTCTGCGTGGTGCGGATGGTCAAACGCTGTCGGGTGCTCGCATCCAGCGCCAGACGGGACGTCGCCCGGGTGCAGACGTTCCTGATCACCAACCTAGCTGCCTCGGACTTCTTGATGGGCGTCTATATGATCACCATCGCGGGGGCAGATGTACACTTCCGCAACGAGTACGCCTTCAGGGCGGACGGCTGGCGGGCCTCGTTGACCTGCAAGCTGGCCGGTATCCTCGCCATCTTGTCCAGCGAGGTCTCAGTCTTTGTCGTCATGCTGCTCAGTCTTGACCGCTTCCTCAAGATCGTCTTTCCCTTTCGGTTTGGCCTTCATCTGACCTCGAGTCGTGTGCGGTGGCTGGTGCTAGCAGCCTGGGTGGTGGGGCTCCTCATGAGCTTCTTACCTGCTGTAGTCACGGTAACTAAATAATTGTTTACGTAGCTCAGTTTTTGAGTCTGCAACTCGCGGGTTCGGCTTCAGGTGTTCCCGTAAACTGTCATTGAAAAGCACTTGGATTTGTAATCCAAGTAGTACAACTCTCTTAACTTTATCAAGGTTTCATGGTTTTGGCATCGTTTTCTAACGTATTTAAATATGTATGTACAAGAGCTGCCAATTGTGCCTATTATCTAAAGCACAAAAAAAGGTTTGAGACAAAGTCAAGACGTAACAAAGTGTCCTACACACAGCTTTACCTTACATACGTTTTCCCCAAAACAAATTTACCCTCAAATTTGGATTATGGGCCTCTCAGCTGTCCCTTCTATCTTTTCTATATATAACCCTAACCCGTTTTTCCTCTAGCGCTCTTTTTCGGAAACTAAAAAACGGATTGTGGACGTGTGCAAGTCCACAAACCGTAACCTCTTCCCGCATCGTGTGGACCTATATTGTTCGGAGGTCCACAGTGCGTATGCAAGACTAACTCACCATGTCATGTTTAATTCAAGTTCACTTTATTGATATCTTCCGCAGTAATTCCAGTAACGCTTTATATCTTTTACCGTTGGAACCTGATGAGACATCTACCACGTATGAAATCAAAGCTTTTTAAATCAGTGACAAATTGATACAATGTAGTACATTAGGTGGTAGGTGTACCTAGCTTTACCATTGGTGCCAGAGCTTATACGATGCTTTTGTAATAGTTATTTCTTGTTTTATTTGATGCAGGTTTATTTTGGTGATAGTTACTACGGGAGTTCTAGTGTGTGCTTGGCCTTGCCGCTGGTACCTGACCTCCCCAGAGGGGTGGAGTACATGTTCTTTCTCCTGGGGATCAATCTAGTCTGTTTTCTAATCATGCTGGCGTGTTACATCGCCATCTTTGTCGCCGTCAAGCGCTCATCGCAGAGATCCCGAGGTGAATCGCTGCAGAGTGCAGTCGAGGTGCGAGTAGCTGCCAAGATGGCCCTGATCGTTGGCACTGACTTCATCTGCTGGATGCCTATCATCATCTTAGCCTTGCTGGCCAGCTTTGCGCAGGTGGCCATCCCCCAGCAGGTCTACGCCTGGATCGCCGTCTTCGTCCTCCCGTTAAACTCCTCCATCAACCCGTACCTGTACACGCTGTCTAACCTTTGGGGCCGACGTAGCAAGAAGAAGGGTCATCATCGGGCGAGCTCCTTGATGCAGAATCAGGGTTACTCGCCGTCTCCGACGAACAGAACCCGGTGTTCAGACGTCGGGATCGACGCCTACACAAATAGCCATTCCATTGATTTTGGTAAGCGGTTTTTATCTGTCCATAAATTAGGGGTCTGATTTTTAATTTAGAACACATTCTGTGATGCCTTGTATCTTAAAGAGTAAGTATATTGAAGCAAAGTACCTGAAAAAACAGAAACAAAAATTTGAAGTCAATTTCACTGACACTTGTGAGGAAAATTACCTAGGTCATGTGGAATCAAGACGCCAACAAATTAAGCTAGAAACATTGGCTATATGTTTATTTCTCTACCTACAGGTATCAGCTGATTTCTTCTGTTTTGGTTTAGATTTTTCTCCTTTTTTCTTCACTTTTTGTGTACAGAAGTAAAGGAAATCTTTCTTGTTCTTCCTTTTTCTGGCCTAGTTTCCTTTTTTTCCTGGTTTTTTTTCTGGCCTAGTTTTCTTTCTTTCCTCGTTTTTTTTATTGGTAGTTACTCACAAGCCTGTTGTATATTTGCCTACAATTTATTTTACCAGTTCGCGCCCGGATTATTGTAATATACTGAGCCTCGGCTCCCGAAACTCTATCCGAGGCGGGTTCAGGCCGATGGTACCGGGAAGCACTCCCAAGCATTTCCGGCCTTGCTCGCTGCTGACAGACATTTGTGGCCTTGCTCGTGGCGTGTTTATGCGTCATCCGTTTTAAATCTGGGGAAAAATGTAATGTATACGTCCTGCGGCGCGAACTGGTTAAAAACAATTTTTGTGCCTCACCTTGTAGAGTTGCAGCCGATGTTGAAGGCCGTGTTGTCGCAGCTTGAGCAACACCGCATTCTGCCCGTGGTTCGCGAGGAGCCCTCTCGTCTCGGCTCCCGCAACGGTCAGATCCTTGCCCCAAACCAAGACACTGGCAGAGCGCCAAGAAACTGGAGCCTGACTAAGGACGAGGTGACCGGTGTCGCAGAAGACGTCACCACGGCATTGTCATGGCTACACGCCAACGGTATCTCGGGGATCCATCTGAATGAGGACAGCATTGCTTTGGAAAAGGTGAGAAAACTCAGGGTGCGTCTGAATCTCAGGCCGTGTCGGAATCTCTTGCCTAAGGCTAGTGTCTAGATTTTATTCAAATTTAACACGCAAATGGCTTATTGTTTGTGGCATTGCAATTGTAAACACAAAAAAAGTGTTGGAAATTTCTGCATTCATAGTAAAATGTGGATATTTATAATGCCACCTGTTTTTTTTTTTTTATTTTGGTTTTTTTTGGCGATAGGCTTCAAATGGTCAACAGAGGGCTTATTTGAAGCTACAGCAAAGCATTCTGGGAGAGAAGGCACCCAACCAAAGGCCGCAGAACAGTTTGATCGACGTCGGTGTCGAGCTGGACAACAGGGCCTTGGAGAATCTGATTGGTCGACTCAGAAACAACGCTAGCCTGGATAAAGACAACAAGAAGACGATGCCCGAAGACGGTCAACAGTTGACCATGTCGCGATTGTAGACGTAACGGTCTTTATTGGATCACTGTGGGGCTATAGGGTGCGCTAAACACCGCTTTGTCTTTAACCTGTTCACGACGATAGTTTTACCAAAATTCAAAAAGAATGACAGATAAATCATGAGCAAGGCCGGAAATATCTGTCAGCGACCGGCTCACAACGTGCGAGGCCTGAAATATCAGGGTGTGCTACCCACAGTTGCCGGCCCGAACCCATTTTGGATCGAGGTTCATAAACAAATAATCCTGGCGTGAATTAGTTAAACTGATTTGTTTGACGCCCTTAAGGTTATTATCACATCAGTTTACCAATAAAAAAAGTGGTCGAAAAATGTTAGACTAATTTTTATTATGCTAAATAATTAGTTTATATTTAAATTTCATCGCGTATGCTTTGAAGGTATTTGCAGATTTTACTTCAGTTTGTCTATTTTGTTGTGGCTATCGTTGATTCCTTTCACCGTTTCTAACACGGCACGTTGTGAGTTCCACTGTCTTCAGTTATTTCTCATAAGGTAACAAAAGCATTGTGTTGTTTTATACCCTCTATGAATGAATGTTTCTGATAACGCTCGCAGTTAACCAGTTCGCGCCGGGATTATTTTAACAACGCCGAGCCCACGGGCGGGATAATTTTTAACGAAACTCGATCCGAAGCGTGTTCAGGCTGATAGTGCTGGGAAGCACACCCACGCATTTCCAGCCTTGCGCGCTGCTGACATACATTTCCGAACTTGAACTTGGCGTGTTTATGCGTCATCCGTTTTGAATCTGGGAAAATGTTTGCGTTTATATACGGCATCCGGCGCGAACTGGTTAAGTTAGTTTTTTCTCGCAAATCATTTTATTTAAAAATATTGACTGCCGTATATCAAATTTGTACAATAAATTACCTTATTATTATTAATATTCAATTGTTGTAATTACAGACTTTCTGACACCTAAACAATTACCTGTTTGAGATTTACAGCATTTAGTTCATTTAAATGGCGAATAATTTGTCAAGAACGATTGGCCATTTACCATAATTTATCTGCTTTACGTAAAATAATAAAGTGTTTTGTTGTGCACTCTGAATAAAAGTGTAAATTTTGCATTTCCAAATTTGTTACAATGCAGTTCAGATAATTAAAATTAGTTGGCTTTGCATGAAGTTGACAGAAGTTATATGTTTGGAATATTATGTTTAAGGGACATTTGAGACATTTTTGCATAATTATCATATTTTTACCTAATTTGCATACAAATGCAAGGCTTGCCTCTTATCAATTAATTTAAGGGACAATGGAGACATTTTTGCATAATTATATTTTTTGCATATTTATCATATTTTGACCTATTTTGCATACAAATGCAAGGCTTACCCCTTATCAATTATTTTAAGGGACATTTGAGACATTTTTGCATAATTATCACAATTCGACCTAATTTGCATACAAATGCAAGGCTAACCCCTTATCAATTAATTTAGGGACATTTAAGATATTTTTGGACAAAATCTTATTTATTGCAAAATTATCATATTTTGACCTAATTTGCATACAAATGCAAGGCTAACCCATATCAATTAATTTAGGGACATTTGAGACATTTTTGGACCAAATCTTATTTATTGCATAATTATCACATTTTGACCTAATTTGCATACAAATGCAAGGCTTACCCTTTATCAATTAATTTAGGGACATTTGAGAAATGTTTGGACAAAATCTTATTTATTGCAAAATTATCATATTTTGACCTAATTTGCGTACAAATGCAAGGCTTACCCCTTATCAATTAATTTAGGGACTTTTGAGACATTTTTGGACAAAATCTTATTTATAGCAAAATTATCATATTTTGACCTAATTTGCATACAAATGCAAGGCTTACCCCTTATCAATTAATTAAGGGACATTTGAGAAATGTTTGGACAAAATCTTATTTATTGCAAAATTATCATATTTTGACCTAATTTGCATACAAATGCAAGGCTTACCCCTTATCAATTAATTTAGGGACATTTGAGACATTTTTTGAACAAATCTCATTTATTGAAAAATTATCATATTTTGACCTAATTTGCATATAAATGCAAGGCTTACACCTTATCGATTAATTTAGGGACATTTGAGACATTTTTTGACAAAATCGTATTTATTGCAAAATTATAAAATGTTGACCTAATTTGCATACAAATGCAAGGCTAACCCCTTATCAATTAATTTAGGGGCATTTAAGACATTTTTGGACAAAATCTTATTTATTGCAAAATTATCATATTTTGACCTAATTTGCATACAAATGCAAGGCTAACCCATATCAATTAATTTTGGGACATTTGAGACATTTTTGGACAAAATCTTATTGATTACATAATTATCACACTTTGACCTAATTTGCATATAAATGCAAGGCTTACCCCTTATCAATTAATTTAGGGGCATTTAAGACATTTTTGGACAAAATCTTATTTATTGCGAAATTATCATATTTTGACCTAATTTGCATACAAATGTAAGGCTTACCCCTTATCAATTAATTTAGGGACATTTAAGACATTTTTGGACAAAATCTTATTTATTGCAAAATTATCATATTTTGACCTAATTTGCATACAAATGCAAGGCTAACCCATATCAATTAATTTAGGGACATTTAAGACATTTTTGGACCAAATTTTATTTATTGCAAAATTATCATATTTTGACCTAATTTGCATACAAATGTAAGGCTTACCCCTTATCAATTAATTTAGGGACATTTAAGACATTTTTGGACAAAATCTTATTTATTGCAAAATTATCATATTTTGACCTAATTTGCATACAAATGCAAGGCTTACCCCTTATCAATTAATTTAGGGACCTTTGAGACTTTTTTGGACAACCGTTGCAAAATTATCATATTTTGACCTAATTTGCATACAAATGCAAGGCTAACCCATATCAATTAATTTAGGGACATTTGAGACATTTTTGGACCAAATCTTATTTATTGCAAATTATCATATTTTGACCTAATTTGCATACAAATGCAAGGCTAACCCCTTATCAATTAATTTAGAGACTTTGAGACTTTTTTGGACAACCGTTGCAAAATTATCATATTTTGACCTATTTTGCATATAAATGCAAGGCTTACCCTTATCAATTAATTTAGGGACATTTGAGACATTTTTGGACAAAATCTTATTTATTGCATAATTATCACATTTTGACCTAATTTGCATATAAATGCAAGGCTAACCCATATCAATTAATTTAGGGGCATTTGAGACATTTTTGGACCAAATCTTATTTATTGCAAAATTATCATATTTTGACCTAATTTGCATACAAATGCAAGGCTTACCCCTTATCAATTATTTTAGGGACATTTGAGACATTTTTGGACAAAATCTTATTTATTGCATAATTATCACATTTTGACCTAATTTGCATATCAATGCAAGGCTAACCCCTTTATCAATTAATTTAGGGACATTTGAGACATTTTTTGACAAAATATTATTTTTTGAAAAATTATCATATTTTGACCTAATTTGCATATAAATGCAAGGCTAACCCCTTATCAATTAATTTAGGGACATTTGAGACATTTTTGGACAAAATCGTATTTATTGCAAAATTATCAAATGTTGACCTAATTTGCATACAAATGCAAGGCTAACCCCTTATCAATTAATTTTAGGGACATTTGAGAAATGTATGGACAAAATCTTATTTATTGAAAATTTATTTATTTTTATAAATTTGGCCAAAATTGGCCTGATAGGGAAAAATAACAATTGTAAGGGGTTAGCCTTGCATTTGTTATGAATTGTTGGGGAAAAATAATAATTGTAAGGGGTTAGCATTGCGCTTTTTATGAATTTGGCCAACATTTGACTTTGGGGGGAGGGGGGGGGGGGGGGATGGCAAGAGTAAAGGGTTAGCCTTGCATTTTTCTTAAAATTGGCAAACATTTGACTTTTTGGAAAGAATAACAATTGTAAGGGGTTAGCCTTAAATTTTGTATGAATTTGGCCAACATTTTACTTTTTTGGAAAAATTACAATTATATTTGATAAAATTTGACTTTTGGGGGAAAATGACAAGTGTAAGGGGTTAGCCTTGCATTTTTCTTAAAATTTAACAAAAGACTTAAGCATATATGATGGCGCCCCAAAATCGTTCGAAATAATGAGCCTCCTCCGGATTGCTGTGGTCATTCACAAACGTAATGGCCTTCTGGTAGAAAGTCAACGGGTGCCGTAGTAGATTCTTCCTGCTGGCTGAAAAGCAACCGGCTAAGCATCTTGGTACCGAGGGTGGATGTTGGGTACCAAACAAGGCCTGGTAGAATTCACCCATTGTTGTCTTCGCTCGTCGCATCCTGCCCGAGCTTAGTTCCGACAGCCACTTGCCGAAGTGGTTTATTCGGCCCCAGGAGGAGACGGTCCCCTGCTTCTTGCAAAAGACGTTTCGCTTTGCTTCCTTGAGGAACTCCTTGGGATCCGCAAAGCACCAGGATTGATCCTTGGTTGCCCCGTGCCCTTGAATAAAAACTGTCATATTGGCGAGGTTGTCATAGTTATTGATGATGTGGTATAGGTAGGTGTGAGCCTCTCTCCCAACGTTTGGTATCTTCTCCCACTTGTACATCTCAAAGGGCGGACCCCTATCCGGTCCCTTGTGGTACACGTGGCCAGCTTGCTTCGCGTACGGTCTCAACCAATCAAGTTTCTCGTTGTACTGAGAGACTACAATCTCGTACTCCAGTGATTTCACGGGACCGGACTTTGTGACGTCATGTGGTCCTCCTATGACGTCGTCTGCTGGCGGTGCGTTAATAACAGCGTTAAGGCTGAGGTTGGACTGGGGTTTATTAAGGGACTGCGCGAGAGAGTCTTGCTGACCGCGTCCAGATTGTGGCATGGCAACTTGTTCCACCCGTCCCGGAAGCGAGTTCCCGTGAACTGCAAAAGAAAGGTCAATTAACCAAGTCAATTATAGGTTTTCCCGGCTATTTAAAACAAAAAATTCATTCAAAGTCACCTTCTCATATTAAAGAAAAAATTCACGCTTTTACCAAATCGATGTAGTCATTTAAAGGTAGTATACACCATTTGCAGATATCGAAAATATTTATTACCGAATTATTAAGAAATATCTTACTCATCTGAAAGTAAATAATGATTCTAGGCACCTAGCAAAATGATTGCGCTAGATATCCTGTAATTATTCGGGAAAATATAATTCATAAGGAAATATTCGCGATCGCCGGACGGTGATCGCGAAATAACACAAATAAAATAAGAATAACTGCTCGACGCCGGTTAAAAACGAACGCCGTTTTTCGTGCTTTTCTCGGCATCCATGATTGTAAAACTTCGGACAGGTCAGTTAAATGATATTTACTATAAAATACAACCCTACAAATCTACCCATTCATGATAATTCAAGCAATTACCAATGGTGTATCCTACCTTTAACCATTCAATTTCAAATTGTGGACACTCTAACACTGTCCCAGGAATATTCGTCATTACAGATCAAATTCGTCTAAGCTGTTGTTTCCGAAAGGCAGCAAGAAATCGAATTCGTCTTATTTTAGAAATTTCGTCTTTTATCAACCAATAATCAACCGCAAAAGACTGGAACTTGAAGTTTGTGGTAATTTATAGAATAATCTAGGATCTTCATTTTTATCTCGTATGTGTAAAATCACATGACCCTTCCTTCCGGTCCAAACCGGAAGTGTAAAATGATGTGAATTGACTTTCAACGATGTTATTGTTAGTCCGACTGTTCAGATTCGTAATGAGCAGTTGGAACGGTAATCTCTTACAGAGGTTTTAACCAGTTCGCGCCGGATGACGTATATAAACGCAATAATTCCCCCAAATTCAAAACGGATGATGCATAAACACGCCAAGTTCAAGTTCGGAAATGTATGTCAGCAGCGCGCAAGGCCGGAAATGCGTGGGTGTGCTTCCCAGCACTATCAGCCTGAACACGCTTCAGATCGAGTTTCGTTAAAAAAAATCACGCCAGTCGGCTCGGCGATGTTAAAATAATCCCGGCGCGAACTGGTTAAGACCAGAGATTACGTAGTTTTAAATTAACTTTTTTAATGGGACTTTTAATAAGTTTTGTGTTTTAAATTTTAATATTTATTTGTTTTATGTGTATTATTTGTAAGTTGTATGGTGTAAAACTAAGGCCAAAAGGAATTTCCCGTAAGGGATAATAAAATTAAATTTAACTATTGAACTAGCGGCAGGTTGACAAAAGTTTAAAATTTATAATCTGTTGATTTGTTTGACGAAATTTGCTGAAATCATTTCATAATTGATGTATATAATCAGATTCATGCTTCGAATAAGTTGAGGGGGAGAAATATTGACGATGTCACCAAACCGGAAGTTACAATGAACAGACTTTTAAACATTTAAAAATGGCTGAACAAAAACAACCGCAAGAGATCCAGATTTTTGTTTCCAATTTTCAATTTTATGAAATGAAAATTAAATGAAAAGGACATTTGACAAACGAAATGACAAATGAAATGAACAATGACAATTCGCAAAAAAGCCATAAGTTCAGTTTCTTAAACATACACATTTTTAGTGTAGTTGTTGTTTTTCTTTTTATTTAAAGTAACCTCCCCCATTTAAATAAATAATCCCAGAAGCATTAAAAAATGATCATGTATTCAATATACATCCCTTTATCCATGTAGCAAAATTGCAAGTTTCTGTCACGCACCAAAGGTCCAATAATAGGAATAATTAAAAATCCAAATAATTATAACAATATAAATATACAAAAAAATACTATACTGGTTTAGCAGGTATATACTTATTTATGCATATATATAACCTTGTAATAAATATGTAAATCCGTGACAGTTGGCAAGCAATGAAAAAAAAAGCAAGCAATAGGCCTATTATATATCTATAAATATTTATCTATAAAAAAACACCAGATGGGTAAGTCCAAGAATAGGTCACTGTTGTTGTCAAATTGTCATTAATTACCATCCCAAATACTAATAACATTATGGTTATTCTCTGTAGAAGCATATTGGAGTATAATCATTGGAATACTGTATATCCAGCAATGGTTTTTATTTTTGTCTGCTCGTGGAAAAGTGTAATTAATTTATTTTAATTAAAATCCTGGGTTATCTTAGAGGGTTTATCTCATACGCAAGGCAAGGAACATGGCGTGGACGAATTCGTGGACTTTCCCAGACACGAAGTTAAACAACTTCATCTAAAAAGAATGCTTCAGACTCCTAATACAGACATTCTGTATATAGGTACAATTTTCTTGGAGGTGGGAACAAAACAAGTTACCATTATTATGGAAAGACAGTTCGTTTCGTTTAATCTCAAAATATTGTGCTAAAATGAAGTCACACATACACTATTTTAAAGATGGACTACAACGAAAACTCGCACATTAAATTTATTATCGGACCTTGTTTATGTTGTGTTCAGGTAACACTTTATTGTTACGGTCATGTTTTTCTCTAAATAATTTTGTTGCAATTTGACCGAAAAAATTTGACCTCGATTCTTCGATTTTGAAATTTTCCGCCCTGTACTGGTTCCCGGCAAAGATCCACTGAAAACCACAATGAAATCTACGATATAGTACCAGCGGACTTGTAAACCAGCGAAAAGTGATGACGTACTACCCATGAGCAACCGAGAGTAAACAAAAGACGCCATGTTATTCCGCATTGCATTGTACGGTAAAAATGCACGCACACGATCGACCCGAGTAAATCGTCATGGGTAGTACGTCACACACGAAGTATGAATTATTCATGAGTTAAGGGCTTTTGCTGAAACTGAGTTTTTCTGGGTCGTAGAACGCCGATCAATTTTGTGTTTTTTGTGCATGAAGTAACAAGATTTATTGAATACTAATGATATATTAGTAATCATTATACATTTCTCGAACAAAAACAGCAACACAGCCTTTATCATTATTCCGTTGTAGTCCATCTTTAATACTAATTTATTTGCTCCCGATTTTTGTAAATAATCTGCGTGTAACATTCAACAGCCTCTAGCAAGTAAATCAGCTCATTTTAACCAAAACCTATACTTTATACCTTCTTTAATACCTTATCACAGGGAATATAACAAATATTGTGCTTATTATTTATTTGTGCTTATTTATAATTTGCTTAAAATAAATAAACAAGTATATAACAATAAAGAATAAAACACCAATGAAGACATAGAAAGACTAGAACGATTGGACCTTTTCCCAAACAAGATTTCACCAACAAAATGATATTGCCACCAAGTCCCATTTTGAACTTTGAACAAAGCTATCTTTCGCACTTATACTAGGACCTTTTTTCCAAACCCAGCTTTGTCTCCATCATTGGCTTCGTTCATGCAGTTTGGCAATGGTGATGGAGCCTAAGTTGGGGTTGGGAAAACGGCCTAAGAAGCGTTAATGATAACCGACCAAAGTCTTTCGAAATAGTGAGCTTCTTCCGGGTTACTGTCGTTGTTCACAAACTTGATGGCCTTCTGGTAAAAACTCAACGGGTACCGTCGCAGATTTTCCTTGGTGGCAGAGAAACAACCGCTTAAACACAGGGGCACCGAGGGAGGGGGTTGGGTACCAAACAAGGTGGCGTAGAATTCGCCCATTGTCATGCTTGCGGCTCGCATTTTGCCCACATTCAACTGCTCAAGCCATTTACCGATGTGCTCTGTGCGACCCCAGCCGAAATAGCTACCGCGCCGTCTGCAGAAGATGTTCTTCTTGGCATTCGTGTAGAACTCTTTCGGATCGGCGAAGCAAAATGTATCGTTATCGGACCCGCGGCCTTGAAGGAAGACCGTGACATCGGCGAGGTTGTCGTAATTCTCTATGATGTGGTGCAGATAGGTATGAGCCTCTCTGCCGACATTGGGTAACTTTTCCCATTTGTAGATGTCAAATGGCGGGCCTCTGTCGAATCCCTTGTGGTAGACGTGACCGGATTGCTTTGCGTACGGTTTCAGCCAATCAAGAGGCTCGTTGTAGTGGGAGACGACGATCTCGAATGCTAACGCCGGTCTCTCGTCCTTGCGGGAACCGACGGTGTTTCGGCCGGCACTGATTTCCTTCGACTCACCGGGTGCGACATTTTGTGCGCCGGTAGCGACACTTGGTCTGGCCTGATCTCGATTCAATCCGTATTTCTTCGTTTCTTGCGGACTATCGCCAGCAAGCGCCAGTACGGGTTTCTCTCGTGGCTCGCCCGCGTCGACGTTAGTTGTGGGCGCTTGGTTCGCGGCTGTCGGAAAAGATCATAGGAAAACGTGAATGAGTGCTCACAGTTGGTTTTTTTTTCATCATCGATTTATCTCGGTTTATAACGGTGACGGTGTTCGTATGTAGTTTGCAAAGAGGCTCGATTGGTGATTTCTGGAATGAGGGTTAAGTTAAACGAAGGAAAAATTCTCAATTTGAAAACTTGCGTCACACTTCAGTAAGCAAACAAATTATACGAACAGTGCCAGGAAAAGCAAAAGAACTGTTTAAAATATAAAAGTCGACAACCTTGTTTGGACGCTATACTTTCACTATATAGATTGTCTTTAATTGCATATTTTCTTACTTGGTTTTCTTAATGTCTCACTCGGTTGCTCCTTCAAGACTCTAAGAAAAAACGACTAGTCGGCTATACTTTCCCTAAGTAACTTTTGTAAGTAGATTATCATCAAAATCCCATTTACGTAAAATACAATGCTTTAACGATTATTGCATATTAATGATGGTAGCCCAGAGTCTTTCAAAATAATGAGCCTCTTCTGGGTTGCTGTGGTCATTCACAAACGTAATGGCCTTCTGGTAGAAAGTCAACGGGTGCCGTAACAGATTCTCCCTGGAGGCCGAAAAGCAGGCCGCATAACACGCCGGCACTGCTCTAGGGGGTTGGGTACCAAACAAGGCCTTGTAGAATTCACCCACTGTCGTCTCCGCTCGACGCATCTTGCCCGAGTTCAACTCCGCCAGCCACTTGCCGATGTGGGTAATTCGGCCCCAGCCGCCGTAAATTCCCTGCTTCTTGCAAAATTTGTTCCTCTTCGCGTTCTGAACGAACTCCATGGGGGCAAAACACCAGCTTAGATCCTTGCTGGTCCCGTGCCCTTGCAGAAAAACGGTCACATCGGCGAGGTTATGGTAGTTATTGATGATGTGGTGTAGGTAGGTGTGAGCCTCTCGCCCAACGTTCGGTAACCTCTCCCACTTGTACATCTCAAAGGGCGGCCCCCTTTCCGATCCCTTATGGTACACGTGGCCAGCTTGATTCGCGTACGGTCTCAACCAATCAAGTTGCTCGTTGTACTGAGAGACTACAATCTCGTACTCTAGCGTCTGACGACGGGGCTTCACGATGCCGCTCATTGGTGGGGTGACGATAATTGACTTTCCTGCAACTCCTGCGATGTTTACTGGCAGACCGTTAACAACGGTCGAGTTCACACTACTTCCCTTCGACTTACCGGAGGGTAAAGCGTTCTGTTCGTCGGGAACAGCGTTCGGCTCGGGCTGATCAGGACGTGACGGGTACTGCCTGGGATCCTGCCGAATGTTGCCAGATTGCGGCGGTTGTGCGGGCTTTTGGAGGGCGTTCGTGTTGACACTTGGTACTGGCGAATGATTCACGACTGTCAGAAAAAAAAGATGGGAAGGAATCGTTTCACTACTTTATTTCATTATCAAGGTGGATAACTATAAGGAGTGCGTCGTGCATAATATTTCCTGGCCTATTTAGGTACGAAAACATTAAAGAAGAATTAAGTATTTTAAGATTTTTTTGGAGAGTAATGGTTTTATTCACAATTATTTTTGTATATAAAGAATAATGTTACCGGAACATGAACACACATACGACGCTGTTGTAATTTTAAATAATTGAAAAATGCTGGCTCTACCGTAGCAAAAATCGTGTAGCTGGGAAAGAAGCATTACCTGTTGAAGTCCATGCAATTGACATGCAATTTTCGTTATGCTCCAGTGAGGTTCAACTAAACAGTAACAAAGTCTCATAGGCGTACATGCTTATTTGGCACAAATATGTTATAAAACAATGAAGAGTACTAGGGACCCAAGAATGGATCCCTGTGGTACCCCAATCTTTAACCAGTTTGCGCCGGGATTATTTTAACATCACCGAGCCGACGGGCGGGATTATTTTTAACGAAACTCGATCTGAGGCGGGTTCAGGCCGATAATACCAGGAGCACATCACCCACGCATTTCCAGCCTTGCTCGCTGCTGACAGACAATTCCGGCCTTGCTCGTGACGTGTTTATGCGTCATCCGTTTTGAATCCGGTGAAAACTTTACGTTTATATACGTCATCCGGCGCGAACTGGTTAACATTAGAAAACTCGGACATAATGCCATCAATTTGAGAGGCCTGCTTTCTTTGATCGAGGTATGATTCAAACCATTTAGAATTGGTTTTACATATACATGTACCATACGAGTAAAATTGGTATCACAAATCTTGCTATAGTCTTCATTGATACCCAGTGCACAACCATTTAAGGACGTTGATTATCAGTTGGAAATGAACGTTGAGGGCTTCATTATCTTGGGTTCAAAGGTTTTGTTGACTAACCACTGTTTACTCTTCAAGGCCAAAGGTAATTTCTATATGGCAAGGAAAACAATATTATTATTACTATTCGGCGGTCGCATTCAGGTTCAAGTTCAGATCCAGTTAATTTCTTTGTTCAAATCTAAAATATACAATGAATCTGGTTCGTTTCTCTTTGTGGTTCATTTTAATGCAATATTATTATAGGTTTTCCTGGACGATATCGGAAAATGTGCACATCAATTTGAACAAGATGAATTCGTTGTCGTGTTCACAATTAATCCCGTTTTCTATTTAACAAAATTATTGATAATTCTATTTCCATAAAAGTTGAATTCAGTCGTAAATAAAAACAGCGTACGATTTCCCGCAATGTGCACTGAATTCAGTATATTGATAATTCATTTTAGCAGAAATTTAAATGCACATTTGCAATACAGACTGTTCTTGTAATTTATCATTAACCGATTTCCTTAGTTTCCCAGGCAGTGTTTTTTAATGTATGCCTGGTCAGGCATTTGAATTCACTAATGCGTTAACAAATTTAACACTTGGGAACTAAACCAAGCCGGTTTCACGAAACGCTAAGACGCTTATTAAGAAGAGCATAGATGAGGAATTTTCCTTCCTCCGTGGGAAGAGTAACTCCTCCCAACTAGCGACTCCTGTTTCCTCTAGCGGTAAGAACAAACATGAAACAGACATAAAATTGTAATTGCGATGCGTCTTTCATAAGATGGGTTCAGTGAAATCGATCTTATAGGACACTGCCCGACACATCTTAGCTAAGATCGACCTAGCGGGGATTCGGTCCTAATAGTTAAGATGAGTCGTAAGATGAGTCGTAATATGAGTCGTAATATGAGTCGTAAGATGAGTCGTAAGATAAGACAAGTTTCGTAAAACACGCCACTTTTCTGCTCTGTTTTTTTTGTCGAGGCGGGTTGGCAGTTGTGCTCATAACCTGTATTATTATTCGACAGTGAATTTGCATATCTTTTCTGTAGGTATAAACTACGATCACTCAAGCATTAAATAACAACAATTAATACAATTAGAGAATATCGACCAGCTTGCACGTCGATGTAATGATATTCAAGCAATAAATTAATTTCTGCGTTATTATCAATATATACGCCAGCCGTTCATTATGTGCGATGCATGGTTCGTTGGCTATGTAATCCTGTAAGAAACATGTTATTTGTTCCATTGGGTAAGACACTGCAATTGCCTCTCTCCACTTAAAAAGATACGTCTGTTTGTTTCAATCCTATATAGTTATAGATATATACAATAAAACTAACCTGTAAAAATGTCATTTCAAAAGGTGGTAGCGATTTTGAGATATTGCCGAAATTCTGGAGCGGTTTTGTCCACGCAGGAAGAATAATCTGCATTGGAATACACAATCTGAGAAACGTCACTGCAGTAACGCTTCTCAGATTCAAATTTTTGGGGATAAAAAGTGATACCTTTTTCCATAACCGCAGTACTTCGAAGTGAAAAGTTTCTAAAAATGCATTATACTATCCAAAGCTGCTGTACTTCTAATACCAAGTAAGTTTTTAATGCCAATATTTTTTGGAGTAATTACCAAACGTATACGATCCCTTTAACTACAATTGCCGCTTCGCCCAGGAGTATAATCAATGGAACGAATCGAGCGCCCATATCAGGTGCCATGTGGCCCAGGGCCCGATTAACACGTGCGCTAATTGTATACCGGCGGATACATGCACATTATAAATACAAATTATTACATGTACTATGTATTATAATCATGAAGAGCATGCATCACTTAATCGTATCTTTAAGCATTTGGGGTAACCGTTCTCTTTGTCGTTTCTGTTTGATTTTTGTTTTACATTGTTTATGGTGTTTTGTTAGAAGTAAAATTTAACATTTTGCTTTTCCCCCCGAGATCTGATGCTCCCGAAAAAAATACTCTTGTACTATTTTGTTTTCTTGTATTTCGATATTAGTTGACCTCCGATAGACGATTACATTTTATTCTGGTAATTAAGATTACGTCGAAAGGAGCGCTTCTCCCAAATCTATCAAAAAAAATAATGGTAATACTTTTGTTTTTTGGAAAATGTGCAGGTTGTTGGTTCCGCGTCTCGGTGAATGGTTTCGATACGTTAAATGGCAAGGTCCATATACTTATACCGTGGCTCCCTTTGTGCACATTATTAAGTACCCCTCAGCGTAAAGAAAAGAAGTGTTGAGCAGTCAATATCGATATACCCAGCACGATATGTGGCAGAGGGGTACCCCCTTTTATCCCTATACTTTATACGCACTCAACACTATTGTAACCTAACCCATCCCCCCTTGAAACCTAAAACGAATTCCTGAGATTCCGGGAACACAATGGTCAACACAAAAGAGGGGTGGGGGGGGGGGGGGGTTTCTGCCACATATCGTGCTTCATATGAATATCGACGCCATCTTAACAGACTCCTGCTATTATTATGGGTTTTTTTTCTGGTTGACGCCAATGCCAGTGATTCCTATAGTTGGGTTCCCGGCATGAGTGTGTTTTGCAGCTTTGTGCAAGGCCTGCGTCGTTTATTTGTCGAAAATCCACGCGGTGACGCGCTGCAGTTTTATAGTATTACATGTAGTAGCGATAGCATGCACAGTGCAAAAATACGTCCCGAACAGCTAGCGACCTGACGTACCCGGCCACTATACAATTCAAATGGATCCTTTATTCCGTTTGTGGATTTTGGACAAATAAACAACAAAGTTCTTGCACAAGGCCGAACTATTCACTTGAATATGAATAGTTTATCCTCAACGATATCATGTAGCGATTCAATGTCCATTCGTTTTCTATACAATCGAACATGTACATAGTGTATTCGCATTTTGACCCATGGCATATTGTATATTGGACAAACACCAATAAGCCGTACGTGTTTTGATAATGTTATCATAACCATCATGCTTCATAATATGAAGCACGATATGTGGCAGAGAAAACCCCCCCTCTTTTGTGTTGACCATTGTGTTCCCGGAATCTCAGGAATTCCTTTTAGGTTTCAAGGGGGGATGGGTTAGGTTACAATAGTGTTGAGTGCGTATAAAGTATAGGGATAAGAGGGGGGTACCCCTCTGCCACATATCGTGCTGGGTATATCATGCTTGTACATGTATGTCTATAGCATTTACAATTTGTGCTGATTGTTACTCTGCCGAGCAATATGCAAATGCATCGCAAGTTGACTCGCATTTCCAATTCATTATTTCATAATCCCTTATTACACAAGACCAGGCGGTGTTTTATTTTTAATTTTAATGAATGAGCATACATGCACATCCGCACGGAAGCTACCCGTGTAACTTAAATTAGCTCAGGGTCAGAATATCTACAACAAGATATTACTGCGTTAGCCAGATATCCTCCCAAACATGTTCGTGTTAATAAATATACTTTGGACAAGGTTTTGTTTGAATATTGATACGAAATTCCGAAATCTAAATTCAAGTCGTAGTCACTTAAAGTAGTTTACCCAATGACTTATATAGGATAGCCACCAAAACGAGTCCGCCGCACTGAGGCTAAATTGGTGGGCGTCTTTCTGGACGATACAAAGATAGGGTGTGGAGCTAAACATATTGGTAAGCCAGAGATTAAATGCAGGCTTATCCACTATTTGTCACTCTACCAAAACTGTATCTATACCCACAGTAATTGTCGTCTTGTAATAACCCTAACTCCCTACACAACAAAGGAAGTTGGAGGAATTTGAAGGAATTGTATTGTTCAATAACAATGGTGAGGGAGTTAGGGTTAATGTAAACAAACTAAAAACCACTCGATCTGGTCCTCGGATTATGTTGTCGTTGTTGTTGGTTTTTGTTTTTGTAATGTAACTGCAATGAATTCGTAACTGTTTAAATTTGGCCAGGATGAAAACTGCGCAAATTTCTAATTTTCTTTTGAATAAATCGCTAGCGCCATACACCTGTGCAATCTAGTATCATTATACATCTGTTTGCGCGTCAACAATGATAATTCACGGATGTTTTTAACTCGAACTAAAGTATGCATTTCTTAAATTGTGTGTCGATAATAAAATGTTAAAACAACTGTGCTACATTTCCTGTGATCAAACATGCATTTATTTTGTAGTAAGTCGTTTACAGGGTAGTTTGAAAAGTGTGGATTCGTAGTTCCGAATCCGCACTTTACTAAAGATTCTAAGATACGAATCCACACTTTTAATATTATAGTCAAGTGACGTACTTATAGCAATAGTTTAACTGCGGCATATGACCCACGGGACATAACATACCTACAAAATAGTTTTCCCGCATATAACGGCTCTGCATTTCCAAAACATACAACAGCGTAGAAAAAAACCCAACCACATTATAATAATTATAATTCTTTTCAAACCAAATCACGTAAAACTCGTATTGAATTTCTGTTTCCAGAACTTCATTTTCTCCCCTGTCTTACCCAAAAAGATGAATCGCACATAAACCCGAAAGGAAAAAAAGAACCGTCATCCAGAAAAATTGAAAAAAATGTATTTATAGGTTGTTATTTCAGCGCCAACTCGCCAAGGGCAACAATAAAATCGCTCAGAACAAAAACAAAACGACCATTTTAATAATGTGAGATTCAAGAATAGGCCAATAATTATTACTCACCGATATAGGAAAAACCGGACTGCGATCGGTAATTAGCCGTAAGATAACCAGCAGCGAACGAAATGCTAATCAGGAGCGGTATGAAACACGCTCGGACCCCGGAGAGACGCCGATACTCGTTGGACATCGCGAAGTACGCCGGTCAATATGTGGTCACTGAAATAAATATACACTGGACTAGATCACACTAGAAAAAAACCTCACTATTCTATTCACGTCGAGGGCGTTGGTGGTGGTACGGTGTGATAGGAAGACGGTTTTTGTAGTTGTTCAGCTTGTCTTTATTGCATAGCTGCTAGCTAGCGATGCATGTACTGCAGTGTTCGACGCCCGGCAGGCAGCCAATGATTTCCTATCCTGCCAACGCGCTCTATTTATAGTTTGACCTCCATGGAGCGTGTGTCATAGACTCGGCGCTGCAAATACGGCAACCAACACAAAAATAGAAAGAAAGGGCGCCGCCTGGGCCCAATTTCAATAGAGCTGCTAAGCAAAAAATGTTGCTTAGCACAAAAAGTCTTGCTCATTAAAAACAGGTTACTAGCCAAAATTATACCTGTTTTTCATGCTAAGCAAGAAAACAGCTGATTATCAATCCAGAACAATAACGATCAGGTAGAAATTTGGTCTGTAACCTTGTTTTTGCCAAGGACAAATTGTCATGCTAAGCAAATTGTTGTGCTTAGCAGCTCTATGAAATTGGCCCCTGGTGACGCTCAGAAGTAGAGTGGCATCATTTTTTTGACTGGAAATTAAAGATTAAGACTCCTAGAAATATTTTCTTTTCAAATTTTGGATAGTTGAAGGAATGAATTTTTTTTATACTCGCCTCCCCACAAACCACCCCTAAAATATGGTGGCCCATCTCTGGGCCCAGGTCTAAATGTAGCCCCCCGCCTCTATGCCAAATAGACCCACGTATTGGTCTTTTTTGTGAACGGAATCCCCCGAGTTGGAAGCCACGGGTCACCAATTCTTGATTTCCACAACTATTTGTACAATCAGTCCAATTTATAGGCCCCAGGGACCTCTTATTCAAAATTGCGCAGTGATTTTCAGAGATTTCCGCACCCATGGACATAGCTCTATGCTATTGGTCCCGACCCACCATTATAATACGTCGTATATGTAACGGCGAGGCGACGGTGGCCGCGAATGGACATTGTTGCTACTGTTTAAGTAAGAAACATCTCCTAGCAACGGCGAATGCGTTCTGTTAGCTATTGCGCAGACCAACGACGGGAATGGTTTTCATTTTCTACTCTCTTTTAGTATTTGAGTTAAATGACCTTTTTTGTGGCTTAATTTTTCACGATTGCAACATAGTATAGACTGCAGTAATCGATAAGGAATAATATAATTATCATATTGTGCCGCCGAGTCCAGTTCAAACTGTGCACCATATCCTTGTGTAAACAAAATATGAACTTAAAACTCAAACTATCATAAAGTTTGGTCATTCCTCCCATGTAAAAAAATGATTATTATAAGTGATATCGCTGCAACAAAAACAACGCGAGGTCGATTCTCCATGACTCAGCCTAGTTTTATTATTGTTTAACACGAGTCTTTTTGTTAGATGCTGGCGATCGATACAGTGATGATTTATACAACCTTGGTCCTTTCTATTATTCAACACCTGCTTGTATGTATCTGTGTGTATGTGTGTGTTTCTTTAGGGGGGGGGGGGGGGGGGTAGTAAACCAGTGATGGATACTTTTGTTAAAGCATTTTCTTTTTATATCAAATTCATTATTGTGGTGTTTTCAGAAAATCCAATTAAAGCTATCATCTTTCAGACACACAGCACGTTTTAAGGCAGAACATATACCAGTATGAAAGTAGAGTTTTAGTCTTAAAAACAAAGATCGTTAATTATTAACGTTGAAATATATGTAGGAAAAATTACTGAGGTTTTGTTTTCAAACAATCAACTGACAAAATTGTGACAGTGCCTGCTAAACAATCTGCTTAACACTTTTGCGTTTTAAATCTGTTTGCCACTGGTGTGGGTTTATTGAGATTACTAGACTATGGCGCAATCGTAAAACAATGACATTACACTCCCAAATTTAATTATCTTCACCGAGACCAAAGTCAGCCTTTAACCCTTAATTTCCTGGGGTGTGTGCAAAACTGTCATATTGATTTTGGAGGATTTGGGAGGGTAAGGGTTAAACTAATAAAGCCAGAGCATAACGCCGAAGCCCGGCCACTGCAAAGTCGAGGTTTGGCAACCCTCAGAGTCGTACCAGTACCAGGTATTAGTCTCAAATCACTTTTTCTTGGCGTTGATTATGGTGGCTCAAAGCCTCTCAAAGTAATGCCCCATTTCTGGGTTCGAATGATCATCCACAAACGATATAGGTTTCTCGTAAAAACTAACAGGGAACCGTCTCAGGTTTTCCCTGGACGCAGAGATGCCGTCATACACTGGTATTCTGCCCGGGGGTTTGGCCGGTTTCAAACGAAGCCGTGTAAAACTCGCCCATAGTCATGTTTGCTTTCTGCATATGGCCGTTCTGAAGGGCGCTTTCAGCCAGTTGTCAACTTGAACATGGTGGGGGCGCCCCAGGCTGACTAAACTGAGCGTAATTTTGCAGTATTGCGGGTGTCTCTTGGCTCGCTCGACGAACTCCATCTGGCTGGCAAATTAAAGCACCAATTCTTATGCTTCCGACCAGGGGCCAATTTCATAGAGCTGCTCAGCACAAAAATTTGCTTAGCACAAAAAAGTCTTGCTCATTAAAAACAGGTTACTAAATCAACTAGCCAAAATCCTACGGGTTTTTTCATGCTAAGCAAAAACCAGCTGATTATCAATCGAACACAATGAAGATCAAGTGAAAATTTGGTCTGTAACGTTGTTTTTGCCAAGGACAAATTTTCATGCTAAGCAAATTATTGTGCTTAGCAGCTCTATGAAATTGGCCCCAGTCCGGCCCGTCCCGTGCCTTGCAGAAAGACGGTTATATTGGCGAGATTGTCGTCATTGTGTCATGATGATATGGTGCAGGTACGTGTGGGCTTCTTCTCCCCACGGCGTTTGGCAACTTCTTCCACTTGGACCAAAGCCTCTCAAAGTGATGACCCTCTTGGCTCTGGGTTCTTATGATCATTCACGATATTACTTTCTCGTAAAAACTAGCAGGGAACCGTCTCGAGTTTTGCCTAGACGCAGAGATACAACCTGTCTAAATAACTGGTAGTACGTCGGGGTTGGTGCCATGAAACAAAGCCCCATGGTGCATAGTCAAGTTTCAGCATCTGGCCGTTCGGAAGTGCTTTCACGTCAGCCACTTGCCAAAATGCCCAAGGAAAATTGATTTGGATTCCCAACTTATGGTGACTTTTTTGGTGTGGGACTCTCAGATCGTTGGCCTACAGTACAGCTAATGAGAGTCTAACAATTTTGAACTAGGCCTGATGATCAATATTTATTTTACCTACCGTGATGTGTAGGATCGAGCGTACCAACTCGAATTTTCTAAGCTTACGATGCTGATCATGGCGGCGGCGGCGGCGGCGGCGGCGGCGACAACTCTAACAACTCTAACACCTGGCGTGGCAGTATATCCATGATTTTAGCCGTCAATGTCATCTTCAACTCCTGGTTGGACTGAGTTTGTGAGTATCCACAGCGATGCTGCAATAGAATAACTCGCCTCCAGCACGATTTGGTGAATTTGCACAATAGCTGCTGGCAATGCGTGAGTGCGGCCGTGGAATGTAATTTATGGAGCAAGAATAAGACGGAATTGAGGAACTCCCCTTCTTTTGTCATATGAAGCAATATGGGACGGAGAGAACCCCCCTCCTTCGTGGTGGTCATTGCGCTTTCGGAATGTTGTGGTTTCTTTGAGGTTTTAGGAGCATATGAAGCGCGATATGTGGCAGAGAAAACCCCCCCTCTTTTGTGTTGACCATTGTGTTCCCGGAATCTCAGGAATTCCTTTTAGGTTTCAAGGGGGGATGGGTTAGGTTACAATAGTGTTGAGTGCGTATAAAGTATAGGGATAAGAGGGGGGGGGGGGTACCCCTCTGCCACATATCGTGCTGGGTATATTTAGGAGGGGTGCGTTAGGTATAACCATAGAGAAAGGAAAGAGGTAACCTTATTCTAGGGAGTGTATTATAGGTATATGGGGGACTAATTAGGGGGAGTCACTCGGTCCTATATGTTGCTGGGTATATTATCCTTTGTGGTGGTCATTGTACATGTGTTTGCGGTATGTTGAGGTTTGTCAGGAATTCTTGTTAGGTTTTTAGAGGGGTGCGTTGGGTAACAATAGTCTAGAGAGTGTATAGATATTGCTACGCTAAGGGGAAGTCCCTCGGTCTCAATATATCGCGCTCGAGTTGGAAGGAAATCGGAAATATCTCCACAAGGTTTTTCACGAAATAGATATATGGACCGACTCAAATTACTCAAAAACTAGGGTTAGGATGTGTGTTAAGGTTTAGTGTTTTGGTTAGGGTATAATATAGGGTATATTAGGTCGAAAGTTCAACCCAGGAAATTAATTGTGGCTGAAATAGGCACATTTTGAGAAAAAAATATCGACTTTCTAACCATTTTGTACACGAGAACATAAAATACGAATGTGTGTACGTGAACATGTAATTATAATAGTTTACCACGAGGTCAGAAATAACGCCGAAAGCCATTACATAAAGCCACATTTTTGAAAAGAATGCTTCACCCATCTGAAATTATCTGAAAATACCCACAACTGTCTCTTGTAAATGGAGTAAATGACGCAAAAAAACAAACAAACAAACATTATATTCTATGTCTTTGTGGTATTATTCATTCGCAAAAAGTTTAATACATGACAAATTGATGCAACTAGGAAATTTCGACAACTGTAGGGAAAGACAATTATGTTCAAAGTCCCTAACATGCTTTTCTCCTAAAAATAAATATGCCTTCAAAAAACATAATTGGCATTTTTTTTTATTTATAATTTTTCTTTATACTTCAGGAAAAAAATTTCTCGTATATATTGAAGAAAACTTCGAGAAAATATGAAAAATAAAAATGTTATAGCTCGTCAAAAAAATTAAATGCAGACCACAAAACAAGAAGCAGGTATTATGTGGACTAATATTAGTCTGTTATTTAAAGCAGACATATTTATGACAAAAAATATAAATAAAATAAACCAATTGTATATTCTTTACAAGAATAAAAGGTGGGAAATAGAAGAGGGGGGGGGGGGGGGGGGGGGGGGGGGGGGGGGGGGGGGGTTGGAGAACAGGATAGGGAATCTTTCATGAGGATTTATTGGGATAACGCATCATGACATTTTAACGTTTTTGAGTAATGACAAATTGGACTAAATCAAACTGTACTTTAAATCTTCCTATTACCACAAATAATTATTAATGAACTCAAATTTCAAATCTTTCTCCTCTGGTCAACAAAACATAGAACGCCGCGATGTAATTATCAACATTTTTAGCGCGGAATTGGAAGCAATTTTTCGCTGTTTATGCAGTGTGGTCCAAGGTTTAGAGGCCTGGGCATTTGTGACTATAAATGGCATCCGTTTTGCCTGATAACTTGCCCAATTGGAACTGAACTAGTTTCTCCAGATGGCCTCTAAAATTGGTGGCCAACTAGGTGGCCACAATGCCTAGGTGGCCCGCAATGCCTAGGTGGCCCGCAATGCCTAGGTGGCCCGCAATGCCTAGGTGCCCGCAATGCCTAGGTGGCCCGCAATGCCTAGGTAGCCCGCAATGCCTAGGTGGCCACCAATGCCTAGGTGGCCCGCAATGCCTAGGTGGCCACCAATGCCTAGGTGGCCACCAATGCCTAGGTGGCCACCAATGCCTAGGTGGCCACCAATGCCTAGGTGGCCACCAATGCCTAGGTGGCCCGCAATGCCTAGGTGGCCCGCAATGGCTAGGTGGCCCGCAATGGCTAGGTGGCCCGCAATGCCTAGGTGGCCCGCAATGCCTAGGTGGCCCGCAATGCCTAGGTGGCCACCAATGCCTAGGTGGCCACCAATGCCTAGGTGGCCCGCAATGCCTAGGTGGCCCGCAATGCCTAGGTGGCCCGCAATGCCTAGGCGGCCACAATGGCTAGGCGGCCGCAATGGCTAGGCGGCCGCAATGGCTAGGCGGCCACAATATTTAGGTAGCCTGTGAATGCTGACCAACATAGTTACTCAATGCCGACCATCTGTACAAAAAATACCACCAAGCATGCCTTGTCCGTTATGAAAAAAGCTATTACCTACTTCACAGCAGTAAAATAGTTTATTTTTTTTAAAACTCTGTTCCAGTTCCATTTTTATATTGTCCCCATTTCTCCCCAATAATACAACAAAACACTCGTGCTAAAGGGTAATTTTCTTGGAAAGCGATATGGCATCGCCCGTATTGAGTCTCGGCCTTGGCAAGTCGCCAAACATCTCCGTGCCGTCTTGGACGCTTAGCGACAGCGCCTTCATGCTTGCGACCATGTGATCTGGCTCGGGCATTGGCACCTGGAAACAAAATAGTTTAGATTTTGTAAACGCATCACTCAAGGGCATTACGGCACTGTGCCACATTCATATCAAAAACTAGTATACAAATATTGACTGCTTTGAGTGGTATAGTAAAACTAGCCTCCCGAGGTGATCCATGGAGCATTCTATTTTCCCGAGGCGAAGCCGAGGGAAAATAGAATGCTCCATGGATCACCGAGGGAGGCTAGTTTTACTATACCGCGAAATAAAGCAGTCAATATTTGTTTTATAACACCTCACTCACAGATTCTGCACAATTTAAGCTTCCTGAAAGTATAGTAATGACAAAATCTCCGAATTATACCTCTCTCGATCATACGTGTACTTTGTTGCCTTGATGAACGGGTGCGAAGGTGATAGAGCAATGTTTACGCAATGCACCGAAACACACGTCTGGGTTTCAGTCACGCTTTCGTTGCTATGCGCATAATTCGTGTGTTGCTTTGCGCATAGTCCTTTTTGCGTGGTATAGTCTTTTTGGATAGCGCAAATAAAAAATAGTAAAAATAGCAAGTGACACGTGCCACGCTCTCGGCCAATCAAGACACAGAATCTGTGAGTGAGGTGTTATAATAAGTTCTAGCTGTGCTATACTTGCGCAAACTAGGACACGCACACAAAACGTCTCATTCACTTGTTTGGAACAAGAGAAAGGGTACTAGGTAGGGCACAGACCTTCGCAAAAATGTTCCATCTCCCATTCCTGATAATTCAAGCAATTACTAATGGTGTATATTACCTTTAACCAGTTCACGCCGGGATTATTTTAACATAACTGACCCGAGGCGCGGGAGTATTTTATATGAAACTCGATCCCAGGTGGGTTTAGGCCGATGGTACCGGAAAGCACACCCACGCATTTCCGGCCTTGATGGCTGCCGACAGCCTAATCCGGCCTTGCTCGTGACGTGTTGATGCGTCATTCGTTTTAAATCTGGGAACAACTTTGCGTTTATATACGTACTCCGGTGCAAACTGGTTAAAAGAGTGATCCAGATTTCTGATATGGATCCAGATCAATCTGAAAATTGTAATGGAATCATCCTCGACTCAAACTATCTTCCCACCAAGTTTTGTTAAAATCTCTCCGATCCTGCTAGCAGACAGACAAACAGCCCGACAGACACACAGACAGAGGTGAATACATAAACCTCCACCATCAACAAGGGGCAGAGAATCACCAGCATGTCATACCTTATCATCTTTGTCCTCGTCTTCTAGCGAAAGTTTCGCCTCGCGGTTCCAGACTGGCATCGAGATGGGCACAGAGGTGGCGAAGTTCTGCTGCGACCGGGACGACATCCCCCGGCCGGATATCGTGTGGGTCAGGTGGTCATCAGTCAGCGAGTTATCTGGGGGGAGAGACGGGGGAGGATTCTGGTGAGCTGCGTCTTGACGTACGTAGGGGGAGGGGTATAGGAGTGAAGAAGACGGAAAGGAAGAAGGAGAAGAGAGATTTAAGCTCGAAGACAAAATCAAAGAAAATATGAAATCAAAAAGGACAGAAGATAGAATTAAGAATAGAGGGGATTTGAGAACACGCATTCCGACTACAAACATCCTGCCAATAATAGGTGGTTTTTGCATTAACCCTAACCCTAGCCCCAACGATCTAGCGACTGACTTTTCTTCTATTCTGATTGGCCACTCACCATCAGTGCTGCTCTCGTCGTCTGATTCGTAAAACGGATCGCAGTCGTCGTTAAAACCGTCCAAGTCAAACATAGCTGCGGGTTTCAATAAAGGGATTTTAAAAAAGGTAAAAAAGAGCTAATAAAAAGAACAAACATGGCACATAATCCTTTATTTTAAACTTTTCCTGTTTTCTTCAAGACAAAAATAGCAAGCTGTCCATTCTCTGGCACAAGAGGGCCAGGATACGTACAAGGTAAAGACCGTTCTCTCTAACACGCGAGGGCACTGTTTTTTACAAAACCCCAAATTTTCCCAATGTTTAGTTTTAACCCTATTTGAATTCTAACAGTCCTTACCTCATAGGGAATTAAGGTTACCAAGCGTGATTTTGCTAGTTGGTGCCAACAGCAACCTTTCTCGACTAAGAAAACAGCGTTCGCATTGGACTTAATATTGTCAAAAGTTACCGTACGTGATTGTCAAAGTTCACGGTGTTAAATCCTCCGCTAGAAGCTTGGGCCTGTAGATCTTACTGTTGCAGAGGGTAACATGGACGATTTGACAATGTTACCCTCTGTCCGCATTGGATTTAATTTGGTTAAAGTTGACAACAGTCTCCGTAGGTTTTACCAAAAAAAGTCCAATGCGAACGCGGCTTATGTCTATCAAATCTATACTAGGAATTGGCAAAATGTTGACGTACTGTCAGCGTCGGGGGTTCTGTGTCTGGTTTTGGTGACCTCTCTAGATGTGGCACCCGACCTCTGCGGTCCTCCATATGTCTGTAATATCAACAAAGAAACAAGGGTAGCTGACTATAGTAAGGCAAACAGACGAGCCATTTTGGAAATCATGGCTTCATTCTGAGCTCTGGGATTGGCTAAAGCCACTTCCCATAGACATTATGTTATAGCCAACAACATTGGCTATGGCTGCCAATAACACCAGTACATTCAGGAGCGGCTATAGTCACTTCCCATAGACACTGTGTTATAGCCAACAACATTGGCTACAGCTGTCAATAACACCAGTCCCTATGGGAGCGGCTATAGCCACTTATTATATAGACCGTGTTATAGGCAGCCAAAGCCGTATCTCACCTTGACCGACACTTCTCTGGGTTTCTCCTTAACTGTAGCCATTTCACCATGAAACGTCCTCGGGTAACTCATGCTAATTGGGGGAATGCTAGAATTGACTGTCGACAGGAAAAGAGAAATAAGAACAATGACAATGATGTATCGAGACATACCCCAGTATCAATGTTATGTATTCCGCTGGCAACTCCCAGCTATGGAATGGTCTGGTGTCTGTGTGCCATTCTCATCTATTGAGAACAATGTATTAGTGCTGAACGTCTCTTACGTAACTATGCAAGAGCTTGCCCCGAATCACGTGATATAGCAACAGTGGCTTTAGTCTGGAGAATTCAAAGTTAAAACCTTCCAAGCATTAAGCAAGTCAGTGTACCAGATGTTATTTAAAATTAATTTGCATCTTATGGCTTATTCTCTTTGTTATCAATGAATTTCTGACCTCCCTCCCCTTTTTCGATAACTCCACCCCTCTAAAAGCCTTCAGGAGTCAAGGACCTTACCTCTATTCGTACTATGGCTGACCGGGGAATGCGGAGGGGTCATGGTGCTTTCTAGCATTGCTTCCGTGATGGAATCTTCAAGGCTCTTTTCGTCAGCTTCAACCATCAATCTGTGGCGAAAGAAAAATGACCGTGGCTGGATTCGAGCTGCAGACCTTTTGACCAGTTCGCTCTGGGATTATTCTGACATTGACCTGATCCAGGCATCTGTGGGTAGCACACCCTGATATTTCCGGCATCGCTCGCTGCGAGTCGGTCACTGACAGATATTTCTGTGTTTATCCGACTTTTATTTTAATTTTTTTAATTTTTTTAATTTTTTTACGAATGGAAGATTGTTTTCTTATAATTCATAAAATAAAGATCAGCAATGGGGTAGATTAAACATTTTGTTACAGAAGATTATACTCTATGCATAAAAACATTGTTGAAATTCAGCGACGGATGCAGCACTTACCCAACCATGAGGTTCTTATCCCTGTACGCCTTCTTCTGTATCGAGTTATAAGCCATCTGCTGATCTTCTGTAAATTTCCTGACAAAGAAAGTGACACATTTACATAACTACGATGTATCCAAACGATGGTGTACATTTCCCCCGCATGCACTGCAGCACTGGTTAAAGTACCGGTAGGCACCTTTCTTTTTATGGTGATTCACTGTAATTCACTGTAAAGGCTCCTGCCTATGGACAAGCTTACTTGATTCTCTCCTCCATGGACCCCTGCTCTTTAGTCAGGTACCGGGACAGCTGGTCCTGCAAGTCTCCCACCATCTTCTTGAGAAAATCTTGGTTACTTGTTGTAGGATGCCCTGACAAAATAAACAAGGATTTTAACTGTAACTGCATCCTACAAAGTACTACAAAATGTCTACCATGTCAAAATTGGATTCATCTTCAATCCTCCAAAATCCTCTGTTATTTCTTGACCTTGCGCTATAACTAATAATATAGGTCTAAATTATTCACAGCAGATTTCCGGAGGACTTGCATTGAAAGCGCTCTCAACTTACCAAGTGTTGGGTTTTTTGTCTTGCTGACTTCATGGAGGCAAACGTGGAAAAGAGACGAGAAGTCCGGAGATTGGCGTAACTCTTCTTGGTTATCTGCGTCACTCTGCAAACAAAGGAGGAGGGAGTAGCAGAACTAGAATTTCACGATATTAACCCTAACCCTCCAAAATCAAAAAAAAAATCAATATAATTTTGCACACACCCTATTCCTAGGGAGTTGGGGTTAAAGGAAGAAAAAACAACAAGATTATTTATTGTCAATCGGGGTTATAACCCAAAAACTGGTGAGGAAAGAGGTGAGGGAAGAGGTGAGAGAAGAGGGGAGGGGGAAGGGGTGGGTGGGGGGGAAGGGTTGAGGAAGAGGGATTGGGGGGAGGGCTTGGGGGGGGGGGGGGGGGACGGGCTTGGGAATGGGAGGGGGAGATGTGTTGGAATCAGCAAAAGAAACTCACCACCAGATTTAGACTGACCAATACCCTGTCCATTCCCTTAGTGGAGTGCGTCGCGTAGCAATCCGTCTCACAGTTGGTGCAGGTCCTAACAACCCACTCACCAACGCTGCTTCGTCTGATTAAATACTTCTGCTCCTAAAAAAAAAATGGAAAGTTTAAAGGGTCCGTACAGATTCCAAAAATAAAATAACACCTGGCTTTGGAGTTTGACTGGATGGAGATTGTTTTAGGCTAAGCACTTGCATGACACAAACCTACGATTTGACTGAACTTACTTCCGATATGCCGCCCAGGTCCAACTGTACTTCGGCCAATTGACCCCTGAAGAAGCCCCCCTGTCCGGCCGGTAGTCCGAGCACCGATGGGTCCAGTGGCTTGGGTACTGCTTTTGTATGGATGCTAATGTTCAGACACCTGCAAGTTAATCTTCCCATGGTGTCAATTGATTATATGTGTATGCCAGTAGTACCTAGGAAAGGAGAAGGGTATAAAAAAAAAAAAAAAAATTAAGCAGGGATGGAATAACTTGATGATGGGAGAAATCAGAGTTTTAAAAATACGGTTATCCTAATTTTGTTTTCAAATCAAATAATGAGTTGATTTCTCAACTCTCCATAGACTTTGTACACACTCAATAAAGTAGCATTAGCATACAACATTCTTTACCTCTTTTACCCTAGGCCCACAGTAGGGGCCTGAATGTAAAAAAATGAACCACCAAGGCACCATCAATAGATTAGTTACATCGAATGTCGATCAAAATTCAACATATGGAAAAATATTTATAAGACACAACCTTCATTGCTTTTTGTACAGACACTATTTCGAAATAGTAATGTTCACATTTTATGACGTACGGTACAACATGCGAGGTTATTTCGAAATTATTATTAGCATCACTCCACATGTCGTGATATTAAATGCAGTCATCATCAGCCCTCAAATTAAGTAGTCATCGCGCGCTCCAAACGTAAAATTAATATTTCCTCCAACCAAGTACATGCATGTTCCTTCTTATTCCTCCATTAACTTACCACTAAAACCACAGAATTGCAACCAAGTTCATCAAGCTTGGTCGACCTCGAGTTGTCCAAAACTGCAAAAGAAAGTCCCTAACCCTTCACGACGGCATTTACTCCACAAAAGTTCGCAGGATTTGCACTTTTGTGCAAGTTTCACTTCAGCTAGCTGCACTGTATGTACTGCATGCAGTGGAAAATTTCGCAAGTAGGTCAGCTGGGGTCAATCATGTGACATTTGGACTGTTCCATTTTTAATGGGGGTTCACCAAACTGTAACCGGAAAATCAAAACCAGCAAAAAATGTAATAAAACTCGTCAACATTTTATACTTTTTTATTCATGCAACATTATTACTTTACTCACGACAAATGGAACATGTCCATTGTAAAAGCAATGAAAATTACCAGTTTGAGTTATTTTTTTCAGCGCGTAGACTAGCACAAGTTTATTTATTAACAACACCCATTGTCGAACCATAAATCTATTTACTCATTGGAGGATATCAGGGTCAATGACATGACGTGACACAGACAGTTCATCGTTTCAACTTATAAGAATTTTTTATTTTGAAATTTAGTTGACCCGTGGAGCTACCCCCAAATGTTTAAGCTTACATAGACTTGTAATATTATTGTTACCAAATTAGGCCCAATAATAGGGTCTCAAAAGGATCATGAAATATTGGTGCCAATTGTCACTTTTCAGGTTCACTGCTATTAATTCGGTGTGGAGTTCAAACTTACTTTCTTAGATTTATTTTTTAAGTCGCCATTTTTAGACTTTATGTATTTAAAACTAAACACTTCATATGAGAATGTGTAGAGTCAAATATTTGCCAAAATGCACATCTTTTTATTTTATTTTCCATGAGAATTAAGGTAGTAGGGCAGGGTTGGAGGTGGGCGAAACACAAATGCAAGTAACCTTTTTCAGGGTTTCTAGCTAGATGTTAAAATTCACAAAATTCTGCTAGATTAAAAAAAAATATCCGAGGATCTTGGTACTGCACTGGTAGATATATGTAGGAGATATTTGAGTTTCCTAGGCTGAAATTGACTCTATTATTAAATATAGAGTCAAGACAATCTTTTGCAAGTTGATTCAAACATTATTTTATGTAAATATTCTTCATTTTTATTAAGTTTAAACTGAAAACTGAAGTTTCGTAATCAACACGATTCAGAACTCAATATAAATCTATCATTTCTAACAACATCCTACATTTCAGGACCATATTAAAGGTAGTATACACCATTGGTCATTGCTTGAATTATCATAAATGAGTAGATTTGGGGGGTTGTATTTATAGTAAATATCGTTTAACTGAGCTGTCCGAAGTTTTACAATCATGGATGCCGAGAAAAGCACGAAAAACAGCGTTTTTTTTCAATCGGCATCGAGCAGTTATTCTTATGTTATCTTTGTTTTTTCGCGCTCGCCGTCCGGCGATCGCGAATTTTTCATTATAAAATTCAATTTTTCGGAAGAATTACAGGATATCTAGCGCAATCATTTTGCTGGATGCCCAGAATCAACATTTACTTTCAGATGAGTAAGATATTTCTTAATAATTTGGTAGTAAATATTTTCGATATCTGCAAATGGTGTATCCTACCTTTAACCCTTGCTCTATTAAATGAGAGTTGTTTTGTATGTTTTGTAATAAGTAGTGTGCAATGGAGGATTAGAGTACCCTAGCTATGATTATAATACACAGGCATTTTTGTGGAGGAGAATATTGAAGTGCGTTGGAGCGTAAACAAGAGCAAGAGTTAAAATATTAATTCGTTATACTGCCTCTGTACACCTTAACAGAAGACTAGACGCATCTGTACCTCCCTTATCAATTAAAAAAAAAGGTGTCAGTTCAGAGACTTTAAATCTTATATTTGAAATGAATCAGTCTGAATTTGGATGGTCTGATCTTGGATTTTGGTCCACATTGTCCACCTCGCGTTTATGGGTGGGATAATGTTTGTTTAGAAGTTCACTTCGTTGAAGGAAAGCTTTTCCACAAATCCCGCAGACAAACTGTTTTTTGTCGGTGTGACTGCGTTGGCGAGCGGAAAGCTTTTTTGGATCGACGAATGCTGTGCTGCCCTTTTTTACCACAGCGTGCGTGACTTGGTGCGCTTTTAAACTGCCGGGCTGCGAAAAACCCCGGCCGCAGATTCTACAAATGAAGGGCTTCTCGCCGGTGTGAGTCCGTGTGTGAGCTGCGAGTTTGCTCGAATGTTTGAAGTTTTTCCCGCAAAACTCGCAGCTGTACGGCTTCTCGTGAGTCAGCTGGTGTTTGGTGAGGTCGCCCTCGTGAGAGAAGCTACGACCGCAACAGCCGCACACGAAGGAGTGAGTGAGAATGTGGGAGACGAGGCGCGTTTTCCGACTGAACACTCGGTCGCAGATGTCGCAAGCGTAGGGTTTGTCTTCCGTGTGGGTCGCTCGATGATTGTTCAAACT
The DNA here is from genome assembly GCA_037893245.1 of Crossaster papposus. Classification (NCBI taxonomy): domain Eukaryota; kingdom Metazoa; phylum Echinodermata; class Asteroidea; order Velatida; family Solasteridae; genus Crossaster; species Crossaster papposus. Next base: position 250,704 of record JBAIAA010000465.1, read on the forward strand.
GCTCCGTTGCGAATACGCTTTGCCACAGACTTTGCAAATAAACGGCTTCTCATTGCTGTGCATTCGCTGGTGGGTCGCGAGCTTGCTGCGAAAGTCAAATGCTTTGTCGCACACTTCGCATTTGTAGGGTCTGCTGTTAGTATGCGAAAGACCGTGCTTGTCCAAATCGCTTTGCTGCGGAAACGCCCGACCGCACAATCCACAGATGAATGGTTTGTCACCCTCGTGCGCTCGGGTGTGGACGAGGAGGCTACTTCTGCGGGTGTAAGCCATCCCACAGATGTCACACGCGTGTGGTTTTTCGTCAGAGTGGGTGCGGTGGTGGTTTTTCAGGCTGCCCTTTTCAATGAAACCCTTGCCGCAGACGGCGCACGTGTACGGTCGTTCGCCGGTGTGGACGCGTTGGTGGATGGCTAGCTTGCTGGAGTAGATGTAAGACTTGCCACAGATGTCACAAACGTAAGGCTTCTCTGGTCCACTCGGAGCTGGAACTTGAAGTATGTGAATGTCCTCCATCTCTGAAACCTATATCCTACATGTACTGGCTTCAAATTCAAAGAAACGTCCGGGCACAGTTTTCTGCAACAAAGGCCAAAGCAAAGGGAAAGAAATTGTAGGCCTACTCAATTATATCAGTCAAGTACTGCATCGTGATTGTATTTGTAATTATTCTGGTAATTTAGCTTCACAGGTAGACCCTGGGTCCCTAGAATTTTTTGAAAATTCCAGCCATACTGCTTGTGCTTGTGACAAAAATGGCGATTCGGACAAAATGGGGATTTGGGGAAACAGTAAATTGAGTAAAACTATGGTCTTATCGCCACATCGTGATGTGAGCTTTTATTTTAGATTTAATAATAGATCTGGAATGATGTTATTATTTTATTCATGCCATAAAAACTATATGCAGTATGGTAAAAAAAAACTGTCACTGTACTGTTTAATAATGTGTCAAATACTGTCAATCCCACATCAAATTGTGAAAATAAAACTATACAATTTTAAATTAAAACATTTACATTGCACATTAATTACTCAACCAACTATATATGACAAGTTCAAAGTTGAGTGGGAATCTTTGGCCTACCTTTACAAGTGTCGACTGCAGTGTTACTGTAAACAAATTAATGTTTTCGTAAGGAACTCCAATCCGAATCCAGGGAAATCGCACACATTATTGCATTTTTTGCATTGTCTATTTTCCGGCGGGGTCCCAAGCTCCTGAATATAAATCGAAGCTGAAAATCGGTATACCATCGTTGGCGCCAGACTATTCACGAGTTGACTTGACCAAGTCCTCTCAGTCTCAGCGAACGTACAGGATTTATAAATAGTGAGCGAGTGAGTTTTTAGGGTTTAACGCCGTACCAGCATCAATGGCCATATTCACGGCGGGAACAAATTTAATTCAACAATTTTTTATTTCATTCAACAATTAATGTGAAGAAGTTACAGTTTTAGAGGTGGGAGGAAAACCCCAGAAGAATATCCTGGGGAAAAACTCACGGAGTCAGACAGGGACTGAAAACCCAATCCACATATTGGCCCAGGCCGGATTCGAACCCGGGTCATAGTGGTGGAAGGCGAGAAAAGAACCGCTACACCAACCCGACTCCCCGATTTATAAATAATACACATTACACAGACCAATTTATAAAATTGTTTATATTGATATATTTCAACATTTAATTTACAATTCATTTTAGCATTCCATGTTAAAAATATAACCGACCTACACTAAAATTAAAAATTATAAAAAGAAACAATTACCCTGAAATGTACCTACCAATCGTCAATGGCACTTTTTGTAAGGCTACATACAAAAAATTGATTGTTTCTCATCAGCGGCCGGGCCAATTTTTCGTGCCGGGTGGATATTTTTTTATATTTTATAAACAAAATATAAATGTACCGGACGCCCGAAAATTCCGAGATTTTTATTTTTTTAAATTTTGTATATGCTGTAAAAACACGCTGTTGAAAGCAATAACAGTTAAAACTCACGCAGGCCAAGTGAATGTTTCACCCCCACACGCGGTGGCGCCCATACTAAAACTGGGCGCTGGAAAACACCTGACGAGCTTCATAGATTTCTGTGTAGAAAAACGCACGGCATTCTGGGTAGCGTACATGCTCTGCCACGCAGCTGAGCCACGGAAGTAGTAACCTACGTTCGCAGGTCGCAACAAATATTATCCAATCAGAGCTAAATGCACATCAGCGCTTACCACCAACGCCCGGTACATGTACATGTACATGTATATGTATATGTATATGCGGTAGGCACGAACGAAACCAGCGCGCCTGTAATTGTTTAGTCAGATACCGGTTTCAAAGATTCGGCGACATTTTTATTCTATAAAATATAAAATATAAAATGCCCTGACGGACAATTTTTTCAAAAAGGTTCTGATGAGAAACAATTCATTTTTTTTATGTAGCCTAATGGAAATTTTTTTTTTTATTAAATTAAAAATAAAGCCAAAACCTTTGTTAACAACTTCCTAACTCTCAACAGTATCGGTGTCCTGATTTAATCCTAGTTCTATTGCGTTTCTGCATCTTTCACGTCACTGGTACTTTGCACATCACCGGTTCCTTTGTCCCGCAGTTGATTCATAATCTCTAGGTCTCCATGCGCCACTTCCATGCAGTTGCGAAACCTCGACATGCAGAGGTGCCAGCCACAGCGTGTGCAGCGGGTGTGGACGCGACGCGACTCCCGGTGCAACGACCAGCAGAGGGCGCAATGGCGGCTCATTCGGCTCCGTGCCGGCACATATTTGTGCAATGTGTCGCGGTCCTTACAGTCATCTTCACCGTCGCTTTGATCGGTGGACGTCGAGTCACGACTCGTCTCTGCTTCACTCGTGTCGGTGTCCGAGTCTGCCTGTAAAATGGAATCAGGTTTGCCCAGCAATACCAGGCCCTCTATTATCTGATCTAAGGAATCTGATTGAGATAGTATCTCCTCTGACCCAGAATGAAGACTCCTAACGTCTTTGGATGTTGAAAAGTACACTGCTAGGTGGAGGTAGTGATAGAAGAATGATTTGCCAAGGACGTCACTGCTTGAGCATTCTGTTGAGTCCGAGTTTGTAGTAGCAGAAATTCTGGTGAAATGGTCTTTGAGAATGAGAACCAATTCTGGGCACGGTACGAAGACCTCATTCCAAGTTGGAGGCATCACCATTCCGTCTTCACTCTTGATTGATAGGAGGTTTGAAGGAGTGGCATCAGTAGAAGTCACATTTAGAGAGCCATCATGCCATCTTACATTGACGGCATTTGAGACGTGTGCCGTCTTCGAACCGACATTGTTGTCACTTTTGACAGAGGGTAGTTTCTTCGAGCCTCTCAAGATCTTGTCCAATTCCTTTTCACCCTGTTCGCAGTTCTTGGCTCTCAATTTGGAGACATCATGCCCGTTGCCCGATTTTTCTTCAATCTGATTTGATCCAACGACCCCATTTGATTGCTCACTCTCTAGCGCTGTTAGTGTTCTGTTGCAAAGAGACTCATCCGAAGTTGACTTTCCAGGATTTGAACTGTCTACCTCTACGCCAGACATTTTTGTTCCATCCAAAGATTCTTCACAAGACGGCGGCAGTATCTTCATGTAGTTCAATATTTCTCCTTGAAATTCCTCTCCATCTCTTAAAGATATCTCCACAAAACATTGAAACTCAAACTGAGAATAGAAGACTTTAAATATTCTCTCCATTTGATCAAAAACATATTTCAGCTCCTTCAAAGGTGACCCGTCTTCTTCACTGAAGGCAGATTGTGTCTGAACAGCCTGATTTTCTGATCCAGTTTGTCGGTTGTGCTTCTTGTTTGCGGCACAATCTTCTTTGCGAGTGGTGAGCCGGACAACTTGGAGTAACGTGAAGAAGCGACTGCGCTTCATTAGGTCTCTCGGCCAGTGGTTTTGCTGGCCGGGTTGCTCCCGCCAGAAGGCACCGAAGCAAACATCCTGCTGCCCTCGCATAATCAAGATGACAGCGAGGAAAGCGTACATCTCCTTCACCGTCACCTCTTCCCAAGAACCGTCTTTGCTGGCAAGCAAGGGCTCCTCCAGAATCCTTTCCCAGCAGTCTGCGTTGGTCAAGTCACAGATTCTGGTGAGGAGATCGACAGTGAATAAAAGGAAGAATGACTGGAGAGGCCTACAGATGCCTCTCTTTAGGTCTTGAAGGACGGAGACTGGGTCGGCATGAGGCGATGGCGGTTCTAGTTTCTGCTTGCTGGAGGGCGGTTCCTTTTGGCAGATGTTTGAGTCATTTGACTGCTCTCTGTAGAAAGGACAAATTGCTTTGTTTAGTTATACTAGACATATATTTTGGCTCATCTTGTTGACTGTCACTTTCACTGCAGAGCACAGAAGTAGGCTCATTCTGTGCTTGCATCGGCCAGTTCTGACAGGGGACCACACAATCTAAATCGAGACTCGAACCAAGACTACGCAAGCACCTTAATCTCTTTCGGTTCTTCATCAATGCCACCGACAGTTTTATCCTTTCTCCGTCACAACCCTGTTCCTCCTCGTCACTCCCTGCCCCACTGCGGGACTTCAACTTGCTTCTTTCTCTTCCACCGTCGACCTCGATCTCTGTAGCCGATGTGCTGATCTGTCGAGAGGAGGGTTCGGACCACCACGTTGGAGTAACGGATGACGTGCTGGAGTCTACCTCACAAGGTCCCGGGGAGCAGTTTGGACTGTTGTTGTAAACCCTGCAACATAAAAAAGGCAAATCATGGATAATTATGTTGTAAGAAATAATGATCTAAAATTCGGTACCCTCTGGAGACCTGAACACAATGTGTATAATGGAGACAAAAGGATGCCGGAGGGTAAATTTCTATAGATAAATAGGTCGCCACAGGGAATTTCACGAATTAGATTTTTGGAGTGTGCCTCAAATTACTCAAAAACTAGGTTTAGGGTGTGGGTTAGGGTTAGTGTTTGGGTTAGGGTATAATATAGGGTATATTGGGTCGAAATTTCAACCCAGGAAATTAATTGTGGTTGAAATAGGAGCATTTTGAAAAAGGTGCCCGACTTTTTAAGCAGTTTGTACACGAGAACAAAGAGATGTCTCCACTAGGATACAAATTTGAGAGTGTATGTAGTATCCTGATGCTACTTAAGTGAGTGTGTACAAAGTCAATGGAGAGTTAAGAACATTTGGAAACGTTTTTAAAAACGTTTCTCAGTACCAGATTAATGTCTTTTCAGCATTTTTACACTGATTGACTTTCACCGAGATGATATATTGGCAGGATCAGGTTGCAACATTTTTTCCGAAGGCTTTTGAAGGACTGAGGATGGGGCCTCGGGGGTTAGGATTAAACTTCCTTTCATAAATGATAAATTAGACCCAATAGTTCCCTCGAGTACAGCAATGGCAACAAGGTAACATTAATTATTTTTCACATTTAAAAAATGGAATATTACTGCGGTTTCTCCGGTTCACACTCCGACTCCCACCATGGCGATTCGTCTGCGTCCCGTGTATCCCGCGCCGAGCGACGACCGTCAGAGTCTGACCACCATGATGGATTTGCAAGCGACAAACTTGGGACTGGACTGCCCTCGGTTTCAGACGAAACGCAATCTGACGACATATTGTCCCAGAGACCAGGATTTTACAGAGTTTAATTGACGTTTTCTGCAAAATGAAAACATACATTTCTCATTATTAGTCATAATAAATTAGATTAATTATTTCTTAATAAGCGAGTGGAGTGACGAAACCCCCCCCCCCCCCCCCCCCCCCCCCCCCTCCACTGCACCCGTACCCCACCTAACTTAAGACTGACAAAAAGTTAGTTACAATCCCCGACCCATAGGCTCAAACTTAAACTAAAAAGGGTGCCTTTCCACAAAACTAGCACGCAATAACATTAACAATAAATTGTGATTGCCAAAATCCCCACCCTTGGGCTTAAAAAACGTGACCAAACCCAAACATAAAATCTAGGGCAGCCAGGGTGGAGCAGCAATTGATAGGCACATTACCTCCACACGATTCAGTGACTTTGTAAACTATTGCATATTTACTATCGATCATGACATAAATCACTTTATTTAGTGTTTCACAACGCGCGCAAAACGTGTTTATTTACTCGATCCTGCCAATGGAGGGCGCTGGACATGCACCCATCGAGGATGGAACTTAATGATGAATATTCATAAGGAGATGTGTCATCTGACAAATTTATCAAAACAAGATGGCAGCCAACGGGGGTGTGGGATTTGTTCGGACGCGAAGGGAAAGTACTTTTCGGCGGATGATTTCTGATATTATTGTGGAGAGGGGAAAGGCATGCTGCCCCGACAATGCCGAAGGTAGCGTAGAACTAGCAGACTTGCAAACGGGCACGCGAGGTGGGCACTTAAACATGTTAAATGTGCTGCTGTCTTGTTGTCATGTTGTGTTTGCTTGTCATAAAATGTCATCCCTGGTCGGAGGCTGTTCCACCTATTGAACACGCCGCCGGGCAAGGGGGAAGCCCTCCATTCAATTTGTACAGGGAATTTTACGTGTTTTCTTAAATAAAAATATGAATAGTTTTTTTCCCAGTGTAACGTGGGAGATTTTGTTAACTATTACTATATATACAACAATAAATTTGGAAATATTTTAGTGTACAGTGTTGAGCAATAACTAATACTATTTAAAAAAAAACAATTTCACATTGACCACAACACTATTCATTCCCCTTTGAGTCCAGAGGGTGCTTAACTTTCAATGTGTCAATAATAACCTTATTAATAAATAATAACAATAATAATTTGCTCATAATTACAATTTACATTAACCCTAACCCTCCAGGGTATTTTGGCTAGAAACCCTGCCAGATGCATCAGATTGCATACTTTGTCACATCGACTTGTGTGCAGAGTGCAGCAAGGTCAAGCAGTCACCACAGATGCACTGTGCTGGGTTTGGCAGGGTTAGGGTTAACAGCAAAAGTGTTTTTTTTATATAATATTTTGTACACGCTTTAATTGACATCATTGGGCAGGAAGATTGAATTTTGTTTTTACAAGTGCAGGCTTTTTGTTTAAACACTATTCTTCAATTTTCACTATTATCAATATCAGTAATCGATTCATGATTCCTTTGCAGATGGTTTTGTTCATATTCCTATGGAAGTCAATTGTTTCTGGACGCAAGTTTTTGCCCAGCATTTCCTCACGGCATCCGACGAGCACAGAGATGACATGCTGTTTTTTGTTTACCGCCAAAGTTCTGCAACCAGAGCAGAAAAGCAGGCAAGTAATTAGGACAAGTTAAAAAAAAAAAAAAAAAATTGGAAAAAGTAAGAAAAAATGTGGTAGGGAATTTTGGTTAATGCAATTTAAAGTAAAATCTAATGTTTTTTCTATTGACATTTTTTTATATTTCATTGTTGTATCCATGGCAACAGAAGGACAAGGTAACAAACAAACAAATCTTTAATTTTTTTTTGCTTTAAACAAAACTGATAATTTTTCGGTTGATTCTTGGGAAATGGTTCCTTGTTTCTAATTGAATTTCAAACAGCTTCATGAAGTAACAGGACAATTTTCTTTTGTAGTTTTCATATGTTTTTAAATCATCTTTTAAATTTCTTCTTTAGCACTAAACAAAGTACCTTCACTTCGAATGATTCTTTGGAAAAGGGTTGTTTATTTCTGTATAGAATTACAAACTGTTGTTTCAAGATATCAAGTGGACTAAATATCCTAACAAATTTGATTGTTTGTGTGTTTTTTTGGTGGTTTATTCTATTATAATTCCTCATGTGAATTTTGGATCAGTAGTATTCACTACTTTTACCCACTGATATAACACTGGTACCCTTTGAATATTCATCCTATATCACTAACTACTTACTAATCTTGTTCGGAATTTCTGGAGTTGGTATACCCAGCACGATTTAAGGCAGAGAGAAACCCCCTTTAATGTTGTCTCTATACCCTATATATGTACACACTCACTCACGTTTGTTTATGGTTTAAATCAAGGATTTCCTTTGTTCCTCTGGACTATTTCCTTTGTTTGTACTTTTCCCGAGATTTCCTGAGATTTAGGGAACACTATGACCAACACCTAGGGTGGGGGGGGGGGGGGGGGGGGGTCGGGTGTGTAGGGGGGGGGGGGGGGGGGAGGGGAGGGGGATGCCTCTGCCTTATGTCTTATAGCTTGCAAGGTTTACTAATACTTCAGTTACAAGAAAGTGTCATCTTTCAGTGGAAATTGAGCCAAGAAAAGGGCCAAGGGAAATCACTAATCGGTGGAAGTGCTGTTCATTTGCTTGGATTTCTGAGTTTAATATCTGATAGAGCACAGATAGTGTTTCTTGGGTTAGCTTAATGCACACACTTGGTGGTGGGAAACACTTGTATTTCTACGTTTCTCCTGTTTTGAGCTAGTAGTAGAGCTGTCATAAAATTACCAAATATTCAAATATTTAAATAGCAATTTGGATTTTCCAAAAACGAAACAAACATATGCAGACTATGCAGAAACGACTGTGATGTCATTTTAATAATAAAGTTGCATTTTTGTATTGTCAGATGCCACGTTTTGCTTTTGGTCGACGGCTACTTTTGTTGTCGATATATTTTGGACCAATTCTGTTAGTTGGTGAACTCTCTCGACAGTTTTACACTTAAAAATACTCTAGCAGCCCAAAATATTTTAACAAACATATTTGTTTATATAAAAAATCATTGAAACAGAAGACTAATAGAACAATTTGCTTTTGTCCAATGTTTTTTTCTCCAGTTTTACCTTGCATGACATTAACATTTTCTTGATTCTTACGATGTTTCCTGGAGTTTTTTTTTTTTACCTCTGACCTCTGATCATCGTGTCCAGACTAGAATGGAAGTCTTCCGTAAGGATTCTAAGAATCTACCGAGTCTTGGCGATCCCAATATAGACTGGGAGGAATCAGTCTACCTCAATCTCATTCTACAACAGGTGAGTACTGAGTAGTCCTTTGAGTGATAGAGTCGCGTCGATAGTCACAAAGAGTTTTTGTGTCGCGTTGAGTCACAAAGTGATTTTTAGTCGCATCGAATCACTGCTTTTGAGTCACATTGCTTTTGAGTTGCTTTTGAGTTGAATTACTTACTTATGTACCATTTTGATGGATTGAGTTATGTTAACCCTAACCCTGCCAGATCCAGCACAGTGCATCCGTGGTGACTGCTTGACCTTGCTGGACTCTGCACACAAGTCAATGTGACAAAGTATGCAATCTGTTGCGTCTGGCAGGGTTTCTAGCCAAAATACCCTGGAGGGTTAGGGTTAATCCAAATAAGCTTTTTAAAGACCCTCTTAGTCGAAGGAGCCTGAAGTGCTTGCGTACTATCTTAGCATGAATCGTACGGGTCTTTAACATTAGTGCCTTCATTCATTTAATCCCTTACAGTATGACTACATCTTGACCTGTGCCGTCTGCACCAAGACAGAAGATTCCCTGTCTATCCTCAAGAAGCAATCCCAGCAGGTCTTCGCTTCGCCTTCCAAGCGGCGCATGGACTCCAAAGGGGAGGAGAGTGCTGTGTCTTACCCTAACATCTTCTTTATGATCGACAATTTTGACGAGGTGAGTCAGGTTACTTATGTCAACAACAAAAAATGCCCAAAATTATCAACCAAAGTGTCGTGGAATCTTAACCTTAACCCTAACCCTGCCAAATCCAGCACAGTGCATCTGTGGTGACTGCTTGACCTTGCTGGACTCTGTACACAAGTCAATGTGACAAAGTATGCAATCTGTTGCGTCTGGCAGGGTTTCTAGCCAAAATACCCTGGAGGGTTAGGGTTAACCATACATGAAACCTTTTTTAATTTTATTTCAATTTTTTGGGTAAATATTGTTTAACTGACCTGTCCGAAGTTTTATCGTAGATGCCCAGGAAAGCAAGAAAAACGTCGTAAGTTTTTAACTGGCGTAGGGCAGTAGTTTTTATGTTGTTCTTGTTTTTTTCGCGATCACCATCCGACGATTGCGATTGTTTTATTATAGAAAAATCAATTTTTCAAAACAATTAGAGGATATCTAGCGCAATCATTTTTCTAGATGTCTACAATCATTATTCACTTTCAAATAAGTAAGATATTTCTTAACAAGTCGGTAGTAATTTTTGTTGAGATCTGCAAATGGTTTATCCTACCTTTAAGGAGTTAGGGTCAATAATCAAATAATAAATAATAAACCCTGCGAACACAGCCGACAGGGAACACGAATGCGCAGTCCAATATTGGTGCCTCTTTGCCGCCGCTGCTGCGAAATTGCACCAAAATAATTCCCATCCATAATCCTTCCCCGAGGGCCTTAGAATTCTATCCACTTGGCCGCCCATGAGCACTAAAGTGCGCTTGCATTAAGGCTAATCGGGTTTACCTAAACATTAGCCTGAATAATATAATATTTCTTTATTTCGGTTGGAGGGGGGGGGGGGGGGGGGGGATGGGGGGGGGGGGGGGATGGGGGGGGGGGGGGGGGATGGGGGGTGGATGAGGCCCTGACTGCTTTATCAATTTTCCCCTGCTCACAGATCCTCGGGCTGACTTTATACATTAATGATGAGATATAAAGTTCAGTCTTCCGTGACGGTAATTTCTTTTTCCGACCGCCATATGTCGTAAGCTTGTGTTGGGGTCTAATGAGCCAAATATAAAACCGTTATTATTGTTTATTTTCACAGCGACTAAATGGCAAATTTAATCAAGTTGTTTTTGGTAAAATTTAGTTTTTATTTACAAAGGGAAAAGGGCTCTATTTAAACATGTATTTTGTTTCTTTATTGTATATTTGAATGAGAAATGGAAAGTATTTAAATTGGACGACTGTAAATTATTTTGTTCTGTTGTCTTGTGTGTGTCGATTGAACAGACAGAATGGAACAAAAATGCATCGAGAATTCTATACTTTTATGATGTACTTTTATTCCTTGTCTTAAAGATATGATACACCTTGGGTAATTGCTTGAATTATTATGAATGGGTGGATTTAGGGGGTTGTATTTTATAGTAAATATCGTTTAACTGACCATAGATGCCGAGGTAAGCAAGAAAAATGCCGTTCGTTTTCAACCAGCGTCGAGCAGTTATTCTTATGTTGTTCTTTTTTTTCATGATCGCCGTCCGGCAATCGTGTTTTTTTTCAAAATAAAATTCAATGTTAGGGAAAAATTACAGAATATCTAGAGAAATCATTTAGCTAGATTTAGCTAGATAGCTAGATACTTCTTAATAATTCAGTAGTAAATATTTTTTGATATCTGCAAATGGTGTATCCTACCTTTAAACAATACATCTGACACACATGATTTGGTAAATTCTGGTAATGGTTTGGTAACATCCCATCTAAGGGTGTGCGTTTACGGGTAGTACGGGACCCGGGTACCCTATTCCCGTCACGGTCGGGTACCCGGGTACCCGTGACTATTATTAGAATCATAACAAAAACCCGGAAGTATACACCGCGTCGGCACGTGCATGTACATCCCCGCTCACTCCACTAGCAAGCTGCAGCGCGACTGCCGCGCTGACATGGCGTGCTTACTTCCCTGCATTCCGCAACTAAACAAATGCACGGGCCTACTTTGCAACTCGGGGTTCGACGCAAACAAATTATAGTCACTCAAAACAGTGGCGGTCCAGTCAAAACCCTTTTCTAATATAAGTAGTCTGGCGGTCCAGTGAAAAAACAAAAACAAGATAAGTTAAGTGCGCGGTTTTCAGAGGCAGATTGTCAACAGCGATCCCGTATTGCATGGAGTTTACTCTCAGCTTGTAATAAATGTTTGTAAATAAATTGACTTGCCGCTCCCCATAATTGCCCGTCTACAGTGGCACGTCTTTTTACAAAATAAATAAGGTTCAATGAACTAAATCCTTTGAGTGAGCCGACACGAAATGTAGCAAAAAGCCCGACCGCAGATCTGCTGGGCTGGCCACAGAGTTGATACAATAGAACCAAATACCTCTCCTGCAGTATCAGGTTTCAAAACCACATTCCAGGTACAGGTCGGTGGGATCGTGAATTAATTCAGCACATTTTCCAAAAAGTAAACCTCGGAAAAACTTACTCAAAGGACAACTGTAACAAAACACTGATACAATGTCAGCCACAAGTTATAGCAGCTGTCAGAATTGTCGGTAAATAGACTTCAAAGGCATTTTTTTTATCACAATGACTACAAAGAAAGCACAATCATCCGTTAGGCTGCTATCTAGACATCGGGAAATTGTCGGTAAAGACGTTTTACTCATCAGATGTTTTCTAACAATTTATCGGCACGCAATGAACATAAAAGACGCTTGCCTTTCTGAAATAATGTGTCAACATTTACAAAGGTAGTTTCGGGTAATAAAATCGATAAATTGGAGCCGGGTACCCGCAATCAGCGGTCGGGTTACGGGTACCCGGGTACCCGGCACGGCCTTAATCCCATCGCTGTAAAACAACTGCATGGAAGAATTACACAAAGGCGTGTCGTGGTAAGTTGTCGTGGTAGGTTTCCGCAAGACCACGGCAGAAAAAGTACGATGGTAACACGGCTTTTGGTCCAGTAACTACATTACTTGTACATGAGACAGTTGGGTGTTAGGGTTAAACAAAGTTGTAACTTTGGTTTGTCTGTTTGTCTGTCTGTCTGTCTGTCAGGTGTTTGGTGAAGTGACAGTTGACGAGGGCCAGCTTATATGTGTGGAGGTCGTAGCAGCTGAGAAAGAAGGGCAGTATCGCAGCGTCATCTTCCTAGGATCGGTCAGATACGAGTCGCTCCGACGAGTCTATGCTGCCAGGGTGAGTCAAGCAATTCTCATGCCTATCAAAACTAAGCACAGATCGCAGGCTGATGTCAATAGAGTGCTATCTTTGGTTTGCGACGGTGAAAAACGGTACACAAATCTTAATTTTATGGCTGTGCTTACAGGATTAGGGCATTATTAGCAGGACCAATTTCATGAAGCTGATCAGCACAAAAATGTACTTAGCGCAAAAAGTCTTGCTCGGTAAAAATTGCCAAAACAACATAAAGCAAACACTAGCTGAATACCAGTCACAAACAATGAATATATCACGTAACCCTGTTTTTGACTAAGGAAGAGTTTTTATGCTATAAATTAATTGTTTGTTTCATGAAATTGGCCCTAGGTCCACAGTTCAATGTTTAGTGTTTGTTTGGAGAGTAAGTTTTCAACCTCTGACACAGCCTCAAATAATGTTTGTCAACACGACCGCAGGCGAGTATGACCTCCCGTGTGGCAGCTTCCATGGGCCTGTACGGCCGGGGCAAAGGTCGGGTGGAGTTCATACGGATGAAAGGGCCGGAGGGCAAAGGTTATGCAGAGGTCGCTGTTAGCCGGCACCATCGGATCGGCTCGGTGGATTACAGTAGCAGTGAGGATATGAACTCGGGGATGGAGAGCAATGTGGAGTCACCAACAGACGAGGTAAGTTGCTTTGGGGCTGTGGATATGGCTTTGTGGCATTGATGTGTCACAGTAAATATCTGTATCCATAAAGAAAAGTATCCTACGGCTATGACCTCCATGGATATATGATGTAATACAAAAAGTGCCCTTTGTAACCAAGGCTTAGTCTTAAAAGTGTTTAAATTGTCTGTTTTCTGGGTATGAATATGACTTTCTGGCATTATACACAATTTACTATGAGTGAAATTTTACTCTGGTAGAACAAACCCATCACAAGACAGCCCAAGACAGACGCAGTCAACAACAATCTTGTCAAGACGGCCTTAAGGAAGTCGCGCTCCGACAGCGAGACGTTAGGTCAGGTAGAGGATGACGAGAGGAGGGTGAGGGATGAGGAACGAGCCATGTCAGAAGGTAGGTATAGTGCTTAGAAGTAGACGCTTGCGGCAGCAGCGGTGGCAGCGGTGGCAGGTGAAGGATAATGAGAGGAGGGTGAGAGATGAGGAATGGGCCATGTCAGAGGGTAGGTATAGTGCTTAGAAGTAGACGCTTGCGGCAGCAGCGGTGGCAGCGGTGGCAGGTGAAGGATGATGAGAGGAGGGTGAGGGATGAGGAACGGGCCATGTCAGAGGGTAGGTATAGTGCCTAGAAGTAGACGCTTGCGACAGCAGCGGTGGCAGCGGTGGCAGCGGTGGCAGCGGTGGCAGCGGTGGCAGGTGAAGGATGATGAGAGGAGGGTGAGGGATGAGGGACGTGCCATGTCAGAGGGTAGGTACAGTGCCTAGAAGTAGACGCTTGCAGCAGCAGCGGTGGCAGCGGTGGCAGGTAAAGGATGATGAGAGGAGGGTGAGAGATGAGGAATGGGCCATGTCTGAGGGTAGGTACAGTGCTTAGAAGTAGACGCTTGCGACAGCAGCGGTGGCAGCAGAAGATGACGAGAGGAGGGTGAGGGATGAGGAACAGGCCATGTCAGAGGGTAATATATAATAATAATTCGGGAGCTAATCATCCTTACTCGCAGCTGAGAATCAGAATTGCGAAGGACGCGGTTACAAGGTCAACAAGATGACGAGTCCTGAACCCTAACCACCAGGCCACACTCTCCCATCTTCATATAGCAGTCTGAATTTGTCTGTTGAACCTCTGGCTCACCGTGTTTGATCACTGCGATGTCTGATTCCTCCTGTTTAGATGAGCAAGGCATCACCGAGGGATGGAGAAATCGCTGGATGCGACGGACGTCCACCGCGCTGAGGCGGTTCAAGAGAAGCCAGGTGGCTAGCGCCAGGCCGCTTACGCTAAACGTCCACTTAACCTATGTCACACTACCATGGTATCGCATTATAGGAGGTCAGTATTAGATCATCACAAGACAATAGCAGCCAATCAGTGGTCAATCAGTGGTCAAGCAATTACCAATGATGTTTCCTACCTTTAACAACTTTGTACATACTTTGTTCATCACGTGGTCAGACATGCGCTGTATTTTACGGAATTGCCCATGTTGGAACTTTGTTGGAAGTTTTTATAACGTAAAACAAAAATCTTACAGTGCACTTTTACCTTGAAATTTCAAAGTAATATAATATTCATAATTACAATGTACCTTGATTAATATTTCACTATTAATATTTCACGTTCGTATTGAGGTGTCATTTATTTTTTTCGTCCGCAGATGTTCTTGAAACACAAAAGCAACCGGTGCTGAGCTAGTATTAAATTCTCCCTCCACGTTACCATGCCAACTCAGGACAGTGACACCCAATTGCTGCCCCGCCCCCATCAGGCCCCGCCCATCAGGCCCCGCCCCTATTCCCGAATCGGTGAGGTATTTTTGCTATTTTTCTACGCCACCATGAAACTGCGGAGATAAATCTGGTTTGTTTTGCAGTTTCTTAGGATGGTACAGTAGAACGTCGCTGTATTAACCAGTTCGCGCCGGGATTATTTTAACATCACCGAGCCGAGGGGCGGGATTATTTTTAACGAAACTCGATCCAAAGCGGGTTCAGGCCGATAGTGCCGGGAAGCACACCCACAAATTTTCGGCCTTGCTCGCTGCTGACAGACATTTCTGAACTTGAACTTGGTGTGTTTATGCGTCATCCGTTTTGAATTTGGGGAAAACTTTGCGTTTATATACGTCATCCGGCGTGAACTGGTTAAAGGTAGGATACACCATTTGCAGATATCAAAAAATATTTACTACTGATTTATTAAGAAATATCTTACTCATTTGAAAGTAAATAATGATTCTAGGCATCCAGCAAAATGATTGCTAGATATCCTGTTATTATTCTGAAAACTTTAATCTTATAAAGACAAATTGTGAACGCCGGACAGCGATCGCAAAAAAACCTAAAATAACAGTTGTTTAAGCTTTTCTCGGCATCATTGACTGTAAAACTTTGGACAGGTCAGTTAAACGATATTTACTATAAAAAACAACCCCCAAAATCCACCCATTCATGATAATTCAAGCAATTACCAATGGTGTATCCTACCTTTAAACAAACACAGTGGGGTCCGAAGAAGGTCAATGCTCGTTAATAGTATACATTAAATTTGAAAGCCAAAGAAGACATTTGTTACATATGTGACCTGTTCCAACGAAACCCGGACAAAGTCGCACAATGTGTTTTGTCACAATGTACTCCTGAAGTCATTTCGAGATGGATTTTACCATTTTGAGGTTTTAGGTTTTCCTAAGTCACTCACTATTAATCTACAATCTCCTCAAATTTGAACAAAATCCGTCTACCAGAAGTGTGTTTTTTTGTCAATTTTGTGAAACATTTGTGTACAGAAATAATACGCTTTTCTGAACTTCAAAGCTGTTTATCTCATAATTAGGTTGTCAGGGTTTTATCACTAAATCCAGACCCCAGGGAAGATAGGGTGGGGGTACATATGTAAATGATACATCATTTTAAAGCTGAGAACCTAGAGAATTTGAAAAAAGCAAAATCTCAAAAACTAAAAAGTCGACTTTGTCCGGGTTTCGTTGGAACAGGTCACATATAAGACGAATGTAGGGTAAACGGGTGTTGGTACAAGTAATAGTGACATTCTACTTTTTTATAAAGTGCCACATGTTAACGAATTGCTTGGGTAAATTTTTTTATTATGATCCCCCTGTCATCATGGAAACAGATCTCAGATTCTCCAATTTCTCAAAACTACCTACATGAACACAATGTTCGTTTCTCATCTAAAAAAACAGCGGACCGAATTTTGCAAAAAGTTGACACTTAACAATTATTTTGGGAAGTTTAACAGCTGTTCACACTGGACTTAATTTGGTCAAGTTGACAACAGTTTCTGTTAGTTTTACCAATGCAAACACGGCATAAAAACAGTTCATGTCCCCATTTGAACAGACAATGTGTAAATAGGAATGTTCTTGTGTCTGGAAGTTTGTAATGATCTTTTTAAGAGATTGTATTTATGACTTTGTGGTTTTTGTTTTGACGTTTTGGGACATTCCAATCCAACAATGCAACAGTGTTACATTGGTGGCATGTTTGCCAATATTTCACCCCTCCGGAGCCACATGAAAAATAAATGACTTGGTCACGGCTAAATTATTATTTCAACCTACCGTAGGAAACAAAAGGAAAAATAATCAAACCTATGAAAGGTGAATGCTTTTGACATTCCATTGAACAGTATTTGTATATATTTGTTATATTTTGGTTGTTTGGTAAAACCTAATTTGAATCTAAATGTACTTATTTTAATAATTTGCAGCGCAACTTAAATTTTATTGATGTCGGTCAGAGTTTACTTACATGGTTGAAATGCAGGTTCAACTTTGCTGTTGCGGTGGGAATACTTGCCGTGAAATGATACATTTCTACTCTTGTTCAGTTGGAGAACTTATGAACTGGGCCAATTTCATAAAACATGTTAGCACAAAAAATTGCTTAGCACAACAAAAGTCTTCCTCATTAAAAACAAGGTACCAGCCCAAACT
Organism: Crossaster papposus; assembly: GCA_037893245.1. NCBI lineage: Eukaryota > Metazoa > Echinodermata > Asteroidea > Velatida > Solasteridae > Crossaster > Crossaster papposus. The sequence goes on from JBAIAA010000465.1 coordinate 268,131, forward strand.
CCATGTACCTTTCATGCTAAGCAAAAACCAGCTGAATTCCAGTCGCAAACAATAAACATCACCTGAAAGTTTGGTTTGTAACCCTATTTTTTCTAAGAAAGAATTTTCATGCTAAGCAAATTTGTGTGCTTACATGTTTTATAAAATTGACCCCTGGAAATAATTTTAGACATGTTTAAAACGTGGTCGCGGTGTGCTGATAATTTGGTTTGCCAAAGATAACATAAAAAGATGGGAAGGGACTTTTTTTTTGGGGGGGGGGGGGGGGGAGAGGGGTGGGGAGGGGGGTGGGGAGAGTATATCTCTCTATTGTTGCCCACTGTGGACATCAGAAAGTGCAATCTGGCTTAATATATATAATTTTTTGTTTGTCAAGTATGGTGGTGAGGTGGTTATGAATCTGTGTCAATCTGTATTCTGGGAAGAATTTGTTTTGTAGATGAAGCAAAAGTGAATAATAACAATTTGTTTGTTAATTAAAAAAAACAAAAACAAAAAACACCAGCTGGTGTAGATTTCATTTTGCTGGTGTAACATTTGGGTACAGAAAGATAAATTGTAGTGTAACTTTTTAACAATCGTGTGTACAATGCACAATGTATGACAAGATGGATTGTAAAATAAAGTGCTTTTTTGGTTGAATTTCTAACATTATATAGTAATACACAGAGTGGTTTTTCAAACTGTTTTATTTTACCTCTTCATAATGCAATAAGTTAACAAACGCAATAAGTTAACAAACAATTTTGTTTAACATCATGGTCCCCCAAAATAACGTACAACACGTTTCTAAAACATTCCAACATTTACATATACAGCAACCTGTCTTGAATTTCATAAAGATTTGTACAGAATAATTTCGTTCATAATGGTCCAACATATACATATCAAGCATTCTTGATTATTATCAACATTTCTACATTTTAAATGATTATTTAACTGACTTAACTATCCAGTATGCATGACTAACTGACTTTGTATTCAATTTGCATGTAATTACAATTATAACACCTCACTCACAGATTCTGTGTCTTGATTGGCTGAGAGCGCGTCACGTGTCACTTGCTATTTTTACTATTTTTTACTTGCGCTATCCAAAAAGACTATACCACGCAAAAAGGACTATACCACGCAAAAAGGACTATGCGCATAGCAACACACGAACTATGCGCATAGCAACGAAAGCGTGACTGAAACCCAGACGTGTGTTTCGGTGCATTGCGTAAACATTGCTCTATCACCTTCGCACCCGTTCATCAAGGCAACAAAGTACACGTATGATCGAGAGACGTATAATTCAGAGATTTTTTGTCATTACTATACTTTCAGGAAGCTTAAATTGTGCAGAATCTGTGAGTGAGGTGTTATAAAACAAATATTGACTGCTTTATTTCGCGGTATAGTAAAACTAGCCTCCCTCGGTGATCCATGGAGCATTCTATTTTCCCTCGGCTTCGCCTCGGGAAAATAGAATGCTCCATGGATCACCTAGGGAGGCTAGTTTTACTATACCACTCAAAGCAGTCAATATTTGTATACTAGCTTTCATGTAATCTTCCAGCAATGAAGTTATCAGTATTGGTGCGTCAAGCAGTAATTAATGAAGATTTTCAACAGAGCATGTCTGAAACAAATTGAGAGCTTCTTTCAGACAAAGGGAAGGATTCTATACTTCAATTTGTCCGGAAATTATATTTTCAAATGGAGTGGCATTTCTGCTAACTCTTCAGGCACATTTGCCAAGAACGGTCTCAAATCTTTTTAAACAGGTGTCATATTTTCTGCAGTAAAACTTGATTGGCAGTACAAATGTATAAACACTGGAATCAAGTTGAAGTCTCCAACAATTAGATAATTTCAAAAAAGCAATAAAAGTCGAAAATTAAAGGCATGGTTTCTAAGCTTTTTGCAATCAAACGTTCAGGAAAGATGTGAAATAATCCAATTCGGAACAAGATAACAGAAAAGTTCAATATGGAACAAGTATTTTTTTCCATCAACTTTTAAAAGCAATCCTTTCCAAAATACTTCAACAAGTTTGCACAATGACCTCACTTCAGTTGAGATCGAATTACTGAATGGGAAGCCAGTAGTTAAACATCTTTCCTGGGAAGTCCTCAATCTCAGATTTTATTCCCCGTCGCTCCACTCTTCCCTCTGTCCCAACCCCTACTTCCCTTCCCTAAACACCCCCTGAAATGAAGGCATCATATCTTGTCTGACCCTGGGAGCCGAATTGGTCCCTTTCCGCCCCAGCTTCACCGCCGTTAGTTTCATTGTCGTCGGAGAGAGTCGGAACCACCTGGTACTCGGCACTCTGCCAGCTGTCGGATGTTGAAGACCCATGAGAGATGCGGCCGGTTACCAACGACGAGAGTGATGAGGATGATGACGATGACATGGATGATGACAGATCATCATTGGAAGACTGGCTGCCAATCTACACAGGGTAAGAACTCAGTTGTGACTATCCTTTGAATCCTTGCATTTGTCCCAATAGCAAAAACAGCAAAAAGGAGTGGCAGACTTCAAAAGCAAGTCATCCAAAAAACACAGGTAGTCGACAGAAAATGTATTCACAAAGTTTGTTTAAATTATTTTGGGTCGACTTCAGTCGCGCCTAAATACCTCTTTGTCAATGCGAGGAGTTCATTAGAGAATAACTTACACTTTTCTCTGCTTGCCAGTCGGGAACATTGGTCACTCCTTCCCCATATCTCCCGGTCAGGTTCACACCCAGACCATCATAGGTGTCATAGAACCTGGCAAGTAGATCCTCGGACATTAGATCATCAAGCGATTCGTCGGCTTGAAGATCGATGACCGGTGGCTCGGTCCAGTCCCACTTCTCTTGCTTGATGATTGGCAAACTAAAAATAAACGATAATTGGCATGTCGATGTTTGTCGATTTAAAGCTTTGCAAAAAATGTATCTTGATTGTGGTACACAAAATTGGAAAAGAAATTATTTCAATATAGAGGTACAACTGTTTGTATTAAAATACATTTGGCAAAATATTTCATAAGTTAGGGACGTTTGTGAAATATTTCTCACCTGTAAGATTCTTTGGGTAGCTCGGGTGAAAATGAATAATCTGCTGGGCTCTGAGATAAATTACCAAGACTTGTGTAACCTCTCGGTGTGGAAAGAGTAGAAGTTGAAGGTGGCGTGCTTAGGCAAGGTGATCGTACAATTATATCGGTGTCAAAAGCGGGATAAGAAGTATCTGGTTTCATACTGCTGAATTTAAGTACTGTCGTGGCCGTTGCAGGTACCGAGTACGGCAACTGGGACTGGTTCTTGGTCGGGGTTCCGGCATCGATGCAGATCATTGTGGATTGGGCTTGGTAGAAGCTGGCTTTTAGAGATGATACAGTCTTGCTGACAATTTGGCCATTAAGGAGGGCCTGGGTGGCTCCACGATAGACCTCGTTGTCGCTGTAACCGGCTTCTGAACATTCTTGAGCAGTCTTGGGTTGTTGGCTGTAAGGATCCAGGGAGTGGCTGCTTAGGGCACTGGATGCAAAACGAGCCATGGATTCAGTGATGTCTTCACTGCTTTCTCCCAGGTGCCTTCTTTCCTCGACATCAATTCCCAGGTCTTGCTTCTCCTGTTTGACTGGGCTGACCAGGTAGAAGGTTTCCCCTTGGCTCGACCCTCCGTTTAGACTTCCGAGCTTAGACAGCCTGACTGGGCTTAGAATAACTGCGGGTGGACAGCCAGAGGTACCTGCTTCATCACTCATGAGCCGATATGCCTCCAAGAGAGCCCCTTGCAAGTGATCAAGAAATCCTCCTTGGTCCAGGGCATTGACAGAATTGGTGGGATCGGAGGGCTGATTACCGACAGATTCTGGAGAGCTGCGGGTTGAAGCACTGGTCCTGGATTCTTCCTCTAGCTCCAAGATCGTCAGGACTATCTCGTCATCTGATTTAGTCGTTTTGAGGTGGCTTGTGCTTGCTGAGGCTGCATATATCTCTGGTTGAAGTGTCCCTGCGAGATTTTCAAGGAATTTTATTTCTCAGTATGATGCAGTCTTGGATATAAGTTGCTCTTTTGAGAAAACGTTTTTGTAATTGGATATTAAATTCTCTATTAAACATGAGTAAAGAACTACTAGATTAAGATATGATTTGAATACCATGAAGTTTACGTCGAGGAGAAACATCGGCACATTTTAGCCAATACTTGCAATATCTATAACCAACAAATAATCTTGCAACAAGCTGTAAGACAAGTTTGCTGAGCTAAACCCCAACCCCAAGGATGTGTGAAAATTCATATTGAAATTGATGGTTTCAGCACTGCTAGCTGGTTTAAAGAAATAAACTTACTCTCCAGCTCAAAATCTCCCAGGAAGTACTGTTCAGACTCGCCAGAAAGGAGTAACGGCGTGATGATTTCGTCCGGGAGCTGGGGAATCTCATTCAGCAGCAGACTGCCTTGGCTGGCAAGACAAGAGAAAATGAATACAACTGGTGTTTTTTTGAAAATGTGAAAGTTACATCTAAATGTAGTACATGTATATTGTTCCAGGCAAATATACTTGCGTAAATAAAAAAGCATTTTTGCCAAAAATTTACTTACCTACTGTCATGGTCTGCATTACTTTTTTCCGGTAAGAGTTGTCTATTATTGGGTGTCAAGCTGTAAAAGAATGACCAGACAAAAGGGATCAACGTAACCCGCAATTATGAGTCAAATTAAAATGCAAAGTTTGTTGCTGTTGTGGTTTAAGTAGGTGGCAGGTTTTTATTTGAAAAAATGTTGATATTATCCCGTATTAGGTTAAGGGTGGTGCATGATTTGTGATTTCCAACAGCACTACCTGTTACCGTTATTCATAAGATGGATTTTTCATCGGGCTGATGTAAATTAAAACGGACTGTTTCATAAACTCTGGATAATATTTAATCGTCATCATTGTCATTCGGCTGCACGGCATGCAAATTTTATCCAACTGCGGACAATCACAAGATTGACAAGATGTCTTCATTAAGACACACTTTCTTCATCCCCAAGGGAGCAGACAGTTTACACAAGTAGCTGTGAGCCCTCTTTTTCTGCTTAAAAAAAACCAGCTGTTTCTGACAACAATTGTTTAATTATTGTGAATTGCATTTTATACGAGATGCTCCGAATTTGTTTAGTTAAACACAAACCAGGAATCTTTGGTCCAGCATTCAGGGTCGACCTTCTCTACTTCTATGATTTCCTCCACTCCCAACTCCTGTTCCTCTCCAGGTTCCTCCTTGATGAGGGCCCGCAGGCCTCCCCGGACGTACTTCCTTGGCGTCTTGGACTTTCTCCTGCTGGGCTTGTTTTGGATGCTGCAGAGGTTGTTCTTGGGTTTGTGCTGGGGTGACCCCGGCTTAGAACTCAAAGCGGCAGATGAGGACGTTGATTTGGACTTGCGGCTCTGATTGTTTTGTTGTCTTGGGATCCCACTGGATTGGGTGAAAGAGGAAACGATCACAACAAGAGAAAGGAAGTATGTTGGTAAAATTAAAATGTTGGTATGGTGGAGAAATAATGACACTCGGATGTATTTTTGTTATGGAGGTTTAGGTTAACGTGTCCTTATTACAAGTTACCGGGATATTTACCGGACTGGGCTGGAGACTTTGCCGCTGAGAGGATCCCAGGGTCTGATGCGGGCTGCGGTGGCTCGTTTGTGGTATTTTCTCCTGGGTCCCTTCTTCTTAATGACGCTTGTCTCTTTAAACTACATGATGAATAGACACACAAGTCAAAACTATAATACTATTTAAGCTCTTGGTCCTAACTTCATAACCCTTTCTGAACCTTGAACCATGTTGCCCACTAAAAACTTAAAACTTTTTTTTAATGTATTAGTCCCAACCCCTCGAGTGATTTACCAGGAACCTTTCTTACTCTTGGAAAAAACCAACCCTATATGAGCAACTCTCCTGTTAACCAGTTCGCGCCGGTATTATTTTAACATCACTGAGCCGAGGGGCGGGATTATTTTTAACGAAACTCGATCCGAAGCGGGTTCAGGGAAGCACACCCACGCATTTCCGGCCTTGCTCGCTGCTGACAGACATTTCTGAACTTGAACTTGGCGTGTTTATGCGTCGTCTGTTTTGAATTTGGGGAAAACTTTGCGTTTATATACGTCATCCGGCGCGAACTGGTTAAACTCTTTGACTCTGATTTTGGTGGTATGCCTGACCCCATAAAACATAATCCTTTTGCTAGTGACTTACTCGAGCATTCCAACAGATTCCAACAAAATAAGTTAATTGGATTGTGAAGGGTTGAGGTTTCTTTAGTTTACCGGGCTAGAGTCAGCGGCTTATTTGGACACGTACCTTTTGTTTCTTGGAGTTTGTTACTCCTGCAGCCTTCTCCTCAATCTCATCATAAAACAGCCTCTTGCATCGTTTGCTCTTTGTCTGTGTGGCAGCAAGGATAGGTTGGGACTGCCTGACGTCATTGACAAACTTGGCTGACCAGGTAGCAGCAGAGCACTTCTTAGGGGGAGGGGGATGGGATGCGGAGGAAGGGGAACAGGTGGATCTTGAGCAAGGCGTGATGCAAGAGGCAGGCTTCTTGGATCTGTAAGAGAAGTTATACTGACACGGTGAGTAATTCACAGTACATGCCAGTGAAAATGCACTATAGAAAAAATAAAATGCTTTTGGAAACGGTCCTGTCCGGACTTTTTTGTTTTTGGGAAAAAGGCCCGCGTTTGCTTACTTGTTTTCTTTCCGAGACGGGATCATCTCTTCTTGACATGTTAAGTCTGGCGTTGATCTGCCTGCGACATCTGAGCTGGGAGATGGTGGGACCTCCCATGTTCCTGGCTCAGCTGAAAATAGCACAGAAGTGTCACAATAACAAACAAACACAATAACTACGACAAAATGGTAGCTTGACTAAGTTTAAGTTACATATAGAATGCTTCTGGCTTTACGGTTTAATTGGCTAGCAGTGACAAAATTATATTTGTGAGAGGCAAATCATCCCAATCATGAATTCAAACACATGTTTGCTGACCTCACTTTAATTTTAAAACTCACCATCTCCCAAACTCATAATGGATTTCCCCACAATCTTGTATCGTTTGGACGGTGAACTCATGATGAGATCAGATGAGCTCACAAGAGCAACGCTTTCATAGCTGCGAGCTGGGCTGGTGGTCAAAGCACTGGGCAAAGTTCTAGTTGGGCTCCATTCCAGTGGTCTGATGTAATCAGCCATTCTTCGGCTAGTAGCCGGACTGCGTGCAGGACTTGGTGGATGGTAGCGGAAAGCACTGCCATTCCTACTGGACACTTCATCGGCCGGACTCCAATCTGTGTCCCGGTACGACAGTGCTACGCTTCCACCTCTTGTGAGTGGGCTGGTGGTTTGAGGCGGGCTCCAGCATGGAACTCTGCAGGGGCTTGTAAGCCCAGAGCTAGAGGGGCTCTTTGCTGGACTTTTGGCTGGACTCCCGTAGTAATAAGCTGGCCAGTGAGGAGCAACTTTGTCGTATTTTGCAGCCGGACTTCCCGCTGGACATGTAACAATCGGGTTGTTCTGTGATCGCTGTGGAACAGCTCTTCCATTTTTCCTGGCTGGACTTGTAAAATGGCTTTTCTTTGAGACAACATGCCCATCAACATCAGCTTTTGTGTTGGTCAGTAAGCTCCTTGCCCGAGGTCTATCTGGGCTGTAGAATGAAGGCGTTGTCGGAACAACACTTCGCCTTCTTCTAATTGGGCTCTGACTCGGGATCTGGGCTGTGTCAGCTGGTGCTTTGTGCCTCGATGATGTCATCGCTTGGAAATGCGAGACATGTCCTATCAAATACAATTTTAAACTGTTATTACCTAAATTGGATTTAGTTTCTGGCTGTTTTTGAGAATGTAGGTTCTTTTGAAAAGTTTGAACTTTCTTCATTTAAGGACTTGAACTTCCTTCATTTAAGGACTTGAACTTCCTGATATGCAACAAGCACAAGCGAGCTCGCATTGCAGATGAATGTGGGAAATTTGAGAAAGTTGAAACTCAGAGCAAGTTGAAAGCACTTACCATTGAAACCATCTTTTGTGGGATCCTTGGTATTAAACTGGAAAGTTTTGGTCGTTTGGTCTTCGGGATCCAGATCTTGCTCCTCGCACATGAGCGATTTGGTCGGAGTGGACGGGACAGCTCTGTCTTGCTGGGCTGCTAGGAATGGATACCACAAATATTCATCAAAGCATCTTTAATAGCAAAACAAAATTCTTATTTGTAAGATTTCAAACTTACAGAACCTCTTCCAAATACCTTCAACGATTGCCAGAACTAAATAGGAATTTAATGAAAAATATCTGACCTTTTTGCTTTGTCGCAGTACTGCTTGTTTTGGAACTGAATTTGTTCCCTTTTACTTTCTTCATTACTCGACCTGCTGTTGATGTTACAGAGGGAGTAACCGACTTCTCGCTGCGTTTTTTGCTATTCTCTGGCACAACACCCTCTTGCAAAGCTGGTTTCGGATCTGGATTCTCAACAGCAGTATTTGTGTTGCTGAAGAGAACGGGGGTAAATAATAATATTGCAATTAACATTATTTGAAATTGTGGTTTGGGGTGGGGTTAGGGGATAAAGATTGGGAATGGGGGTGTGGGTTGGGGCAACTTTGGGTCATTCAATAAAAGTGACATTCTGAAGTGTCCCCCCCCCCCTCCTCCCCCCAGTTTTACACCTGTTTTCTCAAATTGTTTTTTCCATTTACCTTCTTTTGTCTAGCTTCTGTGTGCTTCTGTAGAAAAACTTGTGAGCAAACTCTCTCCGAGCTGATTGCAAATTTTGAAGCCCTCGCACTGGTGAAAATTCACACGGAATACCTGAAACAAAAGTAAACACAACATCATAGATTTTCAGTGTGATTCTTACTCAAACTTCCGTCATAATTTGTTGTTAAGAAAATTTCATCAATTGAAATGGCTGACTTAAGCATTTTCCCACAGTATAAAGAAATAATAGGTACTCCTGTATACAACTAATTAATAATACATTCCCGTCATCTGGGACAAATTTTATGGAGCTGCTAAGCACAAAAATTGGCTCAGTTAAAACTGATTCCATGTGCCTTTAGTTTCATGCTAAGCAAAAACCAGCTGAATGTCAATCAAAAACGATATACACCACCTGACAATTTGGTTTGTAACCCTGTTTTTGTCAAGGAAGATGTCCCATGCTTAGCAGCTCTATACAATTATGCCCTGTGGGTTGATGATCACATGTTCATTGATCACAAAGTCAACTAAAATTTATGTTACTCACTTTGCCCGTCTGCTTGGTTCAGTAACATAAAGATAGTCTCTAAGTACTGCACTTTCTGCACAGTCTTCTGCACAATCATCTCCTAAAAAGAAATCAAAATATATAATTTTTTCAACTTATATGTCATCAACTTTATTGAAGCAGATTTACAAAAATGTGAAATTGCATCAAAACAAGTTATAAACCCCCAAAATTACTTTTGTCCCTATCGTAAACACAACACAACACAATATCATTCTGCAATAAAATCTACACAAATACGTCAATACAAATTTTTTAATAAATTAAAAAGTGCCCTTATCGTCCTTAGAAAAGAAAAGAAAAACTTTTAAATTTTTTTTTATTTGGCCTTATACTACTGCAATACCTTGGAGAGGCGTGTTTTGGACAAATTTCTGGCCCGCACCACCTTGGCCTCTAGATGCTTGAAGCAAACGGAAATATTGGAGCGCCACTTGGCGTCGGACTCGCGCCTCTTTCTTTTTTTCTCTTCCTTAAGTTCCTTGCGCGGAGACCGACGGGTCGAGCTCCCGAGCTCCGCAGCGGCTGTCAACGAGGGGGTGCTTTGCTTTGCCGTGTGACGCCGCTCTCTTGACTTTGGGACTGGCGACTGCTTCCGATAACCAAATTTCTTGTGTGACCACTTGCGAGGAGTCAGTGCCGGTGAAGAGGAGTTGGTTGAGGACGGGGAAGCAGTGAGGTTTTCGTCAGGGTTGTCCTTTGACCCATGTGTGACCAGAGGCATGGTTCTTCCTAACATTTTGTAACAAGAGTGTAAAAATAAACCAGCATATTTTGCATCAATTAGACTAGAGAGTTCTATGTACATTTTCATGCTTTAAGATATGGCTTGGAAGGCGGAAAGACACGCCATTTAAAACTGTTGGGAAACTCAAACTAGCTAGCTTGTAAGTTTGTACATTTTAAGAGGCATGTAATAAAATGTCTAAGCCTACAAGTACAACTTGGTCACAAGGTTAGATATATTTCGAATTTTGCAGGGAATTTCCCCGGCTTGTTTACAACTTTTTGATACTATTTTTGGTTTAGCGTTTATAAAAGGTATACATTTATGGAATACGCCAAGTCTAGCCTAGCCCGGCTAAGAAAACAAAACAAAACATATGACCTGACGACAATGTTAAAATGGTGCCTAAACAAATCTAGTTCAATTATTTTTGTCCAGCATAAACATTGCCGCAAGCCAAAAGTCGAAGAAACAATTTTCAAAATATCAATCATGTGAAATAACGTTTGGAAACTACGTCAGGTGCTTAATGCTATTTCTATACTTTCTCCTCACTTACCGAATTAACTCTATGTGGAAATTCCATCACATGAATTCAGCAAACGAAGTTCATTTTAACAGCAAAATTCAGTGGGAAAATCGTCCTAATTCAAGCCGCCGCACGTCTGCTGAAGGCAAGTTAAGCACTGTTTGGTGGAAAAAAATGATACAATTGAACCGGCGCGCGCGTCACGCAGTAGCTGTTCTCTGATTGGTCAAACTAGAGATAAAGATCTAGCCATACCATTGGACAAAAGTTTGAGGTAAAATCGACACCCCCTTTTACTTTTCAGTCGGATCATAGGCTTGAGTTTGAATTTCGATAAGTCCTTCAAAACGACACAGTCCTTCAATATTTATATTAATACAATTCTGAAAAGAAAATTTTAAGAAAACTACAGGTCTCATAATATTTCATACGTAGTAACCGTACAAAGACGGTCACCCCGTCGGATCCACCTCTCTGTTTTAATGGTTTAATCCACAGGTGTTCAACGCGACGGCGTGGGAATTAATACAAAGTCAATACATCACAAGTTGTTTTTTTGTCATCACCCAGTACCCACCAACTGGATTTCCTTTCAACTTTGCCATAATTTGTACAGTCCACGACCTTCCAAAGTGAAAACCAAAAGAAAACTCAAACAGAGAATTAAAATATTACAAACCGAGAGTTTGTTGTGTTTTTTCCCTGCTTTTCGTACTGCGATTGGACCATTTTCCAAACCCAGCTTAGCCTCCATCAATGTCTCCCTACTATTGCCATTTGCCAATGTGCAAGAACGAAGTTGGTTTTTAGAAAACGGCCCTAGTTTTTTTCCTTCACAAGTCTCTACAAACGTTAGAGGGCGCACTCATCCAATATGGCAGCTTGCAGGGAACTTCGTGAAGAACATGCGAAGGAATTTTTCGATTCGTTTGACACGGTTCTCTTCGATTGTGACGGTGAGTTAAGTAGTTAAATACAAGCGAAACGAAGAATTCCTAAAAAGGTGTGAATGATTGGGATGAGAGATTGAGATAAAGTATGCAATACCTCATCTGTTGCTAATGTTTTGTTCGACTTTCGAGTTCGAGTGGACCATGGAGCAATAAACTAGATTATTGCTCCATGAGTGGACAGACAAAATAAAGTTAATAAAAAGATAAAGAGGCCAGACAAAATAAATGGTGCGTTTACGGTAGCAGCGTAAAGAAACATTCAGGTAGGTAGGGAAATAGTTTTATTTCTCATTTTTGTTTTCATTGTTGTTGAGTTTCTGTTCCTTGCTCTATGGTTTCATTATGTACGATCGTGGAAAATATTTGAAACCAGTGTTCATTATAAATCTGCAATACTCAATAGAAATAGGCCTAAAATATTTATGATTTGGAATTTGGCAGCCAAAACATATATTTTTGTTGCCTAACATTTCAATTCGGAGCCGCAACTCTTTTTATACAGTACAGCTACAGTTTCGTTCAAAACTAAAATAGGACAGTAGGCCCAAATAGACTTCCTGAATATTGACAATATTTGCAAAATTTTGTAAATCATGTACTAGGCCTAGGCCTATTTATTTTATTTTTTTAAAGGTGAATGGGGTGAGACAAAGGAAATTGGTGGGGAGAAACTGGTTTCTATTTTTATTTGGCCATAAGGCTTTTTTTCATTTCCGCTCTAAATTGGTCGTGCCTTATCGCATTACAGCTGAGTTACTGAACCATGACATGCAGGGAATAGTGTCAATATCAATAACTAGTAATACTATAAAATTATAATTAATCTTCAAAAATTCATGTTATTGATACTATTACTATAGCTAGTAGTATCAATAACATGTATTTTTGAAGATTAATTATAACTTTATCTTCTAATTGGAGTGTCTCATTACCGGTTGTATTTAATTAGCTTAGTTTTCATTAACCCTAACCCCCTAGGTTCTTGCACTAGAAATCGTACTAAACCTTGATAAACTGCAAAACCATGAACATTTTTTCTCATAAAATATGAAACCTTCTCTGTCTTGAAGTTGAACACAAACAAACTGTCTTCCATTATGTACTGTTGACATTCCTTTGTTTTTATGTAGTTAAACAAATTTGCTAAAATACCACATTTGCTGTCTGTTTATTTCATGCACAGGGGTAATTTGGGACGTAAACGATGCAATACCTGGAGCTAAAGAAACTTTGAGGAAACTGAAACAAATGGTATTAAATAATAATAGTCAAGATATTTGATAAACCTCGGTTTTGTTTCCAGGTCTGGCTATTAGTATTAGCAGCATCCATGGTCTGATAATGAGCTTTGACGCTTTTGAAGCAGAACGTGGATCCACGTATTTAAACAAGAGCTGTCCAAAGTCCTGGCCTAAATTCTAAAGGACGCCATGCCAGCTTTGGTCAAAATTCTTACAAAGATTTAGTAAAATTATCTTTTCCGTGCTTTCACCCAAAAAAATTATCAAGAATTGTTTTTCTTTGAAGGGCAAGAGAATAATTTTCATCACAAACAACAGCACAAAGTCGCGGACTCAGTACGCCAAGAAGTTCACCGAGCTCGGTTTTGAAAGCGTGCCTAAGGTAGGTTGTTCATGATTTTGTACCTAATTTTGTACATAATTTGAATAATTAGGTTTAAACAGTTACAAGTGAATTACAAGTGAATTACAAGTCGGCTACAAGTCGGCTACAAGTCGGCTACAAGTCGGCTACAAGTCGGCTACAAGTCGGCTACAAGTCGGCTACAAGTCCGTTACAAGTCCGTTACAAGCCCGTTACAAGTCCGTTACAAGTTCGTTACAAGTTCGTTACAAGCCCGTTACAAGTCCGTTACAAGTCCGTTACAAGTCCGTTACAAGTCCGTTACAAGTCCGTTACAAGTCCGTTACAAGTCCGTTACAAGTCCGTTACAAGTTTGACTTCTTACTGGACTTCTGACGACTTGTAACAACTTACTGCCATTTCTCTTCTCTCAAGGAGCACATATTCTGCACATCTTTTGCCGCTGCTCACTACCTCAAGGAAAAGCTGAAATTTGATGGCAAAGTTTACCTGATAGGAGAAGGAGGTTTAGAAGAAGAGTTAACCGAGTATGGTATCAGCTACACTGGACCGGGGGTAAGTAGCGATACACTCAGCAATCTGCTAAGCACATCTTATAATTACTTAGCTAATTAAGATGGGTTACCAGTCAAAATATCATGTTGGATACATTACTTGTGAATCACTGGTGTACATGTACTCAATTTTTGTTTTTTAAATTTGCAAAGCATTAGTTTCAGATTAACATTTTCAGATTAACACACGGCAATCTGCTAAGCACATCTTATAATTACTTAGCTAATTAAGATAGGTTACCAGCCAAAATATCATGTTGGGTATATTGCTTGTGAAGCACTGGTACATTTATTTTTGCTTAACATTTAAATTCGCAAAGCAATAGTTTCAGATTAACATTTTCAGATTAACACTCAGCAATCTGCTAAGCACATCTTATAATTACTTAGCTAATTAAGATGGGTTACCAGCCAAAATATCATGTTGGGTATATTGCTTGTAAATCACTGGTACATTTATTTTTGCTTAACATTTAAATTCGCAAAGCAATAGTTTCAGATTAACATTTTCAGATTAACACTCGGCAATCTGCTAAGCACATCTTATAATTACTTAGCTAATTAAGATGGGTTACCAGCCAAAATATCATGTTGGGTATATTGCTTGTGAATCACTGGTACATTTATTTTTGCTTAACATTTAAATTCGCAAAGCAATAGTTTCAGATTAACATGTTCATGAAAATTCAGCAAATATTCTGCTTGGGTGGTTTTACACTGTAAAATATAAACCTGACTTTAAACCAACAATTCAATCTATCTGTCTTTCACAATAAAAATGTTTGTGCGGTTCGGAAAAATGTTTTGAATAATTGGTAAAAATGTTTGATATATAATGTTTTATTTCCAACCACCATTTTCAAAATGTTAACTATCTAAATATCATCAATTTTTTCTTTTTTGTTTGTTTTGTTTTACCCAACAGCCTGATCCTGTTACTGGGATTGCAAAGGACTGGCTTCATATACCGCTGGATCCTGAGGTAAAATTAAGCCTCGTCAAAATGTCAGAGTAGAATATTTGTGACCCATCCAGATTATCCGAAGTGAAGGGTTCTGGAGAGTCATAGAATATGTACAAACAGAAGGTCATTGGGCCTATAAAACATTCCAAATATCATCTCAGCTCCCTGGGGAGTATACAGCTCGATGCTGCCATTTCGGCGCAAAGCAGCTAATAACAACCATATCTGCCCTCACAGGTACCCGTTTACAGCTGGGTAGAGAGAAGCAATGAGTGATTTTTATTCTACTTTTATCCTACCTTTATCTATTTTTTTATCCTATTTTTTATCCCATTTTTTATCCCATTTTTTATCCCATTTTTTATCCCATTTTTTATCCCATTTCCCCCCCATTTTTTATCCCATTTTTTTATCCCATTTTTTATCCCATTTTTTATCCCATTTTGTATCCCATTTCTTATCCCATTTTTTATCCTATTTTTTATCCTATTTTTTATCCTATTTTTTTTCCTATTTGTTATCCTATTTGTTATCCTATTTGTTATCCTATTTGTTATTCTATTTGTTATCCTACTTTTATCCTACTTTTATCCTACTTTTATCCTACTTTTATCCTACTTTTATCATACTTTTATCATACTTTTATCATACTTTTATCATACTTGTATCCTACTTGTATCCTACTTTTATCCTAGTTTTTTCCTAATTGTTTCCTAATGGTTTGGGTCTGCTTGTTATCCTGTAACGCCTGTTACACTTGTCTCATAAGTTTGCCGTGTTTCCCTTGTCACATTTTGTTCTGTTCTCCAAACTTTCCGTCCCCTAGGTTAGGGCCGTGGTCGTAAGCTACGACATCCACATCAGCTACGTCAAAATTTTCCGAGCGGCCAGCTATCTGAGTGATCCCTCTGTCCCCTTCGTGGGCACGGAAATGGACGGTCGCAAGCAGTATCCAGGGACTCATGTGGTCAGACCTGGTAAGCTGCATGCTAAACACACCTAGTCGTTTACGTTATTCTTCCACCACCTTTTTTCCTCAAAGGTGAAGGCGGTCTGCGTGGGTTTCGATCGCCAGTTCAGCTATTTCAAGATTCTCAAGGCAGCCTCATACTTGAAAAACCCAAACCTTCCCTTCTTGGGGACCAATGTGGACCAGAGGTTCCCCCCGCATGTTGGGTACCAGATTGTTTTGCCAGGTAAAAACAAAAAGTGGAATTTTCATCTCTTGGATTTAGAGGCTTTAGCCACTGAGGAAACTAAAAATGGTGGCAGCGGATACCCATTTCAGAGTAGTGCCAATTATTTTATTCAACAATTTTACCAGTTCGAGCCGGGAATTATTGTACATTGACCGGGCCCAGGCGCGGGATTCATTATCACGGACCTTGATACGAGGCGGGTTCAGGCCAGCATCTGTGGGTAGCACCCTTGCTAGGGCCCCAATGAAAACCAGTTTTAAACTGTTTGGGCACACCCTGAGTAAAGAAATGGAATAAATAAATAAATATTTCTGACCTCACTCGCTGCGAGCCTGTCACTGACAGATATTTTTGGGCCTTGCTCGTGAAGTGTTTATCCGTCATTCATTTTGAATCCTGGAAAAACTTTGTGTGTATACACGGCATCCAACGCGAACTGGTTTAAGGATAGGTATAACATTTGCAGCTATCCAAAAAGTAACCAACCGGTTTATTGTAGAAAGTTTACTTATTTTAAAGATCTCAACGTCACTAAACTCCTTGCAATGATTATCATACTTGCCATATTGGATTTGAACCAACTACCTGACTCTAGGAAGCTCAGTGGTCATGCCAAGAGACCTCTGCACCAGCAAGCAGGAGTTCCTAGGTTCGAATCCTCCCCGAGATAACTTGTGAAATTTCTTATTCTAAGTTCCGACAGAGTGAGTGTTTTATTTTGTGCATTGTTTTCTCACAGGTACTGGTTGCATTATAAATGCAGTGAAAACAGCGGCGTTGAGGGAACCTGTGATTCTCGGGAAACCTAACAGCTACATGTTTGAGTGCATTCAACAGAGGTATGAAAACTCATCATTAGTCAAGCCTTGGTTTTAGTCTAGGTGTTGGGGTTTAGTTACCTGTTTGAGTGCATTCAACAGAGGTATGAAAATTCATCATTAATCAAGCCTTGGTTTTAGTCTAGGGGTTGGGGTTTGCTGGGTTGCGTGGGGTTGCATTTGGTGTTGTTTGAATGGGTTTGATTGGGTTTGGAATGGGCTAGGCTGGGATTCGATAGATCCTTACTTAACTCATGTTATCAATCAGAAGAAAATGTTTTATATCTCATAAAAAAATGTTGTCCCCTGATTTGGTTTTCCCAGACAAAATTTAACAAAATTACCAAAAACGAAAAAAGTTAAACAAAATTAAAAAATAATTAGGATGATTTAATACTTGCCGATTTATGTGTCTGTAGCATCAAAGAAGTAGACCAATCTCGCACCCTTATGATCGGCGATAACCTCCAAACAGACATCCCCTTCGGCCGTACCTGTGGCCTCAAGACTCTCTTGGTTCTCACCGGAATCTCCACCCTGGAAGAGGCGCGGCACTTCCAAGCTAGCAACTCCATCCACGATCAAAAGAAAGTCCCAAACTTCTATCTGCAATCTATTCAAAATCTTGGAGAACTGATCGACAAAGTGCAATAAGCTGTTGATTCTGAAATGTTTTGTTTTTGTAAAATTTAAATTTAAAGTGAAAATCGTAGGATTTGATCAAAGCTCTGTGATATCTCCAGCTTGAGTTTCCAGCTTCTTTAAACAAACATTATTTGAGGTGTAATCCAGTTGCTCGAACGAAGTGTCTTGGAGAGAATAGAAAAGCATTTAATAGTATATGTGGCCAGCGGCCGATTTCACGAAACGCTAGGATTAATCCTATCTCGAGTTAGGACGAGTAACTCATCCTAACTTGCATTGGATCTATTGCAAGTTGGGAGGAGTTACTCTTCCTAAGATTGATCCTAACATTGGTGAAATCGGCCGCTGGCACCACAAAATGGGTGGAAAGTCGCAAAATAAAAAATGACATTATTACATTTCTAGAAAGAAGAAGTCCTTAGCTTTCAAATGATGTATTGTGTGTTGCTGTAGCTTATTCCTAGCTGCCGCTATACTCTTTTGAAATTGCTGAAGTCATGCTCCCTTGTTTAAAAAAAAAATGGAGTTCAAAGTCTGTGAACCGTGCCAACTATACTATCAATCAGTGCAATTCATCCACCAAAAAACACACTTTAGAGTTAAATTGAGCTATACAATTTGGGATATGATAAAGAAGTTTTTTGTATGTAAAAACGTTAACAACTAAAAAACTGACCTCCCATTTGAAAATTTGACGTTTCGGCCAATAACTCGTTTTGGCCATGTGCGACTTTCGGCTCAATTCATGGTGCCAGATCACATATTATGCACCGATATTATCAACGATTGTTAAGCTACTTCTTCACAATTTCAACAATGCATATTATTTGTTTCCTGGGTTAAAACAAATTGTTTAAATTTATCATATTTCTTTTCTTCCAAAAAATTATATATATATATATATCGTCGACATTTTGATTATGCTCAAATTTTTATATTTGAGCATAATTATTTCCAGTGTTAGGCAGCCGCGGATGCAGGTATTTTCAATTAGGAGGAGGGGTGAAATATACCAAGCAGACAGGTTTGGGTCTTGGGGTTTGGGTCTTGGTGTTTGGGTCTTGGTGTCGATCTTTCTGTAATCAACTTTTTGACCCTGTCTCCCTCTCTTTTGTCCTTCTCCCCGAAGGGAAAAGAGGTGTGCGCCCCCCGCCCCCTAGATCCAGCCCTGTTACTTTGCAAGTTCATTTTGTTCAACTTCGGCATAATGCAGCAAAATAAAATCGAAGTGATTTTAAGAAACATTTCCTAATCCATTTGGTTCTCATTAATTATGCCACGTCCCACAAAAGTGCGGTTTTTAAATCGTTTTTTGTTTCAGAGAAGATCTAATGTAGTTGCTTTAAATAATGCAGTTGCTTTCAAAATTCCATTATTTTTTTGTTAATTGGAATTAATTCAACTGAGACAGGTGTTTTTATAAGGTTGAAACAAAATTAACCCAAAACAAGCGAATTTACTGATATAGTTCGGGGTAATAACAGGGAAAGGTGACCCTCTTCCTCGGTCAAATTGCAGTCAAGTCCTCCGAAGTCCTCCCGAGTAAACTACAAGTCAATCACAAGTCAATCACAAGTCAATCACAAGTCAATCACAAGTCAATCACAAGTCAATCACAAGTCAATCAAAAGTCAATCAAAAGTCAATCACAAGTCAATCACAAGTCAATCACAAGTCAATCACAAGTCAATCACAAGTCAATCACAAGTCAATCACAAGTCAATCACAAGTCAATCACAAGTCAATCACAAGTCAATCACAAGTCAATCACAAGTCATTCATGGAATCCACGTTCCCATGCCACAGTGAAGTCAAGATTTCGATTTTGAACCATCTACCGACATTTCCGAAAATGCGTCTTTGCGACAAACCTTTTTTAATTCTTATTTTCTTTAAAATGCCCGAGGAAATATATATATTGACAGGGAGTTTAAAGTCATTAATTTATTAATAGCTTTTTATCAAGTAAGCTTTTGAACAATAATTTGGTCTGTTACTTTTTGGATATTTGCAAAAGCTAGACTTTAGTTTTTAAAGTTGCACTTTCCCCGGCCTTAGAAATCAACAAAAAATAATGAATTAGTAGTGTCTTTTGGGTCGGTTTGGTCTAGCGAGGGTTGAGAAAGATTAAACTTTGCCAAATTGTGCTTTGGCTGGCGCAGTTAAAATATGGGTCTCTATGATGGGAAAGCTGAAATTACGCTTGTGCCTTTGGGGTTTGGGTTGATTAAAATTTAAAAAACTCCGCGCTCACAAGGGGAAAGAAAGATCCTTCACTACTGCGAGAACAACTGTTAATTCAATTACGTCTATCTGTGATTGTACCAACGAACGTGCACACAATTTACACTTAAAAAAAAAAAAAGGAACCATAATTACATTATTATACCTTGAAGAAACAAAAATGAATAAAAAAACGTTGAAAACAATTGGCAACGAAGGCTTGTACATCTCTGGTTTTCAATCACCGTTAGTGTTTTGCGTATTTATCTATTGCCATTCAACAACGGAAATTCATTTTGTACACAATGTCAACCTTCAAACTGCACTTTAGGAAATTATGTTGCATTCATTTTTGTTTCTAAATTGATAATGTGTACATTTTAGTGTAGAAATGATGATAGAAAGGGGCGGTAAAGATATGTGTTTTTTGTTGTACAATGCCGTCGGTACATGTAATTGGTCTTGAAGATGTCGCGGTGCGCTGTTCATAACACAATTAGTCTCGAAAAGGGGAAACGTGGCGGGTAGAGTATAGCAAGCAAGACATGAACGCTGTAAAGTATTCCGAAGTTATTTCCCTCGAGTTTCACAAAAAGGCTCAGGGAAATCTATGTCCGTCGTGGAAATCTATGTCCGTCGGCGGCCGAGAAGTTCCGGAATTACGCAGGAGTCGCGTTGGAGCCGCCTCGGTACACGATGTTACTGCCTAGGTACACACAGTTACCGCCTAGGTACACGATGTTACAGCCAAGGTACACGCGGTTACAGCCTAGGTACATGAGGTTACCGCCTAGGTACACGCGGTTACCGCCTAGGTACACGAGGTTACTGCCTACGTAAACGAGGTTATCGCCTAGGTAAACGAGGTTATTGCCTCGCACGAGGTTACTGAACTCTTGACGAGTGATCAACCGTTGTCCATTAAGCCATCGTAGTCACGTGATATCACAAACTTGGATTGGTTTTTGGAAACTTGTTGGCGGGGCCTATCTCTATAGGTAAGCACTTAAAGAGAGCAACCAAAATGACAACCTTGTAATCCTAGCCCCAACGGGGCCACAGTAGTAGGGCTACCATAACCCTAACCCTAAGACACGACGTTGTCGTTTTGGTATAGTACAACAGTGCATTTCATCTTTATATCCTTAATTTTATATAATAATAAAATCAAACTAAAATTAAGGATGATAAACTAAATAAAATTGACTTTATATTTGTTTTGCGCAGATCCAGATCGCGATCCGTTGAGACAGCGTCACATTTAAAATCCTCTGTTTACCCGCTTTGACATTAGACTAGAAAATCTTGAACGCCAAGAGGCAAACACGGAACCTAAACCTGCTGGACAGTAAACGACGCAAATTAAATATGCGGAAACAATTATTATTGTTATTACATCCTGGCCTAATGTCGCACAATAGCTCGTCCATCCCTATTGTAGTCCTGATTCGGTGTAAACAATGGATATTAAGCGTGCACCGGACGAGCTGCCCATTTTGTACGTGCATAAATCGCCGTGAAGAAAACCAAAATGGTTTTATTCAAAACGGGAGATTCATCCGCACCGGGAATTGAACACGGGCGCAGGATATTCAAGGCAGGTGTAATTTAATTGAACCGTCCACAAATTTGATTATGATTTCTTTAGAATTTGGACCCCCCAAAAATACCAAAATACAATGTGAAACTTTTGGGGCAAAACACCATGTATGTAGAAATAAGCCCGGTTTGTATGCGAAGCGAATTACCTTGAACGAATTGAGAACGAGAGAACGATTGAAACTTCAATTGTTGACGTCATAAAAAATTCAATTCGCATGAAGTATGAACGGGGGCCACAGTTTTTTAAAGGATGAAATAGCTTTTGTAGCAAATGCTTTGCAGTCAACTTAATTGGCAAATAATTATATTAACATAAAATGCAAAGCTTATAACAAATACAATGCTAGAAAATTATTAATTCAATTTGAAAATCGATTGAATTCAGCTGGTTTTTGCTCAGCATGAGAAGCACTCGGAGTTTTGGCTGGTGACCTAGATATTATTACTGAGCACGATTTGTTTGTGTGAGCCAATTGTTGTGCTTAGCAGCTCTATGAAGTTGGCCCCAGATATCTTAAAGGGATCGTATACGTTTGGTAATTACTCCAAAAATGTATGGCAATAAAAACTTACTTGGTAAGAAGTACAGCAGCTTTGGATAGTATAATGCATTTTTATAAACTTTTCACTTTGAAGTACTGCGGTTATGGATACAAATATCACTTTTTATCCCCAACAATTTGAATCTGAGAAGCATTACTGCAGTGACGTTTCTCAGATTGTGTATTCCAATGCAGATTATTCTTCCTGCGTGGACATAACCGCTCCATATTTTCGGCAATATATCAAAATCGTCACCACCTTTTGAAATGAAATTTGTACAGGTTAGTTTTATTGTATATATCTTTAACTAGATAGGATTGAAACAAACAGTGGGTTCCAATTACCAAACGTATACGATCCCTTTAACAGTGCCAACACGAATAAAATTAGATATCGGTCCGTGAGGTACCTGTCAATGTAATACCTTGCTGTATTAACCACCCCATCATAAAAAGCTTGTAACGACATCGATCAATTAAATGTTTAATATCGGCCGCCGTGTGTACGAAGAGCCATTGTGGATCATGCTAGAACATAGAATACAAATTAAAAAAACAAAATTAAAAATAATACAAAGTAAAAACATTATCTAATAGCCTTCCCATCAAGGAGACCCAACATGTAACCGCGCCAGCAAAAGCACAATTTGTCGATGCTTAATCTTTTTCAATCCTCGCTAGAACAAACCGACCCGAAGGACACGACTAATTCATTATTTTGTTGTTGATTTCAAAGAAGAAACAGCCGGTTTATATAATCAAATCAATGCGTAGGTTTCTGAATGATTATTTGTTATCAAGGTCGTTGATATACGCCAGGGGAAGTTTAATAATTATATTTCAGATGAGACAGTAGCTGATTGTGCAGCGGATAGAAGGGGGGAGGGGAGGGGGGGTTGCCACCGGGCTAATGTGCAAAGTTTATATTATTAAAAAAACACCAAACTTTCGAAAATCGGTAGTATGGACGTACATATGTTACGTAATTTCAGAGGAAAGTGGTCAAACATCATCTCAGATTGTACCACAGAGCATTTAGAATCCAAAATGAAATGAAAAGCTAGATCTGCCTCTGCGCTACAGAACTCATATTGTTATGTAATTTAATGTCTTTTCTTTTACTTCCGTCACAAATCTCGATTTATTTTTTATTGTATTTTGTACGGGATGGTATTTCTGTATTGTCAAACAATTTCGGATGCCGCAAAAGTTCGCTTTCTTCCCAAGACAATTCAATTTGGCTGGAAATTGGAAATCAAATTCAACGTTTTCCAGGTGACAATTACACAAGTCCGTGTCCTGAAAAAATTGACCTCCGTTATAATTTATGTTTGAGAATCTGTGAATAATCACTTTAGTTTGTTGCCAGTGACGTCATTATTCTATTGTTATTCTCGCAATTGTTCAGGGGCCAATTTCATAAAGCATGTAAGCAAAAATATTTGCTTAGCACAAAATAAGTATTGCACAGTAAAAACAGGTTACCAGCCAAAACTCGATTTACTTTTCATGTTAAGCAAAGACCGGCTGAATACCAGCAACAAACAATAAATATCACCTTAAAAATTCATGCTAAGCAACTTTGTTGTACTTGTTTTATGAAATTGGCCCTATAGGTAGCAGTGTCGCCATTTTGTATACATCGTACGTTTTGCTGACCACTACATCAAATTTACCTCGACGATAATCGTATAGATGAATTGCTCACAGTTCAAAAAAATTATCGAAACACGCAGGAAATAAACTACGAGGTATTGTTATCGACCAATATGAAAATCCTATAGTTACAATTACCAGTAAAATCATGTGGCCTTTGACCGTCACGTGACTTATGCAAAAATGCAATTGCTTCTTCTTCCTATATGTATGTTGATGAACAGCTAAACGTGTTACTGCATACATCGGTTTGATGACATTAGTGGAAACAGGGTGAACCACGTGAAGGTTGTCATCTCCTACCCAATTGCCATCACTGATATAGCCATACAACCGTGCTAATTATTCATTAAAATGGAACAGTCCAGACTTTTGCGCGCGCAAAATGGACGAGTCAAACATCTGCTCGTCTTCAAACATTCAGTTTGATCACGGACGATTCGAGATGGAATGATTCTTTGAAACCACGGAATCATCTTCACTTTTAAAACAATCCTAAACGCCGAAATCTTGTTAGAACGAAAATTTAAAATGTGGATGACCGGGCTACTACCGATTTGGGTGTTTCTGGCGGTTGGCGTCGGAAATGGGCGTACCGTGTCCGCGAGCCGTACGCCCCTACACATTGGCGGGCTGCTCTCGCTGTCGGAAAAGGACGGATGGAGCCGATTTTTTGGCTACAGTTCGCTGGTGGGTGCGGAACAAGCGATCTTAGACATCAACAACAGAGATGATATCTTACCAAACTATACTCTGATCCTAAACGTCTCCGATACAGAGGTAGGTTGATCGTTTAATTTTCTTTTCATTTTGGTCAATATTCAAACGAACTTCTTGTTTATCAAATGCTTATAAACCTATCGATAGCTATTTTATGCCAACATGTGGACAATGTAGACGTACGTGTCATGGGCGAACACCGGGCAACCACCTATTTAAGCATCGTTCGCATGTCATTTTGCCGACAATAAACAGTCGTCATTTTTACATAATTCACCTCTCAAGCGATACACATATAGCCCCTATGCATTTCAGAAAAGGACTGCCGTCTGAGATCATATGAAGCGCGATATGTGGCAGAGAAAACCCCCCTCTTTTGTGTTGACCATTGTGTTCCCGGAATCTCAGAAATTCCTTTTAGGTTTCAAGGGGGATGGGTTAGGTAACAATAGTGTTAAGTGTGTATAAGGTATAGGGATAAGAGGGGGGTACCCCTCTGCCACATATCGCGCTGGGTATATCTGAGATTGGCATCCCGCGACCACAACATCCAATGTAGTCTGTATAAAGAATTATTAATCAAAATCTGAATTTTTTTAAATTATTGACTCGCATGTCAACATGCATCAGAATACCAAATTGAGTGATGTATCACTTTGAAGAGCAGAATATGCGCTTTCTAATGTAAACTGTATCAATTATGATAAAAAAAACCAAAAAACATCGCTGGATGATTTAAACAGTCTTTACCGAAACATGTTAAAGTCTTGTATAAAATATTCTTATAATATTTGTGACCCAGCACGAGTAAATGAGACCCTTTGAGGCAAAAATGAAATTTGAGATTTTGATTTCATCATTTAAAGCTCGTTTAGCTTAAGTGTCTCATATTTTGTTATGTCGTATATCTGATTCACCAGTGTAATTTTCATTCGAAAAAGGGTAGATTTTGTTAATGTTCCTGTTGGTAATTGTCATTCCAGTCAATATATAAGGACGGCATGATTTCTTTATAAACTAATATTAAAAGGTCATTATGTAATTTTGTATATAATAACAAATTGTATACGTAAATTAGTTTCTGCACATTGGTTTGTTTTTGTCTCTGGAGTGTTTGTTAGGAAGTATTTTCTCTTTGCTATGGGGTATTTATTTGTTTGTTTGTTGGGGTGTTTGTTGGGGTGTTTGTTTAATTAATTAAGGTCCGATTGTGACATTTTGAATAGCGTGGTTATGACCATGTCATGCTAACTTCTGCAGGGGAAATGTTAATTTCCTGTTAAGTTCTGTTAATTACATTATCCTGTTCGTCTCGTCTGCAGGGAGATTTGCCCGTGGCCCTGAATCGATTGTACGAGTTCATTTACGAACCGCCGGTGAAGGTCGCCATCTTCGGCTCCGTGTTATCATCGCTTACGGAGGTGGTAGCCGAAGTCATAGGAAAATGGGACATTGTCGAGGTGAAGCCAAGTTGAAAGTATTTGTCAACATATTTTCAAAAAATACCAGAAGTCAGGTTCTTTCCCTCGCCTTTCACCACTGTGACCCGGGTTCGAATCCGGCCTGGGCCAATACGAAGATCGTGTTTTTGCCCCCTGCCGATTGTAAAGCGCTTTGAGATCGTTGATACGATGTAAAGCGCTATATAAGCACGAACATTATTATTATTATTATTATTCCGTGGGATTTCCTCCAAAAACTAAAAATCAAATTCCTCCTGTGTCTTCTACCCCGCTGAAAAAAAAAGAGTGCCCCCAAAAAAATGAAACAAATAATAAAGAAATGCCAAAATAATATGGTTTATTGGGCGTGGCCTTATACTATAATATTCCTTAGGCCTAGACCTCTAAAACCAATCACCACGATGGTCTGGGCAGTCCATTTCTGTTTTTCTTCTAGGTGTCCCCAGCTGCGACTACCCCAGTCTTAAGTAATCGAGACAGGTACCCTCACATCTACCGAATGCTCACGTCAGCTGCCGGCTTCTCAGGTGCAGAGTTTCGCACGTGTCTTACGTTCGGATGGTATAAGATTGCGACCCTGCACGAGACTACGGAGCCGCATGTTGGGGTGAGTAGAGCCTGAACCCGCGTCAAATCAAGTGGAGCCTAGCCTAAGCCGAAACAACCAAGGGCCTTTTCGAAACCTTTGCTTCGTCTTCGGCTTTGGCTTCGCCTCCGAATTCTGAATTACTGAGAAGCAAATAGAAATTAAAGCAAATATAAATAGTCTAACTTTGGGGTTCATATCAATCGATTAAATGTTTCTGAAGCACAACAGGCACCAGAATGTGGCAGAGGATCTCGCAGTTGGAAATCTAAAATCGCCTTAAGCCAAAGACGAAGACGAAGCCAGGGATTCAAAAAGGCCCCAAGTCGTACTCATCCAAGCCTTCTTATTCCTCCATGGTCCAACCCATCCAAGCCAAACTCAGCCGAATATTACGAATATTACAAATATCTCCGATCGATTCTTTCTATTCGATCTCTTCATATTCTCAATTATTTCGTAATCATAAATACCCCCTTTCTTTCTGTAGGTTATCAACGAGCTTCAGCGCCTGGTATCGACGAGCAACGTGTCCATTATCGCCGCAGAGAGCTTCTACAAGGACCCTTACGAAGCTATGGAGCGCCTGAAGGTGCATTACATTGACGCAAATATAACGTGAAAAACATAGCCCACAGTAAAGCAGAATCAAACAACTAGTTGTTACGAGGAGAAAACATTTAAAAAAAAACCTAAATTTGTCACAGCCAGTCAAATTGGTAGCGTTTGTGTCAAATAGCAGTCTACCGTCAGTCCCGCAAAACACAAGGCCAATGCACATGTGCCGCGCACGCCGTGATGATCTTGAAATCAAATTAACGACGGAAATTGTTTTCAAAGACCTCGACAAACCATCAGTTCAAATATTGATACATAAGAGGTTAGTTTCGCAATATTTCCGTTAAAAACATCATTTTCTCCTTCAACAGCCGCAGATACCATCAACGCAATTATATCTGGAACACAGACCTTCATGCTAAGAGTGCGTTGAGTGCTGTGTCTTCTTATCTTGAAGTGGATCTAGTCCGCGCTGGTTTTATGTTTTACACCATTTTTGTTTGTTTGAGTGTTTTATTTTTGTGTAGCTACATAATGTGTGGTATATTTTGGTACAAGCAAGAACACATTAAGCTGGGCGCTTTTTGGAGAGCGCTGTTTGGTTTGGGTAAATACAAAACAACTTAACCCAAATCAGACAGCGCACTCATATTGTGACGGCCATTACGAAAAAGTGGTCAATATTTTGATTCGAATCGGCGAGGACGTTTTTTTTAATACTTAAACCGCATCTCTTTCACATCGACTGTCAAAGGTGTGGTGAGACGAATGAGATAAATTAAGTCCAATGTTCATCGTTGAGTTTAATACGTGAAAGCTATGTCTCGTCGGGTCTCAAAATAAAGTGACGTTACAGGAGTAGTTTAATATGAAAAAGTTTTTTTTCTGTAATTGAAAATCAATATAGACGGTTTTACGATGCCTCCCTTCCGCGTAGGATCGCGGTATTGGAGGTAAGGCCGTCACGGTATACTGTCAAGCCTAGCGCAATCTCTCCTTAAACTCTGCTTATTTTCCAAATAGGTAAGCAGCACATCTATGTATTATCAATGGATTTGATAAGGAAAACAAACTACTATTTACTTTTTTGTTGCAGAGTAAAGATGTTCGTATCATTGTGGCCAGCTTCTACGAAAAAATGGTTCGGAAGGTGTTCTGTAGTGTAAGTGAGGTTTTACGGCTTATAATTATAGACCCCCCCCCCGGCCCCTTTAAACAAATTAATTAGTATCAAGGTGTGTGCTTGTTTCCTTTTGCGATCGAGGATCGAAAAACAAAAGAAAACAAAGGGAACAAAAGATCCTCGAAGGACGGTTTCTTTGTCCTCGATCGGCAAGATAAGCGTAAAGCAATGGGGTTAGGTTTCAGTAAAGGAATAAAGGAAAACACAATAGGGAATCCTCGGTCGTAATGGCAATTCACGAACATTTTTTTTTTCTGTCTGGGGAAATTTGGATGGGACAGCTATACACAGACTTGGAGGGCCGTGGCCTCGTGTCGACTGCCCGCCTTATTACAACTTGTCACAGTGGTGATTTCAGTACCTTTCATAAATGTCTTGTTTGTTCAGTCATTCATAGAAATGACATAATGAACCTTATACCATTGGACAGAGGACATTCCACCGTTTCCACAGACATTTTCCTTTTTCTGAAACTTCAAATAGTTTCTCAAAAATATGAATTTGATAATGGGTATACTTTTTAAAGGGATCGTATATACGTATTGTAATTACTCCAAAAATTAATTGCAATAAAAAAAAACTTACTTGGTAAGAAGTACAGCAGCTTTGGATAGTATAATGCATTTTTAGAAACTTTTCACTTTGAAGTACTGCGGTTATATGGAAAAAGATATCACTTTTTATCCCAACAAATTTGAATCTGAGAAGCGTTACTGCAGTGACGTTTCCCAGAGTGTGCAGATTATTCTTCCTGCGTTTGTTTTTGATTGAAATAGGGGACGTATGACAAAGGGAACAATGGGGTCCCCTATTCCGCAAAGGTCCCCGATTCAGACTCGTGTGCAAATCCTATGGCGATCATCCGAAAACGTTAGAGTACAAACAAAAGAGGGAAGACGGTCGGACAATGCCCCGTCCCCTATTGACGGCATTTACCCACTTGCGTGCGTGGACATAACCGCTCCAGATCTTCGGCAATATCTAAAAATCGCTACTACCTTTTAAAATGAAATTTTTACAGGTTAGTTTTAGGGTATATATATAACTATAATTATATGATTGAAACAAACAGTGGGTTCCAATTACCAAACGTATACGATCTTTTTAAGTATATACTTTATATATTTATAAGTTGCAATGCATTTCTTTGCTCGTTACTGCTTCTAGATATTTAAGTTGAAGATGTACGGCCCTGACTACGTTTGGATGATACCCGGTTATTATACCGACGGGTGGTGGGCGGTGGAGGAGGAGGGGTTGACCTGTACCGCGGAGGATCTTAGACAGGCTAGCGAGGGGTACCTGACGGTGGCTTACAGCAATTATGGAAGGAGTAAGGATCCTGGCATCGGGGGAAGGGTAAGGACTGATCGAGCAGCCTTGACTATGACTATAAGCACTTGGCGTTTTTACGAATCTTGTGAGCTCACGTCATCGTTAAACGTATACACCATTGGTAATTGCTTGAATTATCATGAATGGGTGGGTTTGGGGGGTTGTATTTTATAGTAAATATCTTTTAACTGACCTATTCGATGTTTTACATTCACGGATGCCGAGAAAAGCACGAAAAACAGCGTTTGTTTTTAACCGGCGTCGAGCAGTTATTCTTATGTTATTTGTGGGTTTTTTCGCGATCGCCGTCCGGCGATCGCGAATTTTGTTTTAGAAAATTATATTTTTCATAATGATTGAAGGATATCTAGCGCAATCATTTTGCTGGATGCCTAGAATCATTATTTACTTTCAGATGAGTAAGATATTTCCTAATAATTCGGTAGTAATTTTTTTCTCGAAATCTGCAAATGGTGTATCCTGCCTTCAAGTTTCGGTGCATTACTAGTTTCGTTGCAAGAGTCCGGCTGTGATCCCCTCATCGGATACATCACTTATTTGATGCTAGCACGCACCGTTTACTCCCCAGACACCAGCAGAATTCAGGCGCGAGATGGCTGACGTCATTGGTTACGAGATAGCAATCATCGACCGTGGCTTGGTGGCCATTGGCTACGACTGTATCTGGGCCCTGGCGCTGGCCTTTGAGGCTTCCGAGGACTTGCTGGGCAGGGGACTAGATTCGTACCGGTACGGAGACAAGGAGTACGCTACGACAGTCGGCAGGGCCATCCAAGAGCTAAGCTTCCCCGGCATGTCGGTGAGAACCACTCTAAAGTCAACCAAACATGAGGAGTTGCAATCATTTATGTTAAGAAGTAGTTTGTCGAAATTGATGATACTTTTGTTTAGAGTGTAATATGATTAATTCTTCCAAATAGGCACTTGGGGAGACAAATTAGCGTAAGTTTTTAGGGAGTTATTTTTGTCCTAGAACGACAGATTTTGGTCTAAATAGCATAAATCTCGAAGATCTTAGAGAAAAGGGTTAGGGTAAACAAGTTAGGACTGTTTTAAGTTTGTGTACATCTCTATGGGATTGTCTCCCCAAGTGCCTATGTCTCGTACATGTTTTTGTTGGTATTGTTATACAGGGTCCAGTACAATTTTCCAAAGGAGGCGACAGAAGCGGTGACCTATTGATAGAACAGAATATAGGTAAACAGAATATGAAATTCATGTAGAAGGTCGAGATAACTTTATTTTGACATTAAAACAAACACAGGTTTGCTCGCCAGTAGCCGAATATCTATATAAGTTGCTGTAACTGTGGCTTCCAGCTAAAGTTATCAGTTAGTTAGGAAGCCCTTTAACTACCAAAGTAACATATCTTGGTATTTGTATTTCGACGTATTATACAGATGGAGTCGAAAATATCGTGGGCATTTACAGCAACATCGAAGACGAGATTACGTGGAACAGACCCACAGAAGAGCTGTGGTATTACAGTGGTAAGACGTCTCTCGGTCCTCGTGCCATTTTAGTTTCTTCCTGGACAAAAAAAAATGATTGGAGTGGGGCTTGAACCAGCGACCTCTGGATTGCCTTTCCGGCAGGGATGTAGTCGAGTCCATCACAAGTCCCTGCAAGTCCCTGTAAGTCCCTGCAAGTCCATCACAAGTCCACCAGTTCTAATTCAAATCGCAAGCTATTCAAATTAGCTTTGACAAAAACATTCCTTTGTCATTGTTCGTCCAGTTACTTGTGACTGCCTTTATGAAGGGACTTGTGACTGGCTTCACGAAAGGACTTGTGAAAGGACTTGCAGGGACTCGACTACAACCCTGCTTTCCGGTGCTCTACTACTAGCGCCTCTGACCAAAGCAATGGAAGTCGAGGAAAGTAACAACTATATGCAAACCTGAAACCCTTGTTAAACGCAAGTGCATCTTTCTTGTTTTAATTTGTTTTCAAAGACGGGAGGCCACCGTTCGACTCGGACATAACCAAGACTATCGAGATCCTACAGAGTATACCCATCGGAGTCCTTGCTGCTGTGGCAGTGTTAGCAGCTTTAGGGATGATACTGGGCGTTATGTTCCTGGTATTCAACATCTGGAAGCGAAATAACAGGTTTGATCTCACGTTACGATGGCGTCACCAAGTGTCAAATTATACATCATTACAAGTGCATTTTGGGTACCACATAGACGTGGATGTGTTACAGGGCCTTTTCGAAACCGTTGCTTCGTCTTTGGCTTTGGCTTCGCCTCCGAATAGAATGCTACATTCTATGGGCCTTTTCGGAGACGAAGCCAAAGCCAAAGACGAAGCAACGGTTTCGAAAAGGCCCAGAGTAAACAGTTGATCTAACGTTATGACGACGTCATTCGGTGTCAAGTTAAAGGTGAATTTTTCAAAACTGTATATTTATTGAAACAGAAGGCCGGTTGTGTTTACAAACAAGATACGAAGCATAATTATGTCCAAACAGCTAAAACAACGTTTTTTTTGTCACGTGACAAACATCTCTAATTAATCAGTATTTTCTGTCGGTACGCTCTCATTATTTTAGAGAAAAAAAAGTTGACAAACTCTCACGAAGATATTTTTTTTCTGTCGCCGCATATTGCAGGCAAATCAAGATGTCAAGCCCGAAGGTGAACAACATCATCGCTACCGGGATCTTGTTAGCGTATCTCGGCGTTGTGCTACTGGGTGTTGATAGGTCGATGGTAGATGAGGATACACTACTCGGCATTTGCAGGGTGAGGGCCGCGGTGTGATTGGAGTAGGGGTGGGGGCGTTGTGCCTTCTCATAATTATTGTTCGGTACTCTTAAACATAATGACTGATTTATTTTGCGCTTCCGTCCTTAACCAGTTCGCGCCGGGATTATTTTAACATCCCTGAGCCCACGGGCGGGATTATTTTTAACGAAACTCAATCCGAAGCGTGTTCAGGCAGATTGTGCCGGGAAGCACACCCACGTTTTTCCGGCCTTGCCCGCTGCTGACATACATTTCCGAACTTGAACTTGGCGTGTTTATGCGTCATCCGTTTTGAATCTGGGGAAATATTTGCGTTTATATACGTCATCGGGCGCGAAGTGGTTAATGCGCTTCCGTCATCAACATAATATGATAGTGACGCAGAGATAAAATACACAGTCTAGTCTACCGGGGCGAATAACCTACGTGGCCTCGTCAAGGCAAGTGCCTGTGTTCCGGCACCACATAACGACCGAGGGGCGAGACACAAAGGAGAACAAAGGAAACAAAAGCCCCTCGGTCGGCGGTATGAATGGAAAAATTCGGTCCTCGATCGACGGTGCAAGCGCAAAGCAATGGGGATTGGGTATAACATAGGAATAAAGGAAAACACAATATCGAGCCTCGATCGTTATGTGGTTCACGACTACGTGTACTGTATTCTGTATCACATCGGAGAAAAGTACAAAGATCGATCTGGACAAATCAGATAAGTTCTAAATATGAATATTGGTTCCTTATGGTTTCAGCTGCGTTCCTGGATCATCCCGTTAGCCTTCACTCTGGCGTTTGGAGGAATGTTCACCAAGATGTGGAGGGTGTATAGCATCGTCATTGCCAACAAGACCAAGAGAAAGGTACTGGGGCCAATTTCATAGAGCCGCTAAGCACACAATTTTGCTTAGCACGACAATTTGTCCTTGGCAAAAACAAGGTTACAGACCAAATTTTCACCTGATCATTATGGTTCTGGATTGATAATCAGCTGTTTTTTTGCTTAGCATGATAAACACGTATAATTTTGGCTGGTAACCTGTTTTTAATGAGCAAGACTTTTTTGTGCTAAGCAAATATTTTTGCTTAGCAGCTCTATGAAATTGGCCCCATGGCTCCTCAACGAACGTTATGTTGTTAACTTCCATACGTTTCTACAAAGTTTGTTTTCATATCTCTGGTGTATTCTTATAACCCAAGCTCTCTTCATAAATATCCTTGACAGCATACCTTTCTATAGCTAAGACGTGATATTTCAAACCGAATTAAACAATTTAATATGCGTTCGAAAAACTAAGATTAGCTTGCCAAGACGCATTTGATTTGAAAGATTGTAAATGTTTGGGCCATAGACAGAATTCAACAACCGGCTGCTCAAAGTGTTTATAGTTTTACCCTTAAAGATTATTGCAATACGTGATACATCCTTGTTTAACTTTCACATTTTACTTTTTAAATTTAAAAGAGTGAAATGCTCACTCTTCAAAAGAGCGTGTCTCTCATAAAACCACTTCAAAAGAATGAAATAAAATGAGATAGAGTTGTTTTCTGAGCGAAAACTACTAGAAAAAGAGTTAAAACCACTCTAAAAATTATGTCGCTATTTTGAGGAGCATAACGGACAATTGTCCTGAAATTGTCCTTGATGACTTTTTCAATGGCTCTGACAACTTCATTCTTTTGGAGTGGTTTTAACTCGAGTAGTTTTCCCTCAGAAAAACTAAATTTCTCTCTTTTAAAAGTGGTTTTAGGAGACTTACTCTATTTGATAGTAAGATGTTCACTCTTTTACATTTCGAAAGGGTACCTCCTTATTTTTGTTTCTTGATTTTTTCAAAAGGTGATCAAGGATTACTATCTATTTGGTATCATCGCTGTTCTGCTGCTGATCGATCTGGCCGTTCTAATCCCAAGGCAGATAATTAATCCAATTATCATCGAGGAGAACAGAGTCCCAATTCCCCAGGTGTGTAAACGTCCTCCTTAACAATGTCTTCTATTTACGACACTTTATTTTCTGTCATTACTGCATCGATCTCCATGTAAGAAAAGTCCAGGGTTGTAGTCGAGTCCCTGCAAGTCCGTTCACAAGTCCTTTCGTGAAGCCAGTCACAAGTCCCTTTACAAAGGCAGTCACAAATAACTGGATGAACAATGACAAAGGAATGCTTTTGTTAAAGCTGATTCGAATAGCTTGTGATTTTAATTGGAACTGAAGGACTTGTGATGGACTTACAGGGACTTGCAGGGACTTGTGATGGACTCGACTACATCCCTGGAAAAATCTGGCTAGCCATTGTATGTTAGAACTAAATCCACCGTCCGCCATAATTAGTACTGCCCCTTGAACACAATACTGGTAACGATAGACCGTGTCAACCAGCTCAAACAGAAATGAATAAATTAATAAATAATAAATAAATTATTAATTGTATACTCCTACGTGGTACTCCCACGTAAAATACAGTACTACAGAGAATCACTCTGCAAGGTGCTTTCGCGCCGGGATTATTTTAACAACGCCGAGCTGACGGGCGGGATTATTTTTAACGAAACTCGATCTGAAGCGTGTTCAGGCTGATAGTGCCGGGAAGCACACCCACGCATTTCCGGCCTTGCGCGCTGCTGACATACATTTCCGAACTTGAACTTGGCGTGTTTATGCGTCATCCGTTTTGAATTTGGGAAATTGTTTGCGTTTATATACGTCATCCGGCGCGAACTGGTTAACATTACGTGTCTGCGCCCTCAATGTGTGGGTGCAGGGTGCGAGTGCAAAATATATCGATTATAATACTTGCGCAAGCATTCTTGTAACAGTGACTTTGGATTTGTCTATAATTCTTCTTTATAATGTCGTTATCTTGTTCTCGTCGTTTCACGCAAGACCGAGGTTGATCTTAAACGCCAAGAGAAGCGCGAGAATTTGTACGTCATCTGCACGTCCGAAAACAACACCATATGGACCCTGGTTCTCATCATCTACAAGGCGTTTGTTGTCGTTTTTGGCGCCTTTCTCGCCTGGTCCACGAGGTGAGAGAATACCGCACGACTAGTCAAATTTCTTCGGTCATCGAAAGAGATTATCCTTTATCATAATGTAATTTGGAAAGGGCGTTGGATAGAAGCCAACTTTTGCCGTTTTCCAAATCCCAGAATCGTCTCCATTTTGGCTTCGTTCATTCAGTTTAACAATTATGATTCAGCCCCTAATCTGGGGTTTGTAAAACGGCCCTGGGTAACAGGTCCCTGTTGTGTGTAGGACGCCCTCTTGAGTATTAATGCCCAAGAGCTCGAAGGACGTTTTTAAAATGTTGTGGGTTAAAACTTGGTATTTGAAGCGTTCGGCGTTGGCAAAGCTTATTTAGGCCAAATAAAAAAAAAGATGTTTAGCGTCACCGCCCGCTTCCTTTTGGGGGGCCGCCTCCTTTTTTCTTTTTCTTTTCTTTTTGAAAAAAATGATAAATTTGTACAATTTTTTTTTTTTTTGAAGATCGTATTTTAGACTTTAGAATCATGTGTGTACATGCTCTGGAAATATTTTGTTTTTAATAGGAGGGCTAGGGTGTGACGTGTAGTCGTGTACAGTGCATACATGATCAACCCACATGAATTTTGATTTGTAATCGTGGGTGAACCATGTTTTAATTTTAAATTGCAAGATAGGGTGTGACATGTTCACTACATGACTCGAATTAAAATGTGTCAGACGGCCATTTAAAAAAAAATAAAAAAAATAAAGGGCCTCCTACTTTCTTTGTAAAAAAAGGCATGACGCTAAACATTTTTTTTTTATTTGGCCTTATCTAAGCATTACGCTTATGTCAAATGTCTAGCAAAATTAATGATGTGTTAATGAAGATTGAGTAACAGTTTTTAACTAGCTGCGCAATCCGGGTCAATATGACCCAGAAGTTTCGAGAGTGTATACGGAACCTCCATTTTGTTCAATCGTTCTCGTGTAGGAATGTCAAAGTATCGGGCTTGAACGACAGCTACTACGTAGGCCTATCCATCTACAATACCGTCATCTGCTGCGTGGTCGCCGTCTCTCTGGGCCTCCTCAATGCCTCCTCAATCGCCGTGACCTTTGCCCTGGTGTCTGGTTTCCTTCTCCTCTGCATCACCCTATCTCTGTGCATGCTCTTCTTTCCAAAGGTGAGAGCTGGGGGCCAATTTCATTCAAATTCGAAGCACAATTTTGCTTAGCACAACAGAAGGCTTGCTCAGTAAAATAAGGATACCAGTAAAATTAAGGTTTTAGGCACCCGGTTTAACTTTGCCGATGGTTCCGCGTTCTGTCTCCGTAGTAAACTTAACGTCAATATGGAAACCAGGCTTAAATCTAAAACCTTTTTGAAAATATTGTCGAAGGATAACGAACATTCCTACGTCTTTTTTGTCCCGTTCCAGGTGGTCGCCGTGTATCGCAAGAACCAAGTCGCCGACGAAACCTTCACAGGGATTCGAGTAGGGACGACCATGGTTCCCACGGTGGCCCACAAGGGGGCGCTAGGCGGAGATGTACCCACTACCAGCGGTCACACAGCCGAACCAAAATAGGACGTATTGTCATCGAATGAGGGCGGTGTAATACGTCTCCAGTTGGAGCGCGAGCACAGCGTTCGTTGCACTCACGCGAACACGTAAACGTTCGTTAATTTGTTTGCTTGTGCACATCCATGGACAAATATTTGCGTAGTTGGCAAGCGTTGGCAACGTTCGAGTGAGTTGAACGCACTCGTGATGGAAAAGTGTGCAGATTCGCCGATTAATTATGCAAACAACTGCGTCGCCGCCTGCACATTTTGACCACTCTGTGGACGTTTTCTGTCGTGTCTATTATATATTCATTTATTTATTTATTTACCCAAACAGTAAATTATGTAAATTAACATTTTCAACGGATTACCATCAGTAATACATGCACATTCCAAACATATTTCACACATAAAAATTAGATTTACCCAAATAAAATATTTAAACAAGTACAAGAACGTTTACAGCAATCCCAGAACATTAAACACAACTAGAAAAATATTACACAAACAAAAATGTTACAGTCAGTTAAGTTTTGTGATATTCTGATAAAACCTGTGAAAAAAATCCTTTTTGCAAAAGTTGCATTCTCACCAGAAAACCAAGTCCAAAATCTCCTTCCCGATCTCCTTCTCAGTGCAAAGCGTCAATGTCGGTGAGTGTGTGTCGCGCGCACGTAGCATATTTTGCATACGAGGATGTGTACTGTAGTCAACATGGCGGCGCCCACGACTCACGTTGTGTGTTCCACGTTGTCGACTCCGTTGTCGAGTTTATAACGACCAGATAAAGTAAGTTATACTTGCGCACAGAAATTAAAGGAACTGAATGGCATCGACATAGAAATAAGTAATGCTTTGGGCAAATGAAGCTATTCGAGGGAACAAATCAACGTGGGGCTATCATGCAAAATTCTACAAGAGAACAGGTAGATATTGTATAGGCCCCTATTCCCTAACGTTATTTATCCGGCAAGCTAGCCCAACCATTCCTTCATGGTTCAACTAACTGGCGATTGTGTTGTTACGGACCCTTTCTAGTTTTGATCAAATTAGAGTGAATGGTGTTTTTCTTATCATTTCAAAATGACTTTTTCTCTCAATTTGTTATGTTTTATTTTGAACCGTCAGTTTCTTGCGGTAGAAAATTCAAGTTTCCTGCATGTTTTGGCGTGTTCACAGTGCGTCGTGGGGTCGCCATCTTTAATATTGCGCTGCGTGTTAAAAACCCACCTCCTTTGTGGTGGTAATTGTGCTTGTGGAATGTTGAGGTTCCCTTTGAGGTTTTTATGGAGGTGGGGGTGGGGGGGGGGGGGGGGGGGGGGGGGGGGGGGGGGGGGGCGTTAGGTAACAATTGTCTTGGGAGTGTATAGGTATTAGGACTAAGGGGAGTCGCTCGGTCTCATACGTTGCTGGGTATAAGTTTGGTAAGTCCAATACATTTAGAGTGTATTTTGTTCCATATAGGAACGGGACCCGTAAGTACGCAATCGCCAACTTACTAAGCATTCGAATGTTTCCCTCCGGAATAATACACGTTTTTGTGACAGTGCAGGTTTAAGATTGTGAACCTCATTCTATATAATAATGTATTTTAGAATCTAGTAAAAGAATAATAATCCTAGTAAATGTATTAGGCATGTTTGGGCGTTTAACCAGTTCGCGCCGGGATTATTTTAACATCGCCGAGCCGACGGGCGGGATTATTTTTAACGAAACTCGATCCGAAGCGGGTTCAGGCTGATAGTGCCGGGAAGCACACCCACGCGTTTTCGGCCTTGCGCGCTGCTGACATACATTTCCGAACTTGAACTTGGCGTGTTTATGCGTCATCCTTTTTGAATTTGGGGAAATTGTTGCGTTTATATACGTCATCCGGCGCGAACTGGTTAACCGTTTGATTCACACTCAATGGTCGCGCTCTGAACAGTGAGATGACAAGGATTTATTCAGGTATTGCATAAAACAGATAATGAATGTTTTACAAACGTGCAGTAGAAATAATCATTTCATTTGGTGACAGGTGGAAAATAAAGTAAGCCCTGGGGCCGAGGTTGATTGGCACGCTTTTTGTACACCGAAAACGCCCTTCGTTGCGAAATCACAAAACATGATTGTGACGTTTTTATTATAATTATGTCTATGGTTACGACCCTGCCCCCACGTGATAGACACGTCATCACATGACGTCACAGTTTATTGTTCCTTTTTATGTAAATTACCGCGTTACAGTCTTCGATCTCAGCGCACCATTTTGGCCCAATGCCTAACGTACGTTAACCCTAACTCCCTACACAACAAAGGAAGTTGGAGGATTTTGAAGAAATTGTATTGTTCAATAACAATGGTGAGGGAGTTAGGGTTAATGGGCGTAGGAGGTATGTGGGGCAAAATGTGTCTACACCGAATTCGTTGTCTGCAAAACCGTAGTGTCCAGTTGAAATTATCTCCGTGAATCGTGTCAAACAAGCACGTTGCTTGGTTGCATGGTACTAACGGACAGACTGCACTGGCCAACAGTTATATGCAGGTAATTGAATTATGAAATCTACGTCATTGTTAGTTAAAAGAACGCTCTAAGATCCCAGAAATTATGTTCCTCAAAGTATATAGTGAGCCATTAAACATGTCTGAACGAAAACATTTTCATCGTCGATTAAATTTATTAAACGATGCAGTACTTTCCCAGTGTTTGCATTGATCTCGCCATGAAAACTTCCAGTACGAGCAAATATTAAACCAATATCATTTTAAATAATTATGGCGTTAACGAGTGATCTGGCCGATGAAAACGCTTTCGGAAAACTGGTGTCCCACTTGGCTACGAAACCAATATACGCAAATGCTATATATAAATCTCTGATTGTTCAACGTATAGTCCTCTTAAGTACCCTTCATGCACCAGCACTGGTCATTAATTTTCAAAAAGGAAATGACGTGTATCATTGTTTACGACTTCAAAAGGGAACAAGTAGTATACTTGAAAACCTTCAGTTATTAATACAAAATACCTGAGCTTCCAAAGTTACAACAAGTTCATCAACTATTTGTTGACGGAACTGAACATGTTGCTCTTTATAAAAAAAAAGATGAGAACGTTAAAGGTAATATGCAACATTTTTTGACTTTATTTAAAAAAACAATTATCAACTATTTGTCAACTATAGCCTGTTTATGTATAGTAGTGGTTTCCTATTCCTGCTTCAGACGAGACAGCTATTTACTGAAGTCAAGGAAATTATTAGGTTAGGAAACCAGACAGCTATAGTCATGGATGCGTAGCCAATTGCAAACATCATGTGGACTAACTATATATTTGATAACATTGGGGGCAGTATTTAAAAATAGTCGGGATTTTCATACGATGTTCGGTAGACCATTGTTGAAAATTAAGGCAAACATTTCACTTTTTATAAAAATATTTTTTTGTTTGACACCAGGTGCTATGATTTCACGGGCTGCCTGAGACTATATTCTTTACTTGAAGGTTGATCATAAAACATTGTAATTTAGTATATATAGTTGTTTTATATTTTCCAATTATCTTTAAGTCACCAGTTTACTGCTGTCCACGTAAAGGCATTTGCCTGTTTTTGTTAAATAAGAAATACGTCGGAGTGGCCAAATCGACCCACGTGATTATTAGCTTTTTCGCCCTCACGGAAAAAAACCCCCGAAGTGAATAGACGAGTATTTCGCGATTGAAGGGTGGACTAATAATATTATTGCCACTACAGACGCCGCGGGTATAAACCAATAGGGCGTGTACACGGAACGCGGTTATATAAGTCGAGGTAAAGTAGACGAACATCACAAATTGACCCATGCCGTGTGTGGTAGTCCAGTCTTGTTTAGAACATCCCGTGTCCTAACATCTCTCGCCGCTTATTGTTGCTTTTTGGGGGCACGTTCCTGCTCGTACTACAGTGTATCTTCTCTCTCTTCGTGTTACGTTTTACAGCACCAACTGGACAAGGACGAGAGTAATAGCATCCAAACAAGGTTGGTATTAGTGTTATTTTTAGTTTGTACAATTATTTTGTATTTTAGCACTATAAATATTTGTTTACTAGTAATGACCAGAGTGGCTCGATTCACTTCATGCGCAAACTGAATCTGCGGACACAATTTGAAAAAAAAAAATCTTTAGAAAAACATCAAAAATAGTCTTATACCTGGATATTTTCCCCCTGTTTTCGCTGTGGTGTCATCATAACTATATCCTGTACATTTATTCGCCACGGCTATTCTGTTAGTCGGCCAAGACCACTAAACATCGATTTGTTTGTACTCTGCCATATTTAGACATGAATAAATAAGGACATGCCGTAACCTCGGAATCAAATAGTGACTTGGCGATCTAAATTATTCAAAATGTCACATACTGCATTGCATGGAATTTAAGCAACCGTCAGATGAAATTTGCTTCAGGTTGATTAAGTTTTA
This sequence comes from Crossaster papposus, assembly GCA_037893245.1. Lineage (NCBI taxonomy): Eukaryota > Metazoa > Echinodermata > Asteroidea > Velatida > Solasteridae > Crossaster > Crossaster papposus. The sequence goes on from JBAIAA010000465.1 coordinate 309,047, forward strand.
ATATTAGATTTTGCCCGTCACAGATTATTTGATAAAATATTTTATTAAAAACGTCGGTGAAGGTCAACAATCGATATTCATAAATAACTGAGACAGTTTATCTATTCCTATCGGTCGATAGCCCGTCATGTGGCCGGTTTTAAACCCACATATTGCAACCATTTTTTCTGTTGTTTTTTTCCAAAATGTTTCGTATCCACTAAGCTTAAACTGTTGTTACGGCGATCGCGAAATAACACAAATAACATAAGAATAACTGCTCGACACCGGTTAAAAACGAACGCCGTTTTTCGTGCTTTTCTCGGCATCCATGATTGTAAAACTTCGGACAGGTCGGTTAAATGATATTTACTATAAAATACAACCCTATAATCTACCTATTCATGATAATTCAAGCAATTACCAATGGTGTATCCTACCTTTAAGCACATTAGCCATATTTTAGAGGATTTTTGTATGTACCTACATCTCAAAACGAGGACAACAATTTTCCAAAAATATCAGGTTTTATCTGACTAGTTTTTAAAGGGCCACCAATACGCTTTAGGAAGTGAGAGACCGCAAAATGAAGAGAGATACAATGCGGGAAAACCCGCCTCCTGTCATTGTGTTCCCGGAATCTCAAGAATTCTTCCTAGACATCTAATGAGGTGTGTGTGTTTGGTATAAAACAATAGTTTGTAGTGTAGTATATAGGGACAAAGGGTTACACTTATTGTGTTGTATTAAAGGTTAAAGGTAAATAAATCGCGCACTGTTTTCGTTCTGGAATAACACAAATATAAATTTCGGTGTTTTTTTTTTTTAAGCAGAGCTTATTTTGAACAGCGACAAGCACAGTAAGTAAAGAAATACATTTAAAAAAATGTAGGGCTGACTAGAAGAGTTTGCACGTACGGCTGAGGTTTGTGCCCAAAAACTCGTCTTTTGGACCTATACCAGTTCATCGTTATTAAAATTGTTCTTGTTAGGCACATTTGGTGATTGAAAGGTGTGTAGGGGGGTGGGGGGGGGGGGGGGGGGGGTCTAGGAAATTGTTCGCAGCCCCTGAGAGTTGAGATATTACAACCTAGGGCTGTTTTAAAACAGTTGGGAACACTGGGCAAGACGCAAGACGCAAGACGCAGGTCTGGGTGTACCAATCGTTTGGTTCTCTCGGGGATAGGACAGTGCAGTCTGATTGTTAGCTCTTTCATTAAAGAAGGACCCGTCAATGAAATAACTATGCACGCCAAATCGACCCTCGTGGGACCCTTTTTTGTGATCTTAACTGATTGTTTGCCGCCGTGCCGTTGGATTCGTTTTGAAAAAAAGGCAAACTTTAATGAGAAAAGCCCGACTGAGAAGCAGGGGTTCAAGTTGTTTTCACAAGTCCTGCCGTTGCCATGTGTACGGTTCAATTCGGTCTTGTACGGTGGGGGCTCTATCGAATTCGACGCTTGCTCCGGTATACGGTAAGTCCATTCGTATAGCCGCCAGACAGGTGGGAATTAATGTAGTGCATTCTGTATAGGCGAAGCTGCAATCTTTTTGTTAATTGACACTTGTTTGCCTAACTTGACACTCCCATTTGTCGATATTTCACTCAATAATGGTTGTTACTCAATATAAACACACAAATTAAAAAAATGTCACACCCACACACAGACGTGTGTTAACACCTTCCATCGTGGAACCCCTATTGTCTCTCTTTTGCGGTTTGTACCTACGGGAGGTAAGTTTCGCACACGATTTTCAACCGTGGACTTACTGTCAACCGTGGACCATATTGTCCTCTATTGTTCTACGTACACTATTTAAATGCAGATACAAACTTGCACATACAGCTCGATGTAGCTATACTTTCGAGGACTCGCTATTGTCTTTTCCCCAACAGCTCCCATAAGGTACACGAGATTCTCCCGAGGACTCGGCTCAAGGTCCTCGGTGTCATTGTTATCACTAATCCCCAATTGTCCTAAGTCCTCAGTCTGAATGGTATACCAACTCAGCTTATCGTGTACATACCAAGTGTGGACATCCCTTTGTGTTTGTGTCGTGTAGTTAAACAAACTCAACGACAATACAAATTTTACTCGCACCCTAAAATTGTTTTCAACCCATCGTGATTTCCTCGAGTGTTCCTCCAGTCTTCATTTGAGTACCGACAGATAACCCTAACCCCACACCGTCTTTATTATTTGCATACAGTTGATACATAATTGTGTTCAGCAGTCCACACATTAAATGTTTCGCTTCTGCAGAATTTGCCACACATTCCTTTTTTTGTTAGTCTGTTTCATTAGTAAAATACGAGTATCGGAGTATTTAGACAAAATTGATAGTTGATGAAGATTTATGGATATATGTGTTGTTTTACAAACGATAGTTCTTGTTTTATGGTTCTCGTTGGTTGTTGGTTAATAGAGGTAATTGTATGTGTTTGAAAAGGAATATGAAACAATGATTAAAGGTATTTTGTTTCTTTTAGAAAACACTAGAATTCTAAACTATAGTGAGGGTTATTTGGCGCCTATAATTTATCATTGCAGCTTTAATATTTGGGGTTTGGACCAGGATAAGATAACTGAACTCGATCCGTGAGCCGGCTCGAGTAAATTACCCGTATATCGAGTGTAGCTTCCGGTCATAGCGGTTGTAGAGGGGTGGGGGGGGGGGGGGGGGGGGGGGGGTTCTGCCAAGATAATGTCAGCTATAGTGTCTTATTCACGCCTCGGAACCAAAATTACTCCATGGCATACAACGTCTCATATCGTCTCAATGGAAACGAAACACCTTGGGGGAAGGAAAAAGGTCGAGATTCCGTAGCCGATGTTACTCACGCGCGCTTTGCAACTGCGCTGGGTAGTAACCCAATAGCGCGCGCGGGGAAAAAATGCCATAAAAGGGCGCCAAATTAAAGAGAGAAGACAAGAAAAGCGCGCGAAAGGATAACACAACAATAGTGGCCTTGGTTTTCGCGCCCTTGGGAGATGTTTGAACAGTGGCTCTCACGCGCAGAGTGCGAGGTGCGAACCAAATTGAGCCGAGCGAGTGGGGTTGTACGGCGGGGGCAGACCTGTCTTCATACCGGCTGTCAATTTAGAGTATGTTGGACTTATATTTCTATGCGGTCAATATTTTGTTACGTCGAAGACGTGTATAGTTTTAGGCAAATTAAATTACGACGGTTCGAATCCTGTAAAAGCCTACACGCTCTAGTGGTTACTCTCCTTGTATCGGATGGGTTTTTCCTTAAACCGTGCATACACCCACAGTTCCACGCCCGCGGGAATATCTTGATTCGATGTGAACACGTTCAGACACACAACGCAATATTGACTTAATAAATTAAAAAATTAATCAATTAGCGATAGAAGTACACGAGGGTCTTTCAGGAGTTTAAAGTGTCAATCAAATCGGTCTTTTAAACTCACCCTGTAATTTCATGTCTGTTTTGTATTTTGCATCTGCAGGTCGTTTTCATTGTTGTTCTTTTTCTCTCTCTCTCAAAACTAAATAACCAATAAAATATAAATAAACAATAACCTGGGTATGTTTTCGTCAGCTGGCCGAACTCGTTCGTAGATTTGAACTTAGTATACAGCTCAACGCGTGAGCCAAAGCGGCAATCGCATTATTTACCTAAGGTGAAATTCGTACTTCTGAATGCAAATTCGACGCACAAATTTGACGTCACGGAACATTCGCCCCGAAAAGTTCGCCGATGGGGAAATGCGTTCAACTTTGTATCGAATTCGCAGTGCGAAAACGTGCCCTAAAGTCACAGATTCGCGTTCGCTTTTGTGCCTTTTACGAATCGTGACCTTTACGTCACCAAATTTGCGTTCCCCCCTCGCGCCGAGTATGAACCGACCTTAACGCGATTTCAAGACGTATTATGAGATGGGTGTGCGTGCGTTTGTTTTTGATTGAAATAGGGGACGTATGACAAAGGGAACAATGGGGTCCCCTATTCCGCAAAGGTCCCCGATTCAGACTCGTGTGCAAATCCTATGGCGATCATCCGAAAACGTTAGAGTACAAACAAAAGAGGGAAGACGGTCGGACAATGCCCCGTCCCCTATTGACGGCATTTACCCACTTGTGTGTGTGTGTGTGTGTGTGTGTCGAGGGCAAAATGCCTAATTTGCTCAGATTGTCGCCTGCAAGGCTGCTAAGTGGGGATTAAGTATTATGTCCCCAGGCAAGCCACTTTGTCTCAACTCATGGTTGTCATAGTTAAACATTAGCGGAAACAGCATGTCAGTCGTTAACTAGCCCCCCTCCCCCACCCCCTCCCCCACCCCCACCGAGTGTAATGTACCCAGCAGTCTATACCATGATTCTCTGCCTCCAGTACAAATTACTATTATACAAGTGAGCTCATTAAATTAACAGCTCGACTTGACATTTTAATGGATGTCTGTGTTACATGAGAGGTATGCACGTAACATTCAGATATCAGGTTTTGAACCCACAACCTCAGTGTACCTTATGTTTTCCATGTCAATTAAATAAAACAAACTTTAATTGAACACGAGGCCATTTCAAAGTCGTGTTAACAACGAATATTGCTCTTTTATATATGCGCATTCGAACATCAAACACAGTTGTTTAATAGTCCTTCGAAAAAAGGTTCATTCAAATTCAAATAGTCGTTTCGTTCATTCAAATTCGTCGAATGCCTCAGTGTGAGTTTTATACACAAAATGACAGAATAATTAAAGTGAAACAAAGAAATTGTTCACGTGAAGATAATGACCATAGAACAAGATTAATAATTCAGAAAACACCTGCTCTTATAAACCCATTTCACATCTAAATTGAACTGTCAATGTTTACAACAGAGCGACTGTAAACGAACTATCCTGTTTGCATTGATGACGGTAACATTAATTGCACCAATAAAACAATTGTAGAAATTAAACGGAATTACACAAGTAGTCTTGAATGCATAAGCGAACTAGAAAGACTTAAACCAACCTAAATGGTAAAACAAACACACATTGTGTGCCCGAAAGTTAAACTGAAATTAACGCGGTATTGGCGCGGGTTATTATTGCGTCCGGTATCCAAAGCTGGTTTTAAAACCCAACCGGTTAAATGTTTAGTTCCCTAATAAACGTTTCGAAAGTCTGTGTCTATTAGGCATAACGTTTACCCGTATTCAACTAGGAAATGCTGCTCATTTTCCATTTTTTTCTCTCTTCAAAATGCTACTAAACTTGATTAATTTCATGTCCAAATTCGCCACGATTCCTTGCCTCATTGCGTCAGCTGCCTCAGGGGACTCAAAAGGTCATCTTCGACCCTTTCTCCTCGTCTGATCGATTTTACTTCAAGCCCGCCAAAAAAGGTGACGTTATTACTTCTTCATAATTCACCTTCGGTCGATTTCTTTTGTTTATTTTAAAACTGGCTTTACTTAAAGCCTGTAGGCTGGGGACAGTTCACAAGTCATGTTACATGTTTATACATGTCGCATTACTGTTTGCCTCTTAATACGAATTGCGACGGGGGAGAAAGAAGGGTTTAGTATTAAACTGGGATTTATTCGCAAGAACACAATGGCGGTCATTTTGCTGTCAAGTGTCGAATGATACATACTAATACTCTTGGGGGCGCTATACTTTTGTTATTATGCCACAGGGTTTTTATGGCTTCTGTTTGGTTGGACTAAGCATCTAAAGAAATAAGCGTCTAAACGATTCATCGAAGTGGGTCTCTTCGCAAAGGCAATAAGTCGCCAAAATATACCACTTTATAGGACCAAAGCAGCCAAATGCCCCCCCCCCCCCCCGGGGGGGGGGGGGGGGGGGGGGGGTCAACAATTAAGCGCGGCTTACGCATCACACACCTTTCTGACTAATTCAGAAATTTACCGCAGCTCTTTCCTTTGTTCTTCATCTTCCAAAAGGTTTAAGCAGCTGTCATTTGGTTGTGCAGAGCACGTATACATTATACATAAGAAATACAGTGTCGAAAGGTCTTTAGCTGAGCGTTTAAGAGAAGATTGCCCCCAGCGGAGCTCGATAGCACTTAAATGCCGGAGGTCTCGTCCTAGTTCCCTGCCCGCGTAGACCCCTCTTAGCCGCTAATAAATGCCCGATCAATGACTCGCCGGACCCAATGATCGCCACGGCGTTCGTCAAACTTCGGCTGATCGGGTCTCCAGTTTTGGCTTTGACTGAATCTGTAAGAAGCCTGTTGCGTTTAAACGAAAGCCATCGTGCGACGGAAAACGGCACCCACGTCGGAAGCTGGGAATCGGTAAGCTGCAACCTTCAATCAAAACTAACGGTGAAAAAAACACACCAAGGTTTAGTAAATCTATATCTATCAGCCAAGCCGATATCTATCAGCCCAATGACGTCACAGGGTAGTCTCGTACATTTTGTGACGTTTAGTTGCACATAATTTGTGTTCACACTCAGCTCGAAATTAAGCGAACGCAAACGCAAATTTGTGACGTCACAGTGAGTTTTTCGTGCTGCGAATTCGTAAAAGTTGAACACATTGTTAACTCTGGTGAATTCTTATAGTTACGTCAACTTCATAATTATATATGAAGTATAAACCGCCCTTAGGAGATGGGTTTAAGTACAACTGATTGACGTGTACACTAGATGTTTTGAAAAGAGAGAAGGTTTAATGTCGGCACTTTTTTGGGGGAGATACATGTTTCTACATGCAGCTAAGTTATACATAAACGAATCCATTGTGCAGTTACAGAACCAAGACATAATTACATAATTCAAAGTTAACATTTTTTGTCTTAGGTGTTTTTCCTCATATTTTGTTTTCTGTTGGTAAATTGATATCGTTACTCTATTGATATATATATATATATTTGTTCAGATAAAGTGAATGGGCATATGGATTTCAGATCTAGAATGATGCAACGTCACTAGCGAGCTTTCATTTCGTACGTGTGATGCCATAATATCTATATCTTTTTGTCGCCGTACGCTGCTTCAGCGCTTGGAAGTAATCCAATATAGTCCGGCAGCCAAAAGCCCATTTGTACCCGAACCTTGCACTGGAGGATACTAACTGCTTATATAGATTCCTGCTCTGTAAATATTGTATTGTCAGAATCTGTAAAAGTTTGTGTATTTTGAGATGTTCGAGACATTTTTCCTTCATTCTTTTGTTAAGAAAATCGGAAGACACTTAGCAATAACCGGTAATTCTATACCATGTAAATCGTTTTGTTTCTGTCCTTTACAAATTCTTGTTGTCATTAATATGCAGGTTGCTATGTGCGCTTGGTGCAGACCCCGCCCGAACAATGTTACCAAATGAACTGACTCAATAATTTCTTAGATATTTTAGTGACATCATTTCTACAAGTTTATGAATTGTGATAAGTAACAATTATATCCCAACGTTAATTTTGTGCTTTTGGAGTTAGTTTAATCGATACCAATTTCTCTAGATCTCCCCCGTATGAATTTCACTCACCTATTTCACCAGATATCATTCTGTCCATTCTCGTTTAGGCCATCTACCTTTAATCGATTCCTATTCCAATATTGTTACGTGCCGACGATTTTTTTTGCAAGAGCGGATATTAAAAAACCTTGGGCGGTCCCACGGGTATCGATTTTGTTTGGAGGAAGAGGTGGAACTCGGTTAATCGACGTTGCGAAATCAAAACAAAAATCAAGTACCGCGAAACAGAATTGCTTGGAAAATATTAGCGATTTTGTTTAATCGCCTGCAGTTTTACTAGTACTGACAAGTGACGCCGCGGCATCGCTCAGCAAAACACTCTGTCATGACTTTACGTCCACAACTTCCGAGACGCAAGTGCAAGAAAACTTGATGATGATACAGACGAGAAAAAAAATGTGACGGCAGTAAAATGATTGACTCGCGATAGTTCGTGCTGAGTAACCCTCGCGGCAAATTAACTCACTTTATATACGGCTCTTAGCTGTATTGCTCCCCAAGCCGAGCCGGTGTAGAGTACTTTACGAGGGGAAAAGAACTAGCCCCAAAACAAACTCTCGGTCTTTTGTCAGTCGTTCCGAGGCTAAATATGATAGGCAAGCATCAACAGAGATAAACACGGGTTGACTGATCGCTGGGACCAGGGGCAGTACACGGGCTTTGCCCCGGTAAAAAATAGGTCCTTCTCGGTAATTGATGCCGGCTATACATTACAACGAATCCTCGCTTCCTATTTAGCGACTTTGAATAGCTCGATTCATTTCACGGCACATATCCCCTAGATTTTTGTCTGTGTTTTCCTTTCGAATGCACGTATATCAATTTCTGTCACGTATGCCTCTAAAATGCACTTTTGTTAACCTCTTGAAATCGTCTTTCAAAAGAGGAAATCGAAAACTGCACTTTAAAATTAAAAAAAATGAAGCATACACTTATTTTGAATTGAGATATGCAAATGAATAGCTGTGTGGGGATTGGATGCGACAGGACAACGTCATCTTTAAGTCGGAGCTGCTTATTAATATTCAAATTTTATGGTGGCTTGAAAAGTTGCCTTGGTGTGGAGAACACTTTTTAAGCAAATCTGTAAAATATCGCAACTTCACTTTACTTTTTTTTTTCGAAACGACGCGATTTCAATAGAAAGTCATATCTATAACAACAGGTATACCGCAAAAAAACCTTTGGAAATCACTCCCAATTTGTATTTTATTTAAATGACTATTAAAAGCTGATGCCATTAAAAAAACATTACCAAATGGTTCTTGCTCTTTGATGGGATGACTTAGAATAAAGAGCGCGCGGTTTTTGTCCACACCTTGGCGGGATATTTAGAAAACAGAGATATGCAGCCTCACGCCGCGCCATCCTGCCCAGAATTGATTTCGGCGTTTAAAGCCCAACCACCCTTCAACGTTGATTGAAGAGAGACCCATATTATCTATTCCACGTGTCCAGACTATAATGCATCATTTCCCCAAAACACTCACGATTATTACCGGGGCCCGTGTTGATCTTTCCTCCCCTCAACCACCGACCCTTTACCCGTCCCAGTCTTAAACCTCGAGCCTAGGAAATACATCATTCAGCCCGGTGACACCAACACGCTCACCGTTCCGTTGGCAAATTTGTCGTGCTCCTTACAACCCTCCCAACTTGTGTATACACAACATCTGCATCTCAGTCGGAGATCACCACACGCAAATATTGACTCGGGCAATTAATGTTCGGCCTGCACTACTCCCGACAGCCCCGGCAATTGAATAAACTACGAAGGCTTTTACTTAATCATTACGAGTCCCCTGACTCTAAGAGGTTCTGGGCAGTGCAGAGCTAACGGTTAGTCACGGCAACCACTAGCAGGTTGGTTTAGCAGGCGTTTCTTCTTCTTTAAGCTTACTGCTAAGAAACCTAACTTTTGTTTAACCGAAAGCCACACATGCACTCATTTCATAGACATAAAATATTACAATAAGAGGTCATCACACTTTTTTGGAAATTAAAATTAGCCTAAAGAAAGCGAACACCAGCCATAAAATGACAGAGGTATTTAATAAACGTGACACTTTATGCAAATATGCACTGGTTGTTGATGAAGGAAACAGCAAAGTCCAGCATTTCAAAGATAAGGACGAACTTGCCGTGGGATGAAATTTAGCAGTTGTGCATTTGTTTGAAGCAGTAAAAGTGCTCCAACTCCAGACCTAACAAAGTTTAATCTGTTTTAAAATTACTGGTTTTTTTCTTCGCCCAAAACTTTATCGCCATCGGGCCAAGCACGCTGAAAACAAACCGACCAAGGAACAGACTGGGAACTGGTTGACATTCTGATCATTTTGACTCCGTCATTTATACCCAGCACGATATGTGGCAGAGGGGTACCCCCCTCTTATCCCTATACTTTATACGCACTCAACACTATTGTAACCTAACCCATCCCCCCTTGAAACCTAAAAGGAATTCCTGAGATTCCGGGAACACAATGGTCAACACAAAAGAGGGGGGGTTTTCTCTGCCACATATCGTGCTTCATATGCCGTCATTAATTTTAGACTCCATCATTCTTGTGAAATTACAATTTCTCAAACGCAGAACTCAACAATCAGAAATGATTCTCGTTTTTATAACAAAGTTAACGTATAGGCGCTTTTTTTCGGGTATAAACTAATAACCAAAAGCCTGTTGTGAATCATCAGGGACCAATTTCATAGAGCTGCTTAGCACTAAAATTTGCTTAGCATGACAATTCTTCCTTGGCAAAAAAACCCCAAGGTTACAGACGTGATATATATTGTTTTTGATTGATAATCAGCTGGTTGTTTTTGCTTAGCATGAAAAAACACGTACAATTTTGGCTGGTAACCTGTTTTTAATGAGCAAGACTTTTTGGTGCTAAGCAAAATGAAATTGGCCCTAGGCCATGATAAAGACTTGGCAAAGTGCCAATTGATGAAATCTATAGCTTGTATATGAAGTGCAATAGGCGGTAGTTGAATTGTCTGTTTCCCGATTGTACCCAAAAGGCCAGTTTGGCGACAACCTTGTACATTATTTAGTCCATTAATTATTGTTGAACGAAATAAACCGTTATTGCACTAGTGTAGAGGTTTTTGATAGTGAAAATGATTTACTGGCGACTATTACTGGTAATAAGTGGGTAATCCACCGGAACAATGGCAGACTTTATAAATCATTTTGAAATTAATACGTCAGTTTTTGTTTGTCTTTTTTAGTCTATAGGTATCGATCATTTAGGGGCTTTGCTTTGAAGAACGGTAGTTCGCAGTCGCGTCAATGGCACCGCACGCGGGTCACCAATTAAGGTCTCCTTGGCGAGGTATTAATGCGGTTTTTGTTATATTACGACGACGTTTGATCGGCGCCTGAGCAACAGAACGACAGTAAAATGATGGAAACCCGCCTGTAATACCAGTGACATGTCACTGTTGCACAATCGCTGTTTTAGTTTCACAGCCACGTACTTGTTAAGAAACAAATCAAATGTATTTTGTTTAAACAATTCTCCGAACAGTTTTATTTCATCAGAGCATAAATCGCATAAGTTTTATTTCATCAGAGCATAAATTCATCATTCGTAAAACCCATTTGGAAATAGTTTTCACCCAATATCAACATAATTTGTTTGTATTGCCAAATCTGTTAAGAGTGTTAGAGAAAGCTTTGCTCGTTTAGAGTTCATTTTTTTTAAAACTTACAAGTATACGTGAATTTTAAATCTTTGCTCAGTCATTTAAAAAAATAAAAAATAAGAGCAACGTTTATATTTAGAGACATAGCGTTGGCTTCATAAACCAAGGCCTCTGTAATATCAACACGTATTCAAATCAATAATCGTGGGTTGACTAAACAATTGCCATTATTGAGCTTATATAAAATATAAATATCAGGATAATAAAATGCGACTTGGGTGCGGTGAAGAATGGAGTAAAACGAAAGCATCAGGTGCGATTTTGTATAATTAATTCAGCCCCCATTTTTTTGATCCAATCGACCAAATTCTTATCCTTAATTCCGCCGGGTTTCATCAAGGCTGATGGAATGACGAGAGCCTCCTTGAGTTTTCTTACGAAAAGCTGGCAAATCAGAGAGAGGGGGAGGGGGGGTGGGGAGGGGTAAATAAAATAATTGTCATCAGGTGGCTGGAGTGGATTTTGTAGCTCGTTAGCGAGCAAGAGATTTGCCGTTTTGTGTGTGTCGTTTGTCTGTACTTTTTTGTTGGGGGCGTACCAACCTTGCAACCGCTGTGTGGACCTGCAAACAAAAACATCTACACAATACACAGACCGAAAACCTTGTGTGGACTTGCCCATGTCCACGCACACGGGGCATTGTCCGACCGTCTTACCTATTCTGTTTGTACTCTAACGTTTTTGGATGATCGCCGTAGGAATTGCACCGATTCGGAATCGGGGACCTTGGCGAAATAGGGGACTCTATAGTCCTCTATTGTTATACGTCCCCTATTTCAATTAAAAAAACAGCTCACCCATATAATGCAAACACCAGCAACCGTGGACCCCTATAACTGTCGCTCTTTGGGAAGGCCTTCTGTAGGTTTTTCACCTTATTGTTTGCAATCGTGGACGGTCGGTCATTTATTGTGGACCCTTTGTTTATGCCCTAACACGAGTGCCGGTGTTTACTACTCAAGGTTTGTTTGTCCTTTTGTATTAAACGCGTAAAAGATAGTCGATTTTTGAATTAGTTTTTTACTGTTTTGAATATAGCCTGTCTTTCCAAAATAAGCCCAATCGCGGTTTTACGATGGCCTTATTTCTATTTTTAGCGTGTTGTTTTTGATGTTCGAAACACGATGTTTCTTAAGCATAAGGTCTTCAATAATCTCCTTCACATACGTGGTATTTTGTTGGACTTTCCGGTCCTTTCAACACGCTGAATTGTAAAACTGAAACGACACTCTCTTACCGCGTCCCTGATTGGTTCAGACGGGTTTGTAGGAAGATGTTGTAGAACGGATCTGTATGCAGGAGCACATGGATAGGGCACCGCGGCCAACCATGCGAGCCGCCTCCCCACTCATCCCCTGGTCGATGCGATCCGAAAGACGACATTCAAATAAAGACTCGGAAAAATCATTTTCCAAACCTCGGCCCTGTGTCCGCATCGGCTTTACTTTAACGTTTTCTGCTCAATCCTTACGAACAGGTCCCAACATCTACCCTCCTGTGCACAGTATTGGGAAACGGGCCTAACAGTTAGTGTATATTTATTTCCTAACCATCATTTCATGAACCTTAAATCGTGAAATTTGTTTCTGAAGCTAAACAAATTGTAAAGCCGAAGTTCCAAAAAGAAATGTATTCACAACTCTAAATGGAAAGGTCGTTATATCGATATTTTATTAGTCGATAACATATGTTAATTAAGTATAGTTATGGTGACAGGTTTAAACCTGGAATCAAGGTTCTATCATTTTCCGGGTCAAAAAGACATTTTCCGGCTCAGAATTACCCTGTTCATTAACATTGACCCAGAAAATGAGTAAATGAAGTGTAATTTTGACCCGGAAAAGGTGTCATTTCACATGAGGAAGTGTCCTTATGGAAAAGTGTCACTTGGTATGGGACAAGTGTCATTTGACTTGGAAACGTGTCATTTGACATGGACAAGTGCATTTGATATCGAAAAAAAGGTATGGTATCATCGAGTTAACCTGATTTGTGCTTGCTGTTTATAAAATTGATAATGACAGTTCTGGAACGGACAGAAAAAAAATGGTGTTTGGTTTCAGCAGAAAATAAAAGATAGAAGTTTGCAGAAATCGTAGGGCAGGTGGCAGAAATCGATTGCTAGCTTGAATGTCCTATTGAAGACACTAGTGCTTTCACCCCAGAGTAAAACAAAAATATACAAAAGGAATCGGTAATCACAAATTATTTCTACCTTTGCTGATTTGGGAATCGTACCCGTATAACCTATCTGTATAATCATTTTAGTCTGTGCCCAAGCACCAACCACTAATTAAATTACTGTGCTATTATTGATCATAAGTTCCGAGGTAACCATGAACCAAGACTTTACCCATGGACCAAGATTTTGTTCGTGTTTAAATAAAAAGTCACTTTAGAGAAAAACAAATGGTAGATAGGTTATACAACTGCAGATGAAATTAGCTGGAAACGATTGCCACAAATCCCACTTGTCTTAGACTGTGATTTCCACGCACCTGCTTGGCTCAGACCACATTGGATGTGTTTTACCGTCTTGGTTTGTTCGTATCTCCTTGAGAGCTTACCAGCGTGGCCTGTGCTGTCTCAAGCATCAACTTCTAGTTCTTTTTTTTTCTTCTCTTTCTAATATGTTTACCCCGGGCGCGGCCATCACCGCAGCGATTATTGTAATGGACGGAATATCCCTCGGCGGTATAGTACTTTGGCAGTTCGTAGCATCAGCGCGTGCAACGGCTGGATGATGCATAAGCTTTTTAGCTAGTTGCTGAGAAAATAAATTATGGTTTGCTGATTTCACTGGGTTAATTGCAGCATGCCTTTCCTTTTTTTTTTATTCAAAAGAGGCCACACATAGCGAGGTTAAAACTTAGAAATTAAATGTTTGGACAGAGGACAGAGAAAATGCAGAGAAACAAAACCGGAAAGCCACGAGAAAAAAATAGAAGCTCGGATGTACCTTCCCATAAACAAGTCTTTTTGTTTTACTTGGCCTTACCCTTTTGTTTTATCCAGCGCATGTGTTATCGCGAAACGCCCCTGGGGACTTTGTTTTATTAAAGATGTTTCCTGGAAGGAGATTGTTCTGAAGATTGCAAAGTTGTGTAGTGTTTCGCCTGCAGATATAGCGACGAACCTGTTGCATTAAACGGATCGAAAATATTCAGCTATTCCTAGCAGCATAAATATGAAGGGTGTCAGAAACGAGACAAATATGAAGACTTAAATCTAGAAAAATATGGAAAACAAATAAATAATAATAATTTAAAAGTATTAGATATAAAGAAAAGTTTGTCTTAGAAATAAACACAACAAAATCCAAAAAATGAACTTCAAAGTCGCAAAAATGAGGCAGAACACGGGCTTTCCTAGTGCAAGAAAAAACGTAAAATTCAAAATTCATTTTTCAAATTGAAACGCCGTGACTTCATTTGTGGTTCGTGCGAACCCCATAATTTGCTGAGAGTACAAGATTATGACCATGTAGCTGTTTGATAGCTTCATGATGAGACATTTTAACTTTGGGGGCGCCGTGGTGGCGTGTGCATGGCGTGCAATTTTAGTACGATCCACAATGCTTCTTTTACATCATTGATTCGATTTAAGCATCGTATATTCGATTTCTTAAACATTCAAATATCATCAAAAATTTACCCCATCCGTTCCTGCGAATTACACAGTCTTGTTGCATTAGTTTGTCACATCGATTTAATACAACGACGTTTTGATTTGTTTAAATTGGATTAAGTTAGACGTTTGAAGCGGACCTGGTACTTACGATTGCAAACCAAGCAACAAAGACTATAGAAATGGATACAACATTAATGTATTACGTTATAAATGTGTTATGTTTTATAGTTGTGGCCGACCTCGTTACCATGGCTACGATCACGCTGCGCTATGTTGTCCTATCATGTCTTGCGCGATCTTAACCCATGGAATTGTCTAATTGTGCCATTATTATAGTTACTCGTATTTTTTTTTTCTCACGGTTGGGTCAGGGCAACCCTGAAAAATAAGAAGCAAATACTAGTTCGCAAAATAGGAGCTTGTGAATTTGTGAAGATGTGCAGATTTAGTTCGTCGATTTTACTTCAATCGAATTCGTAATGCCTTTTTTTTCTTCCTTTACGGCACCAAATGGAACATACTCGGTGCAGTATTGTTAAGACAGCAATGTTCATATATAAGAAGAAACGGACGCATACATTCTGGCCACAAATTAATGTAAATAGGAGCGGCTCCATCGCTTGCTGGTTAAATTCACGGGCACAAGGCCGTGCGAACCGCGGTCAGAAATTAAATGATATTACGGGGGATTTCTTTAAAATAAATTCCCGAGAGCCCGTAGATAGCATTACGTATATAAAACTCCAATCCTCGAGTCTCTAGGGAAATACATCTTTGGCATTTACAATTTCGTTTGAGAGATAACTGGTCGCGATGGGGATGCATGCAAAACCCGCGTGAGTGGTGTAGATGTTTTCCTACTTTTTTTTCCTCTCTCTTCTCGTTTGTTCAAAGTGCTCGTGAAAGATACACTGTACTTGACTGCATCCAAAGCAGCGGGAGCAATATTTAAAATGCTCTTGAGAAGAGAGAAAACGAAATAACAAGGAAGGGGTAAATGTTGACGAATACTTGTACTTGGGGGTTATTGGACACAGAAATATCAATTATTAAATCATTTCAACGTACAAGAATGATTTAATATCCGTTGGGCTCGCCGCAAATCGCAACGTGTAATAGCAGTTCGTCTGCTACTGACATAGTCCGCGGAACTTTTAATAATGTTTATTTGATCGGGGGTTTTCTGTTGGGTTTAGTGAAGTAGACGGTAAATGATTAAACGTCACGAAGTGTTAACTCAACACTGCGATGGAAGTGTTTGGCTACTTGAACAAAAACCAATACATTGATATCGAGATCGTATCGGGTGTCCTAAAGCTAGTAAAGTCGATGGTGAACATATAGGCATACTGACTGGATACGATCAGTGTATCTGAAATAGTGAAGACAGGATGATCATTTTGTCTTTCACACGTTCTGTTCATTAGGGAATAACAGGGCGAGGACCCGGCCATTACTGCGTGATAATTGACCGGGTTGGGCGATGACCAATCGGTAATAGACCTTTTTATTTAGGAAAAAACAGTGAATTTGCTTCAATTTTTGAAAGCCCGGTCAATTACTGCGTGATAATGCCCTCCACGTGATCGAGTCTCGACCAATCAGAAGCTATGAACTCTCCTAGGTATTTGTTAATTTATAATAATAACACCACCCAAAGCCCCCAAAGGAGAATGTCTCTAAACCTAACCGGTCATGAAAGTTTCAGCTGGGTGGATATTATACACTTTCAGTGGAAAAACCGCGCACAACTTTAACACCACACAGCACCGATTATTTGTTGTAGAACCAAAGGTCTTTTTGGTCCGTCCACATCTGAAAAAAAGTTGAGAAATGCCATCGCAATAAGCCTGTGACGTCACCAATACGTCATGTTTTATTGGTCTTAGCGTGGTATAGTGATTCGCTATATCATTCTGTTGTTCGCTAATTTGAAACATTTTATGTTCCTTTTTTTATATCGATTTTTTGAAAGTGGTGCTCAATTTCCTGTGGTTTGTTGGAGTATCGGCTTTCTTAGGCCGCTGTTGGGTGATCGGGCCTTCGGCGCTCCTAATGCGTTGCACACGGTAAACGCATACATGATGTCAGGTTGCATGGCAGAGTGGATAATTGTATTAACGGTAAAAAAATTAAAGTTGTCGCCAATTTAATATAAAGAGCTGGAGTCGCATATTTTAATCTGCAACAACAAAATAAAAAATGGGGGTTGGTTACGTTAAAACCAGGGAGCATTTTCTACAAAGACCTACAGAGGCCAAGCTTACTATTAGCAACATAAACCTTTGTCAACAAATTTTTTCGTTTACACGCACTTTCAGGAGAAAAGGTGCGAACATTATCAACCCCCCCCCCCCTCAACTCCACGGTAGAGGGCGCTGTTGTGCTTGCCTCGTGATGACGTTTGATAGATTGATCAGTCCTTCCGCCACCCACTCACAGCATAGAGAAAGGAACTGCTTACAAGGAACGAGAAATGCCCCGTATAAAGACCGTCTGACTGGATTTCGTACTTTCTTTCAGGAAACCTTGGCGACCGGTTTGCTGTGTCGGTGTTTTCTTGTCTGTGCGCAGCGTTGAGCGTCGACGATGGAAGGTTTTACCAAGAGCTGTCTGATGCTGGTACTTCTCGTGTGCTTCGGCGCCCTGTCCGTCGTGGGTGGTGAGGATGTGATCGGGCAGAATTTTAACGGTAAGTCGCTTTGATTTAATTAGTTGGGTTTCTTCGCATGTACGTCTTTTTCTTGTCTGTTGGTCAAGTAGAATTTCGTCTCTGTCTAGTTTTGACTGGATGTTAAGCTGTGTTTGATCATGTGTTAAAAAAAAAAAAAAAAAAAATTAATGATGAAGACGACAGTTTGATATTAATACACTTGTCTTTTCCCCCTGTAACACCCCTTGTTCATGTTAAGATATTTAAAGATGTAACAATCAAAAGAATACAGAAATAAATACGATTGTTTTTTTCATTTTATATAAAGGCATGCTTGAGATTTTGACGTTTTATTTTGAGATTTTGACGCATTAATAAATGAACTAAGATTTATTTTAGTATGGCAGGTTTACTTCTAGAAAGTGGACAAAATATATTTTGTCCGCCATGATGTCAGACAAAGGGGTTGGAGTTATCACAACTTGCCTCTCCCCTCGACATTAAATCTGCTCTGAAATCTCTTTATCATTTCCGTCATTACGTTCTTTTTAAATTCATTTTAAACCTTTCATAACTTGTTTCCGCTTTCCATTTTGTTTTCCTTCTTGAATCTTACCCTCTGAAAATGGTTCTGAAATCTTATCGTTTTCCCTATCATCACGTCCATCTGTAAAATGAAAAATCTGAAGTATTTCAACTTTCGTCCTCAATCGACAATGTTACGGTGGCTGCTTTAATCCATACGTTTTACAAAATAGAGAAAGATGGAATCCCTAGTAAGCCCTTACTTTGTATCCGAATCAGAAGGATCTTAAAGACTGTTTTCGATGACCATGCCCCCTCTTTATCTGAAAGACAAAGTGTCATAGTATCTCCAAACAGATCGGCCTATTTCCCCTGCCCGCTCATTTTCTATTGCCGCCGTCAGTTTCACCCTAATGGAAGACCCGTATACTCGTTATCTCCGATGTACATTTTATTAAATTCCTTTTGTTTCTTGTGTGTACGTTTTCGTCTAAAGTATAACCTATCGACAGCTCGGGTGTCTTGGACGAACATGAGCGTAAATCACGCGGATACCGGTACGTGACAACCTCTTACCTTTTAACCGGATGTAGGCATTGGATCAACCTCGACCTCTGTATACGCGTAAAGTCTATCGTCATCTGACTGCCGCCGACCGATTGTCAGAAACACACGGCAGAAAAACGATCCATCGGCCAAATTAACCGTTATGATTTAAGCATTTGCATTTATATCGATTTTACAATTTCTAATTTCGTTTTTAGGATGCACTGAGATTTGCAATTAGTGCGCATGCCTGCGCTCTTCAATTGACGTCCTTTCAAAGAAAATTTAAACATGCAGAGCTACAGTCAGGAAATTTGAAATTTTAGACGCGAGTGCACGCAATCAAAGAACGAAAATTCACTATTGTTTGGAGACGGGGAACAAGGAAGGGAAAGGATAATACTGCTACCAACGTAATATTCAGAATGTTATTGTGTACAACTAAGAATTGCAGCGGTGAAGATACATAATTTTCAAAGGATTTATATTTCCACTTCAGATGTTTGTCAGCTAGCAAACTGCCAACGTCAATCTTGCAGCGTTTTTCTTTAAGACAGTATTATTAGTATTCGTATTGTATATTGCATTATCAATAATTCTTTTGGGTCCTGAAATCAAGGATAGGCACTGTAGCTCGTGTACCCGAAGAAACCTGTAGAGAGAAGACATTGAAAAACAGTTTTAAAGGAATTTTCTAGGAAAAACCAAAGGAATCATGCATGGGACTGAAAACCCAATTCACATATATAATACATTGGCCCAGACGGGATTCGAACCCGGGTCACAGCAGTGGAAGGCGAGGAAAGAACCGCTACGACAACCGGAATCCACAATTTATAGCTAATGTTTCCTTTACGCATCATACGCATCGTTATTGCGTACAATGTGCTTGCACTTTTGTGTTGGACTTACAACTGATATGTTGTAAGATTATAGGGCATATCTTCGAACTACTTTTCCCGGCTGCTTAGTGGTGTTAAGACAATTATGTACGTAAACAAGAGGGGATTTAAAATGTACGAGTTTGTATTTTCAAGATAATGTTTTACATTATAAGGTTGGCGTATAGCGTTGTTTTTCTCGCCTTCCGCCGCTGTGACCCGGGTTTGAATCCCGCCTGGGCTAATGTGTGGATTGGGTTTTCATGCCCTTCCTGATTCAGTGGGTTTCTCCAGAATATTCCTCTGGGGTTTTTCTCCCACATCTAAAACTGTACATGCATCTGATTGTCATTTCCCTACAGGTTTCTGCAGGCTTGCGAAGTACAGTGCCTTTGAAGCTTTTAATTAAGGAATCGTTGGTTTCAATACTAGAAAAAATTAACAATAATAAAAAATAATAATAATAATTATATTTGTTTAAATGAAACAACTTGAAATGTATATTTAGTTTGTTCTTTAACTTCGCCCCACGTCTGCCGCTTCGCCACTTCCCAAATATAATTCTTCATTAATTAAATGTGGCTGACTGTCTGGTTAGTTCGACGTTTCGATTCTTAATGATTCGGTTGCCATCAACAAGGAACAACTCGCCACAAGTCTCATGAATTAATGTTTAATAAATTGGTGCGTGTCATCGTTTCTGTGCTGTTTTTAATGACGCGATGAATTCGATTTGACAGCATTCGTGTAAATGATTTCAATGGTGCGTCTTATTTCAATGGCGCGTCTTATTTCAATGGCGCGTCTGTTCCGTTTTGTTATATATTATGAAACCACGGGCACAATATCGGGAAAAAACGCACACTATCGAGACAAAAAAGTTTTAAATTTGCTTTTAAAGGTTGACAAATTTCCGGAACAAACATCAATTGCCATATACGTTTAGCAACCGTTGCAATGACGGTGAATAAAAGCGAATTGTATCTGATTATTCAAAAAATATATAATCCTTAACTTGATTTGACAGGCGATGACTCCGTAAAATCACAGGAACACCTTGCGAGTCACTGCAAGGTTACAGGCCGTCTCCCGGCGCTGTCTGTCGCACGACTGTCGCCTGGGACGCGCCGCTCTTCTCCTCTCCAAATTCAAATCCAATTTGCGGCACTTTTCACCGTTGGTTTACGCCTTGCCCAAGACCTTTGTCCATTATATACACCCACAAATTGTCTCTAATTTATCTGGGGACGGTATCGCTCAAAATGACATAAGGGGATCGAGGAGGAAAAAAGTAGACGGGTTGTTATTTCAGTTCATTTCCCATTCATTATGAATATTGATAGGTGGGCTTATTCACTTAGCTGTGACGGAAGACAGAAAGACGGTGACTGCATAGTCGTAATGTTATTAGTCAAACTCCATTGACTTGGGAATTTTCCCCTTGAATTAAAGACATTAAAACAGCATTTATATTTTTAAAATAACGGACAAAGCACTGCTTCAAACGAAAACAAACTGTACAAAATAACAAATAAGTAAATACAAGCTGCCGCAGAAACCCGTGCAATCTAAAAAAAAAATTCTCGAGAAATATTATTTGCGTGATGCCATACATGTCAACTATGTACTCCAGGTGTAAGTATTTATCGATCGCTGCGGAAGATTGTTGCTTTACGCGGTGTGGTGTTACACAAGCTTGTTCAACCCAACTCTCAAGTTCCCAAAATCCACTTGCTGTCTCTCAGACGCTTCTTTCCTGCCGCCAGCATTAACAGTGACCGTCCATCTTCAGAGTGCTGACGTCATTATGACGTCACGCGCCACACGGTACCCGACACCGCGGCCCGACGATGTTGCTGTACGAGGTCCTATAATGACATTGACGACTGGACAGAATAATTGACGCTACAGGAGAATGTGTGTATCCATTACTATGGTGAAAGCGATATATCACGTGGTTCTGGGTAGTTTTACGGCGACGACTTCGAGGCAAACAAAAGTTCAGAACAGTTTCGCTGTCAGATCGGGCGAGCCTTTTGGGTACGGCCGACCGGGTTCAACTTTATGAATTTCCTGAAGACGGGCAGAGCACTGTCCGAAACATTGACTTTTCTTTTCGGTTTATTTCAGAACCACACAACTCTCGAAAAAGAATGTCAACATGGTGCTACCGCAAACTATACTTATCTTATGAATTTCCTGTCTTTTTGGTGTAAGAAGTCTCGCTCGGAATCTTTTCACATCTGACGCATGCGCATCACGTTCAGTAGCTATACTTGGTTGCAGAACAAAATTGCAAACTGGCGGCAAGCATGAGCTGCTAAGCAAAACAAAAATGTGCTTTAAAAAAAAAATGTTGCTCAGTAAAAACAGGTTACCAACTAAGCAAAAACCATAGATAAACGCCAGTCACAAGACATCACCTAAAGATTAGGTTTGTAAGCCTGTTTTTGCTAAGGAAGAATTTTCTTGCTAAGCAAATTATTGTTGTGTTTATTAGCAGCTCCGTGAAATTGGGCTCTGTTGAAATACCGTAATGTGAATAGCCACGCTGGCCGTGACCTTATCTAATTGGGACTTCCATGGGTATTCGATCATTTTGTTGACGTTTCCAGGGGATTATTTGGTCTAGATTTTCAACCCCAGAGCCCGCCTCATCGGGTAGTCATACTCTGTCTAAACAAGTCCCCCCTCAACTCTCCCCCTTCTTTTTCATCACCCTCCTATACCTACATCTCTCGATGGATGTTTTCCCAACGACACGTCCCAGCGAGCATGTCTTCACTGTTCCGTCTTCCGGGGCCGCGCTGCATTTACCCCCGTCGCAATGTCAACAACGTGCGCGCTCCGTCAAGCACTTTCCCGTAAGACGCATGCAAACTCACTGGAGGCGTTGTTTGGTATCGATCCGCGATCCGCACTCTGCGCAATGATATCGCACTTCGTGGAGGCGCAAAAAGACAAACACCCAAGTCGTGCCTTGTACAAAGCCGTTAGCTTGTTTGCGTTGAGTTCTTGGAGACTCCATGTATAGGCTATTTTAGGTCACGTAATGAAATTATACCCCTGCCCCCAAAAAGCAGGGCACATTGGGTCTCAATACTTTATAAATGGCAATTCAATTGTGCCCAAAGAGAGTGTATGAAACGGCTTGCGTAATGTCCACGATAGCATCAGCTATTATATTAGCAACGCTCCTCGGTTGAATGGGACAATGGCTGTAGAAAATCACGTAAATAAAAGTATATTTTAAAGATATGGTTAAGTAAAGAGACACTATGTCCAATTGGGCTATACAGAACGCGTTTTGACTGAACGAAATTATCGAAAGGGCTTTTAAACGAAAGATATAAATATCCACACAACCATCCTTTAAAAACAGGACGTTTTTGTGTTATTCTTGTGTAGAACGAGTTTTAGGGTCTCAAAAGTGACCCCCGAAACTCGAGCTGTTTGGGAGTAGTCGTGATTCCAGCCGGAAAGTGTTCGCCTTTTGAAGACTTCAGATTTTGTTTTCATCGGCATAATCATGCTCCCCAAAACAGGTTCAGAGAGCAGGTTGTGGCGTCATACTGCTGCAAAGCCGTGGGAATGAGGTTGGCTCACACCAATATAGACGATTACTCACAACGTGATCTCCTTTGCAGTTTTATCTTCTTCTTTTCATTTCCTCCCTGTCAGTTCTGGCCGTCATCTTACACCATTTTATCTACCGTAATCCTTGACATCTGGGGCGCACTCGGATACTTCCGAGGCCTTTCTGCCGTCGGGTTCATCATTTTTACCCATTGGCTTCCGATCTCCGTTCTCTTCGTGTATCACCCAAGGTTTCCTTTCATTCGATTTTCTCCACACGATATACCATGAAATCTAATTTCCTCTCTGAATCGTCCGTAACTATATTATGCATCCAACAGGATAAGGAAAGCCGGTCTCTCGTACTTGTCTTGCCAATAACTATGTCATGTATATCGATACGTCTATAGACTTTGTGTTCCAAATCGCAGAATAGATAGGTGTTTTTACCTTAAAAATCGAAGTCTCTCACGCTTCTTTTTGGAACATGCGTGTACTTTGATGTTCTTCTATAACCGTGAAACATAGAAAGGAGAAAGCGCCCTAAACAAGATGGCGCCGTTTTAAATGACGTCATACTTAATTATATTCAATGTCGGCAAAACAGGGCGGATTGTTTGTGCCTCGCATCGGCATTGTGTTACACGATTGGGACTTATTTCCTGACTTCTCGCGGAACCCGACTAAAAAAAGCCAAGAGTAGACGTTACCTTGCTAAAGAAAGTTTGTTAGTCTCTGACATGATTTAACACCGTGTGGACTGTACCTTTTTGTGGAGAGGGAAGTCTGCTAATAAACGCCATTTTGATGACCCCCTGTCCTTTTCAAATCTAAAACAAAAGCAAAACGACTCTTTCAATTTAGGGCCGAGTCTGAATTACTTGCCTGCGGATTAACATTGTACACAAGTCTACGTAAAGTGGCTGCAGCCGCTACCGTATAGGCTCGTGTGTAATTTGGAGCCGCAGCCAAGTAATTCAGACACCACCTATAGGTCTCATGACTCACTATAATAATGGACCGCTCGTGTTTCCAAGACAACGGTATCCAGCCTTCTAATTGACAGCTAAAATATTGACGCTGATTCTTTTTCGCCAGTTTGCACTCAACCCATACAACACCAAAGTAATTAACACTAAATCAATCTTGGTGTTTTACCAGTGTTTGCGTTGGTCGACTTCCGTAGTTTGTCGACCACTTATCCTGTAAAATGACGCTGAAATGTATCGTTGGTTATTGGTATAAATATATCCAATGAACACCACTATCCACGCCACCGTGGTATATCGGGACACGTATACTATAGTAGCAGAGAACTGTAAAAAAGACATTTTAGAGGATCTTTTGCAAACTGAAAATAGCAGATTCCAATAAGTATTTTTTTTGTCAGTACCAGAGCTGGTAATTCCACACCTAATCTGCTGCTGTACCTATACATTTGGCTAAATGAAAGTTAACTTGATCCTGATTACACGGACGGCGTTGTGACTGTGCAAGTCACAACGCTGTGTTTGTTGTTTAAAATCAAGAGGTTTCTTTGTGCTTTAATAACACCTGTACTGAAATATAAACGGCTGTTAAGTAACCAAACAGAAATCACTTGCAGAGAGCTGGTACGGTATAAAGGACATGACTTAAGACGAACAAAATATTTATTTCATGTTTAAAGAGAAAGAAAGGGAAAACAACATATCTTCATTTTAATTAGCTGTACTATAAGACCTATTGCGCTTTGTTTACATGTGCGTTTTCCTATGCGATAGTCTGTCCCTACTTTGTCTGGCGTCCCAACTTCGTCCCGTCGTCGTCGTCGATGCTGTTATACTGTTACTGGTACCTAACTTCATGCTACATCAACCTCGTATTAAATTCGAGAACACCTGGGTTCACAACGAGTAGATGTTGGCTAGTCTCGGTTACGAGTAGAGGTCGGCTAGTCTCGGTTACACTCGTAGCAAGTTTGTATTTACCAAGCTCTAAAAAACCCGGGGGAAAAACAAGAAAAAAAAGGAACTAGGGTACAAAGCTCAACGGGCAGACATTCTGTCTATCACTGCCGACATCTAACACCGCTGGCAAGCTGTTTGAACCCTTGGCGGACCGACCTAAGCGGGAAGACAACCCGCCGTAGACGTGGACTTTTTATCGGATTGACCAAAAGATCGGCTCGACAGACTTGAAATGAGATCTAAGACGGACAAACAATATCTGGATTCCTCGAATTAAAGAGTGTCCTCATATTGAAGATATACAGATTCACTTGTTTCTTTATTCCAAAAGTAACATACCATATTCAGTGGCGG
Organism: Crossaster papposus; assembly: GCA_037893245.1. Classification (NCBI taxonomy): domain Eukaryota; kingdom Metazoa; phylum Echinodermata; class Asteroidea; order Velatida; family Solasteridae; genus Crossaster; species Crossaster papposus. Next base: position 334,308 of record JBAIAA010000465.1, read on the forward strand.
AACTATAGGGTTACAAGTCATGTTCCCCCTCCCTCTCCCCTTTCCCCTCCCCCATGTGGTTACGCCATATACCGTACCGAAGTCAAAAAGGTTACTAGCATTATAAGATTGTACTATAGTGCTAAACATCCCATGCAATTATTCATTCTGGCTTGCTGTCATTTCGAAGAAATCAATAATACGTAACATTACCCTGCCTCAAATTAGTTTTTTACATTTCGCCAGAACGGTTGGAAATTTTTCAAATAATGTGAGAAATCAATGAAATACATGCACAGCATTACAACAAGCTTGTCGATGATATCGGGAATTACAAGTGAAAAAATCTCGAGGAGATTTTCGCTCGCGGCACTTTTAGAGTTATGGTTATAGTTGTCGTACTTTTACTCGCTTTGATATGCCGGTTTAAGTAATATATTTTTCCCGCGTGATGCACATCCAGTTTTTCTCATTTCGGCAGATAATGCGAGTGCCCGCGCATGGAGTGCCTTCATTATGTTGGCACAGGCAATAACATGTTGCGTGGTCGCACTCCGTGGAGCTTCGATACCTTACAAATAAACGAATCCGGCTTCTATTTGGCTTGAGAGTTTTCAGGGTCGAAATTGACACTCTCGTATCAATCAGATTGGCACTTTTTTTGCCGAGTTGTCCGGGTCAAAATGTTGGGGAGTCACTATCGACGCCATCTTACCTGACTGCCATTGATTTGGTAAAGTGACTGATTCCCGCCTCTGTCATTCAGAAGCAAAACGTTATTAAGAGAGTCTGCAAACGAACTATCAAATTCCCTGGTATTCGTGTTTCACATGAACGAAAACGGCGTGTGTGAAACCAGCAAAATTAATTGCAACCTTCCCATGGAACGTCGTTGCTATAGGTAAAAAGTGCCCTCCTTTGTTGGCGCATGGAGCCATAAATACAGCGCCCTCTTCGTTCAGGAATACGGCAAATTGAAAAAAACTAGGTGTGGTTGCTGCCACCAAGATTATCAAAGGTTTTGAATTACTGAGGAAAATTGCCTGCTGAGAACAGATCACGCGGGGACCAGTCACCGACAATAAATGTACGACAAAATGGCCGGTGACCCATTTCTGCAGAGCAACTATTTGTGCACTTATAGTCTGACCTCAATACAAAACTTTGGCGCTGAGCAACTCTGATTAATTTGGTTCTCAGATATATCGCATGGTTCCTATCTGAAGTTGAGGTGTCGCAAGAACCTCTCAACGATCCTTGTCAGAAGTCATGCATACTTACATTTCACGTCCAAGTGCAAGTATATAGGTAAATTAGTTGAATTACCGGCCACCGGGCATATAATTCTCCTGGCTTCAATATGGCTGCATGCTGCTGCCTACATAATGTACACCATCGAATGTCCCAATGTATGATACATGTACTCAAAATATGACATAAAACTACATTCTCTCAGGTGATTTTCTTTTCTCAGGCTTAGTGGGTTTGATTTTGGATGGATGCATGTGGTGGCCAGATATGGAACTCTTTCTCTTGTGTTAAACACCCCGCGACATTTGTTCATCCGGCAAGCTATCATTTTGTGAAACGTAGATTTTAAGCCTCGATATGTTGTGTCTTGCTATTTGAACTAAAGTAAAACAATATCCCTACTCAATGTCACTCGAGCAAATACCCCGGCACAAGTACTCTCAATCATCTCAAATGTCAAAGATAGATACTAGAAACTAGACGTTTCAGAGTAAAAATCAGTCTGATTATAGATTTAAATACACTGAAAAAAAACCACATAATTTCAGTGAAATTCGATTGGACTTCGAATTTCTTTCTTCGAGTGAATTAATTTCTCTATATAACTTCTGGTCCCTAGTTTGTCACTGTCATTGCACTGTGATGGAGTAAAATATTCACTCTTTGGAAATGTAGTACGTATTGATAACATCTTCAAGAAAATTTGATTTAAAGTGTTTTTCTGTATAACTTTTTTGGGAAGACGGACAGCTGAATTGGTTTAAATACCTTTGAAATCGGATATCCAAAGGACTATCGATGTTCATATTGAGCCAACTTGACTATCAACACTGGATCAAGCGCTTCACCGACTTGCACACTAAATACACTACATGCATCCGGCTGACCATTGCGTGGTCAGCTAGATGCAGGTTTGACTGTTTTCTAGTCAAATTTAACAAGAGTGTTTTTATAGTGTAGGCCTATGTGAAACAAAATATCTTGACAACGAGTTAAACAAAAATGAATTTCCAACCAAAAGGCGACGGCGATAGCAACTCTATTAGATCGAGGGGAAATATTTTCTCAAAATTGAGTGGCGTGAAAACAAGTTCAAGATATACCGCCAGGGGGCCACACGTAACATAAAACACTCCAAACACAATATGCTGCGACGGGGAGTTTGGAGTACAAAATATTTCCCGCCAAATCTCGACATGTGATATTCGGTCAACCCGGTGTATGTTTTTTTTCCTACCGCGCCCTGGGCGACACCAGTCAACGACATGAAGTGGTCGCGTCTAGTACCTGAACTTGTTACGTGCGCACTACTTGGTGTATTAAACTAAGACACCATGCTCCATTTTTTGATCAAGTGTTTCTGCTAATTGTAGATTTCCCGAAGGCTCTCGGTGTTCACTGCTTTTTTGTCCCTTCGTTAGCGGGACAGATACGGGATTGTGTTTCTGCAATTTCTCACATCTGGGTTAACTAGCCTCCGTTTGGGAATTCATTTTGCTTCGCCGAAATGATTTATGAAATCTCGTATACCAATCTTCTATATACGGCGCGATGGGTTGACAGCCGAGCGGCTCGTATCACGTCTAATGTGGCGTAACGTCATAATCACGAATTGGTTTCACAGTCGGTAATTGTGTTAAAGATGACAAAGACAATAACGCAAAGGGATTTGTTGTCAACGTTTTCATCTCGACTGTACATGTCGGTTAATATTTCGCAGTCAACTATCTGTGCATCTGTGCATACAGGAATTCGCCCGACAAAATTAAAAGCAAAAAACTGCGGTGGTGTCACGCGCACGTCTTGCTCACCGAACGCGTTCTAACAGACGACGCGCGCGCGCATCTTGGTAACCTCATTGGTGGAAGGAACCCGCGTACTACCTGAGCGCGTCACGAGCAGAAAATGGCTGCCGCCGAACGTGTCTTCAGTTGCACTCTATCGGTTAACGCCCCGATTGCGCATGACTCAGTAGCAAATTTTGAATTGAAATCGAAAATTTAAATATTGTTTTATTGGAATATACAACAATCACAGCAAAACAACCTAATTGGTCGGGTTAGTTGTCAAGCACCCGTCTTAAATTTTTGAGCACTTTTGCTGTTTCAAATAAAAAAATTAAAAAAAGATTAAATGACAAATGGTATACTCTATAATCAAACAAAGGAATCTTTTGCACAATGCCGCCGTGTGTTTCTTTTTTACATTGTTTCTTCCCCTTTCCACTTTTATTTTTAGCACTTGTATCAAGTTTTGGTCTAAGCTTTCGTGACCCTATACGTACGTGATAACAACACGATTACGGAGCCTAAGCTGTAAATTCAGCCTTAAGTCACCAATGTATTTTTAAGTTTGTTTGTTGATTTTGGTTTAGTTTGCTCAATGTGTGCCTTATTTGGAGGAAAACAAACAACACCAACCTATATCAATAGGTTTTCTCCTGCATAGTCTCAGATTAGTCGTTTCTTTCCCCTCATCTCTCTCACTTTTGCTTTCAACGAACCTGCAAAGGATTTGCTTCAAACAACCAATTTTCAACCTAGGTCAAATTGCATCAACATTTGTTACTAGATTTGTCACTTTAGATAACCCTCTTGTGAAACTCCTCAATGTTTTACTTTGACTAACTTTAAAGCTTAAAGCAAAGTTTGTTGGCGCTACACTGCGCATGACACAAACAAACCTTGCGGACCAATTGCATGGTGGTAAAGTTGGAAACTGGTCAAAACATTGGCATTTCATTTGATGTTATGTTTTTCTTTTTCGTTTTTTCCTTTTCAGACGGATTATACACCGGTGACTTCACTGATGACGAGGAAGGAACCGCAGCCTTACAGAATCTGATTGGCGGCCTCATGGATGACGTCAACGTCAAAAATAGCCTCAGGGACGCCATGTTGGAAGACACGCTGGCGCACGCGCAGTACGGGGTCGAGACTAAGCGGACCAATCGGTGCCGCGGGGCCGGGCGGTGCGTCTTCAGAGGTCCCAACCCCAACGCCGGCAGCCGGGTTCTACCATTCGGAAAGCGGGAGGAGACGCCAGCCAACACATTAGCGCGGAGGGGACGCGGCCCGTCCAAGAATCGACCCCGGGGCAACAGGACCCTATTGCCCTTTGGAAAGAGACGCTAAATTTCTTAAATCTTCAACTTGAAACCAGGCATTCTTGAGTAAGGCACATTTCAGGTGATTTGGGCATTGATGTTGAAGTTTTTATCCCCTATACCTACAATGGACCAACTATGAGTCCAAGATGGCGACGGTTTTCATTTTCGAGCGATATCAAAATCTAATCCTAGCATTTAATGGGGTCGTTCAATGTAATTAATGATCAATGACATCTGGTGAAATGTGGTTCACTTCTAATTCTCCTAGTCGCATAACCTATTGTTTCTTCATGTAAATAAATTAAGAATTAAATTCAAATTTTAATTTTTAAAATATATATAATTAGGCTACATTCTTGCACTATGTAAATTCCTTTTAGTCAGTAAAAAATAAATGAGAAATGCTGTTTTTCGAAACGTAGACCTAAAACGACGAAAGCTTTGCTCTGTTGCATCCTCTCACGGGGAAAACAATTTGTCTTGTATTAAATTAATTTGAAAAACATCGAAAAATATCTTTGACGATTTAACACTTCTGACCAATATGTATTTTGTTGGTCATCTGTTTTTATTATTGAACATATTAAATTATTTATTTATAATTTATTATAATTATAATTATTTTAATAAATTCTTTAACATGCTCTAATCTTATTAAAATGTTATTAAATTTAAAGTCAGAGTTTTATTTTCAGCTCGTTTCTAAATTGTGATTACTTCCTAATATTTATTTCATGTAATTGTAGTGAGTAGTAGGCCAAGAAGTTCACAAAATTGCACCAATTTTTCGTGTTTTCACAGTAGGTTTGATAAAGACGATTCAGTAGAGCAGTAAGACTTTAATTCATGACAAGACTTGCGTGTGCAATTAAACAAATAAAAACGAGTCATCAGCTTTAATTTGGTGTACTTTATCTTGTTAGTAGCTAAATGTTTTTCATTGTTACTTGACTGCAAAATTTCAAAACCTTGAATAGTTAGAAAGAATTATCTCAGAAAACAAACGGTTAAAATGAAAATAGCACGAAGGAGACGAAATCAGAGTATTATTATCTCAGCTGGACGTTTAGTTTGTATTTAACCTAGCTGCCTTCAGATCATATTAAATAAATCGTAGTACATTTAGTTTTTTTCTGCTGACGTCACGAGAAAATAAAAGTATTGAATGAACAGAAACCACGATTTTGTTGATCTTTTCTTGTAGTTTGGTATTTGATAGTGAATTGAAATCATTTGACGAAAATTCCATTTTGGATGCTTGTCAACATTACCTCTTCTGCCAAGGAACACTGTAAAATATATCTGCACACGATTAGACTGTAACCGTAGTTTACAGCGTCCCCTTCTCACCAATTAATTAGTTAATGTAAACAGGTGCAATTGAGATATATAAACAAGATATTGCAAGGACTCCGTTTATGATCAATGATTAAATTTGTTCGCTATAGTTCACTATATTTTAGCAACATTATGCAGATGCAATCTGCCAGATATCTTTTTTACGAAGTCGATAACTATTATGTCATCCACAGAAGCGGTTTTATGGAGTAAAACAATATTACTTTAATACGATTTCAGACTCTTTCATAACTTGGCGTGTATTGTTATCTGATTTTTTCCCCCCTGGAACGTCTCACTGAAACGCCGATATCTTTTGTAATGGCGACTCAATTTCCCTGGGTGTCATGGCCTTCAAAAAGCACAGACACGCCATCTTAAACAAAAATTATCCAGCCGATGCCGCCTTTTACTGCATGTGATGTAGGTCATCAAGGCTGTATATTCACGCCGCGAGTATACACGGCCGAGCGATTGGCGCGAAATGCAATTTACCATCGCGAGGTGACAATCACAGATACCTAACGATTGTTAAATGAACGGGCTTATTTGATTATCAGACCTTTCTATGCAATTCACTTTTGTTGTGAAAAAGAAGTGATTTCCCCACAAAAGAATCAGGTTTGATGCAATACGTCATTATGCAAATATCTCACAGTCAGATTGCTAAACGCCACACAGAGCCTAAGGGTAATGTCGCCCTACCAAATAATGCATTTTTTTTGTTCGCATGATTTGATTAGTTTCAAGACCAAAATGCCACGTTCACTATCCTGAGCAACCGCTTGAACACAAGGTACAAATAGATTAAACGTGAACTCGATTCGGGTATAGGACATGTGACCCTACGCCATAATAGTAATTATGCAATCTAGGTACGTGTTGAAGTGTCTAGCTGAACATAAACATTTTCCCTGGGAGTATCTTGCGATGAAACGTTTATTTGAAAACTAGCAAAATCCAAGATGGTCACAGAGAAGAGAGATGTTGCCATAAACGTTTCTCACGAGTCGGCCATGATCAAATTGCAAGCGAACTTGCGACCTTACAGTTTAACACCAATCTTCCCTGTGAAACAATATAAACATTGCACCTAAACAAAATCAGGATGCCACGCCCAGACTGGTGTCGAAATAAAATAAGTTAGTGTGACGTCATACTGAGGAAGCGCCACCAAGAGGTAACACGCCCTTACCAACGTGCATGTGCGCCTCTGGGCTGCACACCGCTCGCTTTTCACAGGTAATTCTTCTTTTTTGTTGAATCATGATTTACGAATCAGTAATATATCATTATATAAAGGGCTTCGGTACAATATAGTTACTTTTAGGAATAGAGTAGTTCATTAAAATTAGCATAATTTAGGATTTTCTTCCAACTTTCTGTTTCTCGTAACATTTGATGGAGGCCCTCTTGCGTTCACATAGAGACATTGTATTTGCCATGTCGATGATTGTGAAACGTTGCACTTTCCTCACAATTAGTTGTTGAATTCTTTTTTGTGTGTGGAATCAAGGTACATTGTATGTAGAGCGCCCTCATTGTCAGTATAAATTCAATCAAAAAATTGACAAATTAATGAAATACGAACACGCATTTCAGAATTTGAAGTGAATTGAATTTAATCTCTGAAATAAATGTCTTTAGAGAGCAACCCATCGCTACAGTAAATAATAGATTCACATTTCTTACTTTTACTGTATAAACTTATAATTTATGACTGTATAATACTATAGAAGATTGATTTAATTTCCTGTCATTACCATCATTTTAGAAGTTCTGTGTTTTTTAGAAGATATTTACAGTTAAGATGAGTATTGTACTTTCACAACTCAACTATTTCTCGTAAAATGGTACATATTCACAAATATTTACAATTCATTCAAAATATTACGGTCTCTCAAGAATAATGTTGCATTTTACATGCACTTGTTAATTTTTTGAAAGATTGTTGCAACCTGACGCTGTTTTTTCCCATTTTATATCATCTTAATGAAGGTCAATCAGTGCAAAAATGTTGAAAAGACATGAATCTTGAAATGGAAACATTTCAAATTTTGTTAGGAAACATTTTCTCGATTTGCCATAGACTTTGTACACAACTGCTAAAGTAGCGTCAGGATACTACATTTTTATTTACACAATACAGTCGCTCGAACCCAGGTGTCGGTGCATCTCCTAATTCATTGCCCACCCCATCCGCCAGCCCACCCTCACACTACTATTTCAACTAAAATTATATAATAACAAATTAATGAATACGAGGCTTGGAACGCGCAATAGTCTGACACCAACAGTTTACAAATTATAAAAAGGATTCAGGGAACACGATCGAAATGGTGTACTCGTGAATAATGGTCTATATTCTAGTTTTCCTGATTAGGATTTTGGTAAATGTAATGTTAGGGGTAGGGTTAGGGTTAGGGTTAGGGTTAGGGTTAGGGTTAGGGTTGGGGTTAGGGGTAGGGCCTTATATCTCGCTTCATATGTAATCTTATGGTAGGCTGTGTCTATATTCACTTCGGCTAACCACAAAAAACACATAACTTCCGTTTGGTTCTTTTGAGACTGACTGGCATTTAAGGGCTTGTTTTTAGGAATCTGTGAGTTCGCGGTCAGGGTTTGAGAAATTATAGCCATATTTCTACGGACTCGCAGCGTAGATGACGTTTTCCATCCATCCCTCGGTTTGGCTGGTCCCCTCGTCCCAGCCCTGGCTGGTATCCACGTAGGCATACTCGCTTTCAGGGGCTGATTGCCGGCCACCCTTCCCGCCTTCCCCAACCGAGAAATATTCGGCGCCCTCTGTCGGTGCATCTGCGTAGGTGTACGCGCCGTCTTTCGGAGGATCCAAAGTGTCGGTGGGTCCAGGTTTCGCAAGCGAGTAGTAGGTGTCATCGACGTTGTCTCCATCTGAAGCACGCCCAGGCTTTCCTGCCGGTTTTCCTTCGGCTTTTTCCCCGACCACTCCGGTAGTGTACTGGCCGTTGCCGACCAAGTCACCACCCTCCCCAACGGTGAAGTAGTCGGTACCACCGGCAACCTGGTCGTTCGTGGCCGGTTCGGGTGTGTTCGGCTGCAGTTCGAAATAGTAACCGTTGTCGGCTTCTGCTTCAAACGGCTGTGCCCCGTTCGGCAGCGCTATTTCCCCGTCTAGTTCTAGGTAATGCGGATTCACTAGTTTTAGAGCGAAGTTGTTGCTCGGCGGCGTCTGATCAGCCGACGCCGGAAGTTGCCGGTGGTTTTTGACTGGTGAAGGATTAGGATCGACGTATCCTGGTTCAGCTGTGTCGCTACCGGTATTGGTGGAGTACCGAACACTTTCCTCTGCGCCTTCTCTTCCCCCCACAGTGTAGTACATGCTCTCCGATGAGTAGTCGACCTGTTTAGGAACTGCCTGTCCAATTTGAGAGCTTACTTCCTCCCGCATCATGTCGGTGGATCCTTTTGAGTTTTCGTAGACGGCGTTGTGTTGTTGAAAGGCGACAGAAGGCTGCAAAGGAGACGTTGGTGTGGCTTCTTTATCTTGCCTCTTGTGTCTAAAAAAGAAGAAGATCACAGACAAAATAGATGTTGCAGTACATGTACTTGATTAGGATTTGGGTTAGTGTTTGGGTAGAGTAGGGTTTCACGTATTGTTTGATGGGTTTGGGTCACAGGAGAGGTTTCCTTTTTTGTTCTTGAGTTGCAAGAAGGTTACTCAGTGATTGGCCCTGTACCTCTTCAGAAGACAAACGGCAACGACGATTGCGCACACGACGAGCAGAATGCACCCCACTGCCGGACCAACGTACGTCCCTGTATATACAGAACAAGAAGGGTGTAAGGTCGAAGAATAGAGGTACCTCGCAATCAATAGCGTGTCAAGTTAGGTGTACAGGTTGGCACACGGTACATTTATCATCATGATACAAGAGTTGCACCTGCGACTGCTGGGCAAAAACCGAAGGATGCAGAACTGTTTACTACAAATGTTTACGGTTTACGGTAGGACAAAGTTTACGGTTTACTACAAAATGACAAACCTGAATTTGAGCCGCCACGAGTATCCGATCCTCCAACTTTGGCCGTGGAATCGGTCGTTGTTCCTTTCTCCTCGCTCGGCGTCCCCGTCAACTCGGAGTCCGTGGCTTCACCGGTTGTGGTCCCAATAGTCGCCGAGGAGGTTTGGGCGGATTCTCCCGTAGCCTGGTCTGGAGCCACCGCCTCTGTGGTTGTGGTTTCCTCTTGTTCGTCTTGTTCAGTTGTCAATGCGACTCCGGGTGTCGTCTGGTCGAGTGTGGTCGCTTCCTCAGACGTTGTTCGGTAGGTTGTCGAAGGCATACCCGTTGTTGGTTGTTCTGTTAGGGCAGGCGCCTCAGTAGTTGTAAAAGCTAGTGTGTATAGGATAATGTGTGTAAGTAAATCGAGTTTTTGCTACATGTATTATCATTTCAGCAGTAAAATTAAGAATGAATTAAGAATAAATGAGTTGATGGAATGACGCCGTTAATCGTACTCACGTGTGCACGTAACTCCCACTCCTCTCCCTTGTTTACATTTCTTTCCTTGATACCGGAAACCACACTCAGAGAGTGACGTATAACCTTAATAAAAAAAAGGTTTAATCTTATAGCAGTTTTAAGCAGAAATATTCATTTTTCAGCGGGATTGTGTAAAATTAAATAAATTATATCGTTTCATAAAAAACACACAACCCAACCCACCCACGTTTGTTTATGGTGTAAATCGAGGAGTTTCCTTTGTTCCTCTCGAAAATTTCCTTTGTTTGTACTGTTTTTCCGCGACGGCTCTCATTGGTTTTGTACACAAATCTCAATCGAGGTCGTCCTCGATTCTAACCCTAACCCCAATTCACCTTCGTGTCGCCAGGTATGTGTCCTCCATTTACACCATAAACAGACGCACGCATTAGTGTGTACACACATCCAATCAGGTAACTCATATTGTCTCTATTTTGTTTGTACTTTTTTCAGAAGGCATCCTATATATTTTGTATACACGAATCGCGGAATCGGAGACCTTTTCCAAATTAGAGACCCTATTGTCCTCCATTGTCCCACGTCCCCTATTTCAATCAAAAACAAACTCAACCCCACTGCCATTCTTCATACCATCTAATCCAATACGTTTTTTGGGCAGTTTCTTTTGCCTTCATTTGCACCCCCGCCCCATTTTGAATTCCGTAACTATAATCTGAATGAAGAAAAAACACCTGTCGTTTCCATCTGGGAAAAAAAGTTGGGGAAGGTTGCGTGCAAAAGAACCTAAGCCTATAGCCGCCGCTACTATGCTGCAGCCGCCTTAGATAGAGAACTAGTGGAAGAAAAATCCGATACCCACCTGCAACGCAGTCAAATCTGTCGGCTGATCCTGAAGTTGGTTGGTCAATCGTTAGCCGCGTTGTCGTGCCAGTCATCCCTGCGTATCCGAGGTGGCGACAGGCCGTTGTGGCATCGTTGTTATCCCACCGCTCATGGCACACGTCGAACCAAACCGAACTACCAGTAATACGGACTTGCACGCGACCTTTGGCAGGTATATTTGGTGGTTTGTCAACCAACATAACGTCGGTGATATCTGACCAAAAACAGAAACACACACAAATGAGGTTACGGTATTAAGTGGCGCAACGTCCGGGGATGTTGAAAGAGTGGTGAGGGGGTTATTCCCCCAATATTTCCACACGCGCTTGTAACTTTTAACCTCCCGATCCCGTGAATGTCGGAAGACACTCGATACTAACCCGTAGCAGTTTGCGATTGTTTTTAATCAGCTGGGTAGTGCGTACATGTATATTCATGAGAAAGAACAATGGCAATTCGGCTATAGCTGTCATCGACCAACTCGCCAATAGTCTAGTTGGTAGAGAGGTGAACTTTGGATCGGAAGGTCTGTGGTTCCAATCCAGCTATCGTTAACGTATATCTTTTTCTTCGCCAAATGTTTTTGTGGATTATTTTAAGCATAAAGCAATGCTGAGGTGAAAACCGGGTTAGGTTACCTAAGTGCCTTGACAAATACAGCAAGAACCGCTACGCGAGATAGTTTATAGTGACTTTCGTGAATGTTGACAATTGTGCCGCCATGAAGAGCGCCACCTACTGACCGATACTGCCCATGGTCGTCCGCTAGATGGTATCGGCCTTTCCTGCTTTCGTTGTTGTTTTGGTTTGTTGTTGTTGTTTTTGTTTTTGAGGCGGGATTGCTGGTGACAACTTGTTTCCCACCTTTCTGCGTGGATAAACAAGTAATTGACCTTAATTAAAATGACCTTTTATACAAGGCGCCCTTTCTCGTAATTAGTTGGTTAAGTTGTAAACTTAGATTGCTTATTTGTATTTTATTTTGTACAGAAGCCAGTTACAATGTATTAACATTGATTGGATATGTCTCATCAGAACACAGTGCTGGCTTGAGGTGGAAGCGACTGGAGTCAAGTCTAAGGTATGACTCGCTCCTATTGCCCCAAAGCTGAATTAAACAAACGAATGGTAACTTGGCGCGGTCTGATTTTTTCCGCTCAGTGCCGTACCTTGGAAGGTTTTGTTGCTTTGTAATGCAAAAAAAAGTTGATTAATTCAATTGTGTTCGTGTGCAACAATCACAGTGTACAAGGACTACAGCTTTAAGTGACGCGTGAAATACCTGCCCGGGGATTGTTACGGTTCGCCGTCATAATTACTAGCTCATATAGCGATTGTTGGTGCAAGCAAAACTTATGCAAATTACCTTGCTGAATCGACACCCATGGACATATGCACAGAAGTAAAAGTAGACTCGACATATGCACAGAATAACAGGGAGAATTCGTCATGTCTGTAACACACAGAAAACAAATATTATAGTTGGAACTACTGTCGTGTAGCAAGGAAGCCCATTGGGAACACAATCGTGGTTTTTCTTCGCTTAATGGATTTTGTTAGGAAAAATAAGTGACGCGTGAACGCAGTCACGTCTCAACACTTTAGGAATGTCACTTAATTGGTTAACATTTTGGGCGACGTAACAAGTTTCCTTTGTGTTTTCAAAGGAAACCAGGAACTGACATGTAATAATGGAGTTAAAAATGAAAATAGATGGAAAAAAATGTTTGCTTTATCAATAACGTGTGGTTTTCCTTTGAATTGTTACCTTTCATCATTACGTGCCAATAACTGGCATAATATGTCTTGTTTCAGGTTCTTTCACACCTTTCTCTAGTAGACCACTCCTCGAGTGGCCTTGGGGCTTGTAATGGGCGATTTGCATAACAAAATTAATAAAAAAAGGTCATGGCCGCCACTACTGCCAAAAGTATAACATGTACAATGTAAAATACATCTAGCCAAATGTAGGTTTATAATTGTATTTTTTATAATGATGATTATTTTATTATCAACCCGTAGCAAACTCATAGCAATAAACAAAATTAGACATTTTGGCATAAATCAATTAACCAACTGAATAGGTGCGCCGCGATGTTTGTGCTTCAGAAATGTAATATTGCTCAGAAGCAAAGAAATTACACCTTTTCTTCTACAAGAAACTCATTCACATTGAAACAAAAATCATCACGTGCCAATAACTGCCATATGTCTTGTTTCAGTGCGAGGGGCTTCCACACTCTTCTCTAGTATAGTAGCAGATTCAAAGACTGCGGTGATGGCATTTTTTTCTCTCAAAAGTTTGAATTCCTGTTAATTATTTCAAGCCAGTTTTCTTTTAAAATACCAAACCAACTTAAGATCCGTTGGTTATTAATGACAACCCTCGAAGTGTAGCACTGCATATACGATGGATAGATTCGAACTCGCGCTCAGTGATATTAAACAAAAGTAGCACAATAACGGCTTATTGATATTGGTTATTATAACTACATGTATAATACTAATCAGATTGACCTACCGTGATTAATAGTTGCTGTCGTCGGTTGGATAGCGGGCCGCGGGACTTGTTCTTTACTTCCAAACTAATAGAGTTATGATATGGAAGGAATAGATTACCCTCTCGTGAATCCACTATTCGCATGTTCGCTTAAACACAATGTACAATGCCTACATTATTGTCTGCATGCGTGTTTTCTTAAATTGACTACAGACTTATACTTCCTCATACGTCACTGAAACCATTGTCGGGCGGTAGACAAAGACCTGAAAGTTCAACTTACAATACTACGTACTACAGAGGCCTTTTACTGCCGCCCAAAAAAATCCTCGCACGAAACGAAGTTAATTTCCAATTAGCATGGATGAAGGGACTTGGAACAAGTCTTGTGACCAGCTGCATCAGGATAATAACAACCAAATCCAGTCTTGAACCAAGACTAATCGTACCACTGCCTTTTCCTCATGACACGATTAGCGGGAACTCAACCAGATCCTGCTCAAACTGGATCAATCCGGTTAACTTTTCCTGTTTCACGTCGGAGTTTTCTGAATTACGGAAGTGGGCGTATAATGTTGGGGTCTATGAAAGTTTATTTACCAGTGGCATAATTAGCATAATAATGACATATCTAAAGTGTTTTGAAAATCCTCTTTTGTCGAAGTGTCGCAGTTAGCTTTAAGTGGAAAGTAAGTTGAGTTGTTCGTAATGTCTCGGGCTCGTAAAGTATATTTTGGGTCTACAGGATTGTTGTTGGGATGAGTTTAATTTAACGGAAAGTAATGATCTAATAACGTATTTTGGGGGTAAAAAAGTATAATTCAATCGAGTCAATTAACAACCACTAATATATCGAGGTTTGTTTAATTTTGTTTTTATTCATGATCGTGAAAAGTAAACTACAAGCTCTTGTATTTAATGGGTGAAATGGCAGGGATGTAGTCGAGTCCATCACAAGTCCCTGCAAGTCCCTACAAGTCCCTGCAAGTCCATCACAAGTCCTTCAGTTCTAATTCAAATCACAAGCTATTCAAATCAGCTTTGATAAAAGCATTCCTTTGTCATTGTTCATCCAGTTACTTGTGACTGCCTTTATGAATGGACTTGTGACTGGCTTCACGAAAGGACTTGTGAACGGACTTGCAGGGACTCGACTACAACCCTGTGAAATGGTATTAATTACTAAATGTTAAGGTTCCGAACTAAATTTACATGGAGAAAGCACTGTTTCAAATCCGTATTCAGGTGTTGATTATAATTTTCAGAATTAGGCTTTGGTAGCTATACAAAAATAATCGACCAACAAATTGATTATAGTGATGTACATCGGGTATAGTGTATACTAACATTACATGAAAGAGTGCGTGATTGTTAGACAGTGGATTCGGGTCTAAACATTTAGCAAAATCAACAATATCTGTATACGCTGTGGGTGGGAAGGTGTATTTTTATATCATTTTCCAAACGTTGGCTCCGTCTACAGACTGGGCTCGGGCTTCATGTCTGTATTCAGACTTATTGTACTGTTCAATCCAAAGGAATGTGGTTAACAATTTTAACCTTGCTTCCGAAAGTTGCTGTGTTCCTGAAGCAAATAAGGCAGGAGTTCCCCACACCAGGGGCCCAAATTTATCTGCAGCCACATCCGGAAAACGGAGCCGCGGCTTGGAAAACTGTCTTTATGCTGGGAAGGGGCGTGGCAGCAGCTAGGGGAGGCGTACAAAAACTAACCAACTGATACAAGTACGCGTCGAAGTATTTCCATTTTAGCCGTGCACCTGATTAATTAAAAAGACATTCCAATCAAAGGCGTGCATCGGTTGTACATCTGTTGGGATCTTATTATAGTTCTCCAGATTTGAGGCATTTTCTTTATACAGGTGAACTCCGCTCCGTGATGCCCTCTAAGATTTCTCTAGTTCCTGTAAAACAAATAATAATAATAACACAATAATGTAATAATAATACAAATAATACAATTTGTTTCTCCAAATTCAAATATTTCTTACAGATATTTGAGTTTATTTGATGTTTCTTTTGCGTCTGAAGGATGTAAATAATTATTAAGATTTTACCATAACCGACATAAAACCAAGGTTGAAGGTTAAAGGTTTTAAAAAACAAACTAGCAGAATGTTAGTTAACTTCTTGATGAAAATGACTCATCCTATATTTTGATTAATCATTGTCAAATATTAATATATAGGCCCTAATTTGACGCAAACTATGCATCAATGAATATTTATTACCTCAGGTAAGGGTAGGCTTCATCAAGCATTTCTTGTCCGTTCTCCGCAGCCCGTTTGTACTGACCGTCCATGGCTGAAAATATAACCACACAAGTAATTTAGGTGAAAGGGACCTTATCCCTATCAACCCCAAGAGTGCCATATGGACTCATTGAAGCATACACTCTCGTTACCATTGTGACTTTAAGTCACACAAATACAATCGGATTTCATTCCCATTGGGCCCTTATGGCACATTGCCATTTCGCATTGAACTGAAATGTAAATAGCGCCCTCACTTTGGAGATCGGCCTCTGATTGGCGGAGACCCCGAGCGCGCGTCCTCTTGCGCGCGTGGGTATGAAATATTATAGGATTAGGATTCACCAAATAGAGAGACGCTCGTCACAGAAAACCAGTCATAATGGCGGATCCATCCGACATTCTTGACGAAATATTCGCGGATAGCGGTTCTGATAATGATATATCTGATGAGACTTCCTTATCATCCACCACAGAAGAAAGTGACGATTCGGAAGAGTTTGTCGCTACCTGCTCAAAGTCAAAGTCATCCGACAAGCCGAATTTCAGGTAAAGAGGTTACTAATAATTATAAGTAGTAAAATGCTATGATGAGACTGAGTACGACTCGAGAACGTGAATTTAGTTACACAGGAATAAAGCGAATAAACAGTACATTGTGTGAGCCTACACTTGTTGGGAATTTATATTAATGTAACAATATACCCTGGCTCTAGATGTATTTCGCCAAAAAAAGGGGAAAATGCCTCCTTTTCACTAGTTACAATAAATCAGAAATGTGCATCAAGTAGAACAGGCTGTGTGCACAAAAAAATCCTATTCAGAAAATGAGTCTTCAAACAAACAGCGCCCTCACACATTTATCAATGTGCTTACCCAAGCACATTGAATAATGTGTGAGGGCAGTGTTTCTTTGAAGACCCATTTTCTGATTAGAAAAATAATATTAAAATGTTGATTTTCGTGCACACTAATCCTTTAATTTGTTATTCAAATTAAACTATTTTTGAACTCATGATTGTTGTATGCGCTATGCCTTTGCTGTCTAGTACCATTAGGAAGAAGTTTCTCCAATCAATATAGCGCCCTCTGACATTTCTTAATATGTTAATATTCTCACTTCAGGTCTGGATGGCATAAAACAAGCTCCTATAAGCGGCCACCTGCGAATTTCAGTGGACAAGCTGGACCTACGCAAGATTTCAGTGGACTATCACCGATGGAGACCTTTGAACTCTTTTTTTGCCATGCAGTCTGGCAGTTGATGGTGACCGAGACGAACCGATATGCCGACCAAAGCGTGCCTGGAAATACATCCTGGACTCCAACAAATGTTCCAGAAATGAGGCGTTTTTTGGCATTGCTTCTGTGTATGGGGATCAACAAAAGGCCTCGCTATGCTATGCACTGGTCGAGGTCAGAAGTTCTGCGAAGCCCTGTGTATCCGTCAACCATGTCCCGCAACCGATTTGACGCAATCCTGCGATTTTTCCACCTTGCCAACAATCGAGCTGATGAAACTATCACTGATGATGACAAGCTGTCTAAAGTTCGCCCCCTGCTAGACATCGTATTGCCCTCGTTTCGTCAAATTTATAAACCCGGACGGAACCTCTCACCAGACGAGACTATGATAAAATTTAAAGGGCGACTGGGTTTCAAACAATACATGCCACGCAAGGCTGCCAAATGGGGGTTAAAATGCTTCTCATTATGTGAATCCGAAACTGGGTATTGTTGTAATTGGCAGGTTTTTACCGGGTCCAAGGCCAAGTCAGACCAATTCAGTCCGCCTTTGATCGCGTATGCTACCACGAACCATCCACGTAACCTTTCAGCATCAGGCCAAGTAGTCATCGACCTTTTGAAAGGGCTAGAACATAAAGGACATATTGTTTTTATGGATAATTGGTATACTAGTCCTGCACTCGTACACAAATTATCGCAGTTAGGATTTAGTTCCCGTGGAACAGTACGCTACACATCACAAGGGATTCCAGAGATTGCAAATCCCAAGAAGTTTCCCATACGGAAAGGCGATGACCCCCAGTTTTACACGAAAGCCGGGCAACTCTGCATTGTTTGGCAGGATAGAAAGCGTGTAACACTTCTGACGAATTATGGCGACTGCAGTATGGACACAAAAGAAATTCGCTGCAAAAACAGTTCCACCGGACTTCGTGAGATTCACAAACCTTCTGTCGTTCAGGATTATAACAGGTTTATGGGTGGTTCAGATTTAGCCGCCCAATTATGGCAGTACTATGCACACCACCATAGATCCCTAAAATGGTGGAAACGCGTTTTCCTAAATATCCTTGATATCAGTTTGCTTAACGCTACTATCCTTTTTAACTACCTGCCGAGCAACAAAAAACTAACTAGCTTGGAGTTCCGGGTGAAGGTCATCGAGGGACTTCTTCGTTCAAGCCCAGCACACCTTGGCAATGAAGCGTCACGTCTTTCGAGTCAACATTATCCTGGGAGAAGTGTGGCCGGCAAAAAGCAGAACTGTGTCGTTTGTAGTACAAAAGCCAAGCGGAAGCAAACTCGTACTATGTGTAAAAAGTGTAAAAAGCCAATGTGTGTACTGCCATGCTTTGAGAAGTATCACAGTTTGTGATCAACATTTAGGAGATTTTTAGATTGTGGTCCAGCTGCCCCCCCCCCCCCCCCCCGCCCCCCCCCAAACAATGTTGAAAAGATTGTGTGCCCACCGGCGACCCAACCTTTGAAGAACAATCTTTTCAACATTGTTTGGGGGGGGGGGGGCGGGGGGGGGGGGGGGGGGGGGGGGGGTGTGGTAGTAGTCAAGTTTAAGTAATTACCCAAACATTCCTAAATAGCAAACAAAACCAGTACTTGTAGTTAGTTCGAATTTATGAAGTGCCGCTGACCAAAACAATCTACATGTATATTCTACTGTAATTGTCAGAATAACTTTGCTACCCTACACTTTAACTTATGAAATTGTATTGTTATTAACACCTATATATTATATAAACGGGATTATTGGTTTTTTTTTGTCTAGTACAAAATGGGCGAAACAATAACCACATGGTTTTAGATCTATTTTGTAAATTTGTGGGATGTGGTGTGAAAATCAGTATGTTTTCCATCTCACGTTCATCATTTCCGTCTCACGCTCATCGATATGGGTACCAGTTATGTACACTAAGGGTTGCTTGGCAGTACAAAATATTTCCGTGTTTTTGTCAATTTTGATGTCGTGTGTCTAGGGTGCCGGTAAATGAACTGGTTGACCTTCGAGCAACAATAATAAATCATTCCAAGGAATGACTTTGGGGTTCCAAGGGAAATCATTCAAAAAAATAACTTCATCTAATTCTGCCCCTACCCAAGCAAAAGTCCCAGTTGCAGGATTAGTGAATGTTTTATATATACTTGACAGGGCCTGAAACATAAATGTTTTCCCACAATTGGCGGGGCCAGTAATCATAAGGTTTCGATATTTTCCCCTTCCATTTAACAACAATAAATAGACACTAGTTGCAAAATGTTGTATGTCAATTCCATTAGTAACTTGGGTTTTAGGAACCACCGCTGAACAAAACAATCTACATCTAATTACCAGAACAATTATCATTTTGAGTCTCATTCATGAGATTGTCTAATGAGGGCGCTATACACTGAAAGTTTTCTAAAATGTGCCTGGTAAATAACTGAACATGCTATGCCTACAACTGTGGGAACCAAAGCATGTGTGATGAAATGTGTCTTGGGATTGATAGGGTTATAGGCTGCAATCAGACCGCTAACGTTTACGAACGCTTTGGTGCGTCACACGAACGTTTGCCATTTACGCGAACGATTATCCATGGCTGAAAATATAACCACACAAGTAATTTAGGTGAAAGGGACCTTATAGGCTGCAATCAGACCGCTAACGTTTACGAACGCTTTGGTGCGTCTCACGAACGTTTGCCAATTACGCGAACGATTGTTCATTGGGCACAAAACAATTTGCGAACGTTGGCCAAATATTGACAGTTTCTAAACCCCAGTTTAGGCTCCATTTGGCTTCATCACCATTGCGAAACTGCATCAACTGGAAACGAAACTGGGTAAAAAAAACCGGTTTATGAGAAGAGCACAGCGTTGGTGCATGCGCCCTCTCTGTCCGTCTAGCGACAACATTGTCTTCATAGAGGAAGCTATACTATTCAGGTACAGCGTAACATCTAATGGCGTGATAGAAACCACGGCCTCGTCTCCAAATCGGCGGCATGCCTTTTCCGGAGCGTTTTATCTCCCATTTAAATAGACAAACTGATTGTTTCTGTTATTCAGCCTTGTTAGGAGGTTTGATGCAGTATAACCCGCTGGATCCAAATTGAACGCAAGTCCCCGAGTCAAGAGGCTAAAATATACCCGAAGCCGATACTAGAGGCGAAACGAGGTTTCGCAATCCCGCCCTTTTGTGTGCACTGCATAGCCACTGATTGGTGATGGCGCCCCCATGCGAGATAATCCTAACTGCGGTGGTGTCACGCGCACGTGCTCACCGCACGCGTTCTAACAGACGACGCGCGCGCGCATATTGTTAACCCTATTGGTGGAAGGAGCCCACAGTGAGTGCGTACTAACTTAGCGCGTCACGCGCGAGTCTGGTGCCACCGCAGAAAATGACTACCGCAAAATTGGTCTATACGTTTCCAGTGCATTCATGTTGAGGGTACACGTACGACCTGACCATGGACGCACCTTTGTTCGCGTTTGGAATCTGCTCCTCCAGGTCTCTCTTATGTCCTGCTCGGTACAGAAGTAAAAAAAATATGGACGGGACAATCAGCGTATTTATTCCATTTATTTTGTAATCAAACTAGTGAGAAAGATAACACAGCAACTGTGACAGCCAAGATTAGAAGGAGAATGACGGAAATGAAGAGTTTAGAATTCAGGAAAGATTCGAGCAGAAAATGAAATAAACAAAGAAGAAAGAGAATAAGTCTAGCAATCTTCACAGCCGCAACAGAAACGAAGAAAACCTCGCTAAGAAAAACAAAATGAGTCTATAGGCCGAGTTTGGGCGGTCTGTTTTTGACACGCGTAACTTGTTCTTGCAAAACCCTGATAGATAGGTGGTGTGTGTTCTTGTTCCGAGTGCAGTGTTCACGGGTTGCGTTCTCGCCGTTCGAGCGCGAGAACAGAGTTCGCGTGTCAAGAACGGACCGCCCGAACTCGGCCATTAGTGTCTGAGTAAATATAACGAGCGAGCTGATTGGTTCGCTGTGTGCAAGACGCCGCCAACGTTTAGATTTAGGGATAGGTGCGAGAGTTTGCTTCATAAATCATTTTGAAAGTATAGCTGAGATCTTTAACGCTAAAATCAAAAGTATATATAGATAAAAGTATATAGAATCCAAGAAAATGCAGATAGGTTTGAAGAATCGTGTTGAGCAACCTGAAGTAAATAAATCAATTAATAAATCAATTAAACTTAAACCAGTTCAAAAACTGTTTACATGTGTACATACTGTTACCTCCACCTCGGGTGACTATTCCACAGTTGAGTTAGGTATTACAAAAGAAATAAGTGATACATGACAGTTACGCACATTAACAATCGGTTAGTAAGGACAGCGATAACGAAAACAAACGAGCAATATTAATACACTGACAAAATCGGAAATGACACGAACTCTCAAACAGAAGTATTGTTAGTTTGAGTTTGCAATATTCAACAAATACTTTTACAAGACATCCGTGAAACAAACGGAGAAATATAGAACGCGTGAAATTAAAAGAAAGGGAACATATCACAACAAGTGAAATAAATCCACAACAACAACAACAACAAAATCAAAGATTGACACAGAGAAACGAAGAAACTTCAAAGACTGACAAAACTGAACGGGCACTTAAACAAATCTTGTTAATAGCTTGTTAAGACCATAAAGTATAGCGAGTTTCACAACAGAAGCCAAGAAAGAATTTGGGACTTTTGTCATTCATAAAAAATAAAAAATAAAAAGGGTCATTGTCGTTCGAATGATTCAACCAAAATTAAGGATGTGCTGAGAAGTCTGCGACGTGTCAAACTTTAAGTTTTTTGAAGAAAGAAAGTAAAGGTTTATTGTGTAAAACCATACAGAGGTACAGTAAGCAAGCTAATTTTTGGAAGATGTTATTACAAAATTAGGAAGACATGTCTAAAACCATTTCTGTTTTGCCCAGGAACGTTGGATTCGCTTTTTAGGGAGGATTTAATGATTTTGTGTGTGAGGTTGGAATGTTGTCGCAAGGGGCGTATTTATGTCATTTGTCAGATTATAATACGCATGCGTATAGTTTCTGTTATGCTTACTGTGCCCCTCTAGGTCAAAGGTCATAAGTCATCACTAGAGTTCAAAGGTCAGGCTTAGAGGCTATATCACCCAAACTTACCCCCTCTGTACGGTATTCGTCTACCTCCCCATCGCCGAAATACCTCAATCTCGTCCTCATCACCGGGTTCTTTATTATGAATATCATGAATTATGCATGAGATTCGTTGTTTGGGTCAGGCAAAGAGCTCACATGCTCTACATTTTAACATTTTCCTTCATTCATTTTCGGCATCTAAATTTGGTATGTTTTTATGCCTCAACTTTTGAATATCATCAACAATAACTAATCTTTAAAAATTTAAGATTGCTCAACTAGAGGGAACACTTTAGGCGGACGTATCAAACTATCAGTCACAACCGACAAACATACAGAAACTCACTGACATTATGTGTACAGTCAAACGAATTAAACAAACAACTGTATTTTAGTAGTTGTAAGTGGAGGGAGGCACCGCTGTCGAGTTTCGGCTAGGATTGCGTGATCTTTAGTCGAACAAGTGCATCCATTACACAATCCACCTGTTAATGGACCGCGAGTCGGAGATAAATTACCAGAACGTTTGCGACCAAAAATAACCTCCACTTTGCTCCGGATTCAACGCTATTGGATTGTTTATGTAAATGTTCACAAAATTCCTCACTTTATTTTTGTCGACCCTCTCTGTTTTTTAAGTTTTTTTTTTTTTTTTTTTTCTCTGTTGAGTTTACTTTTTTGGTGAGATTTTAAAAAGCCACTTTTATTTTCCTGAATACCTTGACACGCTTAAAGCTGGAATATACATTTTGCAACTATTCAAAAAGTAACCAAATAGTGCGCGCGAGTGTTCGGACGACGGACAGCACACACGTCGACGTTGCTTTGATCAGGGCCCAATTTCATAGAGTTGCTTAAGCCAAAAAGTTGCTTAAGCACAAACAATTCTTGCTTAGTAAAACCAGATTACCAGCAACAACTCCATGTGATGTATATAATTTGTGATTGGTATTTAGCTGTTGTTAGCTTAGCATAAAGAACACGTGGAATTTTGGCTCCTAACATGATTTACAGAGCAAGAGTTTTTGTGCTTAAGCAAATTGTTGTGCTTAAGCAGCTCTATGAAATTGGCCCCAGTTCAGAGCGTGGAACGCGAGTAGCTGCAATCCGCTGACTGAAAACGCGCCCTCAACGCAGATTGTGGTCGCAATTCAAATTGGGACTCGGCAAATTTTGAGTTGAAATCGAAATCTTAGAATATTGTTTTCTTGGAATATGCATCATTCACAGTGCTAAAATCTTACAAGGTTAACATAATTATTTTGAGCACTGTTGCTGCTTCAAATGATAACAAAATGCACAAATGACAATCGGTCTATTGTCCCTTCGAGGCTTGTCGTACGTTGGGAAGATATGAATGGTAACGGACACAGTTATACATTTTGAATAATGCACGAATCAGAAATCTAGCTCAAAAGGAGATGTGAGAGGCATTTCTTAGGTTTTTCAAGAGACACATCTTGAATGATCCTTGCGATGTCTTACCGTATGCTCTGGGTACACGTCCCTGGGGTCTGATGAGCCTGCCTCCCCATCGTGATTGTCTTTGGAATTTATCGAGACCATCTGAGATCGAAAAAACAAATATAAAAAAGACACAAAATTAAGACGTGAAAAAAATTCATATTGTTTTAATTTAGCCATTATGTATACAACGATTGAAAATTATATTGAAAATTTGTTGGAATAACAGTATTTCACAAAATCATTTTTAGCAAAATCATCTTTTCCTAATTCCTAAGAAAACAAATCTTACTTTTAGATTAAATCATGTTAAGGGTATAGGTTGAGGAAATAAAACCATTTTATTTTTTGAAGAAAACAAAATTAGTTATGAGATGTTTCAAGTTATTTTGGTTCATAGTACATGCATTTAATAATTATTATCATTTCACAAAACAGAAGCAACAATAATTATCCTTAATACTTTAAAAACGAAAAGAAAAAAAGAAAACATTTAGAAAAATATACAGGTTTTTAGGAAAAAAATAACATAAGTTTGTATAAAAGTTATATTACATAATTCTGTTTTTATTTAACAACTTACGGAACATTCTGTTACCCGGTAGCCATGCTGGTGACGCCTCCTGTGGACAAATTGAAAAACATTTGTATTCAATAATGTTATCTTGTTTTACTTTCCTTTACTTGTTCGTTTGTTGCCCACTATAAATTCAAAAAGTGTCCGATCCTTTTGAAATCCATTATAATCATACTTTCAGCAGGTTTATATTATTTTCAACAAAGTCTGAGAAACTCCAACAAACGAGGTATTTGTGGAAGAAGAAGCTTAATGTTTAATTTCAATATTGTGAAAAATCTGGAATTTTCTTCCCTTATTTTGCATTTTTTAAATATTTTTATATGTTTTTTCTTTGGAGGGGAAGGGTAATTTATTCTCACCTCGCCCGAATCGTCTGCGGACGTCTGTGAAAATAAATCTACAAGAAGAACCAGCACGACGGCGCATAGAATACACGATGCCTTCATGATCTGTTGAAGGAACAGTTAATAACAAGTTCATTTGGACGGATGTTAAGAGGTTGAATGTGGCATTGTGTTACTCTTGCGTCAGATGAAACAAGAACAAAACATTTCACAAAACATTTTTTTGGTAGAGTAAAGCGTCTTGCTCAAGAACACAAGCACCGCGTCCCTCCCTTGGATTCCAACACGCTTAACATGAAACATGACAGTAGAACCACTGGACCATGGCGCGTATACAACGCTCCACAAGTCTCGCCAAGTTGTCGATGTTTATCTAATGAATTGTATAATTGATTATTTCATTATTTCTTTAAAGATTCTTCCTCGGTTCCCCAGACTTCGTCTACCTCTTTAATTTGTCTGGTGACAAGATTTGTGATTTGTAGCAAGTATCACACACTAGTAGAAAGATACGACACTGTTCTTCTGTAAAATATGGGTTTAAAAATCATCAATCTGACACCTCCCCGTAAAAAGCGAGCACGGCTTGCGCTATAGTGTGTCAATAATTCACGAGCCTATTACCATCTCTAATCCGTTCAGATCGTGTTGCGCCGTTCATATTACACGGTAACTTCATCAATAAGTCAGCGATACTAGTTTACGAGCGCGGGGTATAATCTTAAACATTGGCGCATTGGTTCTTAAACATCATGCATAATAATTGGTCATTAGAAACCTGAGACAGAACAGAAAATATAGAGTAGATCTTTAAATTGTCAAGCTGCGTCGAATGTGTAAACGTATAAATTAAGCCCAATAGTCGAAACTTGCTTTGTGGGGGCATAGGCCTAATTAAGGCTTGATGGGGACTTTGCTCTTGTTTCCTTTTGCGATCGAGGATCGAAACACAACAGAAACAAAGGGAACAAAAGATCCTCGAAGGACGGTTTCTTTGTCCTCGGTTTCTTTGTCCTCGATCGCTCCGGTAAGCTTCAGGCAATGGGGTTACGTTACAGTACAGGAATAAAGGAAAACACAAAGGAAAACGACGACTGTTGAATTTTGAACCTTCTCGGTTAATGAGAAAACGACACGAAACAAAAGACGTCTAACCAGCATGGCAAATAAAGTTGTGCAACACACAGAGGTTGGTTTAGGGAGGTTTACACAAGAGCCTGAAAGTAAAAGTGCGCTATTTTGTCTTTGAGCTCGGGACCCCTCTGTGACCCTTGTGGACATTACGGGGTTGCCCTCTCTCCCGGCTGCGATATTTTTTTCTGCAGGTAGGTTGGTATGTGTACATTTATTAGTTAATCAGAACACAGATGGTGTTGACGTCATCGAAGATGTTAGAGTTGTCTGGGATCTGACTATAGGGTTAGGGGTTAGGGGTTAGGGGTTAGGGGTTAGGGTTAGGGTTGTCCCAGACAACTCTAACATCATCGATGACGTCAACACCATCTGTGTTCTGATTGGCTAGTGTGCCAACCTACCTGCAGAAACAAATTATCGCCTCCCGGCTATAGTTGTGGATATAATAACCGAAACACAATTATTTCATAACTGTTCATCTTTGTACGAGTGCTCCGAGTTCCACGAGCCCACATGTATTTTAGATTTTCGGAAGTAGGGTACATTTTTGGTACGATATTTCTCTTTCGCGTCATGTGATTTGTCGGTTTTCATAAACATGTATATTGAGATGCTAGTATTTTGTTTACAAAACCCGAGAGTGATTTTCTTAAGAAATCAATGTACCAACAGTAATTTAAAACGTTAGTTTTCTTATTCGAGTGGTCCGGAAGCGCGCCACCACGGGGTAAACTTTCAGGCTCTTTTAACTCAAAACGAGAGCACGAACCGCCCCCCACCAACCCACCCCCCCCCCCCCCCCCCTCCCCCCCCCCCCCTCCCTCCCCCCTCCCTCCCCCCTCCAAAAAACCGCGGGCCAATCGCAGCGATTCTGATGCGTTGCAAATCTCCTGCCCGATAGTATCTGGTGACGCAGATAATTTCTCCAGATCCCATCGAGCTAGGGGATGAGGCGCTAAAAACAATAAGCCCTTGCCTCTCCCGAGGGCCCAAGCAACTCGATACTGTGTTAATACCTGGCCGCCGCATTGTATCGCGTAATGAAGAATTTTAACACCAAATACCAACGGCTTGCAAAAGTCGCTTCGATCCTCTTTCCTCCCCCCCCCCCCCACAATCATTCCCTGAGGATCCTGAGGTTTGAGAGAACGTGCTTTGACTATACATCATTCCTTTGTCACGGTTGGTCACGGAACTAGACGAGATTGGGACATAAATCTATGAACGACCCTTTCTTAAGGAACGCCACGCTTGAAAAAAAGCTTGGCGAAAACTGAGTTTATTAGTGGCTTGTATCGTTTACGCATTATAATTAGCGACAAAGTCTCAAAAAATGATTTCTTTCAGTTAGTGCATAACCAAAATGTAATCACTTTTATAGTTTACATACCTACGTAGCTGTAGGTACACGGGTTTATGCCAGTCATTAGTAGGGAGTGGTTAGTCTAACCCCTTATAAGATCGCTGTTAATAATAAATACCAGGCCCTTGATTAATAACATAATCACGCGAGGAAATATTGTATTGCTAATCTTTCAATATCGTACCGAAAGGTTTAAATCCATCTTCTGTCAGTTTTCTTTGATATAATTATTGTTATTATAACTGCGATTATCCAAGACATTTTAAGAAAGACAACAGTCTTTTATTGTAGTCTTGAGAACATCTTTAAATTATTTCAGATCAAGCTCGTATTTTGTTTATCTCCGTCACCAATCAGAAACATTCGTTGTGCCATTTGTTTTGCACCACCGAAAACGAAAACTTCTTCAGATATAAAAACCGGAAATCAGATTTGTGTTTTTATATTTGGCCAAATTTCGGCAACATCTAGTTCCATTGTACCATATTGTCTGATTTGTAAATTTTAACTGCGCGTCGGTAAGTTCAAATAAAAGCATTACAACAAAATATGTCAAGGTAATATTATTTTGACGGCACTAAAAGCACGTACCTTTGTGGCTGAAATGTTAACGTTACGACTAAAACAAACAAAAAACGGGCAGAGCTTTAGACATAATTCCGATGATTTTACATTAAGTTTACAAATTTGTAACTCTCGTGTTCGGTTAATGGAGCTTTGTCGCAATTATAGAGCAGTTACCGCCCTAAAAGCATTTTTAATTAAGTTAAGCCTCGAAAGCCTCTAACAATGGCGCGGCGGTGTGGGAACAATAGTTATATTGTGTCGTGCGTTGGTTATTTTGTTGATAACCTGAAGTGCGGCGAATTTGATGCGGTGCCAAGTAATGGTTATCCGCGTCAGTTCAAATGCGTGTGTGGTGTTTAATTCGATCAGGTGTTTTAGCATACACTGAGATGTGTTAGGATACCGAGGACGTACTTGATGTATACCTCTTGATACATAATTCTTGTAAGATCATATCAATTGAGACAATACCACGGTAGGAGACAATTCCTCCTTTAAATGCTATTTCACATTTCCTCTTTACAATCAGATTTAAAAGTTTGCTTTAAAGTTTAAAGTTCATGTCTTCTACAAATATTGATCGCGGTATAAGTCAACCAACAGAGAGAAGTCAACAAGGAGAAGTTGCACTTTAATATGAAACAATTGTAATTAAATTATAGTTTCAAGCACTCGACGAAATCATGGCGTCAATGTGCTGTCATTTTCAATACAAGTGATTTTGTTTGTATCGATTTCCAATAATTTTGAATTTATCGAATTTAGTTGGTCCACATTTGGTTTTCGAATCGATTACACATCTGTGAATGTGTGAACTAACTGGCGTGGGTTCGTAACCTGATATTCCCGACGTCTTTGTCTGTCTCGTCTATAGAGTCAGGGAACCAGATCACATATCTTTCTCAGCATCTCTGAACACAAAACTTTAAACAAATCAGTAAAATACTAACTCCTCAATCTGTCTTTTGAACCATTGTTTACGCTATTGTTACAAACCGAACCTAGAGCAAAAGAAGTAAATAACATTGATATTTCGATCGTTTACCTTGTGGTTCAAACTAAAACAACAACAAATACGGGAACGTGCTTTTAATATTATTCTGAAATCTTACGACGAGATCTTAACGAGGGTGTGTGTTCTTACGACATGAACATCTAGACATTTGACCCTATCGGATGCGTTTTGATTGAGCGGTTCCACGGCTTCTGAATCCAAATTTCCCGTGTTAATGACCGTATGGTGCCTAGCGACACTTCTGTAATTCCGCTGGGCTCGATCCTAACCAATAATTTTGGACTGAGATCTTGTCCCAAACGGCCAATGTGCTAATAACCAAATCCATCAAAACACTTAATAATGGGATTTAATTATTACAACCATTTTTTGAAAAAAATAAATAAAAATATCTAGGCCTAGTCGTGCCTTGACACTAGTTCCCACTGTCTGTATTTTAGTCACCTGGGGACTAAAAACAATAACCTGTTTCCATTTTGATGAATTTCCTCAATTATGGAAAACCAAATGTGTCCATATATATCAGGAATTTGAAACCAAGGCTGTCGTTTTTAGGTTAATTTGACGCAAATAAGCATAATGAAAACTTTAAGCCGATTTCAAGCAAAAGCTCTGTGTGTGCAGCAGCAGGGAGAGTTGACCTTCCTAATTATAATAACACCCGTAGCGCGCACAGACCATGGAAATCTCCCCACGTGGGTTATTCCATTACGATTTAAAGGGGAGTTTAAACGACAAGTAGTACATCATGTACATTTGTACAGTCGAACAATTACCCTTGGACTTCTTGTTAGGCATTAGGCTATAACATGTTTTATTCATTACAGTAAACAGAAAGAAATACATGCTAATTTGTAATGTAAAACAAACAAGCGATAGAATTGAACATTGACATACACGATCGTAAAATCAACAGCACGTGTGCATGTACATGTACGTGTGTATGTTTTCATAAACCTATGGGGAGAATGCTGTAGTCCTAGCGTGATTCAAAAGGTCACCAAGCCGGGTACCGAAGTAGAAAATGCGTGATTGGACACTATTTTTTATCATGAATGGGCGGCCGAACTAAACAACCAATCAATGTATGTCTTATATCACTGGAAAGCTATTGAAATCGGCTACACAAATCCGTTCACCAGGAGTCTGTACGACAAGCGGTTATTGATATACGACCTGCTGAACGTAAACAAGTGTACTCAAAAGGGCGAAATGTCATCGCGTCCCATTGCAAACGTGGCTTGAAACACACACTTCCCTAACATTTGGCGGGACCCCTGAAGGTAGCATGATATCGAGAGTTAGATTTTAAAAAAGCTTAATGTGTCAATTTTTAGAAACCGTTCACCAGAAATTTACAGCTCATTTAGTTTTAAAGATACGTTCGGTTTTGTAAAAAAAATGCTGCATTTTTGGGTCATTTCCCGTGTTGAAGCGCGCGTGCATTGTTTTGGTTGAGCAGATGACCGTAAGTTTTCATTATGAGTGACAGATTAGACGATGATTAGGCCGGCCTTGTCACTGCTGGGCTTTACATTGATATTTGAATTATTTTGGCGCCAACTTAATACTAAACGTGTTGTAAACCTAGTCTATCTCAATCTTCGTTGCCCAAATGTATTCGCTATTCATCAACAGGATTCCGCGCACGAGTTAAAGGGATCATAACCCTTGATGTTATTAAATATAAGACCATTGGTGTCTGTTTGCATTGTTCCCTGTATAAATGTATGGATTATGAAAACTATTTGACACTTTTTCGGTTAATTTTATAAAAAAGTGCACCTCAGTAAATACAGAAAATCATGCTGTTTTGGACAACAGAGGGCGCTCTTGTTGTGACGTCATTTTAGGAACGCATTCTTCTGATTCAGAGGTTTTCTGTTATTGTGGACCCAAAAATTTTACTCACTAAAAAGGTGAAGATAAGGTGTGCTCATTGACTATATAATATGCACCAAAACAGAAATGAATCACCACGGAAAAGAACATTCACGATAACAAGCTATCTTAGTATCTACGATTCTGGCATCATTTGTGACCTGTTCCAACGAAACCCGGACAAAGTCGACTTTTTAGTTTTTCAGATTTAGCTTTTTTTCAAATTCTCTAGGTTCTCAGCTTTAAAATGATGTATCATTTACATATGTACCCCCACCCTATCTTCCCTGGGGTCTGGATTTAGTGATAAAACCCTGACAAGCTAATTATGAGATAAACAGCTTTGAAGTTCAGAATAGCGTATTATTTCTATACACAAATGTTTCACAAAATTGACCAAAAACACACTTCTGGTAGACGGATTTTGTTCAAATTTGAGGAGATTGTAGATTAATAGTAAGTGACTTAGGAAAACCTAAAACCTCAAAATGGTAAAATCCATCCAGAAATGACTTCAGGTGTACATTGAGACAAATCACATTGTGCGACTTTGTCCGGGTTTCGTTGGAACAGGTCACATTTGTTGATGAAATAGCTATAACATTAAAGTTTCTGCGTGAAATGGCGTCACACTATTGTTGATGAACATCAGCATAACAAAAGCACCTATG
This sequence comes from Crossaster papposus, assembly GCA_037893245.1. NCBI lineage: Eukaryota > Metazoa > Echinodermata > Asteroidea > Velatida > Solasteridae > Crossaster > Crossaster papposus. The sequence goes on from JBAIAA010000465.1 coordinate 365,524, forward strand.
TTGGGGCTTTATTTTGAATCTGTCTTTATTTATTAGTAAACATATACCAATGAAAAAAGAAAGGAGATTCAAAATAAACTTGGAAACAAAAATGCGACATAACGCAATAGTATTGCGACATAACACAATTATAGTATTGCGACACAACGCAATAGTATTACGACACAACGCATTAGTATTGCGACATAACGCATTAGTATTGCGACATAACGCAATAGTAATTGCGACATAATGCAATAGTATTGCGACACAATGCAATGGTATTGCGACACAAGGCAATGGTATTGCGACACAAAGCAATGGTATTGCGAAATAACGCAATGGTATTGCGACATAACGCAAAGGTATTGCGACATTACAAAACCGCAATATAGTATTGCGAAAAAAACGCAATGCAATTGTAAAATAACGCAGTACCGATGTATATACTTGACTGTTTCTTTACTGTACATGTTTTGTAGGGTCTAACTGTCTATCAAGTAACCATTGCGACTCAATGTTTGTTAGGCTTCAAAGCTGACGATGCACGACACAGCACATAGAGATTGCTTGCTTTTTTGTAGCCTATAATTAACCTCAAAGTGTCAAGTTCATGAATATCTGCGTCTGTAAAAAGACGGGCGGTGGTTTTTTTTCACACCCCATCCATCTTACCCGCACTTCGGCCTAATTCACGTTTAGTATTCTAACGACTTCCCCTCATTAGTGAAACGTGGGATTTAGGTTTCTGCCTCAAGTGCCAATCGCAGCCCCGGTTGTTAGGTCTTGCTTTGGTTTGCTTGTTGTCCTCTTGTCTTCAGATATAATGCGTTACTCTATACGTATTGTCGAGAGTCTGCCGCTAACTGCCTCTTCATGTACAATGTCTACAGGCTCTCAAGCACCGTGCTAAAATTACCTCCTCAGAATGTCGACCGACATGAGTTGATTCCTTAGACATTTTCTGAATAACAAATAGGACAGCCTGAAAACAGAATTATAACGTGCCATTCCGATGACGATCTAATTCCGACTCGGTTTATTTTGTCAAACAACCCACAAGAAATTTGATTTGAACCTGCGACCTATATATTGGATGTCTCCTTAATTAACTTCCGACTGTCGCCCCGAACAAAGACATTGATAATTCGGGACACAGACAACACGTAAGGCAAGAAATCTTAGTTGGTAAAGCACAATCCGGGGGTCGCAGATTCGAATCCCACTCCTGCTGGTTTTCTTTGTTGACTTGAAAATTGATTTATTCTGATATATACGCTAAGGTCGGTAAAGATATCTTGAAGGTTTGATATCTAAGAAGTAGGTTATTTTGTTTGTTTGTTCACGGGAGGAATCTTATTCGTCGCTGAAACCACGGAATGAATCATTCTTCATTCTATGCCAGACATCTGTAGTTTATGCATGAAGATTGATGGTTTGTCTGTAAAACCTATCGGGCTATCTTGAGTAGAAAGCAGGGTGAAGCATGCATTTTATTTTCTGTAAAACCCATCTTCAGTAGAGTATAGAAATGAAAAATATATATATATGTTTACACGAAGACATTATGGACAAATGTTCTCTCAAAGGTTTGGTAAAAAAACCCGTTTGTTTTATCTAGGAAACATTTGTTTTCTTCGAAGCTACTTTGTCTCAGTGTCATACGTCGGTTCAGCGTCAGTAAAAAATCTGTGGAGTTTCTTGTCGAATCTAATATTATCTTTCCCTTTTTTTTTTTTTTACGTAAATTTTAGTAACGGCCTGAAAATGAGGATTTGAATATAAAATAAACATGTGGTTTTGTACTAAATAAATAGATTTATAATGCACCTGCATTATTGACATAGCACACTTTAACCTATACACGGGAAATACAACAGTAGAAATTACCATTCCGAACCAATAAGTATGCTAATTCAGACAATTAACTGAATGTTGAGCCAGATGTAGAGCTGTATTAAACAAATCAACCAGGCACTTTATTGGAAACTTTGAGGCAAATTCGCGTCAACATTTCCTCTTCACGGCTTTTAAACTGTCACCGGTTATTTGCTTAATCTAATTATATTGAATTGAACAGTCTCGGGGAAATTTAACTTTAATAGATTCCTAATTAGCTCCAAGTTTGTCTCCAAATTGGAGCTCTCATTTTCCTATGTCTAACTGTCCAAATTTATTTTGTCTACATGCATGTGTTCGTTTACTTCACCTAAGCTCATTTGTGTAAATGGGATTTCCTCTCGAATACAAGACTATTCTGCTCACAAATTGAAACCGTGTATAGAATAAAAGATGTTCTAAAACGAAGTTGTCACCCAAAACTGTGTTTAATTGGCAGGACATGTATCTGCTTTGCAGGTCTTTAAAAACAAATTTGTAACTTCTACATATCCTCACATTATACTTCGGATCATTAGTTACCTGTCTGTGTGCAGAGGAGCCGAACCGAGTAGCAGGGATATTATGGGATGATTTAAAAGTAGGATACACCATTGGTAATTGCTTGAATTATCAGGAATGGGTGGATGTAAAGGTATGATACATCATTGGTAATTGCTCCATTTATCAGGAATGGGTGGGCGTAAAAGTAGGATACACCATTGGTAATTGCTTGAATTATCAGGAATGGGTGGATGTAAAGGTATAGGATACACCATTGGTAATTGCTCCATTTATCAGGAATGGGTGGGTGTAAAAGTAGGATACACCATTGGTAATTGCTTGAATTATCAGGAATGGGTGGATGTAAAGGTATGATACACCATTGGTAATTGCTCCATTTATCAGGAATGGGTGGGCGTAAAAGTAGGATACACCATTGGTAATTGCTTGAATTATCAGGAATGGGTGGACGTAAAGGTAGGATACACCATTGGTAATTGCTTAAATTATCAGGAATGGGTGGATTTAAAGGTATGATACACCATTGGTAATTGCTCCATTTATCAGGAATGGGTGGATGTAAAGGTATGATACACCATTGGTAATTGCTCCATTTATCAGGAATGGGTGGATTTAAAGGTAGGATACATCATTGGTAATTGCTTAAATTATCAGGAATGGGTGGATGTAAAGGTATGATACACCATTGGTAATTGCTCCATTTATCAGGAATGGGTGGATGTAAAGGTAGGATACACCATTGGTAATTGCTCCATTTATCAGGAATGGGTGGATATAAAGGTATGATACATCATTGGTAATTGCTCAATTTATCAGGAATGGGTGGGCGTAAAAGTAGAATACACCATTGATAATTGCTTAAATTATCAGAAATGGCTGGATTTAGAGGGTTGTATTTTATAGTAAATATTGTTTAACTGCATGACGTGTCCAATCATAGTTGCTGAGAAAAGCAAGAAAAACGACGTTCGTTTTCAACCGGCGTCGGGCAGTTTTTCTTATGTTCTTTCTTTTTTCTCTCAAAAGCCGTCCAGCGATCGTGATTTTTATTAATTCAATTTTTTGGAACAATTACAGGATATCTAGCGCTGTTATTTTGCTGGATGCCTACAATCATTATTTACTTTCAAATAAGTAAGATATTTCTTAAGATTTGGGAAGTAATTTTGTTCGATAAATGGTGTATCCTACCTTGAAAGGTATAATGAGGTCAATTGCTTTTCGTGCATTTTGTTTGTTTCCAAAATAATAACATCACTCACAATTCAAAGAAGAATGCTCGAACCTGTTGAAGTTTCAGCTCCGTGGAGCTTACACTTTGTTTAGATAACGGATATTAGAAGTATAACTAAGCACAACCGTTTTTTATAATCATGAAACACAATCTCATCAATATAGCATTCATTAGTTCCCCAAGAATCAGCCAACGACAGATCGTTGGATATCACCTATAGATTCATTGATTTATTGTAAATTACAACAAACAAAACTGAATAATTTCACGGGGTGTTTGGTACTATATAGTTACAATCGTTAATCCAGATTTTGATAATAATTTGGTATAGGTTGCATTTTGAGATGAAAAACAAACAAATTATCAACATGTCTTTAAGCGTATTGACTTTTCAAATGTTGTTGAAACATCTTTAGAGCTCGAAGGAACGATCTGACACAAGGGGAAAGTGATATCCTGAATATACACAAACTGTGGAGATAAAACGATATGCGCGGCGAAGGAGCACAACAAGAGATAGGGTTACGGGGGAGAAGAGGTGATGTAAGAACCCGCCAGGCACTTTAGCCACTTCATCACGGTCAATCGTCCGCGGACCGTGACGACACGAGATCTTGACCTAACAGTTCCCAACCAATGTTCTCAACAGTCTTGTTGTATATTATGTTTAAGCTAAGCCCCTGCGTACAAAATCATCTTCGAAAAAAAAACCCAAAACCCCAAAACAACAGGAACCTACACTATAGGCAAGCAACATACTTTTGCAATTTCAAAAAATTGTAATTCTTAATTTGTGCACATTTTTAAAATTACTTGGGCCTAACCTATACCTATACATAGTTACCTGCAGATTTTGCCGCATTTTTTCAGGGAAATTGTGAAATGACAAACACAGCACAACAATTTATAGGATTCAAAAATATCAAGAAATCGAAGCTTACCTCTGTTTTTGTTGTCTTCTAAGTTTCTAACGCTACGACTTCCGATGAATTCTTTTTTTCCCGACAGACAGAAGTAACACAGTGACGAATGTGGCGACAAATTCCGACTTATTAATCTTTCGCTGTGGACCAAATTATCGAGATGTAGCAACTTTTATACACGGCGGCAGCGAAGCGGAGCCGCGCGTATCACGTGATTTCTCTACGTACGTACGAACAACTCATTAAATATTCAACGCGCACGCACTCCACTCGTTTTGGCGCAATTTTTTTTCCCTTCCCAATGCGCGCGGTCGCGCACTGTTTTAGCCAATGAGCTCACGGCTTCGCGCGCCGAGGGCCGGTGACGGATGGTAACAATTTCGCGCCGATTTTACACGTGAACGATTGCGATAATGCAACGTGTTTTGCAGCGTCAATTGTGAAAATTCGCAAAGGCGAGAACGCGGGGAATGTTTGTTTTGTTTTATTTATGTTTTTGAAACGCATTAATGATGACTGTTATTGTGGTTGAGTAATCGAATAGGCACACCTCGCTATGCACAGAAGAAATTCACAGCTCTTCTGCAGCGTGATATATTTTTGGTCACGTGATTAAAACTTCGAGCAAATTGTTCTTTCTTGCAAGTGCATTTCTTGAAATGTTTAAACTGTTTAATGTAGGCAAAATTACGTGCTCAGATGTGTAATATGTGTGGGTGGCCCGCCAGTAATAGTCTGTTGCCCGTATAGGTATGACGTCACAGGGCACAAGTAACAATAGTACGCGAAATTGGCAAACATGATACAAAAAACATTAAATATGTAATCGAGGTCTGTTGTTACTCACGTCAGAGTGTGGATAACGGTTAATAATCGTCTCGCTTTCTCGTTCCTTTTGTAAAACCTGAGCTTGGTTGTAATATCGTTTTTTATTGAATTATTTATTTGCTAATAACATTTTCAGCGGTCCGAAGTAGAAACTTCATCTCTTTAAAATTTGCCTCGAGAAGCCCTAATCAGCAGGCGTAAAACGATATGCACGGACAGAAGCAGTTGCGAGGGAGGGGGTGGGGGGGGGGGGGGGGGGGGGGGGGGGAGAGGGAGGAGGGGGGGGGGGGGGGAGAGGGGGGGGGTATATTGTTTAGAGACAGGTCTGATCACGACATCAACTTCCGCTGGTCGCGTGTCTAATTTGCTTAGCATGAAAATTTGTCCTTGGCAAAAACAAAGTTACAGACCAAATGTTCACGTGATCTTTATTGTTTTCAATTGATAATCAGCTGGTTTTTGGCTTAACATGAAAAACCCGTAGAATTGAGGCTGGTAACCTGTTTTTAATGAGCAAGACTTTTTTGTGCTAAGCAAATTTGTGTGCTTAGCAGCTCTATGGAATTGGCCCCAGGTCTGATTACGACATCAACTTCCGCTGGTCGCGTGTCTAAAACGGGCTTCCTGGCTACGGTTATAGCTATTGTCAGAATTTTTCCGCGTACACTCTAAGAAATAAAGGTTCAAATTTGCTCCCTAATTGATACAATAGCAGCACCCCTCAAATAAAGTAAATATTTGAACCTCAAAAAGGTTTAAGGGTGCAAATTTGGCCCTCATAAGAATACGATGTGTTAGAGCTGAACCTATATAGGTTATTTTTTGCACCCTTAGGGGTGCTGCTATTGTATCAACTATAATGGTGCAAAATTGAACCTTTATTTCTTAGAGTGGTGGCCAGTACCTATACCCGATGGCCTAATAGCCTTAAGACAAGAGTTTTGGATGTGGTCTTATAGTTTTCATCCTGTGTTATAGAAGAGGCAGCAAATGAGAACTTATTCCATGCAATAGTTTGAAGAACGTCACTCCTAATATTGAATCTTTTTTTATTCATTCATTCATGTTTTCAGTCTATTTGGTTCTTACCGTCAATAGTCGTGTAGCGAGATGCTATGATTCGACCGTACGGTCGGCCCACATAATAAACCGTATTTTTGTTAAGGTGAAAGTCCGTACTTTTTTCTACTTTACAGACTTTTCACCGTAACAAAAATACGATTTATCGGTAAATACAAACTACAGTCGGACCGTAAAAAAAACCCGAATCCTGGGATTACGCTGCACGACTTGCGACCGTAAATTGTGCAATTTTGTTTACATTGTGTCCACAACAATCGGACATAAAACAAATCTGACGGATACCATAAACACACTTAACCCTTAACGCATCAGATTTCACAGAAATATAATATCAAGTAAAATATTAAGCGAGTTTTAATGTTTGTTTTTTATGTATTTTGTTTGAACCGTGAAGATTTGTGAGCATTCACTGTTTTATAGATCTTGTGACTTTTAGGAGTCATTCTTGTATAAGTATACCATAAGTAGTGTATTGATGTCTACGGGGACTACGGATCAGAAACTTATAAGCCTTGGGAGATTTCTTCCGGATTTTATCCTTTGTTCCCCTCTTAGCCTTTAAAATGCTAATGGCGTCCTAATGTGACAAAATAATCATGGGCTGCGTCGATGTGGGAGAGCGTCTCATGGGCACCGCGTGTTATGTCGCAAATAGGTCCACCGTGTCGGAGTCATCACGTCGGCCGTGTGATCGCCTCACACTTCGGTCAAAGCTGACGCGCATCCACCCGCTGCGGTCTTCGTCGTATTTGTGGACAATCTTTTTGGTTTTTCTGTCTTTAATTGTTTTGCGCTCTTCTGAGACATTGACATTAGCCATTTCAAACACCGGTTGGCAATCATCGTTTTATTTTATATTTGTGTGAAGGGTTGAGTGCACTTAATAGCAACGATAGAACTATCTATTGGTATACTCTCCTTACACGGACAAAATAGCCTATCTGCGAACCTATATTTTCGGTGGGCTTTTATGAGGTGGTTTCATGGGGATCAATGACAAACTATTGTCGATTTTACCTCGAAAAGAGATTAGTATAATATGCGAATAACATGTAGTAAAAACAAATGTACGAAATTACGAGGCATTGGAAATATTTCAATAACCGAATCACGAGGCAATCACAACAAGGCAGAATAATTTCACCCGTGTATAGCGGTAAAAAATTAGTCTTGGTCGATACCAAATTTAAACAAAAATTTGTCAATTTTTCCTTGCATTTCATTTAGTGTTCATTTTCCTCATAATTGTATGCAATTCCCCTTTTCGTGATGAAAGTATTATTGTGATTTTAGCCCTGACCTTTTACCAAAAGCGTCCAGAATTGAATCATATCAGTAGAAGACGCAAACATGTTCCGCGACATCCACTCGCCATTTCGTGACTAGGAGATTGGTTTCCAACGGCCGTAGTTTCTATGGCGTAAATCCTGGGTTAGGAGGATAACCCCCCTCCCCCCTAGTTTTGTTCCCGGAGGAAATGGACCATTGAAACAACCCCCACACCGGGAATTGTGTGATGACAAACAAGAAATGCTTATTTTATTAATGTTATTAATTTTGTATTTCCAGCAGCTAAACAAGAAAGCTGCTAAAACGCGGCGTCGCTTTGGTTCTGTAAGCGCGTCAATTTGCATAAGATGTACTTTTTCGCCATAAACAGGGCCCACTAGTTTATGTGGTGCCACTTTACAAAATGCAGTCGCAGTAAAAAAATACGATTTATCGGTAAATACAACTATGGTCCGACCGTAACAAAATACGGTCGAATAATGGCATTTTGATGCACGACGTTTGACCGTAAATTGTACGGAACAGTTTTATTTACAGTGTACGGTATACAGATTTACAGTACGGGTTTACGGTACATATTTACGGTACGAATTCACGGTACGTATTCACGGTACGCATTTACGGTACGGATTCGCGGTACGGATTTACGGTACAGATTCACGGTATGAATTTACGGTACGGATTTACGGTACATATTTACGGTACGGACTCATGGTACCGTATTCATGGTACGGATTTACGGTACGGATTTACGGTACGGATTTACGGTACGTTTTTTCGTTTCTGCTGTTGATAACTTCTTCTCTCCTATAGCCTCCAGATCGTAATTTTCGTCGTAATTTTTTTAATTTTGTTTAATGGCCACTGGCAGAATTAAATAATAAAGTTAATTAAATAATATTCTCCTTAGCTTTCTTTTTCGTCTGTTGTTTCTGTTGTTTCGGTCTGGAGGCATCTCACATATGTACTTGTACGTCATCAAGATTCGTGTAAAACGCCTCTGATAGCACGTTGCGTGTACAACGAAAGGCGGGAAAGTAATGTTGTTATTTCTTACAAGGAATAATGAACTCGTAATTGGATTCTGTTTATCGTTTGGTTGATAACTAACCTCACCGATGTAACGGAGGATTGGGGTTTGTCCTGATATAGAGAGGGTGTGTGGGATGTTTACATCGGTTGACAGGGCGCCACAAGGTTTATTTAGGGATACGTGGTCATTTATAGGTATAGCCACACGTCTATTTTGATTGGCTGTCGTTTTCAATTTACACCAATTGTAAGAAAATTGGCCACAGTGTAATAGCCTAAAGGCTGATTCATATACTCGTATACACATTTTGTTACGTCACGCCGAATTTTCGCGCTTTAAATTTGCAAAGGTTGAACACTTCCACCTCCGGCGAATGTTTGCAGCGAATGCTTCGTGACGTCAAATTCGCATCGAATTCGCTTTCGCGTGAAGTATGAACCGGCCGCGATAATTTTATCTGCAGGTAGGTTGGTACATAGTGTACAATTATTAGCCAATCATAACAAAGATTGTGTTGACGTCATCGATGATGTTAGAGTTGTCTGGGATCTGATTAGGGTTAGGGGTTAGAGGTTAGGGCATAGAGAAAGGAATTTTCTCTATGGTTATGGTTAGGGTTATGGTTAGGGGTTAGGGTTAATTTGTCCCAGACAACTCTAACATCATCGATGACGTCAACATCATCTGTGTTCTGATTGGCTAATGTACCAACCTACCTGCAGACAAAATTATCGCGAACCGGCCTTAAGGTGGTGAACTTTGCATTTAAACTTTAAGATTTCACAGGTAAATCCTATGGGTCTACTTAACAGGTTGCTTGACATTTGGACGGATGAGGGAGAATCACACTATCGTGTTAGATGTATAATCTATCACTCGGATTGGATTGAGGTCTAAAATGGTACAGGAATTTGGTGCTGTATTAAAATGGTAATCTGTACCTTTTTGTGACTACAAGTAAAAATGGCTTTAGTGCCAAGTAACAAAGGCCCGTGTAAATTCTTGCGTAACTTAGTAACTTACGCACGTCGTTTTAGATGATTACATTTTCCATCTATATACCTTTAAAGAGAGTGACTTTTTGAGTGAATGGTGGAACTAGAAGAAGCCAGAGAGGTTGTTGCCTTTATTGGCGTTCTTTTCAAAGTGTTACTGCGAGTTTATTTGCCGAGAATCATGCATCCTCACGCAAATCACAGCAATCTTCCCCCCTCCCACAGGGACCGATCTCCTACTCCGATCCCCGGGGGAGATATTACGCTGTCTGCGCGATCTGATTTCCCGGTGTCGGTTTCGCATTAGCGACGCTCATGAGCCCTATTCCTTGGGAAGGCACGAAATGAACAAACAACAACAGCAGCAGCGGTAGGGAGTGAGTTTAGGGAGTTCGCTGGCAACCCACGAGTCCGGGGTTGGTTTGTAATCGAGATCGTTGGGGCATCATTGACGGGTGATTGGTACCGTAAACTCGGCAACGGCGACGGTTCTTTTCCCCCCTCGCGGTCGCGTGAACTGCCTCTCCTTTCTTGGAGATGGATCCAATTATAGGCACCGCGGTGTCATTTTCTGTTTGTTTAGCACGTGGGGTTGTTCTCATCACCAATTCATGCCTGTGAAGGTTCGAAGATTAAACAAAAATACGCTAGCCCAGATTGGTTTCCGTATTTAACCAAATCAGATAATTACGGGGTATGAAAGCTAGAAGGGTATAACGTCATTGATGTTTGGAATAAATACTTATGTGCGGCATTTTTATTACAAAAATGATGAAATGGTACAATTCTGTCATACTTTGTTCTGCCTTACTTCAGATTTTTATTAAAATTTGAAATTCCTGATTTGTCCTGCACAACTGCAACTTTAACGTTATGTTTCTCCTGCTCGTCAATAGATTCGGTGGTTTGTTAGTAACTTTTTATTTCTTATCGTTTGGACGTTTGCAACCCTCTGGAAAAAAAATATTTTAGATTTTAGACTTAATCAAAATGCGGTAAAAAAATTTGCAAACAGACTGGCTCCCGATCCCTACACGTCGATGTTGATTGTGGAGCGGGAACCAGTCCATCCTGCGAGAAAAGAACAATTCTCTGGCATTCAATAATTCGGCAGTTTTCAGTCAAATTCGACTGGAGGGTTTTTCGAAGTGTAACAGCATTTAATATGTAGAAGGGCTGGCAAAAAGACAACGCCTAAATAATACATTAAACATCCTCATAACACGTCATAAGGAAGTGACATCGTCAGAGTCCTTAAAACTGCATACATTTTGGAACAGTCAAACAAAAATGGAGACGACCAATGACATCACCGCTCCGATATTAAAGAAGTTTAAATTGCTAAGAGCGGATTTTCAAAGTGCAGTGTCTGTAAAAGAGAAAGGAATAATTCAAGCTGACATAAATAAAATGGACATTAGAAAGTGAACTGTTGTGGGTTTGGGCAATGACAAGCATCGGTGTTGAATTGTTGGACCTGGCGGTTTAGAGTATTACGAAGTCGATCGCTAGTTCCAAACCCCCCTTAACGGTCCCTGTATCATAAACCTCCCCTCTCGTCTTAAAGTAGAGATGATCTTTTGCCAGTCGTTCCGCATAGCTACGGGCGCTGTGGGGTCCTCGAGTGGGCAACTCGATCTTCCAACCACTAACTCTGGCGTCTTAGGGCAAGTAACCAGAGAGTCACCGAAGTCATCTTTAATTCCCTTCAGTCCTCGCTATCTTCATCGGGTTTTCAAATTAAAATCCTGAAGAAAAAAAAATGTCGCAGAGTTGCGAGGCGCGACAGAGCGTAATTGGAGCGTCATAGCTTAGGTTAATTAGTCCGCAGGCTTCTAAAAAAAGAAGGCTCTTCTCTAGTGTCTTAATCTTGAAGGCGTCTTGATGGTCTCATTATTCAGTTATCAGTTCGCAGAAAACAGTTGCGAAAATGTTTATGTGTTCCAGTGTTCGACTGCAAACCTTTCTGGTAATTTCACATTTTGCATTCGTGGAACTACTAAATCATAAATCTCTTTAATTTGCTGTACGAACTCAACGCAGCCGTATATAATATATATACCCAAAACACAGGATGCATTCAAGGAAGGTATTAAATAATGTAATTATTTATTTGTTTAATTCTAAATGTTTATCCATTATTTGTTTTGTTTGCAAATGTTGTGTAAATTATTACCATTATAACATGTGCAATAATGCATATGAAGCACGATATGTGGCAGAGAAACCCTCCCCCCCCCCCCTCTTTTGTGTTGACTATTGTGTTCCCGGAATCTCAGGAATTCCTTTTAGGTTTCAAGGGGGGATGGGTTAGGTTACAATAGTGTTGAGTGTGTATAAGGTATAGGGATAAGAGGGGGGTACCCCTCTGCCACATATCGTGCTAGGTATACAATAATGAGTCCCGTGTTTCATAGTCTGAAAATCACACCGCACCGCCAGCGATGCACCATACAGGAGACTATACAGTGAACAACACACCATGACACTTACATACATTCTCCGAGGAGTCATTCATATCAATGCGGCAAATTTGATGAACTAAGTGTCTCCAAAAGCGTTCGTATTCAAACGGCGCTGAGAAATCAACACATATCAGCCGAGAGCAATACGTCACCGTCAGGTGTTTCATTAATTGGTCAACGGGTGTTTTAATTGGGATTCTCTAGCGACGCACCTGTGAGACATCGTCCAAATATTGAGTTGAGCCATGAACGTGACTTTCGGTGGGGTTTAGCACGCCGCGGTTGTCCAGCGGATGCCGGGTAGAAATTATCTTTGTTGGAAAATGATGTATGCGGGTCGCACACAATGGGTAGCCTAAGAAAGGAAAAACAGACGGAGGGTAATGCGGAGAAATTCACAACATTCGTATGTTTATTTGTCTGAAATCTTTCTGGTGATGAAATGGATTCTTTATTCGCGCAGGGGCAGTGTGGCTCGGAAGCCTGGTGGATTCTTAAAAAAAGAGATAGTAAATAATGTTCACTATTTAAGGTTCGTTCACTTGTGTGTCCTTGGGCGAGGCACTTTGTCACAATTTTGCCGGCCACACTTGCAAAGCAAAATGATGAACTACACGACATTAAAACAACTTAATTTCAGCCCACTCAAGTCCTAACTCAGCACGCCTAGCCTATGAGTTTTTGTACTAATGGGTACAACGATGATTGGAATAAGAGCAGCTAAAGTAATATAGTATAATGTATTAAGAGATGGAGAGTATAAAACACAGCAAATGATACATGGATCAGTAGTACGTGTACCATTCAGACTAGCATTGAACATGACTGCCACTGAAGGACTCAAGAATCAAGTTGAGGTATTACATCTTGACCTAAACAACAACGGTCAACAATTGCGACCTGTGATCTGCCGAACACCATCGCGTTAAGAACCCCGTCCCAGAGGGCAGTAGACGCTATTACATCCCCTCACTACGGAAGGATACCCCTTCTCCTGGGGACGACTCCTTATTAAGACTCCTTATTAAGACTGTGTTGATGCTATGGTGCGCGTGACTGCGACACGCCGCGCGATCAAACTCACAAGCGAAACTAAACAAAACGAAGCGAAGCAGGCTTTGCTTTTTGCGATTTTTCGCTGACACCAAATACTTTTCAGACACCAGGTAGGCTACATGTACTTATGACGTCTGCGAGCGTAAACGGCGAAGGACGAACAGAGCGTTAATAATCGATGGACGAAAAAATAAATGGATAAAGAAATAACGCTCTCGGCAAATGATACTCTGGCAGAGGTACCGGTACAGTCATATTATTATTCGGTCTGCAGTAAACTCAGGATGCCATTTGTTTTGTAAGTGAAAAGCAACATTGAGATGAGAAATCTTGTTATTTTGTAAAACACGAGACTCAAATTTGCTCACTTCACCAGACTAATCTGTTACACGTACATAGAATTTGTTATGAACGATTTTTGTTCTTCTCTAACAAAAGATGTTTACTTTCTGAGTTGTTTGCTTCTAGTGTTGTATTATTAATGCATTATTGATTGCATCACTCGTGTATACAGAATTGCTATTGTGTATTCAATGCTCATTGTTAGTCAAAGCCAAACTAAGTTGTGTTAACATAAATATTTACCCTAGAACCCTAAATAGGAAACAGATAATTAATGTTCGATATGCTCTGCGTCATACTTTGCCTTGAGATCCAGTAATCAGACATAATTCATGGCTTACATTTTCTACTAAATTACGAATTACTGATCACTTTACTGAGAAATATTCTGACTTCTCCCTGTCCCGCGTGTTAACCTGCGCCTGCTCAGTTCAACCGCACGGCCAGGAGAAACATGATTGGTTCATTTCTCGACGTGGCAAGATGCGCGCGCACTTGGGATCAGTGACACCCCCAGCGACTCGAACGGGAGGCACTACTCGACTCCAGCCAGAACGACAGGTAAGTTAACGCCAATACCTCTAGCGCAAGGGGCAGTCCAAAGTTATTTTTTTAGATTTTGAAGGGTGAATAAAATGATGATTTTGTACCGTACAATCAGCAAGGAAAAGTGTACAATTGTTTTTTATTTCGAAAGAATGTCCAACAATAAAATCAGAATCGATACAAAGTTCGCTGTTCCAAAAGGATTGCTTTGGCATGTTATACCTTGTTTACAGCTATTGTGCAACTCCGAGAAAAAAAATCGATGCGTCCCTGGCCGGCTATATACGTAGCTGGCGAGGATGGGATACTTTTGACTATACCTAGTCTTGTTTGCAAGACGATCTTAATCGCGGTATATGCAGCGCGCGTAGGCCGCCGATGCGGGCGTCATTTAACGTACGCCGTACCATACACGCAATGACCTTCGATAACATCGTCTTGTTTAACTGCTCTAATCTCAGCGCGTGACCTCTATACATAATTCAACAGGGAGGTCAAAAGCATAATGACGCTTGCGCACTGAAGGAAGTTTGTGTTTTAGAAATTCAGGTTGTTAGTTAGGTACCTTGCTCTATGGGTACTGTGTGCGCGATATCGATAGAACATGTACATGTACATGAATTATACATGTACACTAACATGTACATCGCGGTATGCAATCAAACGTACGGGATACGTGGACAGTTATTGATGTCGCGCCGGGTCGCGAACAGACGGTACAATGGCTTCGGCGAAGCCGGGCCCAGGGGCATCTTTGCTGTAACATCGATTGCTTCGTCCACTCGGTCTGACATTTTTTTCACTAAACAGCGCTATAACAACAACGCACGCTATACCCAGCACGATATGTGGCAGAGGGGTACCCCCCTCTTATCCCTATACTTTATACGCACTCAACACTATTGTAACCTAACCCATCCCCCCTTGAAACATAGGCCTAAAAGGAATTCCTGAGATTCCGGGAACACAATGGTCAACACAAAAGAGGGGGGGTTTTCTCTGCCACATATCGTGCTTCATATGACGCACGCGACGCGCTCACATGGTCTATTTTATACTATGTCCACACGTCGCTGCGACGTACAGAAACTATACCAGTGCAGCGATTATGCAAGTTACGTCACACGATAAAGACTAGACTGTACAATAGGGTACATGTACATGTACATAAACGTACGTATATACAGTGCCCTGGATAGAGCGAATAATGCCTTGGTTATTTGTCTTGATTTGTAAACATTTGCGTCCATCTCTGCCAGTGAGGAATTGCTCAGTGATGCAGTGATTCCAACCACAACACAGATGTGGGTGGAATCACTGCATCACTGAGGCGTTTATATTTTTGTGGGCGTTTATATTTCTGTTAAGTGTATTTAGGGCCAACGTCAAGTAATAAGCTTTTGAACAATAATTTGGTTGGTTATAAATTTGTTGGATAGTTTCAAAATGTATACTTACCCTTTAATTCGAATGTCTAACCCCAGGCAGGGCTGGGGAAGTTGTATAACTATACAAAAGCCAAGGTTTCGCTTAATCTCTGGTTTATTTTGAGGTAATTTCGTTGCTATTGATGTTGTTTCTTCCAGCAAAGCTTCTATAAAATAAGCCCTATATGAAGCGCGAAATGTGGCAGAGAAACCCCCCCCTCTTTTGTGTTAAAGGTAGTATACACCATTGGTAACTGCTTAAATTATCAGGAATGGGTGGATTTAGGGGGTTATATTTCATAGTAAATATCGTTTAACTGACCTGTCCAAAGTTTTACAATCATGGTTGCTGAGAAAAGCAAGAAAAACGACTTTCGTTTTCAACCGGAATCGGGCAGTTTTTCTTATGTTGTTTGGGTTTTTTTCGCGATCGCCGTCCGGCGATAATGAATTTTGGTGAGTATACTACCTTTAACCATTGTGTTCCAGGAATCTCAGGAATTCCTTTTATGTTTCAAGGGGGGATGTGTTAGGTAACAATAGTGTTGAGTGTGTATAAAGTATAGGGATAAGAGGGGGGTACCCCTCTGCCACATATCGTGCTGGGTAAAGCCCCATGTAACTTATACGTTCTGCTACACCTGTAAACATCAATCTGTCATTCACATTTCAATTCCTGGAAAGAACAATGGAGTCCAGCGGTAGTCGGGCGGAAGGATAGTTGAAAGCTGAAACTTGAAGCGTCTGGGTCAAAGTAGTTCGTGGAGTTGACTTGCCTTGCTTAAATAACAACCCCTTCGGTGTTCAAATAAATCACGCATTCATCATTAATGTGAACCCTAACTTTTAAAGGCACTCCGTGAAATCCTTTGCACTCATCGCCAAAAAAACAACCTAACTAATTATCACTGAGCTCATGTGGATTATTAACGATTGTACGTTTTGAAAAACTTTTTTTTGTGTAATTACCAGGGGGGGGCGGAAGGGGTGTTGCGCAATCATTTGCAATCGCAGTTTGGGTACACTCCATTAAAAAAAAAGGTAATGACCATTAAACATAAATAAATAATCCATGTATACTGTTAAAATTTTCTCTTTAACAGCACTGAAAACATAATAGTTTATATTAAAAGAGTATTTTCAATTGTTGAGGTGCTTAGTTTTAAATAAAATGCGTACAAATATTACCGACATTTTTCCGTTGGTTTATTGCAGCAGCTAACGTGTATGAATGGGTCCAGGTGGGAATTTCGTTACAAAACGTCTCCCCTAAAATGGCTACAAATATCGACATAATGTGAAAAAAATTATCGTTCATCCTCTGATTTTTTTCAACTAACGTAATAATTAGGAATAGATCTTTCATTCCTGAAAGTTAAATAAAAATCCCTCGGTACATCCTCTGGATATTTGACCTTTTTTTTTGAATTTGTTTTTGAAAATGGTTTCTGCCAATTCTCAATCGCGAAAGTTTACGCCATGCCTGTACTGTACGAATCTGGCTTTGCGGACGTAGCATAAATCACTGAATTCAAGAGAGATGCACGGAGCAAATTTGTACGTGTTTCAATGGTGCGCTTCCAGGTAGCGATCTATACGTGTTTACTGTATGAGATGTTCGACGCGTGAGCGTTGAAGAATGAATGAGATACATTTCAACGTTGGTGGCGCACTTTTTTGGGACCCCTTCCGCCCCCCCCTGGTAATTACCTAAATTATTTCTTGTACTAAAACTGTTAACTTAAGGGTCATCAACAGCACTGGTTGACCTGGGGTAACCTTTTAGAGAAACCAAGTAGTTTACACAAAAGGCAAACCACTGGCAAATAATTTAGGGTATTTCCAAACAAAAAATAATTACGCACGTTGGTTACCCCTTTAAAACTGTTTTGCCTGTTACCCCCAGCCTAGCACCCCCCCCCCCCCCCCCCCTCCCCAAACACCCACTAGAATGCATACCGTACCTATCGCCCCAACACACAGCTATATGCACACCTATTACTGAATGGCTAACCCACACAGCGAATAAACCACCCATTGTGTTCAGTTTACTTATCCAAACACTCAAGAAAATAAAAGACCAGGGAGCCAATGAGCGAGAGGCTACGTGTAAATATACAAATAACACGGGCAATAGGCCGGCACAAACGAGGGCAAGTATTATATTCATCCACCACGCGTTGCGGCCGTTATAAAGTTGTACTATTCAACGAGGCAATTCGAAACTCGAACTTGTCTGTTGCTGCTTGTGCGTACATGTCCTAGTACAGTGGTCCTGACGTGGGAACTTAAGACCGAGATCTCAGTGGATTAAGATCAGTTGGGAGGACGTTCACGGAATTGTAAGGTAATACGGGGATGACGTCTATAATCACATCCGTGAGATAGTCTGAAGTGGTTCGGAAGTATGCTGCTGAATTCTTCTCGGTTATACAGAGATCCAATGCGCGGAATACAGGCCCGTACGCAGGATTTTTAATGGAACCAAAATCTGTCGTGTGCCAGCACCGTTATTTCTACATCAAAATACCATTATTTACCCCGGAAAATGTGGACCTTTTGGTAAATAGGGGGCGAATTTGTACTGATGGGCCCAAAAATAATACCAATTTTTTTCGTGTGCCAGTAGCAGTTATTTCTACATAATAATAATAATACTAATGTTAGTTCTTAACTAGCGCTTTAGACTCTCACAATGCACCCAGGGTCTAAAGTGGCCCACCGTGACTGATGGTATCACTTTGTCGTGGCATTGTGAACATTAAGTTATGCGTGATGATGGACAACAAACCCCAAGTTGCCAGATTATTGTGAATAGGCAGTCAGCGGGGGGGACCAAAACAACATGTTTTGGGTTTGCTTGAAGGAACTTTGAATAGCATTTATCAGAGGGGTTTTGTTGTTTGAATTTAATGATGAATGCATGCGGTATTTAGCAAGTCATAATGCCATGTCTTTTAAAACGGTTGTTGAACGCGACTGTTTTTTTTTTTTATTGCAAATACATTTTATATTGAGATTTGTGTCCTGAATTAATTTATGATTTAAAAAACATAGGATCATTTGCTTTTCAATAATAACACGACCCACAATGCACATGCAGATTCAGTTCAGTCAATATTACACGTTTAGACAAAACTGCAAAATTAATGTAGGCCCTGGTTCTACAACCTTCGATTACAAAACAGATGTCGTCTTGAATAACAATCTATTTCACAGTCAATTAGCTTATCGTCGGAAATCACTTACGTTTCTCTTTTTTTTATTGAAATTAAAATGAAATGTGGAACGGAATACTTTCACCGAGTGTTGAGTACCATTACGACCGTTTTTGATTAATATTTAAGTTCTGTAGAATACTTTGGGGGTAAGGGCCAAATGATGGTATACGCCATTAACTTATTTAGAAAGTTAAAAATAAATGTGAAATGCTAAATTTGCTGACCAGTTGTGAACGGTAGTTGAAAAGAAATCCGAAATTGTATTTAACAAAGTTTATGTGTAATTAAGGGAACTGGTGGTAACTAATTAAAACAACATTATGGGAGTGATTTGTCACTTGAATAGAGTGAACGCTCATGACGAAGAGGATACATGTGTGCGTACTCGAAAGAGAACAGACGTTAAATGCGTACACAAGGTGCTCATGGGTTTTTTATTTTGTATTATACAGTTTAACACGAGTTTTTTTACAAATTAAGTGGAGGGACAAAGGTTTTATGTTCATTTCTTTATAACTTTATGACACACGTGCCATTCCGAACATAAAATGTGTACAATCCCGATGCCGAACTTTCCTCCCCAACCCGCATAGCTGTAGTTTATGAATGCCCAACTTAGGCCTGACGATTATCTAAAGTGACCTCCGTGTCCAAACACGCGCTGCCTTTGTTTGTTGAAGCGGTCGGCCGAGCCTCCAAAAATGCAGTGCTGTCGTGTGTCGAACGTATGCGTGGTTGGAGTAGGGCGTTGTTGTTGGGATATTAACAATACATGTCAGTTCCACAATATTGTGGTCACAATACTGTGTAACTGTTTACTGGTTATTAAGTCAATTTGACAGCTACTTTTCTTTGCGTATCTACTTCACAAAATCGCTCTCTTGTGAAAAATACTGCATTGGTGCCGTTCTTATATAAATCTTCACCTATTATTTGTTGTTAACCACGTATGCAGTACGTTACCACAAACTGATTAGTCACGTCGCTGCCATTTTGTCTGGTGTCTCGACGACGCGCAATCCAGTTACGATGAGGCCGAAGAGTTGGTGTCAGTCTTGATTCAACCTTGACCCGTACCGATCCACATGAAAGAACCTATTTCATTTCGGGTTTTGTTTTTTCAAAGTCGGTACCGTATTATAAGCATACGTCAAACATGTCCTAGTTTCGAAGAATATTTCGCGGTTGCGGTGGATTTAAAAAAATGCACGATTTACAAGGTTGTATTAACACCACATGCAAACATAACAAATACTGAATTATTTGTTTATATAGACGCAATCGTGTTTCAGGATCAATTGGGTTTTTACTCTTTTCTCGAAAGCTTGTAATATCCACTGAGCTGATAGGTATTAAACAGTCTTCTTTGTATTTTAATGGTGTTATTATTAGAAACGAATACCCAAAAACCACGAAAGCCAAATTATCCTATATGTGCCCTTAAAACTGAACTTTACTGGCCACAAATTCCATCCATGTGGCCAGTGTAGCGAGTAATGACCCAGCAAATTTCTGTGGATTCGGTATAATGGGCGGGGCACGCAGTATAATTCCAAGGCTGGCGGGTACTCCACCGCGTACAGTTATCAGGTGTATTCGTCGACCATCGTCGTGTACAGCCTGGCTGCTATGGAACGCCAAAGAGGCATTTAATGTGATCATCGAATCGGTGATGTACTTTCACGATCGGTGTTGGACTTTTGTAATCGAGTGATGGTCTTTTGTTCGCGATCGGTGATCAACCTTTGCGAGCGGTGATGAATTTTGCGATCGGTGATCAACTTTTGCGAGCGGTGATGAAATTTTGCGATCGGTGATGAACTTTTGCGATCGGTGATGAACTTTGGCGATCGGTGATGGACTTTTGCGATCGGTGATGAACTTTTGCGATCGTTGATGGACTTTTGCAATCGGTGATGAACTTTTGCAATCGGTGATGAACTTTTGCGATCGGTGATGAACTTTTGCGATCGGTGATGGACTTTTCGAGTATTGGTGGATTTCATGGTCGTATCATATTTGGAATCGATGACAGACCTCCCGTGATTGCTATTTCTAATGTGGCTCTTGCCCTTAACCGACTTGTAAATACAAATATATGCGTCTAACTTGTTATTATAAATTACTTTGTATGATAGTACCAACATTTATTTAGCTTGTCGTGGTTTTCTGTCGTAAGCCTAATAATTGTTTTCACTTTTGACAGCCTGAAACATCCCGTAAAATCATGGCTCCCTCTTGTCGTGCTGTTATTTTCAAGTACATTGTAAAGTAGTAGGAGGGGGTGGGTGTTGTATATGTTTCCGAAAACCTGCGTTTAAAAATAATACTGGCTTTTCCAAAATAGGCCTAACTGCTCCTAAACATTATGGCCGTTATCTACATTTTCTTTGCAATTGATTACACACCTGTGAAGTGGTACAAGCCAGCTAGACTGATTATATGCCCTTACAATTTTCCAACGTCTATAAATTGCTATGTTTCTTCTTAAGTTGAGTCAAGCGACCAGACTGATTTTTTTTTTTTTTTTTTAGCATCTACGAACCTAAAACACGTTGGTGTAACATTTTGCTTTAACATACCATGGAGGAAGTTCCTTCTTATTATATATTCCTCCATGAACATACTAAATCCCAAAATCCATCCATTTATGAAAATTAAAGACATGTGACATGTGCCTCACATTCCTGGGCAACTATCAAGGGATTATAAGGGGCCATAAACATAATGAGTTGGGGGCAGTGAGTATAATGGTGATTACTTTAGCAGAGGATTGGAATGTGGTTGACCCTGTGAGGGGTAAGAGAAGAATTTTCTCACAGTGGCTCCAGTACTAGGTTGTTTTGTACATGTACATGTATGTATGTATGTACATGTATAATGTACATAAACATAAAGAAAATGTCAATTTATACTTTAATTGATCTAAAATATGTTAAAAAGCTATCCTGGCGACAGGAAATTGTGAAATGTTCAAAAACACTAACCTACAGTTTATCACTTAAATTTTAAATAGATTAAAGATTGCTAAAAAACGACACTGAAATATTTTACCGGTTACACTTCTAATACAATCAAAGTTGTGGCTTGTTTATTCGAGGAAGCTGTATGGCAGTATACTGGCACTACTTTGGCGTGTCCGTGTTGTTTGCATTTCATGTACATGTACGTCATGTGTTTTGTTTTAATTGCAATATTGTTCCTTGTGCTTTGTTATCCCATGATTAAAATTAAAGCCTGTACCCTGTATCTAGACAAAATGTTAAGTAAAGTTGGAAAAAGTTATAGTGAGAAGTTTAAAATGAAAACAAAATCTTTTGCTACAGCCTTGTGATCGTTTGCACTGGTCTTTATGTTTTTTTATTTATTTTTTGTCAATGTTCGGACCATGTCAAAAAAAACTAAACAAAAATTTGCTTAGCATGAAAATTTGTCCTTGGTAAAAACAAGGTTACAGACCAAATTTCTACGTGATCTTTATTGTTTTTGATTGATAATCAGATGTTTTTTTTGCTTAGCATAAAAAACACGTAGAATTTTGGCTGATAATTTGTTTTTAATAAGCAAGACGTTTTTGTGCTAAGCAAATTTTTGTGCTTAGCAGCTCCGTGAAATTGGCCCCTGGTAGCAAAAGTTGATTACCGATCACGCGCCCCATCAACGATCGCGGGATAAATTTATTCACCCCTCGCAAAATGTCATCACCACGCGCAAAATTCCATCACCGATCGCAAAAGTTGATCACCGATAGCGAAAGTCCAACACCGATCGTGAATATGCAACACTTGTTACGCCCATCAACGATTACGCGCAAAAGTCCATCACCGATTACACCCATCAGCGACCACGTGGAAAAGTCCATCACCACTTGCAAAAGTGCATCGGCGATCGCAAAATTTGATCACCGATCGCAAAGTTCATCACCGCTCGCAGAAGTTCATCACCGCTCGCAGAAGTTCATCACCGCTCGCAAAAGTTGATCACCGATCGCAAAATTCATCACCGCTCGCAAAGGTTGATCACCGATCGCGAACAAAAGACCATCACTCGATTACAAAAGTCCATCACCGATCGTGAAAGTACATCACCGATTCGATGATCACATTAAATGCCTCTTTGGCGTTCCATAGGCTGCAGGTGTATACGCTGTTTGCGGCAACGATAGGTTTGAATGTTAGGTTTCCAAGCGGTATTCACGGGTTGAACTATCTGTCAGATCGTAGGGAAAACCTTTCTCTATGATCAGATCCAGCGATCAGTCAAAACAGGTTGTTAGAAGACATGAAAGGCCATAACAAAAAATGGCAGATTGTTAGGTAAAACGAAAGCCACAGTGAGAGTTTGTTCAGTGGTGGGTATACATACGGTTGGTTAAAGTTTCACAGGAAAGTTAGTTCTATAACGTCACGCGGTACAACTATAGAATGCAGGGCCACTCAACCCCTCTCGACTTTATTTACCCTATCACATAAAATGGAGTGGCCCTGTATTCTATGGATGGTGCCGGGTATTGGGGTATATGGGTTAGGGTTAGGGTTAGGGTTAGGGTTAGGGTTAGGGTTAGGGTCAGTTCATTATATGTCCTAGGGTAAATAAAGTCGAGAGGGGTTGAGTGGCCCTGCATTCTATAGTTACTCCCCAAATTCATGGCTAACCCGTGAAATACCCTTGCCGTTGAACCTACAACTCCTAGATTGCTGGTCCAGTGTTTTACCAACTGAACTCTTCATGTTGTACTCTATTTTTTCTTCTATAGTTACGATAAATGGCAGCGATGGTTCGATTGCTTCTGGTTGCGTGTTTGATCATTGGGATGACAGCATCGGCTAACGCAGCATCATGCCCCCCTGAGTAAGATACAATCCAGATAACTCAATGGCCGTTTTCCATACCCCAGTTTGGGCTCCGTCTCTGGCTCTATCACCATTGCCAAACTGTATGAACGAAGCCAAAGACGAAGACGAAACTGGAGTTTGGAAATAGGCCACGCTTTCAAGTGAAGGTATAGTCGGTGTTCCCAGACCTGATAATGCCCAGACGTCTTGTGTTTGTAATTGTAGGTCAGGTAGCCGCCCGACGGTGACAAAAATAGATCATGATCCACTGCAGCATTTGTTTAGATGCTGCAACATTTCAAATATCTGCTTTTCCCGAAAGGCCCAATCGTATTAACTTGACATGCAAGCTTCCAAATACAATCGCTCTACTTACCATAATTATATCCACGAATCTATTCCAGCTCCATGGTACACCTAGCTATAGCTGCAAATGACCCAACTTCGCATAGTATACAAATATTGACTGCTAAAAAAATTAAAAATTGATCGGCGTTCTACGACCCAGAAAAACTCAGTTTCAGCAAAAGCCCTTAACTCATGAATAAATTCATACTTCGTGTGTGACGTACTACCCATGACGATTTACTCGGGTCGATCGTGTGCGTGCATTTTTACCGTACAATGCAATGCGGAATAACATGGCGTCTTTTGTTTACTCTCGGTTGCTCATGGGTAGTACGTCATCACTTTTCGCTGGTTTACAAGTCCGCTGGTACTATATTGTGGATTTCATTGTGGTTTTCAGATCTTTGCCGGGAACCAGTACAGGGCGGGGAATTTCAAAATCGAAGAATCGAGGTCTAATTTTTTCGGTCAAATTGCAACAAAATTATTTAGAGAAAAACATGACCGTAACAATAAAGTGTTACCTGAACACAACATAAACAAGGTCCGATAATAAATTTAATGTGTGAGTTTTCGTTGTAGTCCATCTTTAAATATAAATTAAGTGATAGTTATAGGAATTTCGTCTGATATTAATTTTTGCCAACGCGAGGTTCGATTTTATGCAAATTCTCCCTATAGCCGCCCCTCCCCTGTAACACCGCGCCTGTTGTCATGCAGTCTCAAGATTTTGAGCAATTTTATTACTTCACAAAAGATTGCACTACAAACAAATGGTGATATATGTACCTGTGGCAAATGTCATTTTCGACGACCGTTTACAGCTCAAATTGCGTAAACTATTGTAAATTATGGCATAAAGTTATTCCCCCTCCCCTAAAAAAAACCTCCCGCCCCTGGGGTGGTCAGTGTATCATTTAACGTAGAAATTGACTGTTTAATTTCAATCGACTATATTTTGTGTGTTGTTTTCCTTTTCTTTTCCCCCCTTGTATATTTGGCGGTAATGTCCATGTTTAGCTCGATCCCGACGCGATGTAACCCTCACATGCACACTGGAGATGTAGGTAAAAAAGAACTCGTCCAGGAACTGTTGGAAAGGTTCGTATACCAGTAGTACTAGTCGGAATGTAAGCATGCGGTTGATAAATGTACCAATAGTGGGTCAGATGGGGGACACAATTAGTGGAAATGGGGCTTTGATGATACAAGTATGAAATTTAGCACACAGGGCCAACGCAGATTTGTCCTTTGAAGAAATATCAGGACGGACTATGCTGCGTTCCAATCGAGTGGTGTTTCTCGTGTTCATGAGTTTACTAGTCGTATGTGTGCGTTCTTATCGCCTGGGGCCAATTTCATAGAGCTGCTAAGCACAAATATTTGCTTAGCACCAAAAAGTCTTGCTCATTAAAAACAGGTTACCAGCCAAATTTTTACGTGTTTTTCATGCTAAGCAAAAAACAGCTGATTATCAATCGAAAATAATAAAGACCACTTGAAAATTTGGTCTCTAACCTTATTTTTGCCAAGGACAAAATGTCATGCTAAGCAATTTGTTGTGCTTAGCAGCTCTATGAAATTGGCCCCTGGTAACTCGTGTTCACCAGTGGTGAACTCAAGGTGGAATGTTCTTCTCAAGTATAACAAGCAATTTCCATTCAACAATTATTGACTGCTGTGATGTGGGATATGTCGTGAGATATGACCGGAGTGACTCATAATTATCACTCGACGCTAGAGAAAGAAGCAATTTAAGCGATGCGTTAAGCCCCACCCATCAGTGCAGTGTACATGAGCAACAAGATCTCTCCGATGCCAGGCTTATTTTGTACATGTTTCAGACGCGCGCGTCGTATGCAAATGAACGCATGCTGGAGTAAGACATGACCAAGTGAGACAACCCCCTAACGCCGTTTTCTTTTCTTTTCTGTCGAAAAGGAAAAACACCAATCTTGACAAGTTGGACGACGAGACGCTGCAGAGTGCGCTAAACATTCTACTGGAGGATGAGAGAAACGAGAACGGGCCGCAAGGAGTCCCGCCTGAAGTAGATGGAGGGCCCATGCGTAGGGACGAGCATCTCAGGGAGCTGCTGTTGAAACTTCTGCAGAAAGAGTAAACAAGTGGCATGGCTGGCCATTTTTTTTCTTTATCTCGCCTCGGGCGACTTATCTTTATTCTCGGGTGACTCATTGTTTCCGTAAGTCAATTGACAAACTATTCTAACGAATGTTTTTATTGAGCGCATTTTTAAAATTCGCATTTTTAAGAGAAAACTTGAACTAAATGGTGTCTGTCTGAAGTAACAGCTTAATTAGTTGCCAGGAAAACAGAGTCGATTTTCTACGTTTAAGGAAAGTTTCAAGAAAATAAACTAGAAACAAATAGTTTTCATACAATGAGGAGTAGAAAGTTCTCTGATGTCCACCGCTCAAACTGGAAAACGCTAATGCAGCTTTACATATTTCTGTAAAGGAAACGCACGGCATTATGGTTAGCGTATTGTGACCTTTCGAATTGCACCCAGCATAGCTGAGCCGTGGAACTGGTGACCTCCAGTTCACAGTTCACCAACAATTTATCCAATCAGAACTCAAAGCGCACCAACGCGTTCCAGCGCCCAGTATGGGCAGTGGTTCGATCGGTAGTAGAAAGCTATTCCTTGGTAAATACAAAAGATGTCATTGTTTTTTTAGTTTTTTTTAGAAGAACGGGATGTAAAACTTGGTGTCATTGCCATTTTTTCCTTGAAATCATTGATGCACCTTTTGTGCAAGTTTCATTTCATTAGGAATTTACTTAACATCTTGGAAATTGCAATCAAAGGATTTTTGTTATTGAGCTACGTTTATATTACTACGCTTAATACCTTATGACATTATTAAAATGCACATAATTTTTCCCATTCTGAGTAGTGCCAAATTATTGCATTGTTTTTGTAAACTTGTAATAAACCTTTGCAGAATACACCAACATTAAAATTGTGTACGTGTGGTTTTATGGGGATATTTTGAGCTAATTATAGCTCTACTGCGAATATTAAAGCGCGTTAAAGTGCAAGTAGAGTTAAACAAATTAAAGTTTTCGTTCCAAAGAGGTCTCACTCTAATTATACACGATAGCGGTCTCTAACCCGAGTATTAGTATATTATGTAAAGCCTTGTATGCTGGCAGATGTGTGCATTGTTTGAGATTATTTCTGTCGGGCTAACGTCACAAATTCCGGCAGTGGAGGTGAAACAAGGCATGGTAAGAAAACGGATTGCAGTGGGTATGTCAGCCACATTGTTGTAGTTTATTGATTATACCCAGCACGATATGTGGCAGAGGGGTACCCCCCTCGTTTCCCTATACTTATACGCACTCGACACTATTGTAACCTAACCCATCCCCTTGAAACCTAAAAGGAATTCCTGAGATTCCGGGAACACAATGGTCAACACAAAAGAGGGGGGGTTTTCTCTGCCACATATCGTGCTTCATATGTTATTGATGCACGGATTGGCAAAGCCACGGCTTTCAATAAAAGAGATCGAAAAGTCTGCCTCGAGATATGATTGGAATTAATTACTGCATGCTGAATCTGTAATGGCAGAAGGGTAGCCATCTTGATTGGATCTGACCTCGCAGAAGGTCAACGGTGCAGTATGGACCATGGACCATAACGAAATAACACAACGGTAGTTTAGCTGGATGCCGATGTTGTCGAACCAGTTGAGTAGTTTGTCATCTTAGATGGACTATCAGCTCATCAAGTTACTGCAGTGATATACTGCTAAGAATTGACTTTGCCAGGACCATCGTTAGCCAACTTGATCGTCGTTGGAGAAGCATGGCTAGTTTCTCGGTAAAACTCCGGTTTCTTTGTGGTTTCAACCTGGACACTATACGCGAGAAAGAACGCATTCAAGCCTTCCATTATGTAGTGTCAGCGTCGCATACTTGGGATCCGATGGTTCGACTTCATTTCCAATGCAATGATGCTGCAGCGCACGGGGCTTGGTAGCATTTTGTCGGAGATCTCAGAGAGGCGACACACACTTGTTTGGTCATGTTCGACACCTCCAAGCTCCTGCCCCTGCCCGTCTTGCCCTTGATGCCGTCGTCCGGTTCCATCTTGAGCAACGGCCTACCACCTGGAAGATGCCTCGTGGTCTTCCCCGACCGGTTATACAGCAGTTACCAAAACGAGTGCTGGTCTCTAGACAGAGGAAGTTGGAGATTACCACGAACCCGTATGATGATCAAATGCAGCATTAAGTAGGTAAGTAACATGAACAACAGAGACAAACCCTAGTATGACCCTATACCCACCCCTGGAAGTTTTCCTTTTCATTTTTGTCTGAAAAAGGAAATTGCTTTAAACTTTAAGAGAAAACGTCTATATACAGATCCCCAGAACACATTCCAACTCGATATTTGGCAGATTTGCCACTAAAAACGAAAATAATTGCCTCGATAATTTGACTCTGAAAACTTGCATAACTTCGCAACAAAGATTGTATTGTGTTAAACTCCCGTCCATTGATCGGTTGTAGAATAACCGTAAAGTGTATATCGAAAAAATTCGAGCGATTCACAATACCTAGAAGCTGCCGTTGGAGGCGCAAATCCTGCTATCCCCGCAGTGCATCATGGGAAAAAGTCGGCATCGGTTTTAAAAACAATATTAATTTTGCATGAACTCATCAGTTTTTACGTCTTTTTGGACACGCACGATTAAAGTTTTATTTGTTGTCTGCAAATAACAATGTTTTAATTAACGACACTGCCGGATACATGTTTGTTTGGGTTAAACCTCGCGTGAACAATGAAGAATAGAAATTTCACTACAGTATGATATACGGAAGAAGTCGACCGTAAAGTTTAAAAGTGGCACTTTTGAGTCAAACGCTTGGTGGCGCACTGCATTGTGAATCGCCCGAA
This sequence comes from Crossaster papposus, assembly GCA_037893245.1. Classification (NCBI taxonomy): domain Eukaryota; kingdom Metazoa; phylum Echinodermata; class Asteroidea; order Velatida; family Solasteridae; genus Crossaster; species Crossaster papposus. Next base: position 394,461 of record JBAIAA010000465.1, read on the forward strand.
TTGGTCGAACAATAACAACAATATAACCCCAAATGGCAGTCTTAAAAAATTTCACGCAGATTCAACTTTAATGCAAAAAAATGAATAATAAAATCTCTTTTTATTTAACCCAAACATTTTTATGCTCCAAACATCGAAGAAATAATAAGCAATTTTTTTTCTATAACCAACAAAGACTTTACATACATAAAATTGCCCATTCCCTATAAAAAGCTCAAGCTATTTACAAGAATGCAGTTAAAGTTTCCTTTTGCTTGTTAAATTTGTCCGTACCTAGAACATCATAATAAACTTCCATTGCTATATCTGGATGAGGGAATTAAACAAAGAGCATCTTAATGTCAAAAGAGGGCGCACTCTAATCGCTCTGTAAGGAGAAATGCAAGAGGTCGACACGATGGTTTTTCGTAAAATGCTGCCATGACTGCCTCTAATTACTCACTGTATTTGCGCTAAAAATGGAAGCCATTTTGTGTCCAAAGAAGGCCAGTTGTCACCGACTATACATCTATGTCTTGGTGCGTTTTAAAATAAACGAGAAATCTGCTTTTTGTATTGTTGGGCCTATCCTTTTTTATCGTAGCGATGTCATTTTCTATTGTAAAACATAATTGTTTATAATTTTTAAACATTCATGATAGTTGCCGCTTCTGGGCAACTTTTTGTTATGAGAAAATATCAACACAACTAGACTACGGGGAGGAGTCGCTACAAACGTATCAAACGTAGGACAACAGTTTTAAGTGTTACAGCTGCATGTAGTTTTGCAATCTTCAGGGAATTAGCTAGCCCCTCTACATCGTAAACGTCGCCCAAACAGCGCTGATCAGAAACGCTAATCCCGTTTAACTAGTAAAAGCTCCGCAAGTTCCTAACTCTTAAACAGCGCACCAGGCGTGTACGGTGTAATCGTTTATGTTTACCATTTGTTTTTGTGGTATGAGTATCTGGATATTTTACTATAGTAAAATGGTTACCGTTTACAAACCGTTGTAAAAAAAGCGTTTATAAGCTGTTTAAACGCTAAACATGTGTTTAGTATACAATGTACATGTAGACAAAAATTGTAGAGAAAAACAAAAAAGCATTTGTAATAAAGCAATTAAATAACTTTTCTTAAAATTAAATATTGACGATGGTAAAAATACAAGTGTGGGTAAAAGTAAAGTGTAATCGTACCGGTAAATCAATAACCTTGACTTTGTTTGTTTGTTTGTGCCCCCCTAAAATGGTGTCGTAACAGCGTCCTCAACGGTCGATTATCTACAAAGCGTCAGTAGTCTTCAATTCGTTCAGTAGCTCTCTAAGGAGCCTAACATTCTCCTCCTGCTCATTTCTTGTGTCTTCCTGTCTCTCAAGGTTCACCTCGTCTTCCGTCTCTCCCAAATCTCTGGAGAAAAAGAACAGAGTTTATTTAAATAGCGTGAAGTGCAGTGAGGGGTATGGGCACGGCACGCTGTTCGGAAGTGCGCCCTCTATAAAATGTTAGACACGTGTTAGGGGGAGGGGTGGAGCAAACGGGATATCGAAGGCATGCCCGACTATAGAGGAGGGGTCCAGGAAAATCGAGAAATATTAATGGTCAGTGCTTAGCGTTTGATCAACAACGGTCTCAAAGTGCTTCACATTATTACCCCAGTCATTGGGCCACGAAACATTCCAAATACCATCTCAGCTCTCTGAGGAGTATACAGCTCGATGCTGCTATTTTAGTGCAAAGCAGCTAATAACAACCACAATAACCATCTCTGCCCTCACCGGTACCCATTTACTCCTGGGTGGAGAGAAGCAATGAGTGACAAAGTACCTTGCCCAAGGGCACACGCACCATAGATCCAGGCCGGACTTGAACCTACAACCTGCAGCTTTACCTGCAGATTACAAATCAAATACTCCAGACCACGAGGCCACAGCGCTTCAAAATATATTCACAAGATATCTTGGTGTAATTTTTTTCTCAAACGATTCCCCATCCTTTGGTGCAGGTAGTTTTAGCCTCGGGGTAGTGAAAGTATGCTTGTCCGTTTTGTTTGGTTTTTTTTGGTTGGTTTTTTTTTTTTTTTTTTGGGGGGGGGGCTCCCTGTATATGGAAATGAGTGCAAAAGCGTCACACTTACGCATATATATCCCTGTATTTCTCATCTAGTAGCAGTTCTCGGAGGAGCAGCATCTTGACCTCGAGGTCACCACCTCGTTGCGTCTCCAAACCCTCCTCACTCCCCATGTGTCTGTAGGTCTCATCGAGTAGTCGTTTAAAGAAAGACACGTTGCTGTTACAGCCTACACGGCTCCCAGCTTTAGTCCTGATTATATAAAATATTTATATACATGTACATTATTAAACTGAAAATATGTCCAGTAAGACAATTCTGGTCCAGGCATTTAAAAGAAAAACTCCATTAGTTTCCCCTCTATTGGCTAGAAACGCTGCCAAACGCTTCAGATTGCATCGTTTGTCAGAGTGACTTGGCTGCAGAGTGCAGCAAAATCCATCAGGTCAGAAATCTCAAGGTCAAACTGCTTCAGAGTCTGTGGTCACAGAACGCAGCAGGATCCATCTCTTTGGTTGCTCAATATAGATTAGCTCTCATGGTCTTAGACTGTGGTTGTTTATACACTGTTGTTGACAGCTAAATCTATCAAAGTGCACCAGATTTGTTACCTGTTGCATTACGATGGGTCTGGCAGGGTTAGGGGTAAGATGGTAAATTTTCCTAAATGGATTATTTTATTTTATTAATTTATTTTTATGATACTGTTGTATCAAAATGAGCCGCAGTAACTGAAAATTTGATTCTAAAATAGCATAGATTCGATTGTGCTGCAAAAAAAATACATGTACATGTACATGTATATGTTGCAAAATAGTAGTGATTTTAAAGAAAAGGAGTGGCCTAAATTATGACCTGTACAATGTCCGAAAAAACACACCTAAAATTCACTGACTTTACTGACTATCTCAACAGTAAACTCTGAAACTTACCAGCAGTTCTTGCGCCCTTTAATTCTGGCTTCAGTTGGCATGACAACCGCTGCCATCACGACCATAGCAGAAAGAAGTACGACTATGGACTTGGTCAGCATGATGGCGCCCTCTCCCTTATTGGAGAGATTAATAAACAAACAAAACCTGGAAGAAAATGGACATCATCAAGCCGTGTCCGAATTACATGGCTACGGTTTTAAATTATTTGTAAAATGACATGCCAAGGAATAATTTCACGGTTAAGAGTCGATAATATATTTTTTAACACATCAAAGCTTTAAAAAATAATGGGTTTGGTTGGTTAGGTTTTGGATAGTTGCAAAAGATATACTATATCTTTAAAAATACAAATTAACCAGTTGATAACGGTTTAACTAGTTCGCTCTTTAATATCGCCCCAGTTCCCCCTTTCGAATTGACCCGCCCGACGTTAATCAGACACTATTCCGGTCTGTTGTGTCCTCTTTTCGTACAAAAGTCTTAAAAATATACTTTGAGGTGCCATGTTCCTACATAGTTCTGAATGGCAGTTCTATTCCCGCAGTTTTTTGGGGGGTTGAGGGTGTCGAAGTTAAATCTATTCAAAATTTCGATTTATATAGATCAAGAGATACATGTGTGTCCCCCCCCTTTTTTTGTCAACTCTGTACTCCTTACCACCTCCACCATAAACTGACTGATAGGGCGAAATTTCTAATCAAGAAGAACGCGCTCTCAGATAAAAAAAACACCGCCATTTTAAATATTTAGTAACGATTGAACAATGGCCGTATTCGAAAATACACGCGTATTTTAATGTATAGGTAAACACTTACCGTATAAAGGGTACAACTCCAGTCTTTCTCGAAGTGTACTCTGGTCCAAAATTGGAACTTATTTCCGTACCTAAGTTGTCTCCAAAACCCTCATTGTTGTTCAGTGTTTGTCTCAACAACAAAACATGACAGTGTGACAAATGTCCTTCCTTTTAACAGAGATTTCAGCAGTCATTTACGGATTGTTGCCCAAGCGTTCATTTTAGGTAGAGTTCCAACAATGGCGGTACCTGTTGATACGAATACCCAGTGCATGCAATGTACAGGTCTCTATTGAAGTTTGATACGCCCACACACAATTGCCCGGCCTTAAAGTAAACTGTCGGCCTGTCACAAGATAAATCACAATCGTTGTCAATGATTTACCTCAAATATTGTGATAAAAGGGTGTACATTAGTTCAGCATGGGCCTCGGGCGCATACTCGGAGTACAATGGGCGCCAATGGCAGACGTGAGACCAAACAAAACACTCCTGGCGCTCTTAAAAATAGTTGTTTGTGAACTCGGAACAAAATTCCAAAAAATCTAATTGTGACGGTTTTTTCTTTGAGGTGACGTTACGCGTGCAGACATTTCATTTCACCGTGTAACTCTAGTGATGGATTTCCAGGCGACTCAAACACAAGAATGTTATAGTTCCATCTTTGTGTTTTTTTTTACTTAGCCAGTGTTGTTGGCCAAAAAACTATGCGAGACACACTTTTAACCTATCAATAGATGATGTCATTGAATATGTAGTTTGCAAAAATACCTATCGAAATGTTGAATAAACTGACGGAAAATGTTCAAATGTTTGACACTAAAATGGGTTATGAAAAGTTACCAATCTGTCTAGGTGTCTAGATCAAGGCGAGTTTTTACCATACAAATCACTGCTTGGATGTGGAGTACGTGGAGAGAATAATAATTAATGTGTACTTTGTTTTCGAACTGCTTCTTTGACAGACATCTGGTAAAGTTCAGCCCGCTTGTTGTGGTCTGGGCCTTCGTCTTGTTTGTGTATGGGCTACACTATGAACATTTAACAAAGAACTATGTGCACGAAACATTGAATACCCATTGTTACCTGGCACTAAAATGTACTTGTTCACATTTAAAAAAAGTTACTTTTGGGACATACGGTCGAGTCCAAAGTACAATTCGAAGTACATTTTTTGGGTGTAATTAAACACGATTTGTTTTTGTCTTGTGGCGTCCCCCCCCCCCCCCCCCCCATACACCCACACACCCACAGAGCTTGTCGTGAACCACATAACGATCGAGGATCCCCTATTGTGTTTTCCTTTATTCCTATGTTATACCCTAACCCCATTACCTTAGCGCTTGCCCCGACGATCGAGGACCGAATTCGGACATTCGTACCGTCGATCGAGGATCTTTTGTTCCCTTTGTTCTCTTTTGTGTTTCCTCGATTGTTATGTGGTACCAGAGCACACACACACTATCACACACACCCCTGCAGTCATGTATAGACCGGTAATCGAGGATGGGGCATTGTCCGACCGTCTTGCCTCTTTTGTTTGACCCATATTGTCTCTCTTTTGTTATTTTTTAATTGTACAATGGGTTGTTCACCCAAAAAGAAAGACCAAGTTTTCAAAATTGATTGCTGTCTGTAATTGTACTGAAAAGAAATGACACGGATAATGTTTTCTGCAACAAGTTTGCTATTTTCAATGTACAGTTATTTATTTCTTTCAATTCACTTCCTAATCACAAGCCAATCACAACTCAAATCACAGGTCAAATCTTAAGTCCCTTACGTCACATTGTCGTATTTAATTTCTAAAAAAAAGTCGTGGCTCAACTTAAAATTAAATGACGGCAAGTGACTGACTTGCGAGAAAACTTAGTTTCACTCCTGTTTTTTTAAAGGATATTTGCCAGGATATCTCTCTAATACTTTAGTACAATACTTTAGTTTAACTCACAACTATCGGCTCGTCCAGGTATATTTCATGTTTTACTCTAAACACAATAATAGCTATAGCTTGATATTGGCACTTATTTCGTTCATATTAATGATTTATAATGTTACTGTTTGCTAATTCAAGCACTCTATCTATTATTTACAACCGAACATTAATGACAAATTAATCAGCCTTACTTTCAACAAAAAAATGTGTATCGGATTTTTTTTTTCGAACACCGATAGAAAAGCAAGTCGATGTACAGAACTTGACAACCAAAACAATCGTATTTCAGGTGTGCAGGAATGTAATTCTGAAAACAAACATCAAAAACTAGGTGTTTTTTGTACTGCCTCTTTTTGGTGAAAAATACATTGGAACGAATGATGAGTTATAATAGACTACGCCATATTGGTAAGAGGGTGTTGAATCCCGTTAACATTGTCTTTAGATGTAGTACATCAACTTAATGATATACAAATAGACTAGTAAATAGACTAGTATATGGCTGTGTCCGAATTGCTGGATTTGGCTGTGACTTCGGCCCTTGCTACGCTGTTGCTATGGGCGGTCATTGTCCGCCCTCTGCAACAGCTAGCAACGGCCGAAGTCACAGCCAAGGCCAACAATTGAAACATGGCCTCCAAAAAAATTCAAGGCCGTACAGAGCAAAACGGTGAGAATGCACACTGATTGCGCCCTCTATCAACATGAAAGCAATCATGCTGAAGCAGATTTCCTTATTGAGGGCGTTGTTTATGATTGCATGTAAAAATGTCGGCTGTTAAATCAAAGGAAAAAAAACAGACCTTATATATACATGGTGGTTATAAAACGCAACCCCATAGTTACAGTCTTTAGAGACCTACACTTTTGATATTTGTTGGAAAGAAACTGATACCAAGAACTCTCAATTTGACCCAGTCGTGTTGATTCAAGCGCCATTTTTGTGAACCAAAGTCAATGACTCTAAGGGCCTTTTCGAATCCCTGGCTTCGTCTTCGTCTTTGGCTTAAGGCGATTTTTGACTCCCAACTGCAAGGTCTCTAGCCACATTCTGACGCCTGTTGTGCTTTAGAAACATTCACTTGATTGACGTGAACCAGAAAGTTAGACTATTTTAATTTTCTTCCATTTCTAAAGCCAAAGACGAAGCAATGGTTTCGAAAAGGCCCTATTAAGGATTATCGCGCGAAGTGAACATCAAATACCAAATGACCCCTGACCTTGGTGCTGAAATTAAAACTACTGAACCTAATTCTTGGTACCATTTTTCCAATAACAAGATTTCCTAGCTATACATTTCAATGTTTATCGGTTCTTATATATTGAAAGTACAAGGTTGCGTTTTTATTTTACTATTCTGTATTGACGTATCATTTTGGTTAAGTATACACTTGCTAATAATCATCTTAAGTGGCTTCTATAAGAAAGCACACACTTTGTAAACAAAGGGACGTCTACGTTAAAGGCCTTAATAATTGGGATTTATTTTTTGAAAATCATGCCTTTTTTTAAGGCCGAAGTTTAATTTTTTGTTAAATCTATTTGAAAATACGATGCCAAATAAAGTTCTACGAGTAAATAGTACTGGCTGACATAAAACGAATGCTTCGCAGTAGAAGGGTTTGTAATACTAACAAATTGATATTTTGACATTACATTTATTTACTTCTGTAAGTGCCTTCACCCTAATTTCGTCATATTTGAGCTGGTAGAGTGTACATGAACATACGATATCATCCACTCAACGCCGTAATCCGTTATGGATACACGCGATATAAGCAAAAACAAAGTCAAATAGTGTCTATAAGCCACCGTAAATAACGTTTACTTTTCTATTTGTCAACTTATACTGGAATATTTACATCAAAGGCTGTTTTTCTTACGTCGCAAATTCCTCTTTAAATCGTCAACAATTGAGATAAAGGAAGTCCTACAGAATCATAGTTTTCATTCGTGGTCTTAATTTTTAGCTTTCAAATTAGAGAAAGGGGTATAAATCTACATACCTCTTAATAAAAGATTTACGAAATTAATTTACAGTGGAAACCAGTCGCCACTCAGAACTGGTGATAATAGAGACTCGTAGTCGGTTACAATGACTAGTCGTACATTAATAAGCACATACACACCTTTTGTTGTTTGCAAACAAATGTCTCGACATTTCTTGTTTAGCTTGTCTTAGAAAATACAGATTCACCGGGTTTTTTTAAGTAGTCGTATTGACACATTTTATGAAAAGAGATCCGCAGCCAGCCACCCATATGAAGCACGATATGTGGCAGAGAAAACCCCCCCCCCCCCCCCCCCCCCCCCCCTCTTTTGTGTTGACCATTGTGTTCCCGGAATCTCAGGAATTCCTTTTAGGTTTCAAGGGGGGATGGGTTAGGTTACAATAGTGTTGACTGCATATAAAGTATAGGGATAAGAGGGGGGGGGTACCCCTCTGCCACATATCGTGCTGGGTATACAGCCACCACGTAAACTTTGCACAGCATACATACATGTACATGCCCATGTAAATCTGGTGGTCGGATACGAAACTATTTCCATCAAGTTGTTGGTGATGCAAGTCCAGAAAAGGATCGTTTTTAAACGAAAATTAATTTCTGAAAACCTCGTAACTTTTAGTTAATCTAGTTAATATAATTCGAATGCGTGTACTGGTCTCGTGCTGTCGGCAGAACTAGAACAATTTATTTTATAGATAGGACAACACAGGAGGGGCGTTTTCGGTGAATGTTCGGTTTTACTTCATGTTGTTATCGTAGAGTTCCAAGTCGTCCAGTAGTTCGTTAAGCATTCGTATTTTCTCCTCCACCGTAGTAGCGTCGTTGGCCCGCCGTTCGTCTTCGAGTTCGGCCCAGCCGCGTTCGTTCGGCGACTCTGTGTCCACACCTCTGTGAAAACAAGTTGTACAATATTTACTTCAATTGCAGTTCAGAGCCAAGAAAGGTCTGTATCTAATACTGTTAGTGGCCTTCTTTTTTTAGAATGATGACCACCACGGGAGGGCGCTCTTTGACTTCGATAAAAATGGCCGGGTTCGAGACCGCCCGAACTCGGCAAAAGATGTTAACAGCATGAAATAGCGCCCTCCTATGATCTGTATCTAAAACACAAAGCAAGGATTTGGCAGAGATCGAGGACAAAAGGAGTGTGAAAGTGGGTACAGATTAAGAGGAAGGAAGATAGGGGCGGGGAAAGGACAGAAGGAGTGGGTGGATATAAAAAAGGAGGAGTAGGGGAGGGAAATTAATGAGAATGGCCTACCCTCGCTTGTATGCATCGTAAATTCTTTTTATAAACGATATGTTACTTCTGCAGTTTCCTTTACTTCCGGCTCTCATTCTGAAAGTGTAAATAAAAATATAGTTTATACTTTTATTTCGAACAATGAAAAATACTTGGATTATGGCGCCAGTCACTGCGGTGACAATATGTATTTTTCTACCATTGTCTATTTATCACTTTTGTCACATTTGTCACGTTTGTCGCCTTTGTCACCACTGTCACTGTTTCTAGCTATCGCCACTAGCATCATCGTCGTTACAACCTCCCGCATTGTCACGTCCATATTGTCACTGTTGTTAGCAGCATATCAGTGTTTCCGCCGATGTCAAAACTCTCGCCATTTCTGTTATTGTCTTTTCCCAATTATAACCATCTTCATTAAGAAGTAAACCTTCGTTATTTATGTCCGTTTATGCAACTAATTGTCGTCGCCAAAGTCTAGTCCTCCTTATGTCCTTCTTATGCCGTCACCGTGCCGTCACCATGCCGCCACCGTGCCGCCACCGTGCCGTCACCGTCACACTTACCCGCAACTCTTTGCCCTTTTCGATTCCTCCGACTCGCTTGTCACCGCCAGGACTAATGACAATAAGACCACGACTGTCAGAAATGTATGCATCTTGTTCTCTTGGGTGCCTTCAATCCTACAAATGGATAAACAATGAACGAAACACATTAACCCTTCTTCTTGTTTACACTCAAATGCACTTCAAAAGTTGCCTTAAAAATGGCCCTAAAAATGGCTTTCAGGATTGTATTTTGGTTTTCAGGAAATGTCACTACGAATGTACATAATTCTGAGCGAGCTTTGTTATGCTTATTTTTAACTTCCTGTGTACTTAAGAGCCTTGAAACAGATACTACATTAACCCATTAACCCATTAACCCATTAACCCAGTTACCCAGTTACCCATCTCGCTATGTATATGGAAATACATTGGCATTCTGGTTCTTGACGTCGCCGCGTTGTTGCCGATGTTCTTAAGATCGTTGTCATTAAAGAGTTTTATCGATTCAGTCACAAGCCACGCCCTGTTATGGAATTATGTAGTTTCTTTTTGTTTTTATACGACAATTGATATCTTTACTCTTCGATTGAATTGCATAAAAGCCTCGTTGATCGATCCTGTGCGAAGCTCGGCATAAACTCAATATGTCGTATTCACATAATAATGGTAACATGAGCGACTTCTACAAGCGAGGCGGTAACCAGACGCATCTCCGGTTCATTTATTATTCACGAGGAGCGGACTTGGTCTGGTGCTGGTCTTTGCTCTACGGGCTCTCGTTTTATCAATATTTCAGTTTGGATAAGGCGAAGTTAAAAGCCGAGTTGGCTCCAATTTTATTTCTATTCAATCAATAATTTATTTGATACCACTCACGGACTCGCGGCTAAGGCTGACCAAACCATGGTATTCGCCCTCTGTTTGTTTGCCTAAGGTATAGGGTTTCATGTAAATACATTCTAAGGTCGGTAAAACACAAATCGATGATACCAGCGGTGGATATGACGAAAACCTTGTACATCTAAGAATTTTTAGGGGAAAGTAATTGATTGACCTTTAATTGGAACGTTTGCATTCATTCGCCCAAGGAACAAAACCGCGTAACAGTTTGTCACCATTGTGATGGATATGTTTCCTGTGTCGTCACTAACAATTTGGCTTTCTGCAATCAATATTTACTCTTTTTTTAAACTTACTTTTTAAAACTACTTGATCGACTGAGTACATTGCTACAGGTAGTAATGTTGTGTTTGGAAGCCATTTTGTGTCGGCCATTATACTATTTTCCATAATCCTCCATATTTTTTTTATTTTTTTTAATTTATTTTGGTAAATTATTATTAAAATAACAAAACCAATTAAATATTGTTAGTTCAGTCCATATCGGCAAGGTAATCGCGAAGCGGATTAAATGATTTTTTTTGTTATTCTTGGAGTTTTGGAAATGTAAAATTGTATATGATATAATATTCAGTAGGTTTTAATAAATATTCCAGAATAGAATAGAACGGAATACATTAATTTGAGTATCGTGCCGCTATAAACTGCATAAAGGGATTTTCATTTTCTTTGTATTTCTTTCTGAACTACTAAGGAGAATGCCTCAAGGGCCGACCAAAGAAAAACTCGCGGCGTTTCTGTTTTGATTATTTCGCTCCAGATAGTTTTCATATCATTCGATTATCGGTGGGCGCGTGCGTACACGTACACGAGCCCCATGAGGCAAAGCGCTAGGAATCCTCCAGTTTGAATTGGCTATCCTTCTAAACAAAATGTCTTCGGAATGTGAATTCGAAATTCTTCGAAGATCTCATTATGCGTTCAATTTACGTGAAGCCACCACGATATTAACCGTTCTTGTTTGTGCAGTAATATAATTAGTTTTCCAGGGAACTAATGTCCCCATCACACCAAACTAGTTCTCACTACGTTCTCGTAATGTTGCCGAACGGGCTCAAACTGTGTGCGAACGGAGTGGACGTAGTAGCAACTGTTTACGGTCTTTTTACGGACTTCATGGACGGGCTCAGACGGGAATGGTGCTCCGTATTTATGACATTATTGGGTCAAAGTTGCACGTTCTACCACCAGCACAGCCCGTTTTACGATTTTTATAGGACGGGGCAGGACGTTTTGAGAACTACTAGTTTGGTGTGACGGAAGCATTAACTGTTTGGGGCGCGTTTAAATACAAATATACACAATGTACTAACGTTGAGGTTTCTTCCCATGAATTACATCACTGTTTCCACAAAATACCCTTACAAATATCACAATAAAAGTTAGAGATACTGTTAAACATGGCTACATGATGCATTTTACACATTGCATCACATAGGCCTAGGCCCTTTAACCGAAACTTTAGAAGCACATTGTCGATAGTTATGACGCAATTGATAACATGCAAGTCCCACCTTTGCTATAGCATGATGTCTGCTAGAGCCTATTGCACATTATCTGTCGCTGCAATAATATACAGGTAAACATCCAACAATCAAGTATTGAATTTAAAATAACTGTATCCAAAGGCCTGACGTCACCATGGCTGTGTGTTTCGCATGGTTTTTATTCGCCTGGGGGCAAAAAACTATCGCGTCTTCTTATCGGCCACCTGAACAACATAATTAATGTCAAGTTTTAAAGGAAATTGACAAAGTTTTCCTTATCAAAACAATTTTACTTTTAGCGAGAGGACACGAAGTCTGCGATTCACTCGTTGATTTTGATCTAGCACCGCGGCTGCTCTATCGATTTAACTCATTGCTGTTCGAACATTTATACAAAACTATAACACGATTCTACTTGAAAATTCCAGTCAATATTACATGTAGAATAAATAATTATTTTCATCGATTAACTCCTAGAAACCTCTGAAATTGTTGGTTTGTTTTCAATCAGTCGGACGATGTCGATAAAGTGAGTCTTTTTCAGTCCCATTATATTTCTCCTCGGACAAAAAAAACACCAGAAAAACACTACGAAATTGCTGATATAGCGATTTCCCCCGGACTTTGTTTTTTAACCGAGTCATACGAAGAGAAAGGGTTACCGCTGTCGCCGCCGGACACAAAGGCTTTTAAGCGATCTTCGTGTGTTTTTTTTTCTCTAAAACTTTGACTCTATAACCTAATTTGGACTGTGCGTGAAAGTTGTGTTAAGTGTCGGGGCTGGCCGACGTTTGAATACGTAACAAGATTGCAAGGGTGCAATACACGGACTACAGATACGACTAGGGTGACTAGTCTTTGTTACAGTCGCCTCACGTGCATGCACAGCCTGCGGGACCAGCCTTGATTGCTACGGTGTGTGCTAAACCAATGACCTTTAGTCTTGGTTCGAGTCTCGGACCAATACTTCGCTCGGCCAGCAGACAGACCAAATCCGCGTTTGTTTCGACTGTTTGGCTGCCCGGGATAAAATATACGACTAGATCCCTAAACAGATTCATTATTTTGATAATTGGAAAAACAATAATCATCAGGTTCTCGTTTTTATATCGCACACTGAAATTGATATAAACACGAAAGTCACCCAGGTTAAGAGACACGTGAAATGGAAAGTCTACGTTAAACCAAACCAACCGGTTATGACTGGAATAACGTCTAGCGAGAGCAAAAACCGCCCCGGAGAAAGAAAAAAAAAGAGAAAAGGACAACTGTATGCGGAGCAAACGTGCATGCCATTAAGACCAATATACAGACGGCCATAAGATGCCTATCGCTCCAGAGCGCGACTGCATCTTTATGGTTGATGTAAGAATGTACTCTGTTAGTCATTACCGACCAGCAGGTGCACAGCGTTATCGGCTTAATGCAGAGTATAAGATGTTGAGGCAATTTTCACCTGGGAGTCAGGTGAAACGGAAACATGTAGTTGTCGACTTTGGAATTATTTGTCCCCCTGACGACTGTCCGTGTTCTCCTGTGTGGCGCTTGTACACCAACAAACGTTACATACCCTTGCTGTGCACTGACGATTAATGCCATTATTATCTGTCATCTTTTACCTAATTTAACTCGGATATCCCCCTATAATTTCATCGCATATACTGTTGAACCTTAGCTGTTGATTGTGGAAGTCACTATTTTGGGTCAGTTCTTCAGCAGCACAAACATGCACATACTGTCTTTTTGTGTGTGAGTAGAGTTTGTACATGCAGTCGTGAACCACATAACGATCGAGGCTCGATATTGTGTTTTCCTTTATTCCTACGTTATACCCAATCCCCATTGCTTTGCGCTTGCACCGTCGATCGAGGACCGAATTTTTCCATTCATACCGCCGACCGAGGGGCTTTTGTTTCCTTTGTTCTCCTTTGTGTCTCGCCCCTCGGTCGTTATGTGGTGCCGGAACATTGATGCTGTTGGTGGAATAGGAACTCATGCAAAAGCTGGACTTCGGCATTTGTGCTGATCATGGAGAGTTAACGACACTATAGAGCCAATGTCTTGCGCATGCGTTAACAAGATAATCCTACATCATTCGGGTCTTTCTTTAGTTATCGAAACGCATGGAGGTATTAAAAGTGAATTTCATTCGCAAGGTGAATGCTCCTTTAAAACCGCACTGACACATTTGACTGAAAAGAATCAGTAACCGAATCGAGAGTGGTGCAAGCAAATATTAATTAACCGACTTTTACTTTATTACTAAATTAAAATTAATACAAAAGTTCGCAAAACGTGAAGTGTATTCATTCCGTAAAATGATACCGAAATCGTGAGTGACATTTCCACATAGTGTTTTTTTTAACGAGTCCTGATTGTTCAAGATTACATCCCAGCTGTCCGATAATCGAGTATCGGATATCGAAGCCCTCAAATCTAAACGAATATTCGGTTACACGTACCCCATTTTAATATTAGTCTTAAATGACTGACAGCCAAACGGACACTGTCACGACTTTAAGGGTGACAAAATCAGATCCTAGTTACTTCTGTTTGAAAAAAAAGGTAAATTATATTATTTTGGCGAACGTTTATCAAAGGGTGTTACGGTTGCTATTTATCAAGATATTTTCTTCAAATTTAAACAGGTGTAAAGCTAACTCGTGCCGCAGTAATAGTTATAACTTTATCAATTATTTTGAAACAGAACACACACGTGTCTTTCAGATGTGGACGCTTTTTACCCCTTCTTTTCACGGAGAGAGGAAGAACATTCGACATTATCTTGTGAAGTAGTGCAACATCAGAAGGCTACAGACGGAAAATCACATTAATGATAGTAACATGATTTTACGTCTTGAAGGCTTTTGGGGGTCATTTTGCAGGGGCTTCCTTTGATCGTACCGCGTCCTTCTTGTAGTCAAATCTAGATCATGTATAGGCCTGGATGAAGAATATTCTACATTTGTATATTAAATTGCCTGAAATTTTCTTTGAGCGAAATTTTCGTAAAATTTGTTTCACTAAAGATAAAAATAAAACATGTTGAAATAAAAGTTAGTTTTAGGACCAGAAGGTATCTCCTACCTTTCAATAAACCTCTCTTGCGGTTTAGCTCCGAGAAGTTACCAATAAACTTGTCCAAGGGCAGCCCAGCACGCTTCTTCGTATGAAAATGATGGTGGTCCCAATTATTCCTAATATTTAGAGAAAGAAGAAGACGGTCATTCTTGAGGTCGAACATTTGCTTTTGCTGTAAAAGACTGTGGTTATTTAACTGTTGGTTTTTCAAGATTAGCAACAAGATTGACAAATAATATTGTTAACGGTTTGTATCTATCATACAAAAGTTACACCTTTTACTATCGTGATCTGGAATATTGACAGATTGTATTGGTAAAAAAAATGGTTATAATTTCAACCAACAATGTGTAAATATCTCCAATTTGACAAATGTTGGGTACATTTTACCAAACGTTTGGAAACATAGGTAATTTGTTTACTAAATATTTTAACCAACTGTTGTGATTTACCTGGTATTACCAACTGTTAGTCATTTGTCTCAACGTTGGTTAAATTTAACCAAATGTAACTAACGTTGGGTACATTTACTAATTTTATTCAACCATTGGTTACCAGGTAAACCACACAAAAGTTAGTCAAAAAAATGGTTTAAAAAAATGAACGCGGTCCCCTAAAAAGTGACCCAACTTTGGTCAAATTTGAAAACTCTACAAATTTTAACAAATCAAATTGTGATATGTTTGAGAGTGTACGGAGACTGAATTGAGTTACCGTAATTTATGTAATTATTATTAATAGTTATATCGTATAACTCATCGTAGTACACAAAGACACCTTGTCGTTTCACAGTATAATATAACCGACCTCATCTTCATACTAGTTCATCACATTTCGTCAGGTTTCACCGTTAGGTTTTACACGTACCGTCAGTTTCAAATAATGACGCGATTAGAAATCATTTTTAAGTAAGAATCGCACATGCAATTTTTTTTCATGAATAATGTCGAATATAACACCTTGTGTCGCATGCGTTTAACACCTAAAACCTCACGCATCACTTTTATTCGTATGATATTTAGACATTCGCCGCACTATTTGTTTATTTAATGCGCATTGTCGCCACGGGCAGATGGGCTATTTATTGAGTGATTTGGGTGATTCGCCGCACAGCCATCTGTTTTGTTTTGAAAAACCTCTAAGAAAATGAAATGAAAAGAAAGTTTGGTATGTTTTTATAGAAGCCTTCGGCTCGGGCCGTTATTCGTGCAACGACCTTACACTTATAGTCGGTTTTAAATACCTTTTTAGGTTTTAAACACATCTGGATAAATACTTTTCGATCAAAAAGTCAAAACAACTAAAACAATTCACGATTCCCAACATTTTCGTTCAATAATTTTATTCTGTGCTTTGTGAAAACCCGTTGGCCATGTCTACATTATGTGCCCCGCACGTAATGTAAAAAATATCCTTGTATATAATATAATATAAACCGTTTCCCCATTTTTTTTTCTAAAACTCAATCAATTTAACACGAGGCACACTCAAATTTGTTTTAAATCGAATACTTACTGACACTGAGCATTCGAACATCAAAAGCAGTTTTTCGATTGCGTTATTTGAGCAGAGGAAATTGAATACCGAACGAAGTTTATCACATGACGGCGCACGTCAGAGCTATATGTGGCACCTGCGCTGGCAGCTATCCAATCAATTATTATTATGAACACACTGTGTGCGTTTACAGATGTAATGCCATCATAGATGTAATGTCATCATTGTGTTCAGGTCGCGACGTAGGCGAGTTTAGCTTGAAACAAAGGGGTCGCAGAATGTTGTCATCAATTTTTTTGTCACATTAAGCAACAAGATATGGTCGGTTGTAAATGAACCAAGACTGCGGATGTTTCTATTTTCCCTGGACTCAGTCTAGTCCATCGTAGGTTACTCCCAGGCTAATGCCGGTACCTATTATACTCCTGGGTGCATGGAGAGAGGCAAGTGGGGGTGAAGTGGCTTGCCTCCGAGACACGACATGATCAGCAGCTATAGGTTCAAGCCCCTGACGCTCTGATCACGAATCACGATCCTTAACAACTATAGTCCACACTTGTATACTTTCTCGGTCGCTGGTCAAATCCCAGCAGGTCAAAACCCAGCATTGAATATTATAATCTGCCACGCAAACTCTTGAAATTGCCGCAAAAGCACATTCGAATTTTCCGAGCCAACTCGCTCTCAAATGTGTATCCTTGTAGATACATATCTTTGTTCGTGTATATTCAAAATTATCTTAACGTAAAGGGCTATTTTTAAAGTGGTCTTATTTACCCTATAGATTTACTTTCCTGGGCTAACTCTAACCCATCCTTCCCTAGAGCTCGCAGATCATTCTGCGACCGACTGCATATGGGACAGTACAAATATTCAACATTTTCACTGCATGCTCTCTTCAAATCGAAGTTCCGTTGCATTCTGGTAAATAATTACGTGTGTTGGCATCAAGAACGGGCTTTTAAACCCGTAGATTGCAATAATTTTCTCTCAGTAATCCAATTATTTCATTTGGAGGACAACTATACATTATAGGTTTACTCGAATTTCTTGAGATCGCAATTGTTTTGGTAACATAATAGTGAATGGACGTAAGGTTATTCTGACAGGAAAGCATCTTCAAGGTCGGATTATAAGCACGTTGTGTTTATTGTATAGCGAGGAAAACGCCACCTACGTGTTATTTGTGCTCTGTGGATTTAGGAATTTGCGGCGAAATCCATCTTTTGAAAACTGATTTTCACACGCAGATAGACAAGACATGTTTTGTTTTGTACACTGAATAATAACATGGATTGTCTGATTAATATCTGATCAATATATCTCATTGGTAAATAATGTGAAACGCAGTTATTGTTTTCCTTTAAATCTTCTTGACAAGGAGTTGTGGCTGTTAAGCTAATTTTACTAAGCAATTAAAGTTTGGGCTTAAACAACTTTTGTGCTTAAACAGCTCTATGAAAATAGCCCCAGGTTTCCATAAAACTGAGCTCTAAAAGCCAAACAATTCGCGATTCAGCGCCGTAAAATGTGCCCATATTAGGCCAGCGACTGCGAATAAGCTGTCACAATGCCATTGTCTGAGTTCAAACCCAATACAATTTCTGGTATTAATGTCGGGTACCGCCATGTAATTCTCTAGACACGTGCTTAAACAGCTCTATGAAAATAGCCCCAGGTTTCCATAAAACTGAGCTCTAAAAGCCAAACAATTCGCGATTCAGCGCCGTAAAATGTGCCCATATTAGGCCAGCGACTGCGAATAAGCTGTCACAATGCCATTGTCTGAGTTCAAACCCAATACAATTTCTGGTATTAATGTCGGGTACCGCCATGTAATTCTCTAGACACGTGCTTAAACAGCTCTATGAAAATAGCCCCAGGTTTCCATAAAACTGAGCTCTAAAAGCCAAACAATTCGCGATTCAGCGCCGTAAAATGTGCCCATATTAGGCCAGCGACTGCGAATAAGCTGTCACAATGCCATTGTCTGAGTTCAAACCCAATACAATTTCTGGTATTAATGTCGGGTACCGCCATGTAATTCTCTAGACACGTGCTTAAACAGCTCTATGAAAATAGCCCCAGGTTTCCATAAAACTGAGCTCTAAAAGCCAAACAATTCGCGATTCAGCGCCGTAAAATGTGCCCATATTAGGCCAGCGAATAAGCTAGTATTACAATGCCATTGTCGGAGTTCAAACCCAATACAATTTCTGGTATTATGTCGGGTACCGCCATGTAATTCTCTAGACACGTGCGGCGCGTGTAATTAATTTACCGCACGGCCAATATCTTGCTGTTGTACTTCTTGTCGCATTAATAATACCTGACTCACTACGACTCCAAAGTTTGCGATGGCAAGTGACAATGACCGGCGCATCCAAGGCCAATTAAACAGAAACGTATATGAATAGATAGCACGTCACCAATTTGAAATTATGATGCAATTTTGTAATTGGATACCGTGAAAGCTTACACGTATGACCTTGTTCGGTAGTTCACATAGTCTAGAGTGAATTTAACGGTCTGTAGTTAAGTTCACATGAACACAATGACGAGATGATTCCTGAAAACCAACAGCGGTGAACCGCCACTAACGGGCATCAATTAAAAATCTAAATTAAAAAAAAAAAAATTTGGTATCAAAATAAATAAAATATTTGCTACAGATTAAACTAATTACACCAACATTAAGACAGTAAAACAAAACAATTAGAAACAGATTATGTACATACATGTATACAATTAACAGCCTACAGTGAGCTCGTGTATCATGAGTTTAAAGTTTGAAAATAGACTTAAACTGGATGATAACACGACAAAGCTTTGTAGACTTGACTACGAAGACAATTTAGCGTTGGGGCTCCAAACACATCGCATTTTTCATGAAGTCTGTTGTAGGCAGACAAAATTCTGGAGATAAACCCTCGTTTAGTCGCCTCAACCCGACTCCATGGAACATGCAAAATGTGTTTAGGAGCTGACCTTGTACGCCGACTAGGGACATGAAGAGTAAATGGGTTGACATATGTTAGACTGAAGTGATTTAATTGTGAATATGTTTATACAGAAATAAGCAGTCGTTAACGGTTCTCCTATGATGAAGTGTTGGTAAGTTGCTGAAATAAGTTTTGGGCACAAATATTTTATTTCTGATAAAATTGACTTTAATATTAAATTGGCTTCGTCCTGAAGTATACAAACACTTATGCAGGCTTTCAGAATAAGAAGCTAATAAGTTACAGCGCTTAGCCTGGTTAACATTACACCCGATGCCACTCCCTTGTTTCCCAATTACATTTCTGTTTCTAAAGAATGTCTGGGGACAAAATTAGTAAACAAACCGGGAAATTACTTCCACATTTCCGCAATGACCTTTTGTTTAAGGCATGTTGACTTTTCCATTGATGCGCAGAACGTGAACAGTATACATCTGGGATAAATAGTAACTTAATACCAAGCTATTATTGGAGACTTCGAGAACTACAATGTGTGTTTTGTGAGCCTCAAGGGCCAATACCTAGGCAGATCTGTAAACGGCGCTTTTATGTTTTGACACCTGTCAATTGTCATAAGTAAACAAAATTATAGGCTATTTATTCAATTAAAATATTGACTGGATATGGGGGCTTTGAATGGTTGTAATGTAAGCTGTAATTTGGATTTTGTCAATTTCTGGTCATAAGCAATGTTTAGCCTATTAGTTAGCCTAAATTACTTCCATCTGAGTTAACACCTCTATCTTTTATTTTAACGGTGTTAGAAATGGTTTTAAACCAAAAGACATGTCAGTGTTACGGTTGAAATGTCTGTAAAGTGGCAGAGTTTATAGACTTTTTACGGTAAAAAGGGTTTTACCAGTAAATACAACTACGGTCCGACCGTAAAAAAAAACCGCGTGGCACCTCGCTGCAGAAATTTCCACCGTAATTGTCACGGTACTTTTGTTTTTACAGAGGTTGTCCTTAATATTTCCCCAAGTTGTACTTTCCAACCATGCAAGTTGTCAAATTTCATGAACCTAAAAGTAAGTCCCCATTTATCACTGAGCTGTCCCTATTGTCGTCCATCAACCGAGGGCGTACCCGTACCGTGGGAACATGATGTATAGGACTTCATTTCCCTTGTTCTCGTGCAGTTCAGAAGGCCAAGTTTTCCAAAAACACCATAAAGAAAAGGGAAGGAAGTGATTTCTTCAGACGAGAGGAAATTAAGGCTATATGATCACTTTTCAGGCGATGCCTTGTCAACTACGATGCGCCGCTTATAAGATATAGATTAAAGAGTTCATTCACTCAGTTATATATACTCGGCCTGTGTCACCTTAAGATGTTTGAACTCTCTCGCTATAAAACTGTCTGTGCACTCAATTGGGGCTTCTTTATTGTACGACCCTACTTAATACCTTCTATTGTTCTTCTTTGTTCCTATGGAAATCTCAAAATACTTAGTGTTAAACGAACGAGTACCTATATTTCTGAAGGAGAAATTGCAGGGTACCATTGTCGCTAGTGTTGCCCTGTGTTCCCGTTACCCCATAAGTGTCAATGTGTTTTTAAATTCTGTACCCTATGGAGACCTGAACACAATGGGGACAATGGGATTGAAAAGGTCTCCACAGGGTATTTGTCTATAGACGAATATGTTCACGAAATAGATTCATGGTTTTACTCAAAACCTAGTGTTTTGGGTTAAGGTATAATATAGGGTATACTTGGTCCAAATTTCAACCCAGGAAATTCAATGTGGTAGACATAGGAGCCGCGCCCTTTCTGGTCTGCTCGGGATCACTGCATGCACTGCAATACTGATTGCCAGAAGCTTAATTTATGAGTAATTTCACGGTCGCCGGAACCCCGAATCACCGCATCACCGCTGGGCTTTTGTTCTCATGATTGGGTTAATTTCAAACAAGGTTATAACTCGTTGTATTTAGAGTCCATAAATAGCTCAATATACTGCCGTTGTTTTCCTCTTGTGTCATTAGCTGAAGTATAGGCTACCATGAGTATACCATGGCATTGTTGAGTACCGCCCGAATCCCAACACCATGTGCAACCTGTTGTTGATTTGCGTAAATAGTGGGGCTGATATGTAACAACAATTGCTCGAGATGTTCACATCCGGCAGAAAGTTTGAAATTTTGCATACAGGGGTATTTTGACATGCTGAGTTCAAAAATTGGCGGATCCAAGAGGTCTGACCAATGGACCGGTCGCCATCTTGAATTCCAATATGGCCACCATGACGAAACATTGAACATTACGATCTTGGGTTCCAAGTGACCTATGGCCCTGAAATTTGGTACCCAGGTGCATTTTGAGATAATGAATTCAATAATGAAAAAAATAGAAATGTCTGACAAACCTTATGGCCGCCATTTTGAATTCCAATATGGCCCCCAAGACGAATTGTTGGAAATCCCTATCTTGGGTTCTAAATGACCTGTGGTGCTCAAATTTTGTACACAAGTGTATGTTGACATGCTGAGTTCAATAAGGCAATAAGTTGAAATGTCTGATAAATGGTATGGCCGGCATTTTAAATTCCAATATGGCCGCTAAGACAAAATGTTGAAAATCCCGGGTTCTTTGCAAAAACAATACCAATTCAATGGATCCCTAGTTGACGAATCATATAACAAGTCACCACCCAATATTCCCTGGAAATCATGGGTTCTAAATGACATAAGGCACTGGAATTTGAAACACAAGTACATTTTGTTATGTTGAGTTCAACTGCTCAATAGTTCAAAAGAAAAACTGTTTCAGCATCTCCAAAAAAATAACAAAAACGATGAGAAAAAGTTCTGACTTGTGACAAATCCCATTAGCACCCTTTCCTTCGAGGCTGCGATTGCGAAACGCTGTGATAACGTCCATTTTCAAAATAGGGGGGAACAATTTTGTCATGCGAAAAATAAAGAGTTGTTGGCATCCAATCTTAACATCTTGTCTTTTGTAGTTGAAAATAAATGTTATTTACCTTAATTTTTATCATCCTTTTACGCGCTTTGATGGATCTGACTAGACCGTGTGGCGCCACCATTGACCGAAAAGCAATGAACCTCTGCTGTGACAATGATGGAAAGATGTTTACGCTTTCCAGAACTCGTGGGGCGAAACTTGTTATTCAATTTTTTTCAAAAGGGCAATTGTTTACATCTTTCGATGGAAGTTGGTTGTATTGCATTGTAAAGCTGCATTGACGTAAAGTCATTTGTTATCCCGAGCATCACTCGATATAGGACCGGCTTTCGTGTAAACTCGGCTTTCGTGTTCGAGGTCACTGAAGCTTTTGTACAAAAACAGATCGACTCGATGGCAGTGGGAAAAGCAACAGGCCTTGATGGCGTAAGTGTAAAGATCCTAAAGGTTGCTTGTCCATATGCAGTTAACTCGTTAACGTATATTTTAAATTTCTCAATAAGAAGTGGTCAATACCCTAATGCTTGGAAACATGCTTCTGTAATTCCAATACATGAAGGTGGAGACAAATTAGGTTGTGTTAATAACTATCGGCCAATTTCCATTCTTCCAATTGTCTCAACAATTTTGGAGAGGGCCGTGCACAACGATCTGTATTCCTACCTGGATGAAAACCGTTTGATCTCCCCTTGCCAATCAGGTTTCAAACCACTGCATTCAACAGAAACCATTCTGCATGGATTAATTGATAATTGTCTCCGTGTAGTAGAGCACGGGAAAATCACTGGCACTGTTTTTATTGATCTGAGCAAGGCTTTTGATTCAGTAGATCATAATATTTTATTGGAGAAGCTACAATTGATGAATTTGTCTGCGTCGGTTATGACTTGGTTTAAGTCATATTTAACCGATCGCAAACAATCAGTTTGCATTAAAAAACGCTACTCTGGGGATCTACCTCTCAGAACTGGCGTTCCATAAGGATCAATTTTCGGACCTTTGTTGTTCATAATTTACACAAATGATATCTCACGATGCATTCCCGAAAACTGCCAAATGCACATGTACGCAGACAACTCCACAGTAAAACATCCTATTTTGTGAAGGACAACCGTTTTAATTAGGGTGACGTAGTTTCGCCTTCATTGCATTATAGGAGAAAGTACAGTAACCTACATGTGGACAGTTTAGACAGGCATTTCGGAGCAGAGGAAGTGACGTTACCAAAACGACGGTTTCGTTTCGAATGTCACCCCATTCCTGGCTTGGGAATAATACGATTTTAGTGTCGCGATAAAAACAAAATACTTTGGATTGATATTTGGGTACGGATCATTTTCACGATCTCTGACGCGTGTATCAAGTCCTTTCATAAGTCCAGTTAAACAACAGCACGTGTTGAACCGTTACAAAAGTGACACCTTCGTCAAAGTTTAATTTCAAATTAGCTTGTGACTTGGCTTGAGATTGAAGGACTTGCGATTAGCTCGTGAGGACTAGTAACTTGCATTTTTGTCTTTATCTCATCGAAACATTCTCCATAAATGTCAACTGTTCTCGCTTGGCTGGCCGATGCCATTAAAGCACATATCTGATCGTTGTCGGGTGTATCACTATCAGTGATGATTCAGCAGATGTCTGGGAACCATCCCGACATCCAGTATCGCTTTATCATTGTATTTACTCTGATAACAAAATTCAGCGGATTATGTGTAACTGCGGACTTATATAATGTACTAAGGTGGCATTGGCGCAAGTATTGTATGAGTTAGGTTTAATAACCTATCGAGGAATTCGCCCGACAAAATTAGAAGCAACAACTGCGGTGGTGTTACGCGCACGTGTTCGCCGCACGCGTTCTAACAGATGACGCGCGCGCGCATCTTGGAAACCCTATTGGTGGAAGAAGCCCGCAGTGCGTGCGTACTACATGAGCGCGTCACGCGAGCCTGGTATATTGTACCACCGCAGAAAATGTCTGCCGCCCAATGGGAGATTATTGATAACAATGACCCCCGGGTCCTCGGGAGAGTTTCGTGTACAAACCTTATGGGGATTTTTTGAGGAAAGAGTACAAACAAAGGAAACAATAGCGGGTCCTCGCGGGTATAGCTATTATGGCTAATTTTGCGCAATTCATGCTCACAAATATATTTCAAGAAAAACCTTTGTTATACCTTCTTTTCTTTTTTCTTTTTTCCTGTACGAATCTCAAATTGCATAGCGTTTTCCCTGTGGGGAAAATACATTTCTAAAGAATTTTCGATGTGGGGAAGATTACTTTTGATGTTAAAGTTGCAATTTTCCTTCAAATTCCCGTATTTAACAGAATGTTGTATATTTACAGTGTAATTTGTTTGTAGTACATAGGTTGACGTTAAATTTACAGAAGATGTGATGTTTTATCAATATATTCGGTTTACCTGTACAAATAAATCATTTTACATACACTGTGACTGTATGGTTGACTATACTGTAAATATAGACGATCAAATTCTGCTAAATTACCGGGTTTTAACGGAATTTTGTTTAATTACAGTCGTCGGAGAAGGTTGACCCTTCATTTGCATATTGACCCCGAATGAGTATGACTCGCTCTTGACGACCAATTTTATCATTTTTATTTTTCAGCGTAATAGTAGGAAAAAACTCATCAATGCTCATTTCTTTGGCATCAACTACTCGAAATTCTTACCAAACAAAATAAGAAAGTATAATTGTTCTCCAAATTTTGAATGTGTTCATTTCTTGTTGGGATTACATAATAATTAGTGAATTGTTTTATACAGGTATAGGAAAATAAAGTTAAACGATTTTTAACAGAACTATAATTAAGTTCCACAAATAGAAATGCGTGCCAAAATAATGTATTTGAATTACCAAATACACGCCACAAAAAGATCGTACGAATTTAAATGCTATTCGACGAGCGAATGTTTTTTTTTTCAAAATGTGATAGATGTTTCGTCTCAATCGCATGGCGGAAGAGTATACTGCTGTCTAGTATAACTTGAATAGCGATTTTTATCAGCATTCGACTTCGAGCGAAACTGAACGACGTGGTGACTGAATTGGACGCGTATTTGCCCAAATTGACCGGATAAATCATATCTATACAGGTACCCGGCTAAAAAAGTTAGTTTTCCCCAACACACATTCAAATTCGTGCAGCTTTTTCGAATGTGTTTATACTGCGATTTCTTTTTCAAATATATATAAATATTATATAGGCCTAATCACATTTAATTTCTTTTTCGTGCACACGTAAAATTTGAATTCATGTTCGTTTAATTCACTCTATTTCGTTTACATATAACGGCAATCTGTTTCAAACTCTGACACGGTTTGATATTTAAAACTGATCATTGGAGCAGGTATTGCTTACTGTATTTCAATACAGGTTTTTTAAAATGATATTCTTGTTCATAATCATTGTCTCGATTTGAATAACCTCTTTGTGTCATATTGTGTTATTTGTATCTACACGCCTATTTTAAAAGGTAGGAGACACCATTAGTAATTGCTTGAATTATCATAAATATCATTTAAAAGACCTGTCCGAATTTTTACAATCATGTATGCCGAGAAATAAATCAATAAAAACGGCGTTCGTTTCTAGCCGGCGTCGGGCAATTGTTCTTGTTTGGGGGTTTTTCTTTAAATTTTTCAATTTTTCGGAACATTTACAGGATATTTTGCACAATTATCTTGCTGGATGCCAAGAATCATTATTTACTTTCAGTTAAGTAAGATATTGTTTAATAATTTGGTAGTAAAATTGTATCCTACCTTTACCTAAGTCATAATCAAAGTAGGTTTATTCGTGACTGACGATGTACAGTTACTCCTCATTTAAGTTAAACAATGAAGGTAAACAAATAACAGGAATACGATTAAAACTGCTGCAAACTGCTTACTGGCTGGAATGACCTAAAATATACAAATCAAATAAATCAAGATCTTGAACAGAGGCGAACATATTATGAAGAAGATCTTGTTAAGATCGAAATTTCAGACCCTCTTAATTTATTGTAAACAACATAGTCTAGTACGGTACATGTGGTGCCACTGTATGCGTGAACGCTATACAGCAAGGGTCCAATGTTTTTTTAACAAGCTGTGATCAAAGTCATACATGCGCTGCCCAAGCAACAATCTGTTGTGAACAAATATTTACCTTTTGTAAACTACACCGGGGTTAAAGCCCTAAACAATTTCAATCAAAGGAATTCACATGTAGTTCTAATTTTATGGTGCATGCATATACTCGGAAACTGTCGGAGCGATCCAACGATTAGTTTGCGAAAAAGACGAGTTTTTTTTTGCACTTACAGCGGCCCGATGCACACGGGTCAGCTGTAGATTTTTTGAATTTTCTATCCTGGTAGAATTTGTCAAGCCCGGTCCCCACTATTTGGTTTTACCCGTGCAGGGCACTAGGCCCCAAGCCTGTACTTGTTTTGGGTTATTTTGTCGGTAGACAAGAGATTGAAATCCTCAATGTTGCAAGCTGGTGCGCTTAGAGATTGTATAGACAGTACGAATAAAGCACAGTGAGTTTGTTTGCGTTTAATTTGTGAAAACCGTTTCTTGTGATTGGTCAGCAAACGTTTGAGGCGTCGCTTAGTTGTTGTTTTCTTTCAATTTCCGCATTAACATCGAACACATCTAAAAGACAAACCCACAGACAAGTATAACACGTCACGGGGGATACACAGTTAAACCGGTACCTTCAATATCGACCAATTCCACTGGTCCTTGTTTCTTCGGGAACAACGGATACTCGCCAACTGAACACCGTCAAACAAATCGCAGACAACGCTAGTCCTCGGCCTGGTTTATACAAATCGCATTCCAGTCCAGTTGTCTCGTGGCGTGTGGCGTGTGCGTCCGCGTTCGTTCAGTCGTTCAGCAGCAGAAAGACTTCAAATTACCACCGCAGAGCTAGCCGTGAGTGACAAGTTGCCGAATCGTACTCCGAAACACAAATGACCGATTCTACCGATGATCCACCGGTTTTGATGAAGTGCGCGCGCCGTTGACTTGGGCCTGAACTACATGCTCCGTTGACTCTCGTGAAGCAGAAACAACCCGCCCTTCCGTTAAACTCCCCTCGTGATCCCCCGCATTCAGTCCAAAGTTTAACGGAAGGTTTCATTTCGATAATGGGTGTGATCTGATCAGTGCCTTTAAGTGGATGACAGTCCGGAGATATGTAATGGAACAATTAACAATCGGTGACCTTGGTAAGTTTATTTTGAAAGGTTGAGCGATACACGCAGTCGTTTCCCGGTGACTTATCCGTCCATCGCTGTCAATTAATTAAGCTGACAGCGGAACAGTATCATCGCGAAAAACAACACACATACGAGCTTTGCCACCTGCGGTTGCGTCCTAATGGGATATACCTGCGTCATAAATCATACAGAATCATTACCTGTTATATGGATACCTGGGTTTACTTACTGTTTGTAAAATACCGTTGTTTATTTAAAAATGGGTGGAAATGATGAGGTTGACATTAAGAAACATTCAGTCATTGGAGGTTGCTGTTATCATGAAGTTCAAGGCGAGTTCATCTTTCAAGGCGCGCATTATTTACTAATTGCGCGCCATACCTTCAGCCCTGCTTGCTTCAGAATTAATTTCCCCCTATATTAATAATTCTCTACCCTTGCGAGGCGAAATGAAACCGTCCTATTATAAAGCGCGGATCTATGTGACATTTGTTTCCCCCATTGTTATCTGAAGACGGGCGCACTTGACCTTTGACCCGACTGTGGATTGTAAACCGTTTGTTTGTTCTGGTTGCTCCAGTAAACAGCAACGTGTTTGTTTGTTTGTTTTGGGGTTTGTTTAGGAGTGTTTTTTTTCTCTCTTTTTTAGGGCCTGAGGAGGGGGAGGGTAGGGGGGGGGGGGGGGGTCTGGACAAGTAGCTAGAAGATTATTTGCCGAAGAAACAGCAAAGACCCTTTTTCCAAGGTTGTATTCTTTTTATTTATCATGTGAAAACCTTTTCTATATTTGGAAAAAAAAATTTTTTTTTTTTTAAATTAAATACTGACAACCCAGGACTCTGCGTCAAGTACCAAACTTTACTTGGAGGTTGATATGAGAAATATGAGATGTTGTGTATAGTTATACTGTTTGAGGGCTAACGGAATAAAGATGTACAATCTTATCGCAAACATCACAAGCATAGTGCACACGTTGACAATCCAAACAGCAATAGTGTTCAACTGATACAATACATTGCGTGTCCGGTATCGAAGGGTTTCCACAATACAGTTATTGGAAATTCAAAGAACTGCCTAATAAAAGTGGCCTTTACAAGCCAGAGTGGCCACCATTAGGAGCCATATTCTGAACTGTGGCCATCGCTTGTACTTGTAGAAAGAAAGAAATAGATACAAAGGGGTATTTAATAATGACAAAAGTGGCCTCTGAATAATACCACTCGAGGAAAAAAGATGGCCTTGGCTGAAACGGCTTGACTGAAATTTCTGGCAGCTAAAGTGGCCACAAGAATGAATAAATAGGTCGGCAAGAAGCACATTTGGGCCTAGGAAGATACCACAGTATGACCGATAGCCCAAAATATATAGTCACTTTTGAACGGCCGTGAAACGTGGCTTGCTACACATTGCGCCCACCTCAGATAAAGTCTTGTACCTTACTGCAACCATTCCTTCTTATTCCTCCATGCACAGACTCTGCAGCTTGGACAGACTTCGAAAGGCCTTTCGCAATATTAAATAAAACTCGGAAAGACTGGGCCCTGAGATTCTTGTATCCATGGCAACCATTATGAACTAATTTCATCGCCCCAAGAATCCCGATTTCCGGAAGCGTTTGCTCGATATTGGCGTCTTTCATATAAAACCCGTGACGTGGTGTCGCGTTACACACACGAGAGACGCACTCGAAAAATGACAGGGCCGTAACACTCGCAGTCTTGTCAGAATAGAGATTCGAGATGAGGATAGAACAATGATGTGAAATTCACACCAGAATTTGCGAAATTAAGTTCAGCAAAGGACGTGAGGGTGTAACTCAAACCCAACTGCGTTATTATCGTCTTTTCAAATGGAAATATAATTACAAGTAATATGTAATCTATCCTTTTCAAAAAATTACAGCAATTTTTTTGTTTTACATCATTATTAGCTTGGACATTTTATAAAAGGGACGTGTGAAATCTTCGCCCTCTTTCTATCATCTCAGCGAATAGGCCTATGATATACGTTTAACTGTTTTTGTTTGTCTTTCCGGCCTAATTCCGTTTGGAGTCTTTTGCCATGTGTCGTAAAGTTAGACCCAGCGAAGGGAGTGCGCGTAGCCGGGGCAAAGCAGGTGAAACGTAAGGGATTGATAGACTGTCCAACCAATCAAAACTGACCACCAACTATCACAAGTCGCTATCGTATTATATGAAAAACATTGTCTTCTTTTACTTATTCTGACGTCAGTGTCACGTGACGTCGTCGGCTCGCGAGTGTTTTTGGCCGCAGGTTTTTCCAGACGTCATTCAAATCGCGAAACTGATGAAGTATGTGTGTGTATTGTAAGTAAGAGTCGATGTAAAAAAAGTGGGTTTAAATCCAGCGATCTTGTTACCGATATTTTAATCTAGTCCACATGGTAACAAAGGGGGCCGTCCAAACCGTAGGAGTGACCAAAAGGAAGTGGCATTTAGGCTCGTGATATGAAGAACCTCAGTGAGAAAAGATTACAAAGTTTAAGACAGATATAGAGGTGGAAAAAACCTCTGTTGTGATATTCTAAAATTGGGCTAAAAGTCTACACGTGTCACACGTCAGCTTAGGTGGTATATATAAATGTATAATAAATGCTGCCGTGGTTTATGTTGTCTCAGTTTTGCCAAATTTAATTTATGTTTACTCATAATAATTAGATTACCAGCCAAAAATGTCATGCAATGTATATTGCTTGCCACTGGTTCCCAGCTGAATTATGCTATGCACTTAAATTTGCTAAGCAACATTTTCTGATCGGCGACAGTTTCTGCTCAGCAATATTTTCTGCTCTGCAATATTTGTGGGTTCTGAGCTGAGTACTCATGCTGATGGTAATTGGTAGGAGATAAAGTCCCGTTCTGCGCGTTATTCATGGTTTGTAGTCTATCAAAAATAATTGTAAAACGAGTACAATAATAGGTTTGGTCCTGCATGTAATGGCGCGTGACCTTACATCACCAGCCAACAGTGCGTGCAAATTCCAGCTTTTGTATTATATTTGTCTATATACATGTCCCTTTTTATCGCCATTTTTTGTCTTTATGGCTGTTCACACCTGTTATTAATTTAGTCAAACGATTGTGGTATGCGTGGCTGGTTTTAAGGCCAAAAAGGTGGACGTATTTATGACGTCGGCTATATTTTCACATGCTATTGATGTAGTTTTTAGTGGGGTCACCACGCGACGCTTTCTACATAATTTTACGTGCAAATAATCCGCGCGCGATACAATCGGTCATATGACAGTAAAACATGCAGTCTGAGAATATAAATCGCCGAATTCTGCTAGATGTATATGTAAATTCTACTTTAACATATTCATACTAGCATAATAATAAAGCCGAATTCTCCTAACTTTTTAGTATTGTTTTCAAAATGAACAAAGAAATTGGCAAGGCGGGACTCGAACCTGCGACCTCCGGGATACCGTTGGGAGCATGTCGGCTGTTGTAAATATTTCTGAAATATATTATTATAGTGTTAGGGCCAGTTCGAAAACTGCATATATCCGACGAAATACGCGCGCGCGTCGCTCGCGCGCGCGTGTGAACATATCGCGGCCTTTAATCCCGCGTGGTGCGATTGTGAACCGCCGCACGGACCAGCTGGAATTGCAGGTCAATAAAGTATCCTTTGCAAAGCTTCATAACCTCCGCTATACACGATCACTGCTTCCTCATGTGTAGAGTTTCACCTCAACAAAGCAATAAACTCCCTCTCCCAAACCGCCAAACTCTTAATGAAATCGCGTTCATGTGTAATTCATAAAGTGGTGAACTGTACTTATTAAATTGTCACTCGTCGTAACCGATTCGCGCCCGCGTTTTTTTGAGGACGCTCGTTTATAATGATTCTGAGCCGAATAATAAATACCTACTCAGTTTTCGTCTTAATTTGTAACTGTCTCGCCATAGCTTATGTTTTCTGTTTGAAATCCTCTCGCTTGAAACTCCGAAGTTTTACAATCATATACACTGAGAAAAGCACAAAAACAGCGTTTGTTTTCAACTGGCGTCGAGCAGTTATTTCTTATGTTATTTTTGGGGTTTTCACGATCACCGTCCGGCGATCGCGAATTTTTCTTTATAAAAATTCCAAGTGTCCTCTCCTTGCTACAGAAGCACAAGATGGTTTTGAATAACAGCGATTCAATTTGAGTTCCCTTCATGATAATTGTCGCAAAACTTGATGTGTTAACTTTTTGGTTAATTTTCTGAGTAAAGCCCATAGGCCTCGTGAACAGTCTTGTGTCTTTTGTCATTGTGGAGACCTAAATGGGAAAACATGGAAATTAAATGACAACCCTAAAAATATATATTTGTAATTTTTTTTAGTTGACATCAATTTATTTATAATAACTGACCAGTGTGAATGCTTTTGGTGGCGCAACTTGATTGGCTATGGGGTTATGACGTCATTATGAATACCGCAAGGCTATTACGTCACACACACGTCCTCGCACCGAGGGGTCAATCGCAATGAATAGCTTTCTGTGCAATGCCGTAAGAGCTTTTTTGGGTACGAAACTGATAAGGCTGGAAATAACGCCCCCAACCACAATGTTCACCGAAGCAAGGAGAAAAGCGCGCCACTTTCCCGCGGATAAGATCTTTATTTTTGTACAATATACGACAATGCGTATGGGCTTTTCCCGCGTGATGTATGATCATGTGCACAATTTTCACTTCCGAAAAAACGCGGCGTGCAAATAAATGTTAACAATTTATTCATGGTCATTGGTAGCTAAATTAGCTTTACATTTTTTTCTGTGTAAGAGGAGATGGAAATATATAATGTTCAACTTTTAATTGAAATTTGTTTCGTATTGGACACCTACTTCGTCACTAACGAAAACTTTTCCTCCATTTTGTTTCAAATTAAACTGCAAGCGAATACATGTATTAAACATAATTGCAAACAATATGGAAATCCTAGAAAAATCGAGACTGAAGAAAGGATCGGGCCAATCTCATTCCTCCTATTTTGCCATCAGATTTTTCTATTTATTATTATTATTATTTTTTGTTGGGGGGGGGGGGGGAGGAGTTTGCTATTTTATTAAATTAAATTAATATTAATTAAAACCAGACTCGAGTGTAACTAAACAAACAAATAGGTTACATAATGAATATTTTTTATTAACCGATTTATGAAACGATTATCTTTAGTTATAATCGCATTTATTAAAACAAATCACTAACGATTTGTTAGCCGTTTTTAGTCACTCCTCTTCATTTGATAACAACATGTGATCTTACAAACTTCTCAACGATAAATGGTAGGCCTATAGGGAGTATGTATGCGAGACTTAAAGGGATCGTATACGTTTGGTAATTACTCCAAAAAATAATGGCAATACAAACTTACTTGGTAAGAAGTACAGCAGCTTTGGATAGTATAATGCATTTTTAGAAAGTACTGCAGTTATGGACAAAAATATCACTTTTTATCCCAAAAAAAATTAATCTGAGAAGCGTTACTGCAGTGACGTTTCTGAGAATGTGTATTCCAATGCAGATTATTCTTCCTTGCGTGGACATAACCGCTCCAGATTTTCGGCAATATCTCAAAATCACCACCACCTTTTGAAATGAAATTTGTACAGGTTATTTTTATGGTATATATCTATAACTATAATAGGATTGAAACAAACAGTGGGTTCCAATTACCAAACGTATACGATCCCTTTAAAGCGTGTTACAATTCATTTATAGAAAGACTTGAGGTGTCTTAATGGAATTAATTGTAACCCCTAATCGAATCTGCCGCAGGTAAACAAATGTACAAAGCCCACGACCATTCTTTGTCAGCGCGGCATATTAGATAGATTGGTGCCCTGGTTATTAATTACAATTAATTATTTCTAGGAAAGAAAAGGAATAGCCGTAACTCACCCGGAATTTGTCAGCGGGATCGTCTTAGACATGAACCGGTATTTTTCCGCGGAGAGGTTTTTTAAATCCTCCTTAGCCCCGAGACCGGCACTTTGAAAAGCAGTATACGTCCAGAGATCTGAGCTGTAGAGGCGGCAAAGCAATGACGCGTCGACGGGCAAGCACTGCCGGGTCGGTTAATCTTCTGCGGTATAAATTGCATAAATGTCTTATTGGCTGGTAGTGTGTGCAAATAAAGGCCTGTTGAATTGAGTCTCCGGTTATATCTTCTTCGTTTTTTTAATATTGATGTTTCCTGGTCGCAGAGCGCCTATTATTCGGGCCGCTATATGCCGCAAGGCGGGAGTTGCGCGGGCTTGCTTGAAAATGGAGTTGCTCTTGTGTTGGATCTTTCTTTCCCGCGCGTAAATGAGCGCCGTTAAGGACGCGCTGGAAATCAAAACTGGGCCTAAAGCTGCACGAGGCATGAGAGAAAGATATAAACGAGAGAGAAAAAGATAGGGGTATCTTGGGGTGTTCAATGGGGGTATAGGGAGGGCGAAATTGAGAGAACGGTTGACGACCGAGCTTGTAAGCTTTATATGAGATGGAGCCTTGGGTGGAAGCTATCCTATAATTTAGGTTTGAGGAGGCTCGGATTAATATAAAGGACTGGGCCTAATTGGATGTTTGGGACATTGTGCAATTATTGTAATATTTCCCCTGGGCACGGGGAGAGGTCGTTCATCATGTCGGTAGTAATATAAGCGGCCGTGAAGTCAGTTGAAAACGGCTGCAGGGAGATAATTTCGTCTTCTTTTTTCAATGTCTTAGTCAGCTAGTGCTTACACAAGTGCTTGCACAAGGTATGTAATGTTTGAGTGGGGCTTACACAGGTGCGTAAACCGAGAAGCGTGAAGAAAAGAAGTTTTTTGTTCAGATACAGACTTTAAAAAAGTGGATTAAACAGACGAGTACGAAAAGCTATTGTCTATTAAGTAATTAATGGACTCAAATAAATGCTGCGTCAAGTGATTACCAGTGGTTTATATTGTCTCAGTTTTGACAAATTCAATTTCTGTTTACTCATAATAAGCGATCGTTTTTGGTACTTTTTGTTTGAATATTGAATTGAGAAAACTGGCCGCATAACTGTATTACAGCGACTCATTTCAAGTCTAGTGTGGCATGGGTTAAAGGTTAGGGTACATGTGGGGGTTAGGGTATAGCGGTAGGACGACTAATGTGTCTATATAGAGTGAGTCTAGTGTGGCATGGGTTAAAGGTTAGGGTACATGTGGGGGTTAGGGTATAGCGGTAGGACGACTAATGTGTCTATATAGAGTGAGGTTTGCCATTTTAGTTAATTTCTTTAAGTGCTTATCAGTACACAAGTCATCAGGAATTAGATTTTGGACAACCGTATAATCTTTCTGTTTTACAACAACGATGTTTTCGCGTGACATTTGATGAGACATTAAGTTAATAATGGTCCTAACTGACGCTGTAAATCTTCCCTATGCAGTGCTTCGATATCAATCCAGCCGAGCAAGTCCTTAATGTTCGCCTAACCGTGTACGGTATTAATAAGAAGCGAAAACGTGACCTCTATAGTTTTTCCAAATTTGTCCGTTGTTCACTCTCTCGCGTCTTATAAAAATCGACCGTGTATTTCAGGTCAAGAGAGCGTAAAGTCATCCGACCAAGTGTCGTTTATACATCTTGACCTTCGTCTCAAGTACAGTCAAGCATTCGGAATCATTGTACCGAACAAACAAAATCTAATCGGTAGACAAATTTAGCGCAGAGAAACTATCGATTTTCCCGAACTTTATTGTTGAATAAAATTCAAATTAAGCACTCGGTTTACACACGCACAAACTCCACTAGCTTTCGTTATACATGTACCAGAGAATCGCGCGGGAATATCTCTAAGGGAAATGCATTGTAAATCGTGCAAATTCAGGTACGGTATATAGTCGTCATAGGTGCGTAACACATGACGTAATTCTTCATTTACGCACAGTATATACAGAAAAACAAATCAGCAATTCAAGCTTCATGTAAACAGATCAGAAATGTCGGCCTCAGACGTGAAATTCCATCGCTATTCGGAACAAATAACCGTGTTTTGAGGCAACTTTTTCTGAACGATGGCATCAATTGTTCTTTTCACACATTTCTGTTTGTTAATTTCCAATCAATAACACCACTCATATTTCAAAGAGAAATATTCCAAATATAACCCGTTTTAAGTCTCAGTGGATATTACACGTATTTCATAATTTTTACACACTTATTCCGTTATTTGTACACATATATTCCGAAAAAGTCAGCAAGTCACAAGTTTTAAATATAACTTGAAGTGGTGTATCTACCGAAATTGTAAATAAAAATAAAAACTTTATGTAGCGAGGCTGCGACACGAATTAAATGCGTCTTTTGTATACATTTTTATACGATGATCTTTTCTGCAGTATAAAGTTTTAAAATTCCGAAATAAGAATCCGCAGACCTTCTAAAGATAGGCCTATTCGAATCGAATCGAGCCACGGCCAGGCCCCCCCCCCCCCCCCCAATCCCACCCCCCCCCCCCCCCCCCCCCCCCTCTCGTCTACATTTCCTGAGTTCGTCTCAATGACAGCAAGCCAGACGGAGTGTTTTAGTAAGATACCAGTACGAGCTTCAGTCCATTAAGTATAAACTTTGTTTTCTTCATTTTAATTCGAGGGTTTGGCATTGTCCTTGATGCTTTTGCCGGCAGCCCGTTTGTTAAGTACCCGAAGCAGCACAATCTGAGCATCTTTGGTATTTTGAATCGGAAAACAATTCCTGTACTGGAAATGCTCTTAGTCTTACGCACGGATAGAAAGCGATAGAATGATCACTTCTCGTTTAGGGCAATTCTTGTCTTGCTGGCACGCAGGCGTTTTATGTGACGAGGCGCAATATTTTCTAAGTCAGTCAAAACATCATGCAGTTAACTCGACACCACTCCAGCACTCACTAGTATTGCTGCTTTATCGAGTTCCGGCATTTTGCCAACTCGAACAGAACTTGATTTGGGCGCACTGGAGAAAAAAAACATGGCCCGCGGGTTAGGGCCGTCTGAACCGCGTGCGAGGGGAGGCTACGGGGGAAGATGCTGTGCGGTGGCACGCTATTAACCTGAAGTCACCCCGAAACAGCGCCGACTAGCCACGGGATGCTCGAATGAATTCGGCGTTTTCCCCCCGTAGGCGAAATCGACTGAAGTGGGCCGAATGGGATCGCTTCGGCGTAGAAGATTGCAATTGCAAAAAACACCTTCTTTTACTTCTTTCTTGTCTCATACTTTCCTTTATGCCTGAGTAGATCAGTGTTCGATGCCTGGCAAAAGGAATGTTGTGGAGTGGCGTGTGAGTGGGGGATAGGATGATTGGTTACGACTAGAGTGTTATTGGTGATCGGAAATTAAGATTTCCTTTTAAAGAAAGAGGAACGTGCAAAAAAAGCGAAAAAGAGCGGGGAAAATGGCGCGAAATTATAGGAGTGCTGAGGACAACAAAATGGGATCACGTGAAGAGAAAACATATTCGGGATTGGCTGGAGGTGTATAAGAGTTTGAATCAAAACATGGTCGTGTTGTTCTTGAGAAGACAATTTTGGTCTGAAGAGGCTTTTGATTGGACGTTACTGATCTCGAGTCAACAATACCAAAATATGCTGCATATTACGGTGTATGTCTCAACGGAAATGTCCCTAGTCACTAATACTGCGCACATGAAATTACAAACTCGCATACACATTTGTATTAAATGGCTAGCCAGTTTTTCTTTGCTAAATAAAACTATGAAAATTAAATGGAGCAGGTTTCTTAAAGTTTTTGTTGATTTTGTTAAACGAGATCGTCATGTTGCAATTAAGACTCGTCTGGCGTCCTTATTGTGCAATATACTAAAGAAACAGTAAAATTTGCGAAAAAGGGACCTGCATTATTAGTTTTCTACAAGAGCATACATGGCGACGGGAGATTTTAACCTAGATTTCTAAAAGACGGCACCTCACCGCTATCCCTGTGACCCTTACGTACCCCTGCACCTGTGTCTCGGTGTACGAATTCTCCAACAAAGCACCTGAAACTAAGACCAATCAATAGTAATGGACATAGTCGGAAAAACGACCCAGTAAATAACAACATAAGAACCGCGGTAAGGAAATGGATTGGGTTTAATGGAGTGGTCACAATTCTCGAAAGGTCTCTGCGAAATGACTGCTGTGACTTTTAAAAGATAAAGGTCTTGGAGAAGGTGTCTGCTTAAGACAGAGTGAAGCATCTGCGACTTTTCGTTTAGATAGGTAACCGTTATTTTGTCAACTTTTATAAGGTGTTATAGTGAAACCCAAAAGGTATTCACCAATAAAATATTGTTTGTAACTTTTTCGATGCAAAACAGGTGTTTTTTTTGTCAAAAGTGCCGTGTGACGGTCTCAACTTGTTCATAATAACAGCGAGGTTTAGATTTGTAATCAGTTTTATCTTAATCGCGCTGGCAACAATAATGTTTTATTTACGTTTCCTGTGGGGTCCCAGTTTACTCACTGCTTCGATTATTTTGTTCAAGCACGTCGCAACGTCGCTGCCAAAGCGTTCAGAAACGCGACCGTTGTACTCTAAAATATTAAAAACGTTACTTCTTTTGTCGTTTATTATAGCGCATGTATTGTTGATGCCCAATTTATCATGGGATTATGAATGGCCTACTGTGATTAGCTTTGTCCCTGCCGGCTTGATAACAATAGAATATTATCATTTGTGGTAAAAAATGATACCCCATAGTCAGATATGCAATTTATTTGGTCGTGCAAAAATTATTCTGGCCGATGATACTATTGACCAACAATTTAAAAAGTCAAGTGTTTTTTGTGTGTTTTTTTTTAAATTTATTTTATTGGGGGGACCCAAACCTTAGACAGCGCACATTCAGAGCATGGTTTGATTGACCTATTTCTGCCAACCTATTTGTGTTTTTGTCTGGACCTACGGCACTTATTGTATAATGTTGGTTTAGTTTCTGGTGACAGATTTGGTGTAAATATATTGCCGGTATGGTTTTGTGGAGGTGCAGAATAAACGACGATGTCTGTGATGGAGACGGTGGGTCGAGAACCCTCTCTGTCGTATTCTGAGGCTTTAGGCCGGCCGAGCAAGACCGGTCATAACAGTTACACGGTGCCCCCTGTTTCTCGGGTGGAATCTACGGACCCTATAACCGCCGTACAGAAAGCCAACTCGTCTGAGAGGACCACGGTGGGCCCGGAGCGCAAGCATCCCCGCGAGTTGGAGCTCAAAATACCTTCCACGGTAGAACCCGACTCACAGAAACCAGACTATTATCGCATCAACCACATGACGGCTGAGAAAAGACATGGCATGGTGGCATCGTCGTCTTCATATTACGAGGTCGATAAAATCGACCGGTCTCCAACACCTCACCTGGGATTGCAGCCCAGTACTGACCATGGATGGACAAACAGTTTGTTATCGATCTCCGTGCTGGACCATGGGTTAGACAAACCTCAACGCAGATCACCAGAGGACTGCGAGTCCGATGCGAATGACGCTCTGGGCGCACATCGTCCCAAGTCGGTCATTACAGTAACGCCCTGTTTAGAATACCCCAACGCGCGCGCGCGAGGAAGAAACGCGAATCGCTCGCAAGAGGGCTTGGCGAGTGCGCGATCGCGTCCGCGTCCGCGCACGGCAGCTACGCGCAAGTATCTTGAAGCGCACTTTCAAGCGGAGGAGCGAGCGATGCTGGACGACCTGCGCAGTGACCTGGGCAGAAGGCTGAAACTGAGGAAGAAAAGCGGAATCATGCGCGACGAAGTCTTCCGAAAGCAGCTTAGAAGCAGTTACTGGACGGCAGATATGCTGTACCACCAATGGGGCAATGATATATTTGAAATGTAAGCATAAACGTCCTGTTAATTCTGTGTCTAATTCCTCATCACAAAATACGCTGATGTCTCGAAGTTTTAAAGCAACTGACGCATCAAATGAACCATAGTGACACACCCGTCAAAGTGCCTTTAGTTTTACCGCGTTTGATTTAATACTTTTCCCGCTTACTCGTGCAAGTACCGTTTAATTTAACTCTCGCGTGACTTCACGCGACTTGCCTGACCATTACCGTAACCCTAACAATCGGTGCTTCCTTCAAGTTCGTTTACATACACTTCGCTGGTTAATGCACTCATTGCATGTACAATAGATTGCGGTACTGATGTAGCAATGTTTTCAAATCCCCAAATGATTTTGATGTTTATTTATTTATTTATTCTTAATTTTCTCGGGGTTTTGCTTTTTTTATATGTTTTTTATTTGTGGTTTGGTAAATTTATTTTTGAAGGGGAATACAGTAGGAGAATTGTTTTTGAAACTGCATTTGCTTGAATATGAGCCAATATAAAATCATGTGATATTGAAATTAAAAAAAAGTATTGCGTACATTTTTCTTCACGTAATTGCACCTTACTCATCGAAAAAGATGTTGCGTAATATCACTGCAAACCTCAATGTTTTGCTATCCTCCCCGTGCGAGCCTTCGAATCTTAATAATTCTCAAAATTGGCAATTCCCAGCTGTATGTCTGTATTTCGAGATAATCTGTTATTTATTAAACGCACCAAAAACTGATGAATCGCAACTAACGACCCGGCTGTAGACAATGTGCTTTCAACGACGTCTAAAAAGCCAAGGTCAGAACAGTCAGAGCGTTTTTGTAATTTCTTTAATATGCATTAGACTCGGCACCAAACGTGATCGTCCACAACTAGTGGTGTGTTATGAGATAATGAACGATTATTACTGGGGAGTTGATGAAAAACGCAAGACTATACGTTGAACATTGTGTTAATTGTTCGAAGATGGCTCGTAAAAAAATGCCGTCTTATTTTGCTCAACAGCTCCTGGCGGTCGTGGGGTTTTGGTGCAGCCACGCAGCTGTCGAGTAAATTTGATCTAAAAATCGTCAGCTTTAATGCTCGGGGCAGTTAAGGGGGTGTACCCAACAACTACAGAGAAAGAGTAAAGACGAGTCGTATAGTATTACTATGAAATAAACACAACTAAAACTGCGTGCTAACGGAAAGGAAAATGCAGAACAAATAGATATGTAATAAAAAGTCAAATGAAAAGTGACAAACAGATGCGATTTGAACAATGCAAACATTTTTATTGGAACATTTTGGAGGGGAGACATTATTTTGTATTTTTAATTATTTATTCAAAACCTGTTGGCAGCGCCTTTCAAAGTGATTGTCATGTCACTTGTTGTCACTAATTTAGTAGAAGAGAGTGTGTGTGGGGGGGGGGGGCGGTGCTTTACCATGAATGTCTTGCTCCATGGGTACACAACCACAAAGCAATTCACTCACGCAGACGCTAACGACCGCTAACGCAAATGAACTAGGACGTGAATTCGCGCCAAGTGTTTTGCAACCAATATCTACCTACCTGGCTTTAAACTCTTCGCGTTCAATGACGTCATTTTAGCATTGCTATCGCACATACACTGTAAACGTTTCCTAATTTAGAGAGTTTATAAAAGCCAGCCTTTTGAGTTTCGTTTTCGAAGCGGGAAATTTAACCTTGGGAATCGATTGTCGTTCATTGTTCGAGTTTTGCGAGAGCGCGCTGTGTATTTCTAAAGGGCGCTTCTAATTTTTCATCCGGAATAGATTTTCATAATATTTTATTCACCAGAATGGACAAGTGGTTGTATTCTGCTAAGTGGATGTATTTCTGCTTCTGTTTTTTTTGTAATATTAAGGACCATATGGACCATCTCCATCATTAATTATTGACATGCTTCTGCCCGACACCAATCGATATATTTTAATGGGCTTTTAATCAAATATTGATACTTTGTTAGAAAGTCAGAGATCAGAATGAAACATTGTCGTATTTTCTAAAAATAAATGTTTGCATTTTATTGTCATATTCCATCATAATATATCGCGATGTTATATATTTAGAGGGTTTTTAATTATAAACTGACATCTAACTTTCTTTCGAGGCTGGGTGGCAAATAAACATTTCAGACACAAAATAAACAACAAATATTTTAGTTCTGGTTTCATTTTTGATTATCTTTTAATATTTCAGGCGAAAACGATGGGAATTGTGCACGGGTCGTCTGGGGAATCAGTCCGAGCTGCGGGGCGTGGAGGGGGCGGGGCCAACATTCCCGACAGGGCGTCGTGGTGCGTTTTGCAACAAGCGAATAGAGGAATCAACGCTGGACTTTGAAGCCCTGAGGTAGGTCAAAGTTCAGGAGCCAGGGGTCACACATTCAAAAGATCCCTGGATACTAAAGAAGATTATTGAACACAGAAAAAGGTGCATTAAAAATTATTGAATTGTGTTAAGTAGAATACTTTTTCTTGGCCAAAACTGTTTCAAAATGAAGTGCCTCGTTTCACAAATATCTGAATTAAAACAGAAGTATACCGAATAATAGTCAGACATTTCAGAAATAAAAATACATTTGTTTAAGTTGATTCAGATTTCAATTTTATCTCCAACTAGTTTGTTTACTAATAGACACATTTATTGTCACCAAACAGCATTCTGTTATTTAAATCGGAACAACGTGCGAGGATGACGTATCGAAGCGCTTGATATGAAGTGGTTGTTAATAAACCATACCGTCGGCGCGGTTACACGAGAAAGGGTTTCCGTTCGGTTTTCGTACAAAGGTAAGCACAATGGTCTCATGCCCGGAAGCGTACGCCAGCGGCTCTTGGCGTCAGAGGGACGGATGAGAGACGGCCGACTGTCCCTCGCTCTGCCCGCTACGCGTGCCCACGCTCGGTAAACGTAATCAATGAACAAGACCTTCAATAACTGCTAAAAGATTTATGCGAACGTGTTTAAATCATCTACCTAATTTTGTACAAAGCAATCTCATTAATCGTCTTAGGAAGGAACCCAACGAATTCGGGATAATTACCAGGTAATTAAAAGATTTCAGCTGTTTTTGTTTTACTAATCATTTGGAAGCCGACTGTTATTTGTGTTTCATTGGGGAAGTTACCGCTTCCGTCTAGATATCACGCTATTGATCATGTGAATTAATGAATGTTAATGAAGAGGATCTGCCGGTGTCTTTGGATGCACAGGAACCTTTCTATTAAATGTGTATCAGCAAACTGAGTGTTTGTTAAATTGAATTTACACATTTCAAAGGAAGTCAAAAGTATAGGACCAGGGAACCAGTCTATGTACACTGCGAGTCTTTGTTTTTTCAGGCATCTATATAGGCCTATTAATAATATACAACTTTAAACAGGTCAGCATAACTGCAATTATGAGCTGAAAAGTACTCACTCTCAAATCCAGCTATTTCTAAAAAAAAATACAGCAAAAGACCAATGTTGTATGGCTTATACTACCTTTTTATAGATTCCCCGAGATAAAATTATTAATTCTAAGGCAGTACCGGTAGCCTGTTTTACTTTCTCAGAACAATACTTTTATATTAAACCTCTTGGTAATGATACTGTCTTGTTATGGAGCGAAGTAAGCCACACAGTTAATCTCTCGACGCTTCTCGTAACGATCATAGACTTATAAATTTACAGCGGCGTCAGTATCGATCCGCCCTTTGGGTTTTTCGGAGTCCTCGCATAAACTCGCAAGGGTGGAAGTAAGAAAAGACGATAAGCATCATGTTACTTGACAGGATCAGTGAAAATCGAGACTTATCCCAGTTAAAAGGCAGATTAAAAGTACAGTGTTCCCGGAAAGAAACACAAGTACAATTTCTGTGAAGCAGCTGCAAAACTTTAACTGTTTATATGTGTGTGTTTTTTTTGTTATGCATAATGAATTTGACTCTAAACTGAACCTGACTCTAAACCGCGTTAAAACGTTTATAAACGGTTGCAAAGCGTTTAGAACGTGTTTAACAGTTAAAACTAGGTTATTATCGTGTAGCATTTTGGCTTCTTTGTGAGGTCCTGCGCCATCGGTACCAGGTATGTTAATTTCTGAAAGGTGATGATCAATGTTCTTGGCTTAGATATTTCAGAATATTTGTTTTGTAATAACTGCCGTCCATAGTTTACCAACAATCGGTGAGCACTAGGGTTACTATACTGTCAAACCAAGATGGCGGTTTGAATATCCAGGGCCGATATTCATAAAAGCCTGCTGGCTTAGCAGCCAACTAGGCCTTAGCAGCCTTCTAAATCCGTGGTTTGTTGCTCCGTGGTTACCAACTAATTCTGTATTCATAAAACCTTGCTAAGAATGTTACCAGCTAGTTGGCAGCTAGATATTTTAAGCACGCAGCTGGGACATCGGGCAAGTTGCCAGCTAGTGACTTAGAGATACCCCACATCAACTCTAATGTTAGCAGTTAACTTAGCAACCAATTAAGCTTAGCAAAGTTTTATGAATATCACTTAACTTCAAACTAGGCTTAGCTGTCAACTAGAGGCCATTTTAGCAGCCAACTAGGCTTAGCAGGCTTTTATGAATATCGGCCCTGGTCTTTTAGGTGCCAATCAGTGACGCCACACGTAGGCGTATAAACAGCGAGAAAGCAAATTG
Source organism: Crossaster papposus (assembly GCA_037893245.1). NCBI lineage: Eukaryota > Metazoa > Echinodermata > Asteroidea > Velatida > Solasteridae > Crossaster > Crossaster papposus. The sequence goes on from JBAIAA010000465.1 coordinate 438,605, forward strand.
GGTCAACACCGTACAATCACAAACAACGGTAAAGGTGTTCGGTTTATTAGTCGCATTCTTTCTTAAACTTTACTCCCCACGGGCACAGCGGTCAAGCAGGTGGGTAGGGAAGATTAACCAGGAAAGGAAGACACTGCGACAGAAACAACGGGTTTCAATTCACGTCCGCAGGGGCCGGGAGCGAGATCGTTTTCATTTTGAAGGAGATTTCGTCATCGTAAGAACGAAAACGAGCGCTTCGAGTCACACTTTTAACTGAGCTTTTTCTGGAATCTTCTTCTGTGTTTGGAGATGTGAGCTGGTTTTTCTTTCAAGTTTTCATGGGATTAGGCGGCAGAAAATGGCCAGCATTATGCTTAAAAGTCAACTTCACTATAAAAAAAAAAACACCTTCTTAAGGTGCGATTCTTTATGCATTCAAAGCATGGTGTACTCATCCTGCTGGCGTTTCGTGGAGGTGCGTCTCCTTGAAAGACGGTACATGTCAATCTCGCATTACCTTGGCACGTGATTCTGCATTTTCCCATGAACACATCTTCCTTTGATGTACATCTGAAGAGTTATTTATTTATTAAATTATTTATTCACATTATCTCAGGTGGCAAGGAAATAATTAAACTAACTACTCAACTGAACTTTTCGAATTTTTTTTTTCAAAATAAATATTACAAATAATTCCTTCTCTGAAAGGTCTCTACTTTATTACACTTTCACAATTACACCTAGTTTTACACTTTTAATTAATTACGTACGACCGGCAATAGGTATTATGGGAGTTAATTAACCCGTCTGTTGAATCACAATTGCAAATTGCAAGTTTACTAATATTAAAAACGTCTATTTTGTTACCGAATTCCATTTTAGAAAACCACAATCTTAAGTTTAGTTGTTTATAAATGTTGTGTTGATTGTGTCTTGATCCGTTCCAAACGTCACCCGTCCCGTAAACTATTTTGACCAAATTAGGTCGGTTCTTAGCTGAAGATATTCACATCTTATTTATTTTCTTAGAAACAATCCTGGGGCGATAAGTCAACTAAACAACTGCGTCTAAAAACTCCGAGTCACAACCTCACTCGATCGGGTGTCGAGGGCCTTGACAGGGCGTCTGCAAGCCGCGCTAACCCCGCGATCATGACGCGTCCACGCGCCCCCTAGCGTCGGGCGTGATCGGGAGATTCAAACAGACCAATTTATTTAAGAAACACCACACAGATCAAATCAGGTTAGGTTCAAAATGCTAGAGTCGTTTGATACAATCCCTGCACGTTGGGTTCTCTCTCGATTTGTGTATATTAAAAAATGTGATTGTTTCCCGTCAAAAGGTGAAATCAGAGAACAAAAATCGCTCCAGATTGTAAAAACTGCGCGGCCATTTAGCCATCTTGGGGAATCATCGGATATTGTCCCTTAATTTTTTTTTTCTCTCCACGGACTGAAGCAGCACATTTGTACCACTTAACCTACTACTTACAAACGAATACAAATCGAATATCAATGCTGACCTGTTTCTTACCTAAAATTTACATTTTCTCCCTAAACGTGTTAACCTAATTCTCAACAATAGCATATGGTGTGTTCAGCGTATCTGTTTACGTAAATACACAACGACTTAATCTGTAGGGAAGAAGTGCTTCTCTGTTTTCTAGCCCCATGGAGATTTTAAGGTGCTAGTAATAACTCCCTCGACCCTATCCTAAATCAGATCACGAAGTGCCTGGCAGAGGGGGTTCAAAACATTACTGTTTGTGTTAAATTGTGTTCTCCAAAACCTTTCGTCATAATATTTTCAACGGTTTAGAAACCTATTTATTTTTAGTTGGGGCAAATGCACCTTTTTTTGTGTACGCAGAAACAATATGAATAGCCTAGTGGCTCAGTCGGTAGGTAACATAACCCACATGCGGACGTTGGTGAATTTAAATCCCGCTTGTGTCTTGTTTTTAGCTTAATCGCGCTCAGTCATTTGCTTTAAAAGATTTTGGAAAAACAAACCCGTCCCAAAGTGCCAACGGTATAGCTATATTGCTAGGCACTGCTGCTGCGGGGACTGTCCGCGAAGTACAGGTCAGCAACTCCGTACAAGTCAAAGGCATTTAAAAACTGGTCACTCGAGGATCGGGGCTTAGGATGCCGCCTTGGTTCCTCCCTTTTATGGTGCTTATTCTTCGGGCTACATGGATGGACAGGGAAGGATGTGTGTGATTGGGCCGGAAACGCCGAGACCCCAGAGTCTAATATGGGAATTGGTAACGGGCTCATTAAGTTGATTTTCTAAATCCGACCACTGAATTCTAGAATCGCCATGTTACGCCAACCAACGTGGACATTTTGCATAACATATGCGTTGTTTACCATTTAACATGGCAGTTTACCATTTAACATGGCAGTTTACCATTTAACATGGCAGTTTTAAGACATAGTTTTGATATTAGAGATGCTCAACGGCAAGGTGGCTCGCAGACAGAGTTTGCCTGTTTGTATCTTGAAGACGTCCAAATGTGCCTCCGGACTCGAACGGTTAAAAATCCACAAGTACTTTGGAGCCGTTAAAAGAAAACATCGCATGTAGTCCCAAAGGGATTGTGCCATATGTGACCCATATTGCCGCATACATATAGAGGCACCCCCGGACATACACTTTCCTTAGTTTAACACTAATGACGTAAAACAAGTGGACGACTCCGATATCGATTGTCATATGTAAACCATTACTGCAATCACCCTCTCCCCTGATAACGTACAGGTGTCTAGAGTGCTCGTTTTAGTCCGTACTGTAATTACCCCGTTATGAAACTTGCCGTCATGCCGTTGTATCGGTTTGTATGTTATTTTATTTATTTGAAGTTTTGAAAAACAATATTTTATAAATTTGACATTTATCAATGATCAACACTGCACACGACGGAAACAAGTTGTGACGAAACGCAAACCGTTGTTTGTAGTATTAACCGAATCGACGCCATTTTCTGAATGCACTATGACCTTTGTGCCTTGAAGTCAACATCGGCAGTCGACCAATCAGAAGGGATTTGTTGGTGTCATACCATGCAGGTTGACAGAGGGCGCTTTAAATCCCCAACACCATCGCTGCATCGCTGCCATCACAATAAGTTTGTGTCGAGCCTTTAGATCTTGCCCAAATTACTTGTCTGCATGCGGCTTGAAATTACACACGAGTCTATGTGAAGTGGCTGTAGCCGCTACCATAGACGGGTTCGTAATTACAAGCCACAGCCAAGTAATCCAGACGCAGCCATAGGCCGTGTCCGAAACGGGCTTCTAGAGCTACGGCTACGTCTATTGTCAGCCTGCTCACGTGTATTTGTAACGGGCGAACAGCTAGACAATAGCCATAGACAAGAGATTCGGACGCAGCCTTAGTCATTTTCAGGGTCAATCTACCTATAACAGCGCCCACATTCGTTTATAAATGTCCTTAACATTATTATCCGAGCATGGGCGTAATGAGTCTGATCAATGTCGGCCCGGAATCTCTCTCAGCCCACGGCCGTAATACGTGTTAGTCATGTTTCGCATGGACCACAAGTCATTTTGTATTTCTGAATTAGTAGAGATGATCGAGGTTCATTTAATTTAATGGTTTTACCCCCGGCGGAGGCCCAGGGCGCGTTTTGTCGCTGGTCGGTCGGGTGAGACGAGCGTTGAAGTGCACGTACCATCCTGCTGGGGAATCTGATAAAACAAACTGGCCTTGTTTCTCTAATTGAATCGTCATTTTTGTTATCAGAGGTTTTGCTCGGATCACGAGGTTTTAATAGTGCACTAACTGCACTTTCGTCGAAAAACCGCTGAAATCGTATGGGTTATTGCGCATGCATTTACCTTTTATACCATACGGAAATGAATCAAAAAAGGTGTATTGTTTCAAAGAAAGGGAGGTCTTAATCTAACAGTCATGAATCCTTCAATTTAATATGATTTCACACACACCCAGGGCGTTACGGTGTGTCTGCGTATATTTTGCGAATATTGCTCACTTTTCTTGTTTATCGTTTATTATTAATTATTAATATTATTATTATAATTATTATTTTTCGACTTCGTTACTATAACTATCTACATGCATATACATTTTTTAAAACCCCTTTCCAATTGTTTTTTATAATGACACTTATTAAAACAATATTAAAAATAATAGTAAGTCTTAAGTTTTATCCTTTCCTTTAATGTTTTGATGTTTTGATGAATTGAATATACAAAAAACCTGAATATGTCCACACATACCAAAAATATATTTATCTTGTAAACTGATTATTTATCAACATAACGACCAGTCTTCAGTAACGTACAGGGAAGACCATTACAATAAATTATGACAACAAATTGTGCCCGTGGGAACAAAAATACTAGAGGCTCCAGGCGTTTGTGTTATTAAATGAACTTTACAAAGAAAGGAAGAAAAACCACTATACAGATTGGTTTAGTGTGATGGATCGAGTGCAATTTAATAAATGGTAATTGCTTTAATAAATACTAATGGGCATTGTCGGAATTGCATGACCTGTTTGAAGGCACTCTGCCTATGTTGAATGTATAGCCCCGAAAGGCGCCAACAACATTCTAAACTTTCAATCGTTTTAAATCTGGCTCTCTGTTTAATTCGAAGTGTATGTATTTCAGACAGATGAAATTAGGTCCATCATTCATTCAGATTATGGTTACTTCCGATGATTTAAAAAGACATGAGAAACATGCTCTGACGTTTTAATAATTTTTGTGAGGAGCTAACGGCCTTGCGTCTCACGTTTTAAAAACTTTGTTTTTCTCCAAAGATCAATTTCGATGGTCAATGCCAGTCTACAGCGCGTGCAGTCGGTAGGCACGCCCAGCGGCTCTCCCACGACGTCTCAGGTCTGCTTCAAAGGTCACCAAGTGGTGCGCCGGGTCATGACCTCCGGAGGTCTGAGGTCATCCGCGCCACCGCTTGGCGGCAGCAGACAGGGAAGCAAAGTGGAGCTGCGCCCTCAAGCGCTGCAGAGCCTATCCGAAGTCAACGTGGGATTGCGGGTCACGACGCATGCGTGCGAGGACCCGGAAAAGAGAAAGTTGTGGGTAAGATTCAATAGTTTTAAGTTCAGGGTTTAAAATTAGTATTAGTTATCTTATCTTGGACTTTAGTTACTTTCCAAAATAAATCAAAAGAGGTCATTTACTAGCTGCTATTTTGTTACGAGGCTGCTATAGGTGCCAAAACCGTCGCTGAATGGGGAACGCCAGAATTCACATGTCAAAGGTCAAACTTAAAAAGTGCAAACAAATTAATAACTCCCGTGTATTAAAAATAATAATAATAATAATAATGCGCCTATCCAGATGTTTTTCCTTCCTCCCCGATCTAATTATAGGTCTAATGCCGGGCCTTTTGTTTTTAGAGAACCAGGGTGGGGATTTCTGCAACAGTAAAATGTCGAAGATTGTATATATTTTTGCCCAGGACTGGGGATTTTGTTACTTAGGATTTTAGATGAATTTAACGGAAAATGGTGTTGTTTCCCTTAAAAACACCTGAAAAATAGTTTGTGTTTTTTGCTACAGCTGAGGGCGCTGTTCATCGCGACCGTGGCCAAAGTCATGCGTATCGTTCGAGTGGCCATCTCCATGACCCAGAGGTCCAAAGATCTGAACGTAGCCAACTTCCTAGCGCAGCTTCACTTCTACAACTCGGGCGCCATAGGGGAGGGGTTAACCTTTGAGAAAGAGATATTCTCCAGAAAATACTCGGTAATTAAGTTTCCAAACCAAAATGATATTTTGTTTTTGCATGACTTTACCTTTCCTCTTCGTTGGTACGTTGGTACGATTGGTTGAATGTTGTTCAAAAAATGATATCAATCAGAAACAAGGATCTGGAGCTCAAACTACTGGACCAAATCGGGATTTTTTGGTATCATTATTTTTCTAGAAGGATTCTACATTTATTGGTATAGGTAGTTTTGGCTTTGGGTGTAGAGGTGTGCTTGTCCGTTTTTTGTTTTTCTCTTTTTTTTTGGGGGGGGGGGACACCCTGCATAATCTTTGTTTCGTAATTCCAGGATAAATTAAGAATCATTTTTGAAACATGTTATTTCGTTAATTCGTTCTGCCTTTAACAGAAGCTCCGTGTGCCAAACTGGGCCCGTGAAATCGGCCTGAAGCCGCCCTGGAACCGGTCCCCCGATGACGTCATGGCTTTAAATAGCATCCTGAAGAATCTCGAGAGTTTTGAGCGGTTCACGCCTCAGATGCGAATGGATTTCAGCAGGACGGCCACTTACAGATGGTAAGAATTCGTAGTCATACATAAAACGGCCGTCTGTGTCAGTCAAAGAAAAAACACTTTCATTAATTTACGATTTTGATGGTGATATTTTAATTTATTTAAAACATTATTTGCATGAAGTTCGGACTTTGTATGTAAAATTGTGTAAATTAAGTCAGATAATTTTGTTTTAATGTATAACCACAGCATTGTTAATGATGACGGCATCGTGGCCTTTCTTTGTACTTTGTCGTTTGTGTGTGCCAAGTTACAAGAAGGGGCGTGTCATTCTACGTCAGGGTCACGTGGGTAGAAACTTCTTCTTCATCTTCTCCGGATCGGTGTTCGTGCAGATTGACATTAAGGACGAGAAGACAGGGGACACGACCCCCTCCAAGACACACATCATAGGGAAAGGCGCCAGCTTCGGGGTGGGTGATGTCATCATTACGTCATTATACATGCATCTCTTACAACATCAAAACATCTGTAAGGGCTTCGCAGTTATTACGTCTTTTCGTCGGGTCATAAGATCACTTTTCTGCTGCCGAGATCGGCGCAATCTGGTGTCTACCCTCACAGGTACCACTTTATGCTTCTGGGTGTATATAGGCAATTATAGTAAAGTGTCTTGCCCAAGAACACAAGCAGCATGGTCCCAGTCGGGGTTTGAACCCACGTAGGGCGTGACACGAGCCAAACACCAACATCGTTGCGTTACGCGGTTTTTAATACACTGCGTATTGGCTTTTAAAATTTGCCAACAAAAGAAAACTTGTAACAAACCATAGTTCGTTGACTGACACTATCTTGGTAGTGGCCTTGGCTGAATAGCCGAGTTGGCTAAAAAGTTATCCAAAAAAGACCTAAGAGTTCGTTTAGAAGTGTATCACGTAGCAACAATTGAGGGCGCTCTATGAAATGACTGTTCTTCTGTAGGATTTGGCTCTTTTGGGCGGCAGGGCCAGTAGGCGGCGGGCTTCCATCATCTGCCGGGAGACAACGGAGCTGTTTGAGATCGAGAAGGAGACGTTCCTTGAGCTCTGCCCGGACATCTTCGAGAAGGAACTGCAGGAGAAAATCACCGCAGCTAAGTAATTAAGGCTCCTGAGATGTTTTACCAGAAACTAAAATAGTTATCAAGTTTAGGCCTACTGGATTATGTTCTACAGTTGAAGAGTTTGATTCCGAAACGTAGACAAACGCCAATTTTGGAGGAAAAAACAACCAATTTTAAATTATTAAATATTGGTAAATTAAAAGGGGTTACTATAGTTCTGGAACCTATAAAAACGTGGCATTATTTACTGATTTTTTTTAGCCCCAAAATTGCACCGTTAATGCGCCCTCATTTGGCTTAGTACATGGTTTTGGGGTTTGGTATCGCTTTATTATAAAGGCTGTGGTGGTTAGCTTTTATCCTGTTATTTAGGGATTTTACCCAATCTTGATTTCTTTTTTTGTTTTACCAGGAAAATTGAGATTTTTCGGCAGTTTCCGGACGACGATCTGCAGCGACTGTGCTTAGAATCCTACATCGAAGAGATCGCTCATGGTCGGGTAATAGAGAGGGACACGGCCTTTACGGATAATATATACTTCATCCTCGAGGTGAGTTGCATAAGATAATAACCGAGAAATCGTCGGTATATCGGGATTGGAACCTGCGACCTGCAGTACAACGTACTGGCGTTCTACCAACTTAGCCTTGTAAAACGAATTACTTTTAACCTCTAATCAGTACTGCTGTCGGGTCACAAGACCCGGTAAAAGAAAAGATCATGACAAAGGAATGCATTACAAACAATCGCACTTTACTTTTGATGTTTAGGGGAAAGTCACCATGCTGAAAAAGCTCGACTTGTCCACGGCCCGCAAAGACGCCTCGATACAAGCCTACAGAGACAAGACTTTACCAACGCCCAAGGCTGGCCAAGCTTCAATCAATAGAGGGCGGCAGTCTCTCCCGAAAGTCTCTGCCACTAACACAAATAGTTGTTTCATTAGCCTCTGTCATGACCTTTCTAAAAGGTCAACGCGAGGAAAATTGTCAAAATGGCGGCGCTTACCAACAGCAACACGTGTGTCGTCGATGTCAGAACTTTATGGCTTACGACGGAGCTCTAAAGGCTGTGGTTATTTCGAAAGGATAAATCGTAGGCATAAGGCTAAATGTCATCCAAAACCGTAAAATTACGAAAGAGAAAGAAACAGCGACTGAAAAAATGGTCAGTTTGTGAAAGCGTGCTGCGCTATATACGTACGTGCGTAGCTAGCAGATGTCAGACAAGTCGACCGTTGAGACAACTCGCCCGTTGAGACAACTCGCCCGTTGAGACAACTCGACCTTTGGGAGAGCTATAGCTGTTCTTCGACGTTTACATTGTTTATAAACAGTTAATGTTGGGCCGACGTTCCTCATGCAATGTTGCCATACTTCTTTGTTGACAAACTGCAAATTCATTGTACCTTTACCATGTTAATGTTATTAATGCTTGCTATTTATCCTCTGTTAACAATTTAGGTGTAAGCTTAGTCCGAAAAAAACACCAAAACGGTGGCGTCCAGAAATTGTGCACACAATCGACCGAGTGCTCCCTAATTGGTCGTGGCGCAATTGAATAATTCTTGAAAAATTCAAGTTTAATATTTACGAAGTTCTTTTAATGTCAGGTTTCAGTCAATAAAAGGGTAAAATATTACTAGATTTCACAGGCGTCTGTACATTTAATGTGACAGTATTTAAAACTGGTTTTTAAATTAACATTGCAGGATTAGGAATGTTGAGGTTTAACGTCCATATAGTAATTATGTGAACCAAGTGCTTGTGTGTAAAGCCCCAAATTTATATTTGATGTCAAAAATAATTAAAAATACAAAAATAATATTGCTTGTACATGTATCAAGTTGTATGAATTGGCCCCAGAATTTGTTTACTGTTTGGCATTCAAATATGGCTTTCAAATAAAGCTTCAGTTCAGTGCCACTGAATTTTTTGTTTTGTTTAAATGTTAATTGGGCCTAACCGGTTTTCTAAGGAGCATAAATATACGGCGGGTCTTTTCAAGTGCAGGAAAGAAAATCTAGTTTTATGATTGGCCATTTTTTATTAAGTATTTCCCCGCAATTCACTAACTATCTGTTGTCTTTCCTCCATGGTATAGCTACTTACGTTAGTTTTACGCGCGAGCTCGGAAGCCATATTGACAAATTTCCTCAAAACGCCCTCTTCGGTTGATTTTCGTCATTTCATGACAGAGGCTAATGGTGGTGGGCGAGCTTACAGACGGTGACTGCACGGTATAATGCGAAACTCATTGGTGATAGTTACGGCAGTCGGCGATCTGATTCCCCGACATACCCGACCTCGTATTGACAATAACAATTGCATATCGCTCTTGGAACCAGACTATAGTCAGGTTCTGGGCATGTCGAGGAATCAGATCTCCGACTGCCGTAAGGATAGTCACTGCGTAAAACGAAATGTCTTTGTTCGGGCGCTTGTCAGAAGCCATAAACGTAATAATAGAGGCAGTGTGGCTAGGGGATCATGCTCAAAGTCACGATGCTAGCAGCATTTAGCAATGCTACACATTTACCTGGGAATTAAAACGGCGACCATTCGAAGAGTAACAGTTTGCCAAACACAAAACATGACAAAGTCATTCTCGACAGCGATGACAACGACAAAAACATTATAGCGACAATGACGGCAAACTACCAAACATGAGTCGGCAGACGACAAAAAAACAACGGTGCAAACACGCACGACAAATGAAAGACGAAACCAACTTGTGTACATAAAGTTACAACACTGAACATTATCAACAATTACTACCATCATAACAATTTGATCAACACCACCACCATTTTCCCGAAAATATTTTACCTTCAGAAAATTGCTTTGCTACGTCCCTCTGAGAAGCGACCTCCTCCCGGTGTCGTACTCGTCAGTAACGGTGTCAGGCTCATGCAGATGTCAAAGCGGAAACTGGAAAAGTTCGCGCCAAAAGAGCTCCTAGAAAAGCTACGTAAGCAGCCGATGCAGACCTTGAGGTAAATAGCGCCTCCAAGAGTTTTCCTCGAGGATGTCCTTTTTCCCCTCGGCTTTATGCAAGTTGTTGATCTATGCGTTGTTGATCTATCTCGTTGCTACAAAAATGCGAGTTTCGCGAAAATTGTGAATCGCTCTCTGCTTTGACTAATTTACATAAATTCCATGTGCCCTACCGGAAGTCGTGACCCAAGGTCAAATTTGTTTCAAATGGGAGTTAAAAGAAATGAGGGCCATTTTTCAAACCCCATTTTTGTTGAAATAACATTTATTTTATTCGCTCTCCAGGATTCCGTCGAATGAGAACCTGTACAAAAAGTACCTTGGCGACGCCAATTGGGTGGAGTTCAAATCGAAAGTTGTGGATGCGCTCCAGCAAGAAAAGAAGAGCGCCGCCATCGTCAAGAAGCCGTCAAGCGCCAAGGGGTCTACGGAGTGGGTGCGGTCGGGGGTCAAAAGTGCGCTGAGTTGCGCAATGCCAGAAAAGAGAGTGGTGAGTATATACAAATTGAAATCAAGACATGAAATTCTGAATTGGGAAGAATGATTAAATGATTAAATGTTTTTAAATTAATTAAATAATTAATTAATTACATGAAAAGTTTGCTCCTTGGAGTTTCTTGTTTCCGCTTTACATACACAGCCTCCCAGGGTTAGAAGACGAGGCGTGGTGAGCATGTTAGAGGATGAGAAATCTTCCGAGGCTTAAAACCAGAAAGCGATTGTGAAAGATGAAGCAAATTACAAACTCGAAGACGAGTCTTCTCTCGCCGAAATCATAAAAACTTGAGCCCCCATTATTCCATCAACGCCATTAACCGGCTAGTCCGTCTGGAATGTTCTGGCCAGCTGGGTTATGCCATAGAACACGACCTGTGAGGCAGCCGCACGTTCGGTCCATTGTGCAGTGAAGCTACTGGACAAATTGGTCTCTGTGCAGTCGTACGTATAATCCGATGCAGTGAAGAAACGGATATGCTGGTCACCGGTGGGATGGAGTTTAGACTCCTGTGAAAACCGGACTTCTTTTTCTATTGGTTAAACCCTCTCACGTGACCGGACACTATCCTCATTATTTCCCCGTTGGCATGCGTACTACCAATGAGTCCAGATTTTATAAAGTTTGAAATTCACGCTACACCCACGTCACTAAACAGTTGTCGTTCATGTCTTCTAATTCAAATGGCTTACTTCAGCCGATATTGGCCTAGACTCGAGTCGAGATGTTGCACTAACATTGCAAAATACTGTTGTCACGAAAAGGGTTTGATAAACTTTACATGTCCGGAGTTTTTGCTCTCCAGATAATTGAACAGTGACCACTCGGGAAAATGGGCCAACATTTGTTTTTTTTATGTCAAGTCAACACGTTCATCCGGCTCCTTGTTGTGATGAAGAGTCTACTCTGTTTCCAAATACATATTAAGTGGAAATTGCCGTTTGTGAATGTCTGATATTGCGCCAAACAGGCGCCAAATCACAATTATGAATTTAGATAAGGTGACCGTGTGTGTTTGAGTTGATTGTCTGCAAAGCGGTCGTTTACCCGCGACCCGAATAAGACTAATCCTCGTAAAAATAATAACTATCAATGCTAACGACAACATATATTTTTCAAAGTAATGACAAACCATGGTATTTTGGTTGGTCGGTTATTCAACACAATGTCAACGCCAAAACAACTTTGTGTACATATTATTAAAACAACGTCTTGGAAATTACGTTGAATAAACGGTAGTATTCCGACGTCATGATCTCAAATCTACCAACATAATTATAACGTTGGAACAACGTCGTATGCCTGCCTGGTAGTTGCAGTGGCAGTCGTTCGTTTAGTTAATTTATGTAAAAAAAAAATGTAAAAAACATATGTATGGTAGAATAATTACCACTCGAATTCGTCGTGCCAAATGAATTAGTTAATTTGTCGTCAGAATGTAAATTATTTTACTCCGATTGTATTTGCCAAATTAAATTATGATATAAGTTATGATATGTAATAACAAGTATCCATATACTTGTCAGAGGTCTTGTTTTAAGGTTGGTATGTTTGTAAAAATAAGATTTCACACTGCGACTAAGAAACAATGTATTTAGTGCCAAGTAACAATGGAATTATATTGTTAGTGCATCGTTTTTCTTTCGTTAGATGTTCATTGTGCTGTATATAATTTCCAACTGTTTTCTTTGCATTGTTTTGCAGAACATAACCAATTTCACAATTCTGCTCAGCACAGAATTCCGCGCTAACAGCGCTGGCAGAAAATAATGCGCTAACTCTTCAAGCACTGAATCAGTAGTTACGATTATTACAAGCCCAAATTCCTCGCTAACCCAGTGGAATTAATTTAACTGTAAGCATGAGATTCTCTGCTACACTAAGCATGGATTTTTCGCGAACGCTAAGCCGTTGAAATTAGGCCCTTATTTCTACAGTCGTGATCGGGTTTCTTTTTGATGATAAAATAAGATATAATTTTGCGCACTCCCCAGATACAAAAAAAACATATTTTCTCCTCCAAATTACCCAAGATGCCTCCACGTGTGTATACAACTATTCATATCGGGTGAATATATCGTGGTATGTATTATTAGAGTTTTTCGCGAATCCCCAGCCCCCCGGCCCTTTTTTTTGACAGCGAGTTGAATAAATAAATAATTGCTTTTAGGATCCGGTATTTGTGTCTTTCTATATTTCCCCAGGTTGTCTTGTGTTATCGCAGGGGAAATTCGTTTCTGACCCCTCAGCCAAGGAACTTGTGTACATTATTATCTCATTCCTACTTATGAAACCGAGTTTATTGACGATGAACCAACGAAGAAGATATACCAAAACCCAGGGGCTTAGGGGGTTTCTATAACCAGGTTAATATATTGTAGTTGGCCTAAATGAAATGTCAACATTTGTTGTTTAATCTGACTTTGTTTAAAGGGTTATCGAGTTGCGCAATGTAATCGGTGATTATGTAATCAATTTCTTGCCGATTTTGGTCAAATTTGACCATGCTTGATATCTGTTTAACATAGACTGTAAAAACGACGTTTAGCTTGTACACACATTGGAAACGTGTTTGCAGTTAACACATTTAGGGGTGTGTTTAAATGCTAAACGCTTATCCCTTTTAACTAAACGTGTTTAGCTTTTTGACAGGTGTTTAGATATTTACTATTAACGTTTAGGAAAGTGTTTAAATGCTAAACGCGTATACATTTTAAAGCTAAACGTTGTTTTTACAGTGTAGTTCGTAAAGCTCTTTTTTTTTTGAGGGGGGGGGGGGGGGGCACCTATACAGAGCCTAAATTTTCAGAAAACTTCTAGCAATTTCATGAAAATGCTGTACGGTGCTTTATCGAGTCAACATCTCTCTAATTCAAACAGATAGTGTGGGAGTTGGTTTTTGAACCCCTGTTTAGTGTACCTAAAGGCCGTTGACTTTACACACACAATTGGAGAGCGAGGCAAAACAAGGGTTAATTTCTCGTTGAGTTGCAAAGGAAACAATTCCTCGGGGACTGACTGGCATGACAATGAGATTCTCAATTTGGTTGACGTTTTTCCGCCTCCAAGACACACGAGACCGAATTTATTCCGGAGGCCGTTGGACATTGAACCCGCGCAAGACAAATCCGCTGCATCTTCCCTCTATACAGGTTTTCCTAAAAGAAATATCAATTTTAATATCCGTATATTATCGCAAAACTACTAGATATTTCAGGTGAAAATACATGTCCATGGAAAGGGAGAATGCTCTTTGTCCAAATGTATGTCATTGCCAATGAAGACTTAACAAACAAGTTAGGAAGGGTATAAAATCGGCACCGTGACAAGATGTTTACTTGAAGGGCAACGCTCACGCGATGTTTTTAAGGACAAAGTGTAGCCACTTGGGGCACAGCACCTTACACTTGTCAGGTTCGAGTGTACCACAACAAAAAAGTGATTAGACAAATTGATTCGTCAACCCCGTCTCATCGTGTATTTTTCCAATGTTTTCAAATAGCAAAATATGTAAAAACAACTTGTCACAGTGATGATTTTAGTGCCGAGTTTAATAGCTGTGTTGTTTGTTCAATCATCCATGACAATGACATACCATTGGACAGAGAACATTTTACCCTTTGCGGACATTTTGATTTGTTTTTTAAAATATCCAGTATTTTTGCGATAAAAATGGGTATTAAGGACAATAAATGTTCACATATTGCTGTTTGTGAAGACGTTGTGTGGACTTGGCGCCCACGTCCACGCAAGATTTTCTCTCTCTGAAAAACAGCTTAATAGGCAAAACGGGGTTATCACGATAACAAATTCAGGTTGAAAGAATGTTAACGATGCGAGTAAAAATAAATAGGATATTTTCTAATTAGTTTCTAGTTCCCAGAGTTTGAAGCGTTTTTGTGGATGAAAATTAAAATATGGTGTAGGACCTAAACTTATGTGGAAAACAAAACGAATAGCAGGCACAAATGTCCAGTATAATTCCAACTTTATTTCAACTAGTGTTATCACTGTCAGAGTTGCAGAGGTCAACCAATAAAAGTCAGTTTTTACAAGTTTGAAATAACACAATACGCCTTTATCATTACATTTTACATTTTTATAATATAATATTCAGATCATAAATTGAACTCGTCCTTAAGTTTTCAAAAAAAATGAGACCAACTGTGCACTGTTCAAGCGGTAGAGGGCGTCGCAAGCGCAAAAGAAATACATTCTAAAATGATACTGGCCCTTACTGTTTGCATACAAAATGATGTTAAAAATTCCTTAATTAATAATTTATTAGGCCATTTCAAAATGTTTTAAATCTCTCAATTAATTAGTAAAAATACTGTTATTCATATCACTGCCTCACTGGTTTCCCGGCAAGCCTTGCATATACGTATATGTTCCAGCATATGAGACGTCCGGTAACCAGTGAATTAGACAGGTACCTTGAATACCATGAGTGTCTGATGTGCTACTCGCATCTGGATACCCGACGCAAATTATATTCGACAAGCCGCGGACATTTCTTATTCGGTTTGGAATATCTTTTCATTTTCCAATTAAAATATATTGGCTGTCTTGCAACAAGCTGAGTGATTCATATTCTGTTGTATGTTGTAAATTAACAACCATTGTGGAATGGCTGCATTTTATAATACAACTATACGAAGACTTTTATTATTAATTTAAACCTTTGGTGTTGGTCTTGATTCAACTTAAAATACAATTTACTTACTTTAATACTTTTTATCTAGAATGTTAATAAACCAGTTTGGTATTTCGATAAAGCAGTCCAGGTCAAAGGTTGTTTTTAAAAGAATAAAACTGCTGATGTTGATGTCGCGCAAACGTCCATTCTAACGCGTATTAATTATCCCGAATGACCCCTGACCTACACCATTTTGCACATGCGCAATGAAACACCGGAATGGCGTATTGATCTGCAGATACAAGTATGAAATGCAAATTAAGAGCAGATTGGCCACTTTTAGTTCCTATAGCTACAAAAAAGCGACTCGAATGAAGGCTGTCTCGTCTCGTGAATATTCATGCTACGTTTGATATATATGGCGAGTCACGTGGTTCGGTGGACTTATTTAGACTAAGTTCCCGCAGTCTTCTCATAGCACTCTGCAAATACTCTAACGGGAAGGGGCGGGGCTCAGCTGTAAAGGGGAGGAGAGAATAGAAATAGTGGGTTGAGAACCTATCGGTGTCAATGCACATCGTTGGTTTTTCCCCGAGCTTAACAACATCTTGTGCGTCATTGTTTTCGCCAAATGACTAAATGAAGTGATTTTTATCACTTTTGCCATTTTAAATCAACATTCACAACTCAACCGAAACAACGCACATCGTGGGACACAGCGCCAGACTCACACATTGGTTCCCAACCCTCATTTTAAAATTTGATCGAGACAAATTCAACCTCCCCCCCCCCCCCCCCCCCGGGTCCACCTCTTTCTGCGGCAGCGTCCCGTCTTAATTCTGAAAGTTAAATTGTGTCCGAATTACTTGGTGGCGGCTTGATATTATTACGCACGAGTCTATAGTGGCGTCAAGCGGCAACCAATGCCAAGTTCGATCAAGGAACTATAGTTAACTAGTGGTTAGTTCGTGATGTCATTAGGACATGCGCACTGAAGTTGAAGTGCGAACGACTCTAGTCGAACTATCGATAACTGCCAAACTGGTCCTCTCTGTACTGTGCTATTAAAGCGGCTATTGGTTACCATCGATGCGACCAACCGCGGTAGGCTGGTCGTGAATAGTCGACTAGACTAGTCCAACCATCGTCGACTAGCCTGAATTCAATCAGAGTTAGTTAAACTATAGTTAACTATAGTCCTTGATCGAACTTGGCCTAAGTAATTCGGACACGGCCTTTAACTCACCGGTGTATCGCTCTAATAAAGCTATATCTTGATCGGATGTGTCTTGATCCAAGGAGACTTTCCCCAGCATTGGACGAAACTGGGATAAAAAAGGGGAAATTCCTTTCACAAAGATGCCGAGCAAACTGACAAATACAGGCACAGTATTATATTTGTATTGGAAACGAAAAAACCCTGAAAAGCTAAATGATCCATTATGCCTAAAACCTAACCCCTAGACCATTTTGGCTATAGAACCATCCTGAATCCTGCAATAATAATAATAATAATAAAAAAATAAAAACAAACGTGGGCATATTTTGTTTTATTCAAAATTGAATAACTTTTTGGGTTGCTATAGAAAAGCAGTATTTCAACTCAGAAATAGTCAGAAGGGAGAAAGTTTACAGGAATACAAACATTTGCAAACAAAAGAAGTAGAAAACATCAATGCATATTTAAGACGCCGGAGCCTCAAGAAAAACCTTGCAAAAAAAGGCCAAAACGGAAAATAACTGCTAGGAAATAAAAAAAATAAGAAATCGCACTGAACAACGCAAACCACAACAGCAAATAAAACAAACACTCTCTCGAAGGGTTTTTTTCTTCCTGTTTTTAACATTAAAAATGGTTAGGGTAAGAAACGAATCAATAAAACGTACTGTGTACATGTACAGTGTATATCTAAATATAAATGTACATATTACACATCTGGCTCCGACCGCACTATAATCTAATTTCCCCCTCCATACAAGGACAATTATTGTTAATTCACAGTTCTCTTATTCAAGTAAAACAAATAATAATAATAATACACCTGCTATCTATCGTATAGCGGTTTTCCGTGTGATTAAAAATGGCTGCTCTCGGATTTTATTTACATGATCATAATGTTCTGAAACTATCATATTTTACACGTGTCATTTATATTTTGGTTTTAGGATGATATAGTTTCGCTGTTGTTTTACCGAATTGTACGATATTATTATATCAAAAGCTACATTCTGACAGTAAATCAGAAATTAAAATTATGTAATGATACGCTACCCAGAATGCCGTGCGTTTCCTTCACTAAAATCTGTAAAGCTGCGTTTCGAGCAAAAAACAACCGAGGACCAGTATGTTTGCTGCCACCAAGCGTTTCAAAGGTCTCCAATCGCACAAATCGAGTTGCACTCAAGTAAAGGCGTACACCTATCTAAAAAAAATCTAAAAAATTGTCAACTTCATTCAAATTTTGGACGGTCCCCCGTTTTATTCTGTTGAAATTAGACTTTAATCGAAAACACTCCTACATTTTAAAAATGTATTTAAATGTATTTATTTATTTATTTATTTATTATGTGGTTTTTGGGGAGACTGTTTTTGTCTTACCGGCAAAGGAACAGTAGATTTTTTCACCGGCAAGACTAGGACACTTCCACCGGAGCTTCCCCGTCCACACCGCAGCAGGCACACGTAGGTTATGTTGCCTTCGGCGTTGCAATCGCATGCTGAGTAGAGATGGATGACATACAAAGTGTAAACTTAAAAAAAGATCTATTGTGCTACAGCACAGAAAACTTGATTTCATTTAATTGTTCGTTCAGCCAGTCGTCATTTTATTGTTCGTTCAGCCAGTCGTCAGTCGAGCATAGACGTAAATTCCCATGGCACACATGGGGTATAATTATATATCCAAACGTTTTGACAGGGGTGGGCCATTACCTAATCCCACCAACATTTTGTGGTGTGAATTAACACATTCTGAAACACTACATACGCTTTGGTGTAAGGTAAGATTATAAGTTTGCATATTATGTACCGTATCACGAACAGCTCCCCTTAATGGTGTCCATCAAACTCTATCAAGCCAGCCAGCCAGCTAGCCATAGCCAACCAGCCGGCTATAGCCAACCAGCCGGCTATAGCCAACCAGCCAGCTATAGCCAACCAGCCAGCTATAGCCAACCAGCCAGCTATAGCCATGGTCAGCTATAGACAGCCAGCCAGAGCCAACCAGCTAGCTATAGCCATGGTCAGTCAGCCAGCCAGCCAACCATAGCCAACCAGCTATAGCCATGGTCAGCTATAGCCAACCAACCAGCCAGCCAGCCAGCCAGCCAGCCAGCCAGCCAGCCAGCCAGCCAGCCAGCCAGCCAGCCAGCCAGCCAGCCAGCCAGCCAGCCAGCCAGCCAGCCAGCCAATCAGCCAGCCAATCAGTTGGCCACCAGCCGGCCACTGACGGGCAGTCAGGAATTCCGAGGACAATATACGTCCACTGCTCAAGTCCACGGTGTTTATGGTGTAGGTTTCACCATGCATACAATTCTGACGATTGCACCATAAATAAACACATGCACTTGTGGAAAACTCTTCCTGACCACATGAATAACACTGTCTTGTTTGTTGTTGATTTAGTCTGATTAAATTTTGAGACGAACTAATTAAAACGACAAAAGAGCGTCGCGCCGGCGCCTGTCTTTCGTCTACCACGGGAAACGGAACGAGGCAATTTTTAAATAAATTAAAAATCGGATAGAAATCAGTGAAAAGGAAAGAAAATTATAAGTTGTCATTAGTTTTTTGGTACATGTATCTAAAACTGATCATATCAGTTAAAAGAGATGACGTGTTTTACGAGACGTTTTTCAAAACCCCAGCCAGTTTAATTCGTACTTATGGTAGTTTAAAGGCATATAAGATACCATTTTCATTTTCGTTCCACCATAATTCTAAATACTACACCGTGTACGCAGAGTACCAAACATTGTGCACAACTACCGGTATTATTGATTACAAAACACGATTCTCACATAGGACTCTATACATTTCCAAAAAGCTTCAATTCACTGATCTATGGAGATCAGCCACATTATTTTCTTGATTTCGTCTAAAATTGACAGCAACTAGATAATTTCACAGGGTGGTTAGCACCAAGGAAACTTTTTGATGATAATTTGGTATAGGTTACTTAATATGTGAATATTGCACATTAATGGTCCCATGCCTGTAAACGTTGCAGTAACCTGCGTCGTTTTCACAACTAACTTCACAGCTTATTCTTGTCATGGTAAAATATGACGTCGATGATGAACATTTATTGCGTGCCCATGCAGCACGCGATATGAGACCGAGGGACCCCCCCCCCCCCCCCCCCCCTAGTCCCCTATATCTATACACTCTCTTAGACTAATGTTACCTAACGCACCCCCCTCCCCCTAAAAACCTCAACAGAATTCCAGAAAAAACGCAACATTTCGCAAGCACAATGACCATCACAAATATCTTGCTTCGGAGGGGAGGGGATTATGCAACGACGCACATACCCATCCCCTGGTCAGGAAGAGAAGGGGAGGGAAGAGGTGGGGGGGGGGGGGGTGTAACGGTAACGATGTTTTCTTGAGAGCAACAAGAAGGTAACTCGATCTGCTATTTGCATTTTCTGCCCGTGTGTATAAACAACCCAGCGAGACAATTTTGTTATAGTTTCTGAATCTGTTGTTATTTTAGTCGATACACGTGGTAATTTCTCTGCTTCGAGTTTCGTGAAGATAGAATTATTTTTTGTTTTACTTTGGCGATACAAAAATATATACTCCAAGGGTCTCAGTTTTGGCTGTATCCAAATCCAAACTATTGTTTGTTGCATTGAAGGTTGTTTTAACCTGGTCATTTTCCCCTCGAAAAAGAATAATATTGTCACTTTATTTGTTGTTTTACTCGACTTTTCGCAACAAAACCTAAAACACCTCGGACGGTTGTTAAACTGCACCCGTCGGGACTTGCTTTTAACTTGTTTTGTTTAAAGGGATCGTATACGTTTGGTAATTACTCAAAAAATTAATGGCAATAAAAACTTACTTGGTAAGAAGTACAGCAGCTTTGGATAGTATAATGCATTTTTTGAAACTTTTCACTTCGAAGTACTGCGGTTATGAAAAAAGATATCACTTTTTATCCCCAAAAATTCGAATCTGAGTGAGAAGCGTTACTGTAGTGACGTTTCTCAGATTGTGTATTTCAATGCAGATTATTCTTCCTGCGTGGACATAACCGCTCCAGATTTTCGGCAATATCTTAAAATTGCTACCACCTTTTGAAATGAAATTTTTACAGGCTAGTTTTATGGTATATATATCTATAACTATATAGGATTGAAACAAACAATGGGTTCCAATTACCAAACGTATACGATCCCTGTAATCATTCTTTGCTTCGTTATATAACATTGCTTATTTCAACACTCTCGTCCAAAACATTGATTTCAAACATTGCTTTAAAGTTTACTTAGCCTATGCTACCACTAAGGCCAGTAAAGTCGTACGTTAATTTGTATTATATTTGATTTATTGACATTGGTTGACATTGATTTCGTATACTTTTGTCAATAAATATTTAATTAAATTGAAATATTGCAATCGTAATTTATTGTACCGTTAATGGTTAGTTTCAGATTAAAGTATAAGTCGCCATGTACAATATATTGCGTGTGTGCACTGCAGTTGATATAGTCAAATTAGCGTTTTGATGAAACTATAGGGTATATTTTGCTGACTTAACCGATGAAGAAGGAGATGGGAAGTTTAATTACCATAAACTCCAAGCGTGAAATGACATAACCTAACTTACCTCTTCTTCGCTGGCAATGCGATAATCGCAGCGTCATTAGGACCAGGCAGCCGACCAAGAAAAAGCGGAATCGTTGCGGGGCCATCGCTGCGTCAGCACGGGGAGTCAACTTGCCGATTCGCGGTGGGTTGATAAACGTCTTTGCCGGGCGTGCAGTGGTCCGTGCGCGTGCACTGCTATCCCGTGTATGAATAATGAGAACTGTGTTTCCGGGAGTAACGGCTTGTTTCTAATTTGAGTCTCAATTACAATGTGAGTTTTCAAGAGTGATACCCTTCGGATAATCGGGTTTATAAAGCATCTGCACAATCGCGTGGGATGGCGTATAATCGTCGATTTCCGTCCTGCCGTCACTAGTCTTCTTGTTTACGTTGCTTTAATATTCATTGTGATTTTGTTCATCTACTTGTTCAAACAAGTGGGACCTATCTGTGTCGACACTGGGATTTTTACATATGGTTTAAAAAGATTATTCCTGAATACATGAGACACTGTTTAGTCATTCCTATTTGTCTACACTGTACAAGAAAAAAATGCAATATTTACCCAAAGAAGATCGAATTATAAACTGCGTATACAGTGTGTCAAAAAAACAAAAAAAGCTACAAATTATAACGGAATACATCACACAGAATGTATAACTAACATCGATACTATATAAATATTGTTTCAAAGATACTGGTTTCCACTTTAAAATGAGACATCAAACGTCAAAATCTGACAATTATGTTGGACAGAGTTATGAATAAATTTCCAAAAGTAGTCAAATTGGCAAAGATATTTACCACTTTTTGGATAGGTGTTTTTACTCAACATTTTATTATAGTGCAGTGGCGTACGTTATTGTAACTTTATCGTTTTTTGCAAATAATAGTTTAGAAACTGTACTTTTTATAGAGAGACGTGTCAATCCTAAGGCCGTATTCCGAACCCCAGGTTGATTCTTTATCAGGCTCTATCACTATCTGAACTGCATAATTGAGCCACGTACGAAGATAGGGTTTGAAAAACGGCTTTGGTCACTAGCGCAAGCATTTCAAGTGTTAAAGCGCCCTCATCGGCAGCTGATGACAGAAGACCGTGTGGTACTTTTTGTTATTTCGGTAAGCAAAATTATAGTAAATTTCATCATTTCTTTTTACATTTCAAAGATTTAAACCTAGCCTAATGGTAAGATAATATTAACAGTTAAATAGGGAAGCGGGGCCGGGGGGGGGGGGGGGGGGGATGCAAAATGCAAAAGTACAAATAAAATGTGAATTATGAGTATAAAATAATGTTTATGAACCGCAAAAAAAGAACAAGACGGGTAATCGGCCTAGTTTAAATTTATTGATACATGTTTATAAATTCACTCAAATTCCAGGATCCAGGTTCAGCATGTCATAATGCCGCAGAGACGTCGGAAGAATCGGAACAAGAAATCACAGTCCCACAACATAGACTCAAAGGAAAGATTAAACAAGAACAACAACAATGATGGTTGGCAGAGGTCAAAGTTGAAAGGTCGCAACAGTCGAACCACTTTGCTATTGGCCTGTGAGAAAGGTATGAAGTCTGAGATTGAGGAGGAGATGATAGATAAGGTGTTTCATGGTAATATGCGCCATTTTGTTCACAGGGGAAAAATAAAACGCGTTTCTAGACGCGCCCACATTTTGAAATGGATGCATGATGACTTGGAAGCACGCAAGTTTATGTAGCTGGATTCGTCTCTGGCTTCAAGATGAAACCGTGTTGCTTTAACCTCTTTTCTTTCTCTATTTATATGCTTGATACAGACGTAACGCTTGACACTTATGCAGATAACGCCAGCAGTCGAGCATTGGCTTCTCGAATCAGTAAAGCCACTGCAATTTCCATCAACAGAGAACGTAAGTTAAAATTGTTTGGAGTTATTACCATTACCAAAGATTTGTTTTTATAAATCATGTCTACTCGAACGTCCGTGGGCTCGTAAGGAAAAAGAGGGTTAATAGTTTTGAATCCATGCACTGTCTGCAGGGTATGCCCTTGGGCAATCCACTTTACCTCAACTTTTCTTAATTTAGGAGATAATGGGTTCTAAAAACGAAGATAAACGGTTCTTTGTGGGGTTTTCTTTTTTGTCAACACAACAGTTAAACGAATCGAGAGTGCCAGCGCCATCCTGGCAGCTCAGGAGGAAGAAGAAATCGTCGATGATTGGTACGAGAGGGCGCTCTCCGACGAGGAGAAAGCCGGGATCAAAGACATCTTAGAAGATCTAGGAGGAGAGGCAAAAGAGGAGGATGCTGAGATACAGAAGATGATTGGGGAGCTGATGAAAAAAGGTCACACAGTGCTCCCCGAAAAAAGTACATTTTTGTACTTTTTGGGCTACGAAAAATTTTTTTTTTTACTGTAGCAAATTAGCCTTTGACATATGACTAGAGGTCCCCTACCCCCCCCCCCCCCCCCCCAAATAAAGTTTGTCCCCACCATTCTGTTTGTCTCATTGACTAATTGCTTGACTTTTGTTTTGCCTGTATAATAATAATAATAATAATAATGGTCCTTAATCCTCCAAAACCATCAGATATTTCTTGAATTTGGTTAAGTGGATAAGTGACCCTAAGTGACTGAATGCGAAGATGCCAACATATAGGTCTGACTAGCTTAATTGGTAGAGCACCGGAACGGCAATTGAGAGGTGGCAGGTTCAACCCTGCTCTCGTCAATTGTTTTGTTTATTCGAATTGCTTGCCTCTTTCTGTGGTTTCCTTAGCATGAAATGAAAGAATATTTCTAACAACCTCCCCCCCCCCCCTCCTTCCCGAAAGGATGCCAGTCGATCGCAGGCCACCTTCTACCTAAAGCAGGTGCTTATTTACTTCCAGGTGGAGAGAGGAACGTTGGGGTGAAGTGGCTTGCCTAAGGACACAATAAACCTGATCCTCCGATCATGGGTCGCGAACCCCAACCACAAGGCCACATTTTACTCTAATCAAAGATTGTTGTCAATGTTATTTTATGGTCAGGCAAGATGTCGAGTTCCAACTACACCGGCTCCTATGTCTATCCTTCCGTCATCTGGTACCTCGTCTCATCCTTCATTTATCCTGAGGACGTGGCAACATTCGCCAGTCTGTGCCGAGACACATACGCGTTGACTAACACCGCTGCTTTCTGGAGGAAACTGTACTTCAGGTCTGTTAAATTGTTTAGGGTTGGCAGCTTTTCTGAAATTGGGTTAAAAAAACCATGAAACCAGGGAGGAACTGAAGACTCATCAATGATACTGTCTGAAACGTTGATTTCCCTCCAGTTCTTTACAGAACCACACAAGTCACAAAGATAATTTATTATTATTATATATTTTTAGTAATGAAACCAAGGATCATCTCTCAAAAGTGCCCTCGGCACTGTAGCTCGTAAGCCTGAAGAAACCTGTAGACAGAAGACAATGATGAGAAGAAGGTACAGTTTTAGAGGTGGGAGGAAAACCCCAGAAGAATATCCTGGAGGAAAACCCACGGAGTCAGGCAGGGACTGAAAACCCAATCCACATTATTGGCCCAGGCCGGATTCGAACCCGGGTCATAGTGGTGGAAGGCGAGGAAAGAACCGCTACGCCAACCTGACTCCCCGATACTACATGGTGCTACCGCAAACAAGTTATCTTATTGCCTTTTCACCATGCAAACCTTAAAATCTCATCAGATATTACAGCACCAACACAGCCGTCAGTCTTCCGAAACAACTGTACCCTACGAGCATCCAACGCACCTTCGGTCTGCGCTCGTTGGTCATACGCTCTCTTCAGATCCTCTACCCTCCCTTCGTTGGACGCAATGCTGCTAAGATGACCGGTCTCTTTAACAGCGAGAGTCTGGCGACTCTAGAAGGCAGGGTGTTTATGTACCACGTCAGCAAGCGCAAGGCAGGGAACCACATCTACTACCTGAAGTTTCAACAAAGTTGGTCCGTACCATTCTGTTTGTCTCATTGACCAATTGCTTGACTTTTGTTTTGCCTGTTTTTTAATAGTTTAATAATAATTATCTTCAATCCTCTAAAACCATCAGTTATTTCTTGAAATTGTTAAGTGGAAAAGTGGGAATTTATATTCTATGCTTCTACTCATGTGGAGTGTCGTGGCCGGGCGGTTAAGAACTTGGTTTTCTGTTCCGCAGAGCGTGGTTTCGAGTCCCGGTGTCGACACGTGTGTCCTTAAGCAAGGCAATTAAACCACTATTGCTTCGTCCTTCGGATGGGACGTAAAGCTGTAGGTCCCGTGCGTTGTGTAATGCCTGTAAAAGAACCCAGTAACACTCTTCGCTAAGAGAAGGGGTTCGCCCCGGTGTTCCTGGCAGCGCCTCGGAATAGGCAACTAGATAGATGGCGCTTTACAAATGCATTGATTGATTGATTGATTGATTGATTGATTGATACTCAGTTTTTCATTTAATGTTACTCATTTATTGACTCATTTCGACTTAAATGTGTGATAAATGGAAGCACCCTTACATCAATCCTTGAAAATCTTTCAACAATCGGTTGTAAGTTTCAGGATTCAGGAACAACTTCTCCGCAATGAAGCGATAGTCGCTATTCAAAGTGTCCAGGACAAATGTAGAATTTCTTCAGACAAAATGAAGGATTCTACCTGTACTTTGTCCAGAACTCGTTTCCAATCGAGATGGACCGTAAGCATCCTTTAAGATGATACCATATGACGGTGTCCATCAAGCTCATAATTTTGAAAAACTACTTACAATTGTTTATTTTCGTAACAGGTTGATTGACAATGCTTCACCGAAGGTTTTTGAGGCATTAAACCGCGATCCTGACATTCAGTTTAACAAACACAGCGGTCAGTGCATACTGATGGCCATCTGTACTCAGTCCCACCACCTGGAACCAGAGAGGATTATGGGTAAAGAACTCGTGACTGCCTCCGTAAACCTCGGTTCCGGCATGTCATACAGCAAACTGAAATTGGAGTTCCAGGAACCGACACCGATGGCGGTGAGGGGACTACAGAGAAATCGCGGACATCTGGATCAAAGGCACGAGAAGACATCGGTGGTGTTGGATCCGGTCATCTGCGTGAGGGTTTTTCACTGGTGGCACCCGCACTTCCACGAGGAGTTTGGAACATGCGAGGGCGCTGTTTCCAGGCACAATTTGAACATTTGGAATGGACATAACTAAGGGATTTCAGGTAGGACGCGACAGGTTGCCATTCTTGTTGTTGGCTCGATTTATCATTTTCGTCTGGCCATGATTTGGCCAGATTTTGGTATCTGGACATTATGCAAGGCCATGAGAAAGCCCTATAAAAAGTCTTACCCCTGATTACATTAATTAAGGGTCAAATTTGTTGAGTTCCTGTTATATCTGAATAATTTTAAAAAAATAGCACACATTATTAGACGCCTTCTATCTCAAAGAGTGATTACAAAAAAAACAAAATACCTACAAAACAAACTAAAGTTTGAGGTCAATTTTAGTGACACTTGCATAGGAAATTACTAGGATGGTGTAGTGAAAGTCCCGGGAGGACTTGGCCGTTAAAAATCAAATATTTTATTCCCAAACGATATCCGGATTGAGCGCCCTCTGCAATTCTTTTGATATACGCATGCTTTATAACTCTATTAATCCATGGAGCTCCAATGGCCTTTTTTGTCCGTTTTTATTTTTACTTAATTTGTGGCCTAGGAGGATTTCTTTTAAAAAGGAAAATCTTTTTTCATTTCTACTTTTCTTTGAAATCTCATAGTAAGCACCCAACTCTGTCTTTGCTTTCATTTTCGTTCAATCAATAGTTGCCTCGCTACAACAAGGAAATTCTATTTTTTATTTGTATATTTTGGTTAGGATGGCATAAATTAAAACAAATCATGAACAAAAGAGTCAATTTAAAACATGGCTGTAGTGGTTTTTATTTACTTAAAAATGTAGTGTTGATTAAGTACATCAATAACATCCACTTAGTGTTTTCTTTATACATTTGTGTCCTGACTGGGCCTATTTAATCAATGGCAATAAATGTGTTCTTCGAAAGAGAAGCATTAAAAAAAGACGTGTAATGACTTATAAATCATGTTGATTTAAAATTCCATTTAACCAGCGCCGGACGACGAATATAAATGCAAAGTTTTCTCCAGATTCAAAACAGATGACGCATAAACAAGCCACGAGCAAGGCTGAAAATGCTTCCCAGTACTGGCGGCCTGAACCTGCTTCGGATCGAGTTTCGTTAAAAATAATGGTGCGAACTGGTTAAGCGTATACCCAGCACGATATGTGGCAGAGGGGTACCCCCTCTTATCTCTATACGTGCTTAACCCTTTTGTAACCTAACCCACCCCCCCTTGAAACCTAAAAGAGATTCCGGGAACACAATGGTCAAGGTTTTCTCTGCCACATATCGTGCTTCATATGGTTAACCGTGGATAACAATTGACCATGTTCACAGATAGTGGGAACAAAAAAGAGGTCTGGCCTCAACAAAGATCGTTGCACATTAAGAAGCAAGCAATTTACAGCAAGAAAGCGTTTCTCAGAAACTTGTGGGGAACGTTTTTTAACTTCACATGCACGATGAAAGCCCACCTTAATCATACAATGCTCGGGCATACATGATGTCATAGTGGACATCACTATTTTGTTTTACTACAAACTACATGTAAATATAAGGTGTTTTATGCTCTACTAACAAACACCACCTGTATACTTTCCGTGTTTACACTAGTCTAAAAGTTCACATGACAATCTGCAATTAAGAATAAAAAACAAAACCAAATATATATACATGTACAGAACATCCTTTAAAAAAAAGGTGAGGAAATGTAATAAAGATATTACTTGAAACAAAATCCGAGTGTACTCTTTAGAAAACTAACAGGCACAAGTTCCCATTCAACATAACGAAAACAAGAGGATTCCTAGGGGTTACTATAACAATTAGACTTAAATCACCTTAATCGGTTTATCCCCATTTTGAAAATTGTTGTTTCGTGCAGTTGTCATGGGGGATTTTCTAAGTGTCACGTCCCAAGAAATTTGATTTGTTTTTCCCCTCACTCAATTTACAACCCCCACTGACAGAATGGATGCTCCTGGATCTATTCTTTTTTGGAAATCCTTACACATTCAACCACCCCCCAAAAGAATGGATTGCTCTAGGTCCTTTTCCAAACCCCAGCTTAATGCAGTTTGGCAATGGTGACTTAGCCCCCTAAGCCTGGGTTTAGAAAATGGCTCTATTCTGCTGGCACATCAACCTCCTTCTCGTCGCCGTTGTGATGGTCAGTGACTTGTTCTCGGTCTTCGTCCTTTTTGTGGTCAGGTGACTGCGATCTGCTGCGGCCGTGGCTTGAGGAGCGCGATCTGGACTTTGACCGCGACCTGGAAAAAGAAAACCCATGCCAAAAATATGCAGTTTAAGATAACTATGCATTGTTTTTTTCCTTTATTTTCTGCCCTTAGTGTATATGAGAAGGCGCCCTTCACCTGTCCTTGCGGTCTCTAGAACTGCTACGAGATCTGCGGCCGTGGGAGCTAGATCGGGACCGTCGTTCGTGTGAGCGGGAACGACGCTCATGGGAGCGGGATCGGCCACGTCGATCTCTGGACCGGGAATGTGAACGACGGCTGGAACGGTGTCTGAAACAAACAATGAGAACAATATTATGGGTTATTGATTGCATCTCTGAATCTACAGTTGTTTGATGGATAGAATGCCATCACATGTATTGGAATTTCCTTGTGAGATTTAGGGGAGGCTGGCCTAGTCGCTAGGGTTGATGAGTAAATGATCAGAGGGTCAGGGATTCAAATTCAGCTGCTGGCCAATTGTGTGTCCTTGAGCAAGCCACTTTACCACAACTTGCCTCTCTCCACCCGAGGTTGGGGCAATAGTCACGTCACCACTGAGCAAATAATATGATTTGAGGATAGAGAATGAATCCAACTTTTACATGGTGGAAATTGGCGGAATTATGGATGGTTTCTAGCCAAATGAGCTGAGCGATTAGGGTTAAAATATAAGAAGAAAAAAAGAAGAAAACCTACGATCTCTTTTCGATGCTACGGCTTCTTGATCTGCTGTATCGGTCCCTGCGGGTCGGGGAACCGTACCTGAAGGCCAAACACAGTAACAGATGTTAATGTTTTTGACTCGGATGCAACTTTTCCCTTCTGATCCCATATATCATTGGTTTCTTAAATCCAAATGGGAATATATGCACGTCTACTACTTGCATATGTATACGAAGAACTGTGTACGTCACATTGGTACAGTGTAGAGTTGAACCTTAATACAACATCCTTCTTAAAAACAAGGACAAATTTGGCTGTCTTTTTTTCTTTTCTTTTTCATTACTGATAATACAAGGTGCCTGTTATAACAAGGTAATTTGTCAAGTTCCAAGGACCTTGCTATGAAGGTGTTGGACTGTAGCTATACAAAGCGTTTCAGTGTCGCGTCACAATACGATTTTCAATTTGTTTTCAAAAAAGCAAGACAAAAGTAGGAGTTTTAGAGCAAAATGAGATGGCTTGCATACTGTTCAGCAACTAAACTCCCTCCCTTTTTTTTTTTTTGGGGGGGGGGGGAAAGTTGCGTCATCATTTTCATAATAGCAAAACTATTTAGCATCAACTGTGGGACATGTATTGGGAGCCAAAGAGACAAAAACAGCAAACTGAAAATCAGAATTTAATTCTTAAAACTACATGTACCCTCGTACGTTGCTCTGTGCAACTCTAAACGGACGATTTGACGCAGCGCTACTGAAAAATGAGCATCTACCTGGCAGTAAAACTATTGATTTAAACTAAACCATACTCTGTATGCCAGCAAGGTTGTCAGTGGGAAATGCAGAAGTGTTAGTAAATATCGAACACAAATTAAACAATCTCTCTTAACCAGTTCGCGTTGGAGGACGTGTATACACGCACATTTTGTCCGACTGATAAACGCGCCATTAGCAAGGCCGGAAATATCTGTCAGCGACCAGCTGGCATGTGCTGCTTATGGGGTGGATGTTCGTGAAAAATAATCCCGCACCTGGATCCGTTAAAAAATGGCGCGAACTGGTTAATCGAAAGAAGAAAAAAAATCCTTAAATTTGACACTTGCTAAAACACCAACTGAAAGGAGTACATCCTTGTGTTTTTCTGTGGGCTTGCTTCAAATTCAAGACTTATTTTAAACACAAAATCACTAACCACCACCACAGCTAGGCAAAGGAGCAAGGTTTTTGAAGCGTT
The DNA here is from genome assembly GCA_037893245.1 of Crossaster papposus. NCBI lineage: Eukaryota > Metazoa > Echinodermata > Asteroidea > Velatida > Solasteridae > Crossaster > Crossaster papposus. The sequence continues at coordinate 469,138 of JBAIAA010000465.1, forward strand.
TGCTGTCGACAACAGCGAAGAGCGGCTGAAAAGAGCGCCGCGTCGGTAAATTCCGATGTTTATGAACCAAATTGGGGAGATTTTCTCCAAAATCCGCAAACGGTGTTGGGCGTTGTGTTGGGATGGTTTGGATGTCAGAAAAACAGCCAAATTGCGTTGTCGCAGCGTTGCGATCGACCTTGCCAGCAGCAATGCATGCTGGGAAGACGCGTTGGGTTGTTGTGGTGTTGTTGGTTGTTGTTGGTGGTTGTTAAGGTCAGAGGAGAAGACTGGGTGCTGATTGGACAAGAGTGGTCACATGGCGGTGAGAATGAGAGATGATTGGTTGAGGTGACAATATCATTATCCTGTGGGGGTCAGCAGATCGGATCAAAAATAGGCCACGATTTAATATTAAAACTGGAAGACATGACTTTTATACTAAAGGAAAAAAGGTGGTTAGGAATAGGAAGTAAAGTACATTCAGTGTATTTTCATACATAAAAAAACATATTTTGTTCAATTAATAAATCTTTAATCGGACAAACTTTTTTCATAAAAAAAATACGTACAAAATAAAGTCAAAAGCAGGCTCTATATGAAACTCAAACGGCATTTAAAATCCATTATTTTGAAAAATGTCTTAACTCCAGCAAAACAATTGTAAAAAAATGCAATATTTTTGTATCAAATGCAAAGAATAACAAGAAAATCAGCTGATTGTATACATGAGTTGTTTCCCTTCAAAAGAACTTTGGGTTTTAGGTCTTACAATCCTGTAGTACAAAGCTAGAGACAAATTATTTGATTTGGTCTTACCTTCCTCCGCCGCTGTAGCGAGATCGGATCGAGGGTGGGGGTGGACCGTCTCGCCGGGAACGTCTCTCCGACTGCCGCCCCTTTGCCAACTCTACTCGGACACGCCTCCCACAAACTTTCCTGGATAGCAAAGAGAATAACTCTTTGATACTAAACCAAGCAAGGCTTAATACACAACAATTGTGAGATCAAATCGGATCAAACCCCTTCTTAAGACATGAATCAGGGTAAGCAGGCTTTCATGAAGGATCAACATTTTCAAAAAAGGCAGGACGAAAGCAGGGCATTGGAAAACGGAATTTGGATAAAAGTAGAATTTTTAGGTTTTGAGGAGTTTTTGGTAATACCCATGTCCGTCCGAGGCATATATAAGCCACACTTGGCATGTTCTGTAGTACAACAATTGTGCTCTGTCTGTATCTAAAGCTCTCAGACAGTAAGTTCTTCTGCGTTCAAGTCCTTTGTGTTACGACATTGTGAAAAATGAGATTTACTGTTTCAGAGTTGTGGGACAAAAGAGTTGAAAACTCAATGATCGAATGCTAAATTATTTGAAAATGTCCAGCCCTGAGGGTTAGGGATTTTGGTCTCTTTGGATGAAGATGTTAGACTTGGAGTCACCAAAGTGGGAGTGGGATAACGTTAGAGTGGGAGAAACCCTTCGTTTTCTCACCTTCCGTCCAGACCTCTCACAGCATCTTCCGCATCTCGAGGATCTTGGAACTCCACGTAAGCAAACCCAGGCGGGTTTCGAGCCACCCAGACATTGATGAGTGGCCCGTAGTATTCAAAAGCTCTCTCTAGCTCGTGCTTCGCTGAACCGGAGCCCAAGTTGCCGACGTAGACCTTGCATGGCAACGGACCGTGGTCACGCCAGTGAGACATATTGCTTGTGTTTGATTTTTGCATTGAAACTTCAGCCCTGATAAAACTTAAGGTTTAAATTGAACTGAATGAAAAACAAAAATGGGAAAACAAAATGTCAATAAATATGCGGCTACGCCACGGTCACCTGACGGTTGTTTTCTTTTAATTTTACTTTTTAGAATAGCTTAACAAACTATTTCAAACAGCATTATTAAAAAATGCAAGACTCAAGAGTTGTGTGTTGGTCCGAGAAAATGGCGCCTAAAGCGCCCTCATGCGACCACGCAAATCGCCCCCAGTGCCATAACATAACGTTAAAGAAAAACCGACCACGTCGCCCCAATCGACTCATGCCGCCGCGAAGAAAATTTAGCATCAGGTATGGTACAATGATTGTCCAATTTCTCATCGGACAATTAATGCTTGTAGAGGATTAACTGTTATATTACGACGTTATCGTATAATCACATTTAACTTAGGCTTTTATAAGACATACCTTTTGTCGAACAAATTATGTTAAAGTATTTCCTCTTTAGAAAAAACACGTCAGTCGTTGTGCGATTTGTTCAATTGCGATAATACACGCGTATGATCCGAGTACCAGTGCAGTACAGCAGTTCTGTAAATGATACTAGTCACAGTAATTTTAGCTGGTATCCGTCTGAAATTTGTGCTTTACGCGCTTGGGTACAGACGACCGTTTGATGTTCTCAACATTTTAACGATGCTATAAGCCACTTTGGAGTTCCGACTGCGCATGTGCACAACAAGATTCAACAATTTTTCTCAAGGAGGTCAAGTGATACAAACACGGCAGACAAATGCACACAAGGCTATGGGGGACGTGGTAACCAAATCCGCATTTTTTACATTTTCTTGTGAAATCGAAAAAAATAAATAATATTTGTTCGAACAAAAGTTTGGCTACACAAAGCGGCTGAAAACACCAAAACGTAAACAAAAATATGTTACTTAGTAACTTTAAAACACGACGATCTCTTGAAATTTGCTGGTACCCCGCTATGCTTTTGCACGCAATCGATGAAATGTTTATATCGAAAGAAATATCGTCAAGGGAAAATGTGCGCATGTGCAGTTGGAATACCAAATTGGCTTATTTCTTTAAAAATTATTGTTTTTATAGCCTATATAATTTTTTACAAATACATTGTGTGGTTCTTATTTTCTTATTTTTTTGTTTTGTTTTTAATTCTCAATTTTCAACAACAATTAAATAAATAACTAGCTAAGAAAAATATATTGATATTTGTACTATCATACATAAAATATATCTACATATAGCAAGGTAAAACCAATATATTTTTAGGGAATATATTTCATATGGACAATAGAGAAAGTTTATTATAAAAAAAACTTATTATTTGTTTAATTTGTTTATTTTCAAATACTATTATTGTAGTGCAATGTTTTCAAAAAGCTTTCAAAACATATATAATTTGATAGTTTCGTGAAATATATAAATTGATAGTGAGTAGTTATCCCCTATATTAAGTGGAACAGGCCAATTAATAATGGTAAACACTTGAGTCGCATAGATCAAAGGATTGTAGGTCAACTCGCCCCCTGACCGACTCGCCCCTTACCTACTCGCCCCTTACCAACTCGCCCCCTGACCGACTCGCCCCCTGACCGACTCGCCTCTTACTAACTCGCCCCCTGACCGACTCGCCCCCTGGCCGACTCGCCTCCTGACCGACTCGCCCCCTGACCGACTCGCCCCCTCGTTTGATTTATGGACCTTGTACGATCGATGTACATCATGTATATTCGTTACCATAAAATTCGTCATTTTGAGGAATAAAAACGAACTCTCAACTTAGACATTTTGCGGACTGATTAGAGGAAGCAAAAAATAGGCTGCAAGAATGCGACTTCCAAGAAATCAATGGAAACGGACAACTTTCTAATAATATTCTTTCTCAAGTTGTGTACAATTTATTTACATTAGGCATACAAAGAAATGATTCAAATATTATAATTAAGGAGAAATCTACAATGTGATGGACTAGACTGGACTCCCGCGAACAATAAATGACGACGATTCCGAACCCCCGCGCATGTTTGGCAAACTTTTGGAAACTGAAAAATACGAATGTTGACTTTGCCATTTTTTTGGCATTCGCATCCTTCGCAAATCGTTCGCGTGCCCCGCAAAAACTCACCCTAAAGCATGCATAAAAACGGTTTATGGATGTGTCTTTAAAAAGTTCGTGCTTTCTATGTTCTGAATATTCTCAGGTCTAACACGACATACCAAACGTCTTATAAAATGTGAAAATCACATTTAACACCATTGGACATACAAAATACCAAAAACAGTCCCCCCTTCTCCAAAAGTAGCAACCTCATTGGTCAAATTAGCGACTTTATTGTATTCACTGTCAGCTCTTTGATCTGGGTTTTTCACCATCTTTCACCACGTTTGGCGGACTGATCAGAGGGAGCCGACAGTTTGGTAGATGAGCGTCGTAACACCAAGTTCAATCCCTCATTAAGAGTGTTGGTTTTCGTAACAAAGAATCATGGTGGAGTGATTGACAGATTCCCTATAGCTTCCTTGAAAAGCCCTATTGGGTTGGAAAGCAGTAAACAAAATCGCATCAAATTATGCGATCAACTTGTCCCCCCGCGCTCCGAAAAAAACCTCATAAAAACAAGAACCAAACATGATTATTCCCCCTCCCCCAATTTTCTTTAAATATATAAATGTATAAATAAATTGTTATGAGTTTAACTTTTTTGGCTTCGAGGATTTAGGCCTACCGCTTTGTCTTTAATTTCCACCACCGAAACGAACATCAAAAGGTATTTTCTAAAACTTAGATAAAAATAATCGAGATTAGGGCCTCTGCAAGAGAATAATTAAGGAAAAAGTTTACCCACATCGTCTTTTCAGTTGTTAAGTTCTACGAGGGCAAATGATACAAATTATAGAATTAAAAATACATGTAAATCAAACCAGGGGGCGAGTCGGTCAGGGGGCGAGTCGGTCAGGAGGCGAGTCGGCCAGGGGGCGAGTCGGTCAGGGGGCGAGTTAGTAAGGGGCGAGTCGGTCAGGGGGCGAGTCGGTCAGGGGGCAGGTTGGAAAGGGGCGAGTAGGTAAGGGGCGAGTCGGTCAGGGGGCGAGTTGACCTGACACCGATCAAAGGTTGTTGAGTGCCTTGGTTACAGCATGGAGCTCGAGTCTTATTCCTCCATAGTTACAGCTGACACAAAAAGCCGCCTTAATTGCCGACAGAATTAAACGTTCAACAGGTGTTTCCATTAATTAACAATAACATTAACAACAGTTGCTTGTTGGATCGCGCATGATATGGCGGATTGAATAGTTTGTGTTTTGCTCAATCTAGAATCTGGCCGAGTGTAAAGAGGATCGACCGCCGCGCTGACGGCAAGTTATGTGGAAGTTGCTGGACAACTTTGTTTAAAAACAAAACTTAATAAATTATAAAGTGGGGAAAAAAGAAGGTGAGTTTTAAATTAGGCTAATTTACTAATTAGAAAATTTTCTCTAGAGAAAGTTAAAATGCCTTTTGCTGTATTTTTTTATAACAAAATGGATATGTTTAATTTTTTGTATTTGATGAGAAAAGGGAAAAACTAGTCAAGGAATAAATTGCTTTCTCCCATCAAGATCAGGGCCCAATTTCATAGAGCTGCTAAGCAAAAAAATTTGCTTAGCAGAAAAAGTCTTGCTCATTAAAAACAGGTTACCAGCCAAAATTATACGTGTTTTTCATGCTAAGCAAAAAAACAGCTGATTATCAATCCAGAACAATAAAGATCAGGTGAAAATTTGGTCTGTAACCTTGTTTTTGCCAAGGACAAATTGTCATGCTAAGCAAATTTTTGTGCTTAGCAGCTCTATGAAATTGGCCCCTGAATGTACTAGTGCAGACATCTCGGATCCCTACTGTCGGGTGGTGTGGTGACCGTATGCAGCATTTGATAGTCTCATCGATATCGTTAGGTCAGGGAACCAGATGGTCGACTGTGGAAACTATAGCCACGACATAAATTATTCTGACGAAAGTGATTTTTTTTAATTACCTTTTAGTTTGTTAGAATGAGTGCCCAGGTATTTCCACCAGCTCCAATGACGCGACAACAGGAGAAGGCCGAGTTGCAACATCTGAACGACCGAGTTCAGAACTACATCGCCAAGGTCCGCAAAATGCGGGAGGAGGCCAATAACGTAAGTAGGAGAAATTTGTTATTCCGAGTTAGAATTCATTATCTCAAGGCTTAGAATGATCAAAATAGAAACAATTCTTCTTTTTGCATTTAGATTGATTCCTCTGCACTCCTGAACGCGATGCGCGTCTTGGAGGACGAAGTCGCAGCCATCAAGGGCATTTACGAGAAGGAACTGGCCAATGAACGGCGGCAAGTTGAAGATGAGATGGCCGGGAGGAACCAAGCTGAGGTACAGGCACATCGCAACAAGCAGCTGGCAAGTGATCTTCAAGACAGGTGGGAAATTAAACAACAGAGTCGTAGTCAAGTCCCTGCAAGTCAAGTCATAAAACTGCAGAAGGCAAAGTTATATAAAATGTCTTTAAAACTATCTCTGTTACAGAGTTATTGAACACAACATTAATGTTCTCATTTCGATAGATTGTCTGTTGAGAACCAGCGCGGCCAAGCGCTGTCTGATGAAATTGCCGCTCTGCAGAGACTCTGCAGTCAGAAAGACGGTGACGTCCAACAGGCAAGGGTCAAAGGTGAAGACCTGACCCGGAAGCTGAGAGACCTCGAAGACGACCACGCAGCATTGCAGCACCTCACGGCAGACACACAAAGAAGGTAGCCTTCTTAAACTGTTAAAATTTTCTGGAATGATTTTAGCACAGAATGCAATTAGGCCAAACAAGAACAAAATCGCTGCCCGTCCAGACTTTAAAAAGGAAAAAGAAAAAGAGAACCCCCTTTTTTTTCGATATTTGTTTTCCGAGATGGCGGTTTTCCAATATGGCAGATGAATTATTCCATTGTCTCCTTTGCTAATGATTTTGTGTCCAACTGTTTGTGATATTGGAAGATTTTTGATCTTGCAAACAAAAAAATATTGCAAATGTATGATTGAAAGAAAAAAAATGATCATAATGCTCACTAAACTTAAATATTTTGTATCTCCCCCCCCCCTCCCTTTTCGTTATCCTTGTCCCTAATAATAGGCTGGACCAGGAAACTGCACTTCGACTTGAAGCGCAAGACGTACAGCAGTCACTTAGAAACAAGATAGACTTTCAAGACCAATTGCATGGCCAGGTATAAACGCCGAATGGACTAATATGCCTGATGTGTGATATGGGATATGCCGTTTTAACAACCATAGGTGCTCTGCGTCTCTCATTCCAGATATACCTAACGAGCTTTAGACATAGACCTTTATAATCTTTCAACACACTTCATTTTTACTTATTTTAATAGGATCTTCCTCATCTACACATATCTGGATCCTCAGTCTATTTTTTTGGCCCATTTTTAGGAGCTGGGCGAGAGCAGGAATCGTCGAGATGAGAAAGCCAGCCACATTTTGCAGCTGGAAGCTAAGATTCGGGAACTCAGCAAGCCAGACAACACGCTTCACGAGGCTCTACAGAAGGTACGAGACGCTGCGGAGGCAGAGCTTCTTAAGTACAAGGAGGAATCGGAGGCGACATACCAGAGAAACGTAAGTGTAAACAATTAGCGTCCCGGAGGAGTTGGGCCAAGGAAAATTATAATTGTTAATAAGATTGGAATTAAAACCATAAGTACCTGTACCAAACAGTATGACATTGTATTGGATGAATCAAGAAAACCTAGACTGCCCTGTTGGTTTGTGGTGGGATGTACATGAAGTAACAGGCACTAGGGCAGTTTTGGGCAGTACAGGAAGAAATAGCCTTGGTGGTTTAGGGTGGTATAGGGTATTTGGACACTTAAGTACTTTTATTACAAATGTTCTTGCATAGTTTTTAATGAGCTCTTCTTAAATAAATTCTTTAAAATTAAAACAAAAATTGCTTTTTACTCAAAATCCTGCTATTTTGTTTATTTTACATAAATATTTGTAATATTTTTTTACGGATTCTCAGTAGTTGTTAACCTATGAACAAATATGACAAAGAAAGTCAGTGGTTTCTTTAGTGTTATAACTCTGGCCTTTTTTTATTGACTTTTATATTAAATTTTTATTTTTTAGTTACAAGAACTGCAGGATCAGATGAGTCGAGACGCGGACAACATCGACAAGTTGTCGGCAAGCAACAAACAAATTGCCACTCAAATTGAAGACCTCAAAAACCAAATACACTCTCTTCAAACCAAGGTAGGGCCAAGTTTGATAGTTGCTCCACAAAAATTTGAACAAAGACGTTTGATGGAAGGTTTTATTTGGAATCAGGATGAAGCTATAGACCAACACTAATTAACATTGACATTTTGTCACCACTGGACAGGGGTATTTTACCCTCTACTGGGGACGGGACTTGTAATTGACTTGTGATTGACTTGTGACTGACTTGTGATTGACTTGTGATTGACTTGTGACTGACTTGTGATTGTCTTGTGACAGGACTTGTGATTGTCTTGTGACAGGACTTGTGATTGACTTGTGACGTGACATGACTTGTGACGTGACATGACTTGTGACGTGACATGACTTGTGAGGGGACATGACTTGTGAGGGGACATGTGATTTACTTGTGACTTGACTTGTGACATGACTTGTGACGGGACATAGGATTTTCTTGTGAATGGACTTATGGTTTTCTTGTGACTTTCTTGGGATTTCCTTGCAACTGGACTTGTGACTCGACGTGTAATGCACTCGACAACATCTTCAAGTTCCAGTTGTAATGCTAAGCGGAAGCACAGATGCTGATCCAATAATTAGCCAATTAACAATTACAGTTTCTTGTGTAAATCTTTCACGTTAAAAATATGCGGTGTTTTATCAGCTCGTGTCTACGGAGCAGCAGAACCGCCACCTGACGGATCAATTGAATCAGGAACGAGAGGGTTCAGCGGTGCACATCCGGGCATTGGAGAGCAAACTGTGCGACATGCAAGACAGTCTGGTGCAGAAGATGCGGGAAATCACCTTGGCAACTGATGCTAAGCAACCAGTCCGGGTCGAGATCGAAGCGCTGAGGGCGCTAGTCGAAGATGAGGAGAGAAAGTGAGGGGATATAAGTTAAAAAAATTGTTATTTTGTTGTTTGAAAATTATTTAAATTACAGTCTGTGCATTAATTATTGGTTTGAGTGTTCGGGCCAGTATAAATATGCTCGAAAGCCCCAGTAAATGAATGATGCTGAATTCGTTTTAATCGTTTAAATTTCTTGTATAATTGCTTCCAGACTTATGAGCATCACCGGTGACCCTATACGTCGCTCGGTATCCTTGCCTGCTGCCCTGCGTTCCAACACCCCGGTAACTGCCTTCCGCGGCCCGGCCATTCCCAGATCGACGTCTCCGATGAAAGGGTATGACAACATGACTGGAATGTCGTCGAGCGTTACGCAGCTCAGCCCAAGAGGTAGATAGACTCTAAACAGGGACCAATTTTAAACAATCTTGATCAAGATTAAACAAAATGTTGCTTAGTAAAACAGAATACCAGCCATACTTCGAGTTTTGGTTTGGAGTGAACTTGCAAAACAATTTTTCCCCGCTAGTTCCCCAGCGTCCCGCCTCTGTTCCAGTCGCCCCCATGGGGCAAGGCAAGGACTATTTTGACTCCATCTTTGGTGACCTTCAGAAGAGCACAAAGATCTCCCCCCGTCTCCATCCCAAGTCCAGTCCACCGGTCAGACTAGCGTCCGCCACGCACGACTACACGACAGCCACTTCAAGGTAGGCAACAAGTGAATAACAACAAATTTAAATAAATTGAAAATATTGTTAAAATATAATATTTTAGTCGGGCAGATTGGTTCACAAAATGATGTAATTGTTCATTTGATGATAAAAGCAAGAACTTTTGCAAACAGTCAGTGAATTTCAAAGTTATTTGACCATAGGCGTCTCAGATTTAATTGACATTTGAAAAAATATAGGTAGAATAACATGCAATGACAGCCATTTTGAAATCCAAATCCTTTGCTGCATTTTTGTTTTTCTGTCTGTTCTAGTACCACCGGGGCCATCAAGATCTTAGAAGTTAACGAAGACGGTCATTTTGTCCGTCTCTTCAACACGTCGCAGCGAGACGATCTGGAGATCGGTGGTTACATGATCCAGCAGAATATCGGCGGTCACCCGGTGGCGGTATATCGCTTCCCGCCGAGAACACGATGTAGAGCTGGCTCAACCATAACGGTGAGAAAACGGTGGCATTCTCTTTATTTAGACCATTTTTAATGATATCCGTTTATATTTGCGTTTTATATACGTCATCCGGCGCAAACTGGTTAAATAACACCCTAAACTGTTCTGTTTATTGCCTTGTCTTAGGTGTGGGCTGCATCCAGCCTCGCCCAGCACCACCCACCGACAGATTTCCTGTGGAAGGAACAGAATAAGTGGGGCACAGGACCGGAATGCACCTCCATCCTCTGCAAACCCAACGGCCAGGTAAGAAGTGTTTGAAGAAAACAATGTATATCTTCTAGATGCTTTCATGGATTTCGATTAAATTTGGATGCAGTGACCTTTGGGTGGGAAGACACAATTCTCAAAGGATTACTGAGGTTGAAGGTTATGTAGGGGTCATCAGAGGTCATTGTCAAGATATGCTTCAAATGTTTCGCAAAACTTGTAGGCTGTTGCGTGGACCACGGCAGCCCATCGCTTCACCAGGACTTCCAAGACTTACGACGCGGCAGCCAGCGAGAGCTCTGGCAGCCGATTAGATGATACACAGGACGAGGACTTGGGAGAGTCGCAACCCCACCCTGAGATAGAGGTTGAAATGAATGGCCGCCCAGTGACTGCATTGAAGAGGTACTCGTACCCAGTTCAATTCAATGGAACCGTAACCACACCGAGATTCGGCTGTTTTTAATTTGGCGCGACTCAGGAACCTCGCTCATAACCAGAGTATTTAAATTCCTATTTCAGTACGACCTTTGAACTTTAACCTTTTGTTTTCCACAGGGAAAGGGATGAGTTTCCGTCATTGTCGGCCCCCAAGCATCCCAGTGGCCAGTACCCTGAGTCACCGACACACCCGAGTACCAGTCAACATCGGGTTAAGACTCTAGGTAACGACAACAGCAGTTTGTGTCGACAGACGCGATCGCAGAACTCTAATCCAGTGCCTGATGTAGTCACAGGTATTACACTAACTCTTCAGCTTATTATTTACAGAAGCATCGCCGTGCAGTCAGAACTGTTTCTTATTTTTTAAGAATATTTCCTATTTGTTTTGTAGGTGTCCTGTATGCAGGTCCAGGATTAGGAGCAACTCGGACTGGGTCAGCTCAGCTGAGAAAGCCATTGAGAATTAGCCCAACCAAGGGGGTAAATATCCCAACCAAGGGGGTAAATATCCCTTCTTGAATCACAATACTGAGCTAGTTAATTCGATTACAAACCAGTCCTTACAAACAAATTACAGTATTTACCATTAAAATACCATTCTCAAATACCTCTCATTTAAATCATGTGTCCACTCATTTGAATGGATACAATTACCACAATAATCATTGAAAGATGATACCATTCATTACCACTGGTACCATACAGTTACCATTGTTTACCAATTTGTTACCATTGTTTACCAATTTGTACCAATTTATACCATTGGTTATATTTTTATAAGGGAGAAATGTACATGTAGTCGTATACATCAGAAGTCCCTACAAATTCATTACAACTCTCTGCAAGTCAAATGCCATTAAATAATTCTGACAGAAATGAATAAATGTGATTCTATTTTTGGTTTGTTTATTTTTACAGATTGCCAGTGGTTCGATTCGTTACACCGTTCAGCCCAGTCCATTCATGTCACCTCATCAAGAACACTACGCAAACATGAACTCCATCAATGCTAGCCAGCGAGTCAGCTTCCAGCCACCCATGCCACGCCCACCGGTGATCTCATCATGGTAATGAGGTCATGAATATGCAAGATGTAACCTTGGCCACGCCCACTTGTGATCCCATCAGGGTAATAATATGAATATGATTTTATCAATATAAAGTGTTGAATATGCAGGCTGTAACCTTGGCAATGCCCCACGTAGTTTCCTCATGGCAGGATTTTCAAAAGATTTGACGTATAGTTCTTGGTAAAATGCTTGCTAATAAGGCATAAAAAAAAAAAATGTTATGTTGGCGTAACCCGACCGACCCTAAAAATACGGCCGACCCTGGACATTTTTTTTTCAAGGGACGAAATTTAATGATTAAAATCTATATAAATCTAGTTATAAATACGTTTGAAACTATTTCTGACCGTTTCTCATTGTTGTGTGTGTGGATTGTAAAAATATTGAACCTGGACACGCTATCGTGTATCACTACCGGCTTAAACAATTAGACAACATATATTTTTCATTGCTGGGAGGAAAAAAAAAAAAAAAAAAAAAAAAAAAAAAATCCCGACCTACCTACCCTATTTTTTTGGGCCCGTTACGCCAACATAACATTTTTTTTTTTTATGCCTAAGCATGGTTTGTAACAGGCCACACCCACCTTTGGTAGCACCATGGCAACAGATTTGTAACAATGTCTTGCCTTGCTGTTTATATGAACCCATTAAATACCGGCGGGGCCCGGACCCTTAAACTGCAAGGGAAACGGCCGGCCTTGCGGGACAAATTTAGACAGGGTGCCGTGTGTCTGGGGAATCCTCCGTGGCCCGCCTTCCACGGGATTCTCCTGGAAAACTGCCTAGAATCAGTCTATCGTTATACTTCTATACAATGGTTTTTCATTCTTTTGAATCGTTCTCATTCTTTTCCTGTGTGATAATTGTTCCTTCTGACTCTAAGTTCTTATATTTTCCACAGTTCACTTGATTGTTTTTTGTATTACTAACTATTGTCTTATATTTGTACACATTCCCGCCGTGAATATGGCCACTGATGCTGGTACGGCGTTAAACCCAAAACTCACTCACTCACTCACTATATGAACCCATTAGTGATTCAGAATCATTTTAGATTTTCTCCATTTTGTTTTTGTTGGCCTTCGATGTGCATGCCCTGTCCTCTTAAAAACAAATATTATTTTCTTCTTACAAAATTCAAATTTATATAAATGTTTTAACAACAAAAAACCTACTTTTCCCCCCAAAGGGCTTTATGTTTGTGCACAGATGAACCAACCCTTCGACTCGAGAGCTGAGTTATTGTCGGGCAGCCAATAATTCAAATTTTGTAAAGAAAAAAATCAACAACTAAACAGTGAATTTGATTTTTGTTCGTTGCATCATTCGAAAGTAAACAACTTTTATTAACACTCCTATATACAGTGCAGTTACCATAGAGCTGTCGGACCTTTCAAAACCTTTCAAGTTTTCTGGACTGAAGGGTTTTGAAAGGTGAGAAAGCTGTCTGACAAAAGGAACCTATGAAAGGTTTTGAAAGGTAAAACAACTCTCTGAACAAACTGGTGTTAAAAAAAAAAAACTTTCAAAAGGTTTTGAAAGGTGTAGTAGTGCAGTAGCAAAAAATTCTGGAGCGTTTTGAAAGGTTCATACTTATTGATAGCCATTTTGCCCATTAAGCAGATTTTGAAAGGTTTTGAAAGGTAAAACCATAAGAGGGATAATAGGAAAATAGAAATTCTACATTTCGAGGTAAAAAGGTTAAATAACCTTTAAGGTCATAATGCAGCAATAGCTCCCTCTACGGGTTATACACACAGCCATTAGCTGACCTCTTGGACGTACTTTCCCCCACTCTTCCATTGGTACACAGCTTTGCCCAGATTTCCAATGCACCTCTCATAATATTGCCTGCATTGCCTGTATAGGCAGGCAAATATGACATGAATTATAGTTATTTCCCGCCCAACCAAAAACAAATACAGACATTCCTCATTAGAACCAGTCTGGTATTTCTTGTGGTTGATGTTTAAGATTTCGGAGTGCGTAGTCATTTCTTTTCTCGGAGTTTCAGCAGCTTTTGTTTTGATTATAGGTACTTCAATCCAGTGTACATGAATTGAATTTAAACCTAACACGGCAGTCTCCGGGATCAAAGATTTTGATATTTCTTTTTGAATAGAAAAAAATGAGTGGACTTTTGTTTTAAAGGTATATAATCATTTACATTTATTCCAAAATTAAACTACTCTTGTGACGTCACTCTATTCAGAAACTAGAATTAATTCAGCTTCATGTTATACTGAGTTAGTCTTGCATACGCACTGTGGACCTCCGAACAATATAGGTCCACACGATGCGGGAAGAGGTTACGGTTTGTGGACTTGCACACGTCCACAATCCGTTTTTCAGTTTCCGAAAAAGAGCGCTAGAGGACAAACGGGTTAGGGTTATATATAGAAAAGATAGAAGGGACAGCTGAGAGGCCCATAATCCAAATTTGAGGGTAAATTTGTTTTGGGGAAGCGAGAAAAATGAGTATTTAGTCAAAGTTTCTTAACTACACGAAGACAAAGGAATGTCCACAGTACGTATGTAAGGTAAAGCTGTTTGTGTGTGTATAACTCTATTATTGTCGTCTGTACATCTTTAACAAAAAATGCTATGACAAATGTTTATTTGACATGCTTATTTACATGTAGTTATAAAAAATGATATATCGAGCTATACGTTTTTCTACACAACTAAGCAGACTTAAAAAAAAAATTATCCTGAAAATTGTTCTTCGAAAACCAAACTCGAAAGCATACTTGGTTTATCCGAGATTTATTGTTCGAGACCAGTTCGGGAAACGGGCCATTGTTTTGTAGATATTATCATCTTTTTTTTATAAGTTGCAATTCAGAAAAAAAAAAATTGTTTCGCTTTACGTTTGATGACTAGTTTGTTGTCCATCACTTGTCGAATGTTCCGTGTGCATTCGCTATTTTTGTGCGATTTCAACGACCCTCGAAATTCCGAACAATGTTTGGACTGGCTGGCGCGAAGTCCATTGAGCCAAGTGCGCACCAGAACATGTTGTCATGGTTACTCGCGCCATTTTTTTTAGAATCGGCAATTATATGTGACTTTTTGTTTATAGTAACGCAAATGTGTATTACTGATAAGAGTGTTTGAGTTCAAAATCCAGTGGAACATTCGCGAAGGCAAACAAACGATTTGGCATTGTACTTTTGCAGCGTGCAGTGTCTGGCTTTTTCCCCTTGAGTCTAAAGATCAACATATTTTTGAGAATCCTGTTTTATGAGTTAAATTTGGCTGATTTTTTTCTTCATCAGAGGAATAGCGAGTGGTTTAAAATTTATTTTATGCTGATTGAAAAGGGTTGAGTTTTCGCTCTGTGAATTCGCAAAAGTTGAACACATTTCAACTCCTGCGAATTGCATTACATTAAGCAAGGATACACCATTTGCAGATATCGAAAGTGTGTACTACCGAATTAATAAGAAATATCTTACCTCTTTGAAATTAAATAATGATTGTAGGCATCCAGCAAAATGATTGCGCTAGATATTCTATAATTGTTCCGACAAATTTAATTTTATTATAAAAAAAATCGCGATCGCCAGACGGCGATCGCTAAAAACAAGTACTACATAAGGACTACTGCCCGACGCCGGTTAAAAACGAACGCCGTTTTTCTTGCTTCCCTCGGCATCCATTGTTGTAAAACTCGATATTTGCTATAGAATACAACCCCCCAAATCCACCCATTCACGGTAATTCAAGCAATTACCAATGGTGTATCCTGCCTTTAATTAGTACAGCGATAAATCATGCCAAATATTAGTTGACTGATCGTTGGGGGTGACCTTTATTCCTTGATTTCTTCTAACTTTGACAGAAAGCCTGACGGACTAATTTCGCGGGGTGTTTAGTTTACCAGTACAAACTCTAATTCAAGTGAGATTTTTTACGTTATAGGATAAATGCACATGACACTATATGCCGTGACAAAAATGTCAAAGGGTTAGTGCTTGGAATGCAAATATCAACGCTACACTTTCCATGTGTGGACTCGGAATGAATGCAGTATTTGTTTGGTTTTGCCATTTTGTCGGGCGGAGGGACAGATGATTAATGATGGCTATTTGGATTCACCGTACTTTGTTTTGCCAAGTGAGGTATGGGCCCTGTGATTATAGTCTAGGCCCTATCTTTGAGACAAAGGGCTCGTTTTAGGACAAGACGAGACATGTTTTAGTAGAAGTTTGTATCCTAGCTATTTTATCTAATTCGGGGGTGCTAAATCCGAAAAATGATGGATACGAAGCCGAATTATGAGTTTAAAGGCAGCTGAATTATGTTATTAACTATTTTATTAAAAGCACAACTTTTTTAACTGTAAATTTTCAAAAACATTATTTATCTAATTTTAAGATGTTAATAAAAACATCTGAATAAACAAAATATACAAAGTTTATTGATTTTAAACTGTTCTATTCTATTTTAAGAGGAAAATACCAACCATTACCCATGTTACCGGTCTATGAAATATCGGAATATTGTGTAGAAGAGTCTGCCAACAAAATGTTTTCCAGCCAAATCAGTTTTGGATAAAGTCGAAAACAAAATCGTAGCATATTTCAGGGAATAAATTAATTAAGTAACAGTATTTGGTTTGTATGTGATGCACATTGTTTATTGTAGTTGAGTTTATATAAAATGCACTGCTAAAAGGGGCTATTTGAAATACTTGGAACGATCACGTGTGTCTGTTTTGTACATTTTGTATTTCTCGGGTATAAACGCCCGACGCGGCAAGGCTTGGTTTGCTGTGAAGTTCGGCGCTCATTTTAACACAAACAAATTTGATATAATTATTTTATTTTTTTCTTTCTTTAATTATGTTTTCAGTTTACTTTATACTTTCGATAGCAGTTTCTTGTTTTGTTTTTAGAAACTTCACTTTAGAGTTCCTTCATTTTTAAAGGGTAACATTTAAACCACGTTAGTTTTGCTGAAAGATATTGAACGAGCCTGAAATTTAAATATGGCGGTAGATTGTGATTCGTATAAATTGGATGAGAATTTTAACTGCACATTCATTTTCAGTTTATAGGAATACCTATACAGGGTATCATTTTACTAGTCCGTCCATAATAGAAACTGCATCGTGCAGATACATTTTAATTTCACATTTAAACTACGAATTTGCAAGAGTGTTGTTTTGTTTTTCAGTACTGTGAAATAATGTTCTTTGATAGATAGGCCAAATAATTTTAAACAAAAACACTTATTCCTTAAGTTGCAGCTTTTTTATACTTTTTAATTTCGAGTATATTCTATCGTCATGCTCGCAGTAAAGTGATCCACGTTGTATCGTGTTGTCTATAATTGTTTTCAAACATGGAAATATCTTGATCATGCCGACCATATTAGATTTGTAATTAGTTTAATGTTGTTTGTAAACTTACAATTCTTTCTTCTTCTGCAATTACGGCGACTGTTTGTTTCTGTCAATCGTTGTTATACCAAATTGTGACATTTAATTTCCCAAATGCACGTTTTTGTTTTGTTCTGAGCACCAAAGTTACAGCTTGTTTAGTTTTTGTTTTCTTTTTAATTCGTGTACATAGTTCAGAGTGCTTTATAAACAAGAAGGTCGTGTGCTATTTTTAAAGAAATATTTGTGCGACCGCAATGCAACGCAGTGATTTTCATTCAGTCAAAGAGTTTGTTTTGCATCTTGTGATATTGATTTGATGCCACTTTCAAATCGAACAAGATAAACTAAACTTAATATTTATAACCGGTGTCGAATGCATGCATGTGTGTGAAAATATTAATAAATTGAATAATTGAATAATTATGGTATGATGACTGACTTGAAATTGTGTACAAAATAAGCAGTGTCAAGAGGCTGCTTGAATAATTTAAAGGTTGTTTTTTGTTTACAAAGGAGTATGATGGGCGATATAGCCTTCTGATACTGATAGCCAGCCATGCCCGAAAAGGGTATTATGGCTACGGCTTCGGTCTTTGCATTGTCACGCCACATGACTTAATCCGTAGCCGTGTACGACAAAGTCCGTTTCGGGCATGGGTTGATATTCGGTGCACGGAAAGCTCATTCACACGTAACTGTTCAAATCGCTGTTTGAGCCGGTCTGTGCTATAGTTTTCCAGACAATTGTGACGCGTTTATTTACACAGAGATATGTTGTTGTTGTAATGCACACTTTCCACAAAGTTTGTGTATTACCAATGGGGTGTAATTGCGAAACAAAACACGAAAGCTGAGAAAAGCACAATAACAAAGACGCCAACAACAGTGTCTCATAGTTGTAGTAATTTTGTAATTTTATTAAAAATACAGCAGTACTTGAAAATGCGAGGTGGTCATTTGATTTACAATTTACATCAATTTACATTTTCCTCATTACAAGAAGTACACCTCATCACCCCATATACCATAAAATTATGCCTCCGCTCCATCACAAAATAGATCACTTCTATTCAATTCTAGGACCCAATTTCAGTACAAGCTGGCGGTTTTAAACAAACCTATGAGTTAATACACCACAAAATAAGTTGAGGGGAATGCAAATCGGGGTTTGACCCGGGGGGGGGGGGGGGGGGTAATTTGGGCCCAATACTGGTTTGCACAATTGTATTTAATTGACGTCACGTGCGCTCAAGTTGTCCAATGAACGGGCTCGTCTGTCCTCAAAAATAAATCGAGGGGCCACATTAAACAATAAACATATGTTCCAGGAGATATCAGTTGGATTATATCCAAAGTCCGTTGGCTCAGTATATCACGTTTCACTTGTACAATCGGAGACTTGGTGAATGTTTTGCATACTCGACACTGGGCAGGCTAATAAATAGTCGTTGGTTCGAACCCCTTCCGAGTATAAGCTTGTGGTTTTTATTTCTCTTCTCGCTAGATCCGAGAGCACTAATTAATTTAAACAATAAGTCTCTAAAGAGGGAAACACTGGCTTTGTGTAGTTTTTTAAACTGCCTCTTTTATCTCCTATCATGGGCTCGGCATAATGACATCTTCTTGTGTGACTTAGTCACTGGTTAACAGTAACAAACTAGCATTGAATATAAGCCATTATTCAGAAGAAAATAATCCTTGCATGTCACAGCGTACTACCGGTGGGATGCGAAGGCAGTGGGTGAATTTTGCCGGCACACATCAGTCGCTGTCGCACGCACAAGAGAATTGACCAAGAAGCACTCTTTGCGCCGCGTGACAGCAACTTATGTCCACAGCACTCGGCGGGGTCGGCGCTCTCCGAGGACCCACGGGCTGAAGCGAGCTGCGTCCGCTGAACTTCAAGAAAGCGACGGGGCCTGGAGACCGGTATAGCACCCCCAGAATGATCCCCTCCGAAGTGACATTCTAAAAACTGCACTCAAAAGATTGAGTTGTTCGAAATAACACACACAATGTCTGTATCTGACCATCTTGTAAAAAATATCCTTCTCACCCTGCTCACTATAATTTATATGCGCCATTTATTAATAAGATGGTTACGGATCACTGCAAAACACTTTTGTTTAGTTTGTTAATATACTTACATATTTTCCACGGTCGGTGTGGGGATCGGAAAACCGGCCCCGTGTGATTCCCAACACATGTTATCTCAGACAGACGATGTTCACCAAATTATATTAATCTCTCCTCCTTGCGTCCTAGCGGGGAGATGCCATGGAGCGACAGAATAGACGATTCACGTCGCCTACAGCCTGCTGAGCGTACTAGTACTAGTACGTCTACGCAAAACAAAAACCCTGCCTTGTCCCATTATCTTATACTGAATATACTTTGTATATATGACCCACGTAATAACATGAGCTCATGTGCGGCAACTAAAATAACGAGTGAGCACAGTTTGCGAGTTCCCCGCGCACGATACACGTATCACACGTACGCCATTCCATATTTGGCGCGGGATTCCCCTTGTAGCCTATAAAAGGAAATGACGCAGCCATATTTGGAAAATCAACCTGTAATTGTAATATTTAAATACCGGGAAACATTAAACTTGCGCAAAATGTCAGTGCGCGCAGAGTCACAGACATCGAATTAATCACAAGTGATGTTATATAGATTTTTTGATATACATGTATATATATATAAATATATATATATATTTATTAACCCCTTCCAACAGCGGAGGAACCGTCAAATATTATTACAGGGATGGAATTAAACACATACAAACAATCTCTCTTAACAAGTGTGAATAAATGTTGATTTATTGTTCGATGATAAAGAAAAAAAATACTAATGGCTCCACGTTTATTGCTATATACTTCCGTGAAATGATATTTTACTAATATTTTTGAAAATGGCCTAATAAATTTATTAAAATTATAGTTTAAAATAAATATCATTGGTTGGTAAATAATTATAGTTTAAAAGTGATTTGTTTTTAATTCTGCGACTGGCGATGCAAAATAGCGCCCTCAGTTGTTTGTTAACAGTAAACAAGATGAAAGTCGCGAAAGTACGGAGAAGTGAATTTGTTTCGTTCAAATCTTGGACAATTTTAATGCATTGAAATGGATATAACGTGACACGTTTAGGTGCAACTAGTCTTTGAAATAAAAGCATCAGGATGATGCACTTACAGTTTCCAAAAAGGCGGGATTTCTACTCCTGGGAAGAATTGAGGTGAGCAAGTCCTGTTGCCAGGTGATGGTCAACGTTGCGCTTTAAATATGTGCGGTGATTTTGTGTTCACTAGTTACGATATGGATGGGGCAGTTTTTGTGTATGTAGCCTTGCCCTTGCACTAATAAATTTGTTGGCCTATGCATATAGGAATGACCTATGCTATGCTATGCTATGCTATGCTATGCTAACTAGTAGGCTAGGCACTGCAAGTACAGATTAATTATAAATTAACTCGTAACTTGATATTTTTACAATATTTTTTTTTAAACCAGTTATAATTTATACCGGCATATCTAATCTAGCGAGAACGTGGCATTGTTATGTTAATTAATATGTTATCATTATTGTCATGCGCTGAGTAATGGATTTCAAACACATTCTATTTTATGATAAAAAACACCACGTCCGGTCCTCTGCCACGCGAGATCGGATTACTTACCTATACTCTATTTGAGCAATAATATCGCTTTTTCAACATCTGAACATGATCTGGCAATAGTAATGTCCAAGGTCAATAGCAGTCCCTTAAAAAAAATGCCACTTTGCCCCTGAGATTTCATCCCCAAAACGGCCACAAAATTATTAATTTTTGTATTCAAGTGAATGACAACGAGACTGAACTTGAAAACCTCTGGAAAACTACATTTGATTTCTAGGCACATTATACAAACAGATTAGGCCAAGAGTGTTAATTTTTTTTTGTTTTTGTTCTTTCTTCTCTACAGCTGTTTATCAAGGGCACTCGGGGTAAGTTTTAATTTTTAAAATGGCTAAACATGATGTAGTCATCCCTTTCCTGTTATGCCCACAGTTCAACAGAAAATAGAAAACAAAATTGATTTATTGGACAATTTTTGTCAACAATTTATTTTGCAGTTCACTGGGGAAACTCTAAAAAACTGCATTCCTGAAGAACTGACGAGAAAACAAGACGGGATTAGCTACAAGGTATTTAAGCCTAGATACGTAGATGATTGGTGTTCCTGTGAGTAGGCTATGTCTGGATCAGCTACAAGGTATAAGCCTAGATATGTAGATGATTGGTGTTCTTGTGAGTAGGCTATGTCGGGATCAGCTACAAGGTATAAGCCTAGATACGTAGATGATTGGTGTTCTTGTGAGTAGGCTATGTCGGGATTAGCTACAAGGTATAAGCCTAGATACGTAGATGATTGATGTTCTTGTGAGTAGGCTATGTCGGGATTAGCTACAAGGTATAAGCCTAGATACGTAGATGATTGATGTTCTTGTGAGTAGGCTATGTCGGGATTAGCTACAAGGTATAAGCCTAGATACGTAGATGATTGATGTTCTTGTGAGTAGGCTATGTCGGGATTAGCTACAAGGTATAAGCCTAGATACGTAGATGATTGATGTTCTTGTGAGTAGGCTATGTCGGGATCAGCTACAAGGTATAAGCCTAGATACGTAGATGATTGGTGTTCTTGTGAGTAGGCTATGTCGGGATTAGCTACAAGGTATAAGCCTAGATACGTAGATGATTGATGTTCTTGTGAGTAGGCTATGTCGGGATTAGCTACAAGGTATAAGCCTAGATACGTAGATGATTGATGTTCTTGTGAGTAGGCTATGTCGGGATCAGCTACAAGGTATAAGCCTAGATACGTAGATGATTGGTGTTCTTGTGAGTAGGCTATGTCGGGATTAGCTACAAGGTATAAGCCTAGATACGTAGATGATTGATGTTCTTGTGAGTAGGCTATGTCGGGATTAGCTACAAGGTATAAGCCTAGATACGTAGATGATTGATGTTCTTGTGAGTAGGCTATGTCGGGATTAGCTACAAGGTATAAGCCTAGATACGTAGATGATTGATGTTCTTGTGAGTAGGCTATGTCGGGATCAGCTACAAGGTATAAGCCTAGATACGTAGATGATTGGTGTTCTTGTGAGTAGGCTATGTCGGGATCAGCTACAAGGTATAAGCCTAGATACGTAGATGATTGATGTTCTTGTGAGTAGGCTATGTCGGGATTAGCTACAAGGTATAAGCCTAGATACGTAGATGATTGGTGTTCTTGTGAGTAGGCTATGTCGGGATTAGCTACAAGGTATAAGCCTAGATACGTAGATGATTGATGTTCTTGTGAGTAGGCTATGTCGGGATTAGCTACAAGGTATAAGCCTAGATACGTAGATGATTGGTGTTCCTGTGAGTAGGCTATGTCGGGATCAGCTACAAGGTATAAGCCTAGATACGTAGATGATTGATGTTCTTGTGAGTAGGCTATGTCGGGATCAGCTACAAGGTATAAGCCTAGATACGTAGATGATTGGTGTTCTTGTGAGTAGGCTATGTCGGGATTAGCTACAAGGTATAAGCCTAGATACGTAGATGATTGATGTTCTTGTGAGTAGGCTATGTCGGGATTAGCTACAAGGTATAAGCCTAGATACGTAGATGATTGATGTTCTTGTGAGTAGGCTATGTCGGGATCAGCTACAAGGTATAAGCCTAGATACGTAGATGATTGATGTTCTTGTGAGTAGGCTATGTCGGGATTAGCTACAAGGTATAAGCCTAGATACGTAGATGATTGGTGTTCTTGTGAGTAGGCTATATAGCACAATCTATAGTTGAATAGGATTAAAACAGGTACAAACTGCTTACTGGCTGGAATGACCTGAAATATACAAATCAAAAAGGTTAATCATCTGTAGACCTTAACAAGTCCATCAATAATGAGGGGTCCATTTTGTTCATGTCCTGGTTACACTTGACATAAAAACAAAAATTGACACATTCTTTGATGCCTTCTATCTTCAAGAGCGATTACATAAAGCAATTAATTTACCTTAAAAACAAATTTAAAACAAGTTTAAAGTCAATTTCACAACAATTCTACGTTTCTCTTTTTTATATACCTGGGTCTTCTGAAAAGCCTGCACTAGTCCTTTTTTCTTCACTTTTTTACTTCTTAGGATATCTTGAAGCTGATTGACCTGAAGTACTTTAACGATGCCTTAGATCGTTCCATCAATATGCACACAGCGGACTACAACATCAACACTCTACAGCAGAGCTTGAAACTACTCGACCACAGACTGCTCAGGTAATGCGATAGACAACTTGCACAGAGCACCCTCGCGAAGGGTAGCCTTAGTTCAATCTGTTGTGCTTACATGTTTTATAAAATTGGCCCGTGGTTGTAAATACTATTTCCAGGGACACATAGAATGTGAACTCTTTTTGTTCTTTTTCAGTTTTTCTGAGTTGAATGATGTACGAGTTGCCTTTCAAGTCTATGAAGCTGGTGATATGCGGGGCATGGTCATTGACACCCACACACAGCTACGAGCTCTTAAGGTATGAGCAAATATTGTCACCTTATGCATGTTATTAATGGTCAAACAAACAAACAAACAACAAACAACAAACAACAACACATTATTATATACTGGCCAGTTTAGCTCAGTCAGTAGAGCATCGGACTAAGGATTGCAAGGTCCGTGGTTCAAGTCCGCCTCCACTCACCCAGTGTATGGGTAGCACTTCGGTGTGGCAAGTGAACTTGAGTTGAAGACAAGTGTGGCGCTCTGTCTCAACAATTGATCTTCCTGGTCTAGCGCTAACCAAAAGGAGATAGACTCTATCTTTGTATGGCTGATACCAACAATAGGCCTCCTCGACTAAGGCCGTGTCCGAAACGGGCTTCTAGAGCTATGGATACGTCTATTGTCAGCCTGCTCACGCGTAGTTGTAATGGGCGAACACCTATAGATAGCCATAGACAAGAGATTCGGATGCGGCCTTACTCAATTCTATGAAACAAACATAATCTGAAACTGTTTGTTTGTTTGTTTAGCTGTGTGATCGGACCATAGCTCCAATGAAGTTGATGCATCGAGTCAAGCATATGCAGGAAAACTTTGACGAGCCGGGACGGATCCAACTGTACGAATTCCTGGATCTCATCGTGCTGTGAGTAACTATTTTTTACTAAGGGCAAGGCTACATACAAAAAATTGATTGTTTCTCATCAGCGGCCGGGCCAATTTTTCGTGCCGGGTGGATATTTTTTTATATTTTATAAACAAAATATAAATGTACCGGACGCCTGAAAATTCCGAGATTTTTTTATTTTTATTTTGTATATGCTGTAAAAACACGCTGTTGAAAGCAATAACAGTTAAAACTCACGCAGGCCAAGTGAATGTTTTTAGTGGCCATCATGTTCCAGCAGAAGCAAGCCGGAAAAATCTAAATCGACGGCGGACAGGAGATCGGAGAAGCCGAGTATAATAGTAGTGAGAACGGTGTCTGTGGGCCTCTTTCATTAAAAAAACCTGGGGTGCTCAAAATTATATGGGAAAATAAATCGACTTAACTATATTTTTGTGTTTCTACCAACATTATTTGAGCTTTTATTCTATATGAAATGTGTGCATTGGTCAGTTTTGGAAAGTAAATCAACGAAAACAATTTGTAATTTAGATAAAGAATGCAATGTCCCAACGAATTTTTTGTCAACTAGCGCTTTCACCCCCGCACGCGGTGGCGCCCATACTATAACTGGGCGCTGGAAAACACCTGACGAGCTTCATAGATTTCTGTGTAGAAAACGCACGGCATTCTGGGTAGCGTACATGCTCTGCCGCGCAGCTAAGCCACGGAAGTAGTAACTACGCGTTCAGGGGAGGGGGGGGGGGGGGGGGGGGGTGGGCAACAAAGTGCGCCACCAACGTTGAAATGTATCTCATTCATTCTTCCACGCTCATGAGCCACACATCTCACACAGTAAATACGTACAGATCGCTACCTCGAAGCGCACCATTGAAACAAGTACAAATTTGCTCCGTGCTCGCTCCCCGAATTAAGTGATTCATATAACGTCCGCAAAGCCAGGTACACAGGCACGATCTACACGGATTTTTTTGGTGGCGATGTCATTTTCTGCCAGTTTCGTTCGAAAACAACACGATAAAACGCAAGGGGGTCACAGGCAGATTTTTAAAAAAATTCAGTATATCACTGCTACATCCTTTTTTAACGTATCCATGGAAAAAAATGAGTGGGGTCGAAGCACGATTTTTCACAATTTATCGATTATTATTGCCCTTTTTAGGGGAGGTATTTGTTAACGTCGTTTGAGTATTTGTGCACAATCTCCACGCACATCAACGGTACGTCAACGCTTAATTTTTTCGACTGCTTTTTTCATTTTCAATACAATTTTTGTCATTGGATGATAAACATTAAGGTAAATAACAACCTTGTACAACTACAAAAGACAAGATGTTAAGATTGGATGCCAAAAACTCTTTATTTTTCGAGTGACAAAATTGTTCCCTCCTATTTTGAGAATGGACGGTACCACAGCGTTTCGCAATCACAGCCTCAAAGGGCTCCCCCCTCCGCCCAGGTCGCAACAAAAATTATCCAATCAGAGCTAAATGCACATCAGCGCTTACCACCAACGCCCGGTTCATCAACATGTACATGTACATGTATGTATGCGGTAGGCACGAACGAAACCAGCGCGCCTGTAGTTGTTTAGTCAGATACCGGTTTCAAAGATTCGGGGCCTTTTTTATTCTATAAAATATAAAATATAAAATGCCCTGACGGACCATTTTTTCAAAAAGGTTCTGATGAGAAACAATTCATTTTTTTTATGTAGCCTAAAGTAACTATTTTTATTCTGTATTTTTATACTGGTACTGGTATGTATCTTTAATTTTGTAGCTGTTTTTAAGAAGATTATTAATTGTGCTAAATAAATGTTACATGTATCATAGTTAGATTGTAGTATTTTTAGTAGGTTTAATTTAATTGTACAGTATATTTTTAAGATTATACTTGTTATGCGCTATTGATCATTTTTACAATGGAAATAGCGCAATATAAATGTACAATTATTATTATTATTATTATTATTCCAACAAACAAATACCTAGAGAAAATGTCCTAAAATACCTCGGAACATTGCTGAATACTTTTCACTGGAACTACAATTCGGAGGTTGCTGGTTCAAATCCCACTCCAGTCGATGGCTTTAAATTTACAACCATTTTAAATGTTGTTGTCTTCTTTGCAGATGTGAGTTAACCAAGAAGGTAGATGTTCCAGATTTTAAGTATGGAGCCTTGGACAAGACATGGCGTCGTCTCTTTGAGGTTGGTTTGGAATAGGACATAGGTTCAGGTTCAGGTTAATTTCCATACTATTAGGTAACTTATACAATGAGAAACACTTTAACATAACTAAATTAATAGTATAGGGAGGTCAGACAAGAAGCCGAAGCTTGTACTAGGTCTACCCCCATTACACGGAATACATGTAATTATACAATTCATGTTTAACTAAGTAGATAATAATATTGACTTTCGACTTTTGATTTTCATGCCCAAAACACTTTTTTTCAGGGACTGCAACTTGTACTTCCTCTTTTCTCAGTCAATTTTTTTGTTTTCTTTTTTTCTAAACAGCTAGATAATTTCCAGGAGGTGTGCGCTACAAAAGATGAAAAGTTGGAGCAGCATCTGAACCAGCAGTTTAGAGACACGGAGCTGAACTATGGCAAGGAACAACTATCTAGCAAGCGGGTACCGAGAGAGAGTGCAGTGGACACCTCGCGTAGGATTGAACAGGTGCATGTATAGAATAGCAGTGTTTAATTACGAGTAGTACGGGTACCGGTGAAGTGCCGTGGTCTCGTGGTCTGGAGCATTGAATTCGTAGTTTGTAGGTAAAGCTACAGGTTGTGGGTTCGAGTCCGGCCTGGGACTATGGTTCGTGTGCCCTTGGGCAAAGCCTTTTGTCACTCGTTGCCTTTCTCTATTCAGGAGTTAATTGAGTATGTTTGAAATTGACGTTTGAATACATTTATTTAAATTTAGGTGCGTCACCACAACAGGAAATACCGCGAGTTGCAAGGCTTTATGGGACAGTCCACGGCCCAGGTGCAGCGGACCAAAGCTGGCCACATCAGGGGCCGGCCCGTCACGGCGCCGGAGATTGACGAGTTTCGTTTGCCGCTCGACTCGCCGCTTCACTCCGTACTGCTGCAGCGCCCTCACACTGTGTCCGATGTAAGTATCAGTAGATAGAGCGTTTTGTCGTCGTAAAGATTATGAGCGATTCACAACCCAAGTGCCCCAGCAACGTCTTTCTCAAGAAGCTGTTTTTATTAATTGACTTTTAATGTTAATCCACCAAAAACCAAGCTTATTTGGGCATGATCCCAACAAGTCTGTACCTAAACCAATAACCAGTACATGTACTTGCGAAAAAAACGAAGCCAGTTTTGTAAATTGAGACCACTTTTTATTGTCAAAGTGAAGTTTGAAGAAAACAAATTGTTGCGTGAATCGCTCCTTTTCCTGCACCATGTGTTGTTTTTTTGCAGTGGTTTTGTTGTGTTTGCAGTGTTTTTTGGTTTCTTTTTCTCATTAACATTTTTCATGCAGAATGTTTGGCTGGATAATAGACGTGATAATTACCAAACTACCAGTATTATTATATTTCCCCCATCGGGACATTATTGCTCATAATGTTTTGTTTCGAGATATTCTAAAATCAGTAGAATTTACTACAGTTTAAAAATTTCGGAAAATCAGGTTCCTCATTTATTAATTTTTAATTTTTTTCTCAGTCTGCAGGTGCTTATTACATCGTTTGATTGGTAATGAGATAACGGTTACTCCCTAAATAAACCGCACCCCTTATTTTAGTAGAAGAGACCCTCTTGCAAATTCACAGCACTCTTCATTCTTTTATCCACATTATTCTCAAGTTGTTTCACTCATTTCCTTCAAGAATCTTGCCAACTCTGATTTATACATCTCAACAGCACAATCTTACGTCAAACCCATCATGCTTACTATATTCCTATCGACATTTGGTATTTAAAACAAAAATATAATTATAAATTCATAAATTTGCCGTGTTGCACATCCATGAAATGTGACCCAGCACGAGTAAACGAGACACTTTGAGGCAAAAATAAAATTTGAGATTTTGATTTCATCATTTAAACCTAAACAAGCTTTAAATGATGAAATCAAAATCTCAATTTTTTTTTTGCCGCAAAGTGTCTCATATACTCGTGCTGGGTCACAAATGTCTTTGTCACCACCACTGCACTTTGTTTCCCCTGTCTCACTACTGCGCACACAGCTCACCTCACGTTTGACTGCCTCACCCCCTTCACGGCAATCATGCCATCGACCGCAATCAGCCCCACAATCCTCAGCGTCAAACAAATCGAGTAGATCACAGAAGGTATGTAAATAAAGCCATGACATCATGAGGTCTAAGGTCAAATGCCATTTTGCATAATTAGTAGCCATGTTTGTGGTGTATTAAATTTTGTATAACGCCTCACCCACAATTTCTGTGTCTTGATTGGCTGAGAGCTAGTCACAAGATATTTTCTACATGTATGTTCACTATCTTCCTGTGCCTCACCCACAATTTCTGTGTCTTGATTGGCCGAGAGCTAGTCACATGATATTTGTTATTACTATCTTCCTGTGCACGGCCAAAATTACTATACCATAGCTATGTCCAAATTACTTGACTACGGCTCAAAATTGTACACGTGTTTATGGCAGCGGCTACAGCCACTTCACATAGACTTGTGTGTGATTTCAAGCCGCAGCCAAGTAATTCTGACACGGCTTTACTTTACTTTTACATGGCTTGGTGTAAGTACTAAGCATTCTGATATTGGTCATGTGATCAGCAACTGTCCAATTAGAGTGTGTCGTTCTCGATTTGCAGTTTTTCAGCTCGGCGGAAAGTTCAATGCCCGAAGACCCAAGGATACGACTCCTGCAAGCGCTGCACGAGAGGAGAAGTAAGCAGATTATTGTTCATTACAGACACACGTGGTCTTTCCACGCAGAATTAATAGCATGTTCGCGTTTCTCTATAGGAACTATTGGAGAATTAGTAACTTTTGTGTGTTTTTGATTCAGCTTTGAACTCGGCCCCTGCCAGATTGATCCCTAGAAGAGCTCCGAGTTTGATCTCTGAGCGACCTTGGATGAGTATGGTCGACCCTTATGTCCGAACTATGACCCCTCAAGTCGTCACGGAGCTAGATGTTGCTAAACGGCAGCACATATTAGAGGGACTGCAGTATCAGATTGAGACACTGGTGAGTACGGGATGGTTAGTCAAGGCTTGTACATACTCGCCGCGGAATTCATCACTTGTTACTCGGACTTGAACCATATGACTCGGATTTTGGGATTCGAACCCTCTGACTCAAGACTTGGACTCGGATCCTCCCCAAAGTTACCCTAAGACTTAACCTTGTACTCTACCCATAAGACCCTAAGACCCTAAGACCCTAAGACCCTAAGACCCTAAGACCCTAAGACCCTAAGACCCTAAGACCCTAAGACCCTAAGACCCTAAGACCCTAACAAAATCCCAAATATTAAAACGGAGGCTGAAGCCCAATAACTAGGGACTTAAAATCAGACTCTTCTAGACTCAGACTCTCAGTAACTCTCTTAGATTCATACTCCCAAACTGACTCTTGACTCAAAATCGGACTTTCCCATATTGACTCAAACTCAGACTCATAAACAGTTGCTTGTCACTCAGACACAGCCTTAATTTCTTATGACTCTGGCTAAAATATGAATAAAGTGACTCGGTGCTCGAACTGAGACTCAGTGACTCAGGAATCAGACTCAAACCCAGTGACTTGCATGTGACTCATTCCAGGTCACTCATATGCAGCGCAACAAATCTTTAACTTGCGTGTCATATTTTCCTTAAATTTTAGGAGGAAAGAACTTTAAAGAAGTTAGAGCAACAAATGAAGACACACATGCCTCGCTACTACCGACAGAAGAAAGGAATAGTGGAAGATGAAAAATGGCGAACTCTGACCCCTACTCAACCCAAAAAGGTAAATTAAAATAGACAGCTCTAAAGACAGCTTTGGAGGAATCCTTGGTTTGATTACCAGAAATATTGTTGTTGTCGTGTCCACATTTCTGAGCCACTGCATAACACAAGCTGTGGCACACGGGTTGATTGTACAAAAAGTACGTAGCTTGCGCCATTTTCAAAAATGGTGTAAGAATTACGCAATAAAAAAAGTACCTGCGCTATTTTCGTACGAACTATTTAAAGAAACAAAGGTGTTTGACGACGACTGTTTGTGTATATTTGTGTTCTTTCACAAAATCGTTATTTAATTACTTCCACCGGCAATTTTGAAAATAGTTTTGCCCGACTTTCCTTTGAATTGTGCGGCAACTCTAACAATTTATGTGACAGGTAAACAAGCAATTTGTTTACTTCAAACACAAGGCTGCGAGTGTTATTTATCAAGATTGATGAGTTGACCAATGACAGGCTCCACGACAATCGCGGTTTGCTAGTAAAATAGGTCATTTCAGTCGCTACAACTACTTACGCCACCTAAATTGAACTGCGGCATAATTTGTTGCATAAGCCTCGGACTTGCGCACTGTCAAACTTTTGTGTGCTCTTTACAAAAGGAAAAGAAGAAGAAGAAATCCAAGGTTGTACCGCCGGAATCCATTGAAAGATTAGTTCATCCGACATTACGGCAGTACCACGACATGCACGACCAGAACTGTGACGCACGCACGCAGGAATGTGCCGTTCCAAAGAGCAGCCGCAGACCAAAAACTAAAAGTGAGGAGCGTAAATCAGAGAATTCCGTCCCAAAACTTCAATTGTTTCTAGACGGGCGAAGGATTAGCATCGCTAGCGATAAGAACTTTGAGTCCGCGAGCACGATGAGCAGCCTCGCTGATTCGAGCATCACGAAGATGACTGATTTGGCGAGCCACGCGCTGCCGCTCAACTCAGCGTTCTCGCACAAACATCACGTGCTTCCCCCGCCTCGCGTTTACGACCCGGAGAAGTTTCGCGGGTCACGAGTCGGCACCGCGGCAGTCCTGCATGATTTTATTTACGACATCAAGACATCCAACAGTAGCGACGCGTCATTCATCAAAGCACGCGATGAAAACGAAAACCAACATTCATCCAAATCGGGCGATGTGAAACCAAAGGCTAGAAACCACATCGCTCAGAGGAACCTTGTCCAAAGCCCTGCCCCGTCGCCCAAGAAGAAAATTGCATCGGATCCTCGACCGTCGCGCTGGGAGAAAGGGCGCGTCATGCGTAAAATTACCCTCCAAGAGGAGGAGGAGCTGAGAATCAACGGCATCTCACTCAGCGAGATCGACCGACTGACATTCAAAGAGGAAGAGGAGCAAGTACAGGACCTGCGCAGGATGACCAAATTCAACGGCGAGGATTCGTACGAGAACTGAACGTCGCATCCGACATTTCGGATAGAAGATTCGGACAATATTTTTTCAATTTGGATACAGCAATAAGAAATCTAGACGATCTTGTGCCTGTCTTTGTTTACTTCTGATGAAAGTCACAAAGATTCTAAAGAATTGTGGACTTTCTCTTCAGGCTGATAGATGCTGTTGGAGTTTTATCAGCATTTTTTTTTTGTAGTTTGCTAAAATTTGAGTTTCCCGTATGTGCTGGAAAAAATATTTGTAGTGAACTTTTGCTTATTCTGAGTGTGGGGTACTGTGGCCTCGTGGTCTGGAGCGCTGATTTTGTGGCCTGCGGGTAATTCTACAAGTTGTGGGTTCGAACCCAGCCTGGAGTTGTGGTGCGTGTGCCCTTGGGCAAGGCATTTTGTCAGACATTGCTTCTCCCCACCCAGGAGTAAATGGGTAACTGTGAGGCGGCAGAGATGGTTATTGTGGTTGATTAAGCCGAGATTGCACAAAAATGACAGCATTTGAGCTTAACTTTCAGGGAGCTGGGATATAGGCCCAGTGTGCAGGGGTAATAATAATTGTAGTCTCTATGATATCCGTTAGGTTGATCATATGGCGTAATACAAATCAGCATTATTATTATTATTATTTCTGTCGGTTGATTTTTTTTCATAAACTATCTCACACTGAAATAATCACAGAAGAAAATTGTTCAGTAGCAAATAGTTTATAGATGAATACTTTTGAAGAAGTTATAGTTTTGGAAGGAAGCTTTTTTGTTCTATCGTTTGCAAGAAGGTCTTGGAGTGCAGTTTTAGCAGAAAATAGGCATCCAATCTTTCCGTAGGCTTTGTGATTTTGTTTTTGCGACTTTCTAAGGTAGAATCATCGCTTAGTTTTACTTTCCTCAAACGCCTTTAGATATTTTTTGTTATAGTCGCTATATTTTTGTAGTTATTTGCATATATATATTTTGTTTTTGTATGCTTTGTTTTTCTGAAATCGGTGCTAAGACAGCTTATGCTAAAAAGTTTCCAATTTCTTAGATTTAAGGTGTGGCTTTTATACCTTTTTACCAAAGAATTGGACAAATAATATAATCACTTTTAAGTTTTGGATTTGATTGATTGTTATCAGCATTATACAGCAAGTTTGTTTTGTTATCACATTAAAGGTAGGATACACCATTGGTAATTGCTTGAATTATCATGAACGGCGGATTTTTATTTATTTTTTTTTTTTTGGGGGGGGAGGGGGGGGGGGGAATATTTTATAGTAAATATAATTTAACTGACCTATTCGAAATTTTACAATCATGGATGCCGAGAAAAGCAAGAAAACGGCAATCATTTTCAACCGGCGTTGGGCAGTAGTTTTTTAGGCAAGTATATTGTATATCAAAAATATTGTGGTAGAAATTCTCTCTTGGTAAACATTGGACCAATGTTTCTTTATATTGAGCCGAGGGGCGCAGGATGAATTCGTCAATATAAACTCCCACTGCCGCCAACGCCCAAATTATAAGGTTGCAATATCATATGTCAATGCAATATCAAGTGTACACAAAATGCAAACAATTTTCTCGTCATTAAATTTTAAATAAGGGGCTAAATGTAACAAGGCAATCAAAATTGCATTAAAGAGTTTGGCTTTTGACAACCTGAGATCGTATGTTGTCAATCACCTCATCCGAAAGAGCAAGAATTACGTTCCTTTTAAATCGGACTTTGCTGTCCACACAACAATAGCAGATGTCAAGGAAGCAATTAAATTGCAATATCGTTGAAGTAGGCTTAACAAGTGATAACAAGTGATAAGCTGTGTGATTCCACCAATAACTATAGGCTGGTAGTTAATTATAAGAAGACCATTAGACGGCCATCCGCTGTCAGAGCAGACTTCAGCAGACTTGACCGTGCACGACAGCGGGACTCTGCTTGTTGGCAAATTCGCTGCATTGTGTCTCGATAGAGATCTTGTTGGTGTGACAAGCGTTCAGTACTGTTACTGCCACGAACAACAATTGGTGTTAACCATGTGCAAAAAATGTGTTTGTTATCAACAATTATTCGTTTTAGCTTGGAGAAAGAGTAGCTATATTCAGGATGCTTTCTTGACCATCGTTGCAGACCGAGAGTAAAAAATGAACGATTCGGCGCCAGATCCTTTGGGCGTGTCCCCGATCATTGTCGCTTTCCGTACTTGTTTCATCGGCTGCCTCGGATTGCTGATCATAGCTGGAAACATTCTCTCCATTGTCGTGACTCGTCGCGTACCAGACTTGGCAGACAGTACTAAGATCTTGATGACATCTTTGGCAGTGTCTGACCTCATGGTTGGCTTTACGACGGCGTTCAATGTTGTCGCTTCAGCTATGGACCGGTGGCCTTTCGGAGATATCACTTGCCAGGCATATGTCTACATTTTATCGTTGGCACTTTTGATGTCAGAATTTTCCCTCGTCTGTTTAAATGTTGAGCGCTACATTGCCGTTACCAGACCGTACAAGTTTCCTATTTGGTGCACACGGCGACGTATTGTTGCCAGTCTTATTTTGGCATCGCTAGTATTCATGGGTTTACTATTTTTAGCCTCGGTTGCTCTTGGAGTAAAAGTGGAATATTTAGACGCTGCTGCTGCTTGTTTTTATGCAAATACCTCTGCAGCCTTAAACGTTTGGCTTCTTCTATTCACTGTCACATTTCCAGTGTTAATTATGATGTTTATGTACTATCGCATCATTAAGATAAGCAGAGAGCATGAGAAACGAGTCAACCGGAACGATCCCAACAACAGAAACAACATCCAGGACAACAAAGCTCTGAAGACGTTTGTCGTCGTCACTCTGGCTTTTGCTGTTTGCTTTACTCCAGTTATGATTACTAAAATCGTTGAGTCTTACACCAACGTGGAAGATGTAGATTGGCTTAAGTTTATGGTGACATGGCTCCGTTTATCTAACAGTATCTGCAATGTTTTCATCTACTGTCTGTTCAATCGCTCCTATCGTCAGAAGGCCAAGCAAATCATCACCAACATATGGCTCTGTTGCAGAGTGTCGGTGGAGCCTGTGAACATTTGAGATGTCTAGGTCATTGTATATAAGCACTGTCTACCTATATCCAACAATCAAAGAATGCTCTGTTAAGAGATTAAACATTGTTGTAACGAATTATATTTCACGAATCAACTAATCCAAGGTTCTACTATGTCAACCCAAACATGGTAGGAGGTCAAGAGGACAGTCACCCAGAGACTACACCAAACTCTTCAGCAGAGGACACATAATTAAATGGGCAAGACATCAAAAACTGCCGCTGATGAACATTATGGCCGACCTTCTGAGTCGCCACTGTTATTCCAAATACGAAATGTACAGTCTCATCTTAATGACACAAGTAACTGAGCACGATAGGTCCACACAAAAGGTTGAACTGAGATATCAGAATCTGGAACAAGTTCTTGGATTGTGTACATTGCTTGAACAGGGCTACCAAATGCGCAGGCCTGCCCTGTAAGTTATGATGCGTTGGTACACTTTTAATCTTACACTCGGACTGGTTCAGAAGAGTTATCAGAAAACTGTATTTAATTTGATATGCGACTTTAGACTGCAATATCGAGAGTTTTGTGATATTGACATGTTGGATTTTGCTCTGGAAAATACTCGGGACATTGTGGAAGAGCAAACTTTTGCCCTGTTTAGAAACGCCTCTCTAAGCTGATAATTAGACTAGACTGATCTAACTATAAATCATATATGTACATGTATATCAATAATGTTGTAGTAGCAATTCTCCCTTGATAAACATTAGACTAATGTTTTTCTTTATATTGAGCTAAGGGCGCAGGATGAATTCGTCAATATAAACTTCAACTGCCGCCAACGCCCAAATTATAAGGTTGCAATATCATAATGTCAATGCAATATCAAGTGTACACAAAATGCACACGATTTTCTGGTCATTCTATATTACATAAGGGGCTTAATTTAACAAGGCAATCAAAATTGCATTAAAGTGTCTGGCTTTTGACAACTTGAGATCGTATTTTGACAATCACCTCATCAGAGCAAGAATTACGCTCCTTTTAAAGCCAAATTTGACTTTGATTTTTACACAACAACTATATATAGCAGATGTCAAGAGCAATTAAAATTGCACTATCATTGAAGTAGGCTTAACGAGTGATATGCCTTTGTAAGCTGTGTGGTGCCATCAATAATTAAGCTGGTAGTTAATTATAAGAAGACCATTAGACGGCCATCCCCTGACAGCAGACTTAACCGTGCACGGCAGCAGGACTCTGCTTGTTAACGAT
Organism: Crossaster papposus; assembly: GCA_037893245.1. NCBI lineage: Eukaryota > Metazoa > Echinodermata > Asteroidea > Velatida > Solasteridae > Crossaster > Crossaster papposus. The sequence goes on from JBAIAA010000465.1 coordinate 505,092, forward strand.
TCGCTACATTGTGCTCTCGATAGAGATCTTGTTGCTGTGGCAGAAGCGTTCAGTTGTGTTACTGCCTTCCTTCTTATTCCTCCATGCTGCCACGAACAACAATTGTTATCAACAATTATTCGTTTTAGCTTGGAGAAAGAGTAGTTATATTCAGGATGCTTTCTTGACCATCGTTGCAGACCGAGAGTAAAAAATGAACGATTCGGCGCCAGATCCTTTGGGCGTGTCCCCGATCATTATCGCTTTCCGCACTTGTTTCATCGGCTGCCTCGGATTGCTGATCATAGCTGGAAACATTCTCTCCATTGTCGTGACTCGTCGCGTACCAGACTTGGCAGACAGTACTAAGATCTTGATGACATCTTTGGCAGTGTGTGACCTCATAGTTGGCTTTACGACGGCGTTCAATGTTGTCGCTTCAGCTATGGACCGGTGGCCTTTCGGATACATCATTTGTCAGGCCTATACCTACGTTACACTGTTGGCCTTGAATATGTCAGCATTTTCCCTCATCTGTTTAAATGTTGAGCGCTACATTGCCGTTACCAGACCGTACAAGTTTCCTATTTGGTGCACACGGCGACGTATTATTGTCACTCTCATTTTGGCATCGCTAGTATTCATGGGTATACTATTTGTAGCTTCGGTTGCTCTTGGAGTAAAAGTGGAATATTTAGACGCTGCTGCTGTTTGTTCATTTGCAAATACCTCTGCAGCCTTAAACGTTTCGATTCTTCTATTCACTGTCATATTTCCAGTGTTAATAATGATGTGTATATACTATCGCATCATTAAAATCAGCAGAGAGCATGAGAAACGAGTCAATCAGAACGATCCCAACAACAGAAACAACATCCAGGACAACAAAGCTCTCAAGACATTTATCGTCGTCACTCTGGCTTTTGCTGTTTGCTTCACTCCAGTTACGATTACTAGAACCGTCGAGTCTTACACCAACGTGGAGACTGTAGATTGGCTTCAGTTTATTGTAGTTTGGATCCTGGTGTGTAATAGTATCTGCAATGTTTTCATCTACTGTCTGTTCAATCGCTCCTATCGTCAGAAGGCCAAGCAAATCATCACAAACAGTGGGCTCTGTTGCAGAGGGAGGGTGGAGCCTGTGAACATTTGAGATGTCTAGGTCATTGTATAAGCACTGTCTACCTATATCCAATAATAAAAAAATGCTCTGTTAAGAGATTAAACATTGTTGTAATCGAGTTATATTTCACGAATCAACTAATCCAAGGTTCTACTATGGCAACCCAAACATAAAAAGAGGTCAAGAGGACAGTCACCCAAAGACTACACCAAACTCTTCAGCAGAGGACACATAATTAAATGGGCAAGACATCAAAAACTGCCGCTGATGAACATTATGGCCGACCTTCTGAGTCGCCACTGTTATTCAAAATACGAAATGTACAGTCTCATCTTAATGACACAAGTAACTGAGCATGATAGGTCCACACAAAAGGTTGAACTGAGATATCAGAATCTGGAACAAGTTCTTGGATTGTGTACATTGCTTGAACAGGGCTACCAAATGCGCAGGCCTGCCCTGTAAGTTATGATGCGTTGGTACACTTTTAATCTTACACTCGGACTGGTTCAGAAGAGGTATCAGAAAACTGTATTTAATTTGATATGCGACATAGACTGCAATATCGAGAGTTTTGTGATATTGACATGTTGGATTTTGCTCTGGAAAATACTCGGGACATTGTAGAAGAGCAAACTTTTGCCCTGTTTAGAAACGCCTCTCTAAGCTGATAATTAGACTAGACTGGTCTAACTATAAATCATGTACATGTATATGTATATCAATATTGTTGTAGTAGCAATTCTCTCTTGATAAACATTGGACCAGTGTTTCTTTATATTGAGCCGAGGGGCGCAGGTTGAATTCGTCAATATAAACTTCAACTGCCGCCAACGCCCAAATTATAAGGTTGCAATATCATATGTCAATGCAATATATCAAGTGTACACAAAATGCACACGATTTTCTCGCCATTCTATATTACATAAGGGGCTAAATGTAAAAAGGCAATCAAAATTTCATTAAAGTGTCTGACTTTTGACAACTTGAGATCGTATTTTGTCAATCACCTCATCAGAGCAAGAATTGCGCTCCTTTTATTATTAGTTTTAAAGCCAAATCTGACTTTGCTGTCCACACAACAATAGCAGATGTCAAGGAAGCAATTAAATTGCAATATCGTTGAAGTAGGCTTAACAAGTGATAACAAGTGATAAGCTGTGTGATTCCATCAATAACTGTAGTTAATTATAAGAAGGCCATTAGACGGCCATCCGCTGACTGCACATTTAACCGTGCACGACAGCGGGACTCTGCTTGTTGACGATTCGGTACATTGTGCTCTCGATAGAGATCTTGTTGGTGTTGTGTGACATAAGCGTTCAGTCCTGTTACTTCCACGAACAACAATTGATGTGTTTGTCATCAACAATTATTCGTTTTAACTTGGAGAAAGAGTAGCTATATTCAGGATGCTTTCTTGACCATCGTTGCAGAACGAAAGTAAAAGATGAATGATTCGGCGCCAGATCCTTTGGGCGTGTCCCCGATCATTGTTGCTTTCCGTACTTGTTTCATCGGCTGCCTCGGATTGCTGATCATAGCTGGAAACATTCTCTCCATTGTCGTGACTCGTCGCGTACCAGACTTGGCAGACAGTACTAAGATCTTGATGACATCTTTGGCAGTAGCAGATCTCACAGTTGGGTTTTTGATAGTGTTCATGAATACCATCGCTTCAGCTATGGACCGGTGGCCTTTCGGAGACATCACTTGTCAGGCATATGCCTACATTCTAGCGTTGGCACTTTTGATGTCAGAATTTTCCCTCGTCTGTTTAAACATTGAGCGCTACATTGCCGTTACCAGACCGTACAAGTTTCCTATTTGGTGCACACGGCGACGTATTATTGCCACTCTTATTTTGGCATCGCTGGTATTCATGGGTTTACTATTTTTAGCCTCGGTTGCTCTTGGAGTAAAAGTGGAATATTTAGACGCTGCTGCTGTTTGTTCACATGCAAAAAACTCTGCAGCCTTAAACGTTTGGCTTCTTCTATTTGCTGTCACATTTCCAATGTTAATTATGATGTTTATGTACTATCGCATCATTAAGATCAGCAGAGAGCATGAGAAACGAGTCAACCGGAACGACCCCAACAACAGAAACAACACCCAGGACAACAAAGCTCTCAAGACGTTTGTCGTCGTCACTCTGGCTTTTGCTGTTTGCTTTACTCCAGTTACGATTACTAAAATCGTTGAGTCTTACACCAACGTGGAAACTGTAGATTGGCTTCAGTTTCTGGTGCATTGGCTCCTTTTATCTAACAGTATCTGCAATGTTTTCATCTACTGTCTGTTCAATCGCTCCTACCGTCAGAAGGCCAAGCAAATCATCACCGTCATATGGGTCTCTTGCAGAGGGTCGGTGGAACCTGTGAACATTTGAGATGTCTAGGTCATTGTATAAGCACTGTCTACCTATATCCAATAATAAAAAATGCTCTGTTAAGAGATTAAACATTGTTGTAATCGAGTTATATTTCACGAATCAACTAATCCAAGGTTCTACTATGGCAACCCAAACATGGTAGGAGGTCAAGAGGACAGTCGCCCAGAGACTACACCAAACTCTTTAGCAGAGGACAAATAAATAAATGGGCAAGACATCAAAAACTGCCGCTGATGAACATATGGCCGACCTTCTGAGTCGCCACGGTTATTCCAAATACGAAATGTACAGTCTCATCTTAATGACACAAATAACTGAGCATGATAGGTCCACAAAAAGGTTGAACTGATGAGATATTAGAATCTGGAACAAGATCTTGGATTTTGTACATTGCTTGAACAGGACTACCAAAGGCGCAGGCCTGCCCTGTAAGTTATGATGCGTTGGTACACTTTTAATCTTACACTCGGACTGGTTCAGAAGAGTTATCAGAAAACTGTATTTAATTTGATATGCGACATAGACTGCAATATCGAGAGTTTTGTGATATTGACATGTTGGATTTTGCTCTGGAAAATACTCGGGACATTGTGGAAGAGCAAACTTTTGCCCTATTTAGAAACGCCTCTCTAAGCTGATAATTAGACTAGACTGGTCTAACTATAAATCATGTATGTACATGTATATCAATAATGTTGTGGTAGAAATTCTCTCTTGAAAAACAAATTGGACCAATGTTTCTTTATATTAAGCCGAGGGGCGCAGGTTGAATTCGTCAATATAAACTTCAACTGCCGCCAACGCCCAAATTATAAGGTTGCAATATCATATGTCAATGCAATATCAAGTGTACACAAAATGCACACAATTTTCTCGTCATTATATTTTAAATAAGGGGCTAAATTTAACAAGGCAATCAAAATTTCATTAAAGTGTTTGGCTTTTGACAACTTGAGATCGTATTTTGTCAATCACCTCATCAGAGCAAGAATTACGCTCCTTTTAAATCGGACTTTGCTGTCCACACAACAATAGCAGATGTCAAGGAAGCAATTAAATTGCAATATCGTTGAAGTAGGCTTAACAAGTGATAACAAGTGATAAGCTGTGTGATTCCACCAATAACTAGAGGCTGGTAGTTAATTATAAGAAGACCATTAGACGGCCATCCGCTGTCAGAGCAGACTTCAGCAGACTTAACCGTGCACGACAGCGGGACTCTGCTTGTTGGCAAATTCGCTGCATTGTGTCTCGATAGAGATCTTGTTGGTGTGACAAGCGTTCAGTACTGTTACTGCCACGAACAACAATTGGTGTTAACCATGTGCAAAAAATGTGTTTGTTATCAACAATTATTCGTTTTAGCTTGGAGAAAGAGTAGCTATATTCAGGATGCTTTCTTGACCATCGTTGCAGACCGAGAGTAAAAAATGAACGATTCGGCGCCAGATCCTTTGGGCGTGTCCCCGATCATTGTCGCTTTCCGTACTTGTTTCATCGGCTGCCTCGGATTGCTGATCATAGCTGGAAACATTCTCTCCATTGTCGTGACTCGTCGCGTACCAGACTTGGCAGACAGTACTAAGATCTTGATGACATCTTTGGCAGTGTCTGACCTCATGGTTGGCTTTACGACGGCGTTCAATGTTGTCGCTTCAGCTATGGACCGGTGGCCTTTCGGAGATATCACTTGCCAGGCATATGTCTACATTTTATCGTTGGCACTTTTGATGTCAGAATTTTCCCTCGTCTGTTTAAATGTTGAGCGCTACATTGCCGTTACCAGACCGTACAAGTTTCCTATTTGGTGCACACGGCGACGTATTGTTGCCAGTCTTATTTTGGCATCGCTAGTATTCATGGGTTTACTATTTGTAGCCTCGGTTGCTCTTGGAGTAAAAGTGGAATATTTAGACGCTGCTGCTGCTTGTTTTTATGCAAATACCTCTGCAGCCTTAAACGTTTGGCTTCTTCTATTCACTGTCACATTTCCAGTGTTAATTATGATGTTTATGTACTATCGCATCATTAAGATAAGCAGAGAGCATGAGAAACGAGTCAACCGGAACGATCCCAACAACAGAAACAACATCCAGGACAACAAAGCTCTGAAGACGTTTGTCGTCGTCACTCTGGCTTTTGCTGTTTGCTTTACTCCAGTTATGATTACTAAAATCGTTGAGTCTTACACCAACGTGGAAACTGTAGATTGGCTTAAGTTTATGGTGACATGGCTCCGTTTATCTAACAGTATCTGCAATGTTTTCATCTACTGTCTGTTCAATCGCTCCTATCGTCAGAAGGCCAAGCAAATCATCACCAACATATGGCTCTGTTGCAGAGTGTCGGTGGAGCCTGTGAACATTTGAGATGTCTAGGTCATTGTATATAAGCACTGTCTACCTATATCCAACAATCAAAGAATGCTTTGTTAAGAGATTAAACATTGTTGTAACGAATTATATTTCACGAATCAACTAATCCAAGGTTCTACTATACTATGTCAACCCAAACATGGTAGGAGGTCAAGAGGACAGTCACCCAGAGACTACACCAAACTCTTCAGCAGAGGACACATAATTAAATGGGCAAGACATCAAAAACTGCCGCTGAGGAACATTATGACCGACCTTCTGAGTCGCCACTGTTATTCAAAATACGAAATGTACAGTCTCATCTTAATGACACAAGTAACTGAGCACGATAGGTCCACACAAAAGGTTGAACTGAGATATCAGAATCTGGAACAAGTTCTTGGATTGTGTACATTGCTTGAACAGGGCTACCAAATGCGCAGGCCTGCCCTGTAAGTTATGATGCGTTGGTACACTTTTAATCTTACACTCGGACTGGTTCAGAAGAGTTATCAGAAAACTGTATTTAATTTGATATGCGACTTTAGACTGCAATATCGAGAGTTTTGTGATATTGACATGTTGGATTTTGCTCTGGAAAATACTCGGGACATTGTGGAAGAGCAAAGTTTTGCCCTGTTTAGAAACGCATCTTTAAGCTGATAATTAGACTAGACTGGTCTAACTATAAATCATGTACATGTATATGTATATCAATAATGTTGGGGTAGCAATTCTCTCTTGATAAACATTGGATCAATGTTTCTTTATATTGAGCCGAGGGGCGCAGGTTGAATTCGTCAATATAAACTTCAACTGCCGCCAACGCCCAAATTATAAGGTTGCAATATCATATGTCAATGCAATATCAAGTGTACACAAAATGCACACGATTTGCTGGTCATTCTATATTACATAAGGGGCTAAATTTAACAAGGCAATCAAAATTGCATTAAAGTGTCTGGCTTTTGACAACTTGAGATCGTATTTTGACAATCACCTCATCAGAGCAAGAATTACGCTCCTTTTAAATCCAAATTTGACTTTGCTGTTCACACAACAATAGCAGATGTCAAGGAAGCAATTAAATTGCAATATCGTTGAAGTAGGCTTAACAAGTGATAACAAGTGATAAGCTGTGTGATTCCACCAATAACTATAGACTGGTAGTTAATTATAAGAAGACCATTAGACGGCTGTCCGCTGTCAGCAGACTTCAGCAGACTTAACCGTGCACGACAGTGGGACTCGGCTTGTTGGCCATTCGCTACATTATGCTCTCGATAGAGATCTTGTTGGTGTTGTGTGACATAAGCGTTCAGTCCTGTTACTGCCACCAACAACAATTGGTGTTAACCATGTGCAAAAAATGTGTTTGTTATCAACAATTATTCGTTTTAGCTTGGAGAAAGAGTAGCTAGCCATTCAAGATGCTTTCTTGACCATCGTTGCAGACCGAGAGTAAAAAATGAACGATTCGTCGCCAGATCCTTTGGGCGTGTCCCCGATCATTATCGCTTTCCGTACTTGTTTCATCGGCTTCCTGGGATTGTTGATCATAGCTGGAAACATTCTCTCCATTGTCGTGACTCGTCGCGTACCAGACTTAGCAGACAGTACTAAGATCTTGATGACATCTTTGGCAGTGTGTGACCTCATAGTTGGCTTTACGACGGCGTTCAATGTTGTCGCTTCAGCTATGGACCGGTGGCCTTTCGGATACATCATTTGTCAGGCCTATACCTACGTTACACTGTTGGCCTTGAATATGTCAGCATTTTCCCTCATCTGTTTAAATGTTGAGCGCTACATTGCCGTTACCAGACCGTACAAGTTTCCTATTTGGTGCACACGGCGACGTATTATTGCCAGTCTTATTTTGGAATCAATAGTATTCATGGGTGTACTATTTGTAGCCTCGGTTGCTCTTGGAGTAAAAGTGGAATATTTAGACGCTGCTGCTGTTTGTTCATTTGCAAATACCTCTGCAGCCTTAAACGTTTCGATTCTTCTATCCACTGTCATATTTCCAGTGTTAATTATGATATTTATATACTATCGCATCATTAAGATCAGCAGAGAGCATGAGAAACGAGTCAACCAGAACGATCCTAACAACAGAAACAACATCCAGGACAACAAAGCTCTCAAGACGTTTGTCGTCGTCACTCTGGCTTTTGAAGTTTGTTTCACTCCAATTATGATTACCAGAACCGTCGAGTCTTACACCAACGTGGAAACTGTAGATTGGCTTCAGTTTATTGTATTTTGGATCCTTGTATCTAACAGTATCTGCAATGTTTTCATCTACTGTCTGTTCAATCGCTCCTACCGTCAGAAGGCCAAGCAAATCATCACCAACAGATGGCTCTGTTGCAGAGGGTCGGTGGAACCTGTGGGCGATCAATAGAGAGCTAGAGAAGCTTCGAGTTACTGCCATTGGTCGAAGTTGTTTGTCAGCCATTTACCTTTCAGCTTGTAGTAAAAGAGCCGTTTAGCTATTTGATGTACAGGGTGTCTCTAAAAAAAGTATACCCATTTTAAAATTGGTATTATTGCAAAACTACTGAATATTTCAGAAAAAGACAAATGTCTGTGGAAAGGGTAGAATGTTCTCTTTTCAATGGTATAAGGTTTATTATGTCATTGCCATGGATGACTGAACAAACAAGACATTTATGAAAGGTACTGAAATCAGCACTGTGACAAGTTGGTTTTACTTGAGCGACGAAGCTCCGGCAGGTGTTTTTAAGGACAAATTCTTTTGCTGTTTGAGGTTGAACAAATTGGAAAAGTTATGACAGGGTCTCTTTCCTGACAAATGCAAGGTGGTGGTCACCATTCCTGTTAATGCATAACTGGCATCTTAGTCTCATGCCTGACTTATCGTCCCAACTTGTCACAGTGCTGATTTCAGTACCTCTCATAACTGTCTTGTTTGTTCAGTCATCCATGGCAATGACATAATGAACATTATACCATTGGACAGAGGGCATTCTACCCTTTCAACAGACATTTGCCTTTTTCTGAAATGTTCAGTAATTTTGCAATAATATGAATTTGAAAATGGGTATACTTTTTTTAGAGACACCCTGTATATGAACCATCTGATGACCCAAATCAAGTGAAGGGTACTTTTTTGCCGCGGTACGTGTTAAAAAATGAACGATTCGGCGCCAGATCCTTTGGGCGTGTTCCCGATCATTGTTGCTTTAACGATCATTCCCGATCATTGTTGTTTTAACGGCTTTCTTGGATTGTTGATCATTGCTGGAAACATTCTGTCCATTGTCGTGACTCGTCAAGACGACCGCGGTGAAACTTTGGCAGTGTCTGACCTCATAGTTGGGTGTTCGACTTCGTTTTGTCGTCTTGGCGTCGGCCGTGAACCACGGACCTTTCGGTAAAACAGCTTGTCGGCGGGGCATCGACACATCGTCGTCTTGGCCTCTTTAACTTGAACGCAAGAGGGCGCACTGGGGCACCATGATTTCCCGCGCAAAATATAACCAATCGAGCCGAGTTGCTGCGTCATGAACAACTTCGATGACCTGCACAGAATGAATTGCAATTCTTATGAACTAAAAAAAGCACGATGTGTAAAAGTTGTTTCCCTTTTATGTTTTTTGAAGGGCAAATTCTCGTATGATTTTGTTTTCGTGGAATCCGATCCGGAAACGCAAGACCCAGCGCAGGGGCTGAGAGAGCGAGAAATGATGTAAACCGGAAGACTTATCACATCATCAGGGTGCCATGAATTAAGATATTTTAGTATGGTACAACTCAGAATGCCGCGCAGATGTGAATGGCTTCCTGTGTGTACTATTACGGGCATGACGTGTGGGTTGGGTGGATTTTCCCACTGTACAAGGGCTAGGCAGTCGTTATGACCACATTTTGTGTACAACATGCCTAGACCGCGAGCGAGTCGCGAAGTCTCCCCCTCCCAGCAAGAGTTTATTTATAAACCGCTTTCACGACACCTATGTTCTGGTTTCTTTCGGACGAAGACGGCGATAAATCAAAACGGACTGCTTCTTCTGTTTCCGCTGTTATTAACCTATTTATTGTAATCACGCCTGTTTGGTTTTGGTTTTTTAAATAAGACCATCTTGGGAGCTGAGAAAGTGATGGCGATTTAGTCATAAACGGAATGGAATCGTGCTCGAAATACTGCGTGGTCGATTGTCTATACTTGGAGTGGATTTATAATGCTCGTTCCCGGGCCACCCCCTAGGCTGTGCCTCAAGTCGTTGGAACGATCAAATAAACAACCGCTCTGTAATGTAAACACATTTAACGGCATTTGTGGGTGCTTGACATGTTTACGGCCGGGCCATTTTGGCAAGGCGATTGTCACTGCGCGTTTTCGGGGCGGTAATTAGTCGCCGTGTCGATCGAGCGCACTGGTTGGCAACGCAGCCCGCCCCTAACGAGGCCCACCTCTTCGGGAACCCTCGGGAGAAATGGGGATCTACAACAAAAATGAAAATAGTACCAACTTATACCGCGGGTGTATACAGACCAAACAGTACTGGGATTAGCGTCAAATCTGGCTGCAATCCCCCCGGTGCGTTCAAGAGTTTTCTGCAGCTTCGTGAAAAGACCGTACGGGCCTTGTCTAAATATTGACTCTTAATTGATTGCATTTCCGTTGACTCGAGTTTTTTTCTCTCTATCCGGGAACGATTGTTGCGATCCTGCTTCTATTCACGAAGGAATTAGGTTGAAAGACGTTTGACTTTCGATCTCCTTTTTTGGTCGGAAGAATGATTGACATGGACGATTGTGTAACTCTTCAAATGTTTTTGGTGACAAGGATTAGCTTTGTTGGATTTGGGCGAGAATCTGCTCTTCCGGGGATATAGTTCGAGACTTGAGCAGTCACTTTTTCTGACTGACACGGTGAAAGGAAGCTCGCTGCACGCGCTGTATAGACGTGGATGAACTGGAAAAGAAAGGGGAACGGGAGAAGAAATGTATAGCCACAAATGAAAGATGACAGCGTCCAGCGTTGTCGCCCTGTCAGGGTTACTGCGGTTGGAGCCACACCGCGCCCCTCCTGTCTTCAACCTGTCACAAGAAATTAGGCCCTGATCTCCTGTTCTACTCCTTTCGCCAGCACTGCAGCGGGAAAAATCAGTCCTGCTCGGCCGTGATTGGCAGCTTGGAGCCCCGTGGAAAAAATTGCCCAGCTCCCCGGGCGCCGTGTTCACGGAGATTAGCCCCACGGCGTGACAACTTGGTTTGGGGTTCCCTGACTGACAACTTCCACGTCCTTTCTTCACTCCACCCTGCAAGTCATCACCCCCTTCTAACCACCCCCAAAAACTACGGAAGTTTGTTGGTCATCACCGGATTTGTTTGGATTTCTTCAGCACTTCGGTTGGGGTTGCGGTGAGCCGTGTGGCAGGCAGGATTCGGCGAAAAAAATGATGCGGTGTTTTCTTTGTTTTCAACCGAAATAAAGGAGTGAGATTGACACGGAGAATAATCATCTTCATTCGTGTGATGAGAGTGTACATGTATACGGTATTATGATCTTATCTAGGCGGCGATACAACGAGCGACGCCCGTACGATGTCCTTATGATGACAGATGAACTATTCTGGGAGGGGGTGAATATCTTTTAGTCCACCACTTTGGCCTAGAAAGTCTGCCGTCTTCAACCCATGGTCAGTCATCTCGCCTCCAAGAATTATCGCCACAAGTTATAATTCCTCCTTAGTAGCCACCGATGAAACAAAACAAAACAGATGCTTGGATGAGCACGACGGAGCAATAACACGGCGGGAAGGAAAACCAAATAAACAATGAGCTTTCGGGACCGTTTGAGCTGTAATAAACTGAAGTCGGGAAAGCCTTGAAGAACTGGGTGAGCTTATACCCTTTGAAACAAATAAGAAACTGGATGTGCGTGGTTTACGTAGTCACAGAGGCAAGAGTAACTGTGAATCTACGCCCAGACTCGCACGGCCGCAGTCTAAGATGGGCATAGGTGCCAAACTGAATCACAAAATGTTCGGTTATCGGGTATTTTTGGTGGCTACAATCCTGCTTGGTAAGTATTTTATTTTTAACGATTAATCACCAGTACATTATGTAGTCACGCGGGAGCTCAAGAAAACTCTGCTAATTTTTTTTTTTAGGAGGAAACAATCGACTTTTTCATGTACAACTGTTGTACTAAATTTTAAAATAACGTCAAAAACGTTCGTTGCAAAATCGCGCCTGAGTTGCTTGGCTGTGTGTATTTACTTGGAGACACAGAAGGCACGTGCTTTATGTAGTTCACAGTGTAGAAGTTCCGCGAGTGCGTGGTGCCTGCGATCGCGACTTTTAAATAAATAATAAATGTGCGTTTGACCCGGCAATGACAGGCAGCCTGTCAAAAGACCTACCAGCTAGGAATGTGTGGTGTGTGCGGGTATGGTGCGGAGTACAGACGAGGCCGGTAGGAATAATAATACAGGAACTAACCACTAGTAATAAGGGGAAGATAAATAAATAACCCTCCGTCTTGTCGCTAATTTGGTGTTCGGCTGCCAAGTTGGGGTTGTGGTGTGTATAAAGGGGGAGGGGGATTCGGCGTAGAAGCGCGGCCGATGTGTCCCCAGAGATTTGGTTGTTTTGCGAGCCGCTCGAGATATTCCTTCAACGAACTTTCTGATTTTTTTTTCATGTGAAAACTAAATTGATATTACACTACAGTAGAAAGTGTGGCTAATTTGTTTTTCTCGAGATTCGGAAATCTTATAAAAGACGCGCGACAAAGAACCACAACAACGATACTAATCAGGAAGGTTCATTACCTTTCTTTTAAATTTTTTGTTGAAGAGAAACAATAGATACACTTTGATTTTGTAATAATTTAATATAGTATATTCCAGCCAAAATAGAAACCCTACTTTATTGTACAACATATGCACTGATTAAAATCACAATGACCTTCTCTTCAATGCATGTGTGAACTTTTATATGGCATGTATATTTAGCCTATACGCGCAAACAATACGACGATACAAAGACATATTTAGTTTTACACGAAACATAGGTTTTTTGGTGTTTTTTTTTAATTTTTAAAGCACATATGCATTCTTTTTACAGCAGATGACGTTCATTAAAGGTAGGATACACCATTGGCAATTGCTTAAATTATCCTGAATGGGTGGATTTGGGGGTTGTATTTTATAGTAAATACCGTTTAACTGACCTGTCCGAGCTTTTACAGTCATGGATGCCGAGAAAAGCCAGAAAAAGCGTTTGTTTTTAACCTGCGTCGAGCAGTTATTCCTATGTTATTTTATTTTTTTCGCGATCGCCGTCCGGCGATCGCAAATTTTTTCTTTATAAAATTCAATTTTTTTGGAATAAGTACAGGATATCTAGCGCCGTATCATTTTGCTGGATGCCTAGAATCATTATTTACTTTCAAATGAGTAAGATATTTCCCAATAATTCGGTAGTAAATATTTTCGATATCTGCAAATGGTGTATCCTACTTTATTTTTCAATGTGCACAAATCAGTTTGCATTTACAGTTTGCATTTGGAGCAAATGAACGAAAAAGTCCGTTATGCATAACTTATTTTGTGTTTCTCCTCCCAACCCTGTGCATTTAATATGCTTGGGTGCGCCCATTTGTGTTTTTTCTTGTACACAGCCATTTTGCCTCTAAGAAAATCTTGTTAAGTTAAAAATATAAAGCCCTCTTAATTAACTTATTTGATTTGTATATTTCAAGTCATTCTAGCCTGTAAGCAGTTAGCAGGAGTTTTAATTATATCTACGTTATTCATAAGCTAAAACGATCACAACTTGTGTATAAGAACGACACGAATAACAAACATTCTCCACCTTGGAAATAATTGACCAAATGCACTGAACGCGGTTGCGCGGAAATAATTGGACAGGTTAAATGTGATGGCAGCTTGTTCTGTGGTTTTAATGTAATTAATTCCCTATACCGAAGGTTTTTCCTCCGTCGGTTTTCTTTGTTTTCACCAATTTGCCTTTTCGATATCCCCCTCAACACTTCAATGTCCACAAACCGGTTTCCTCAGTCGGTCCAACCAATTATGGCGGCGACGTAAAAATAAACACTTCGACGGGACGCTGTGCACTAGAGCGAAACGGCTGCAGGTTCCGTAAGTCACTTCGGGGTTCGACCAAAGATAAACCAATTCCACATTTATATACCCACTGGCGGGCAAAGATCAGAGTTAACGATTATGACGATATAAACAAACAACGGCGCCCACACAATGGACTGGATTTGCGTTTTTAATTACGCGCGTGTGCTTACAACAATAGAATACTGGCGTCATCTTTCAACACCCAGAGGCCCCCCCTTTCCTTTCCTTGCCTTGCTTTTGAAGGCAACTCATAATGCCCGCAGGATTTAGGAATGTGCTAAATTTAACAGCTCTCGACCGGAGGGAGTGTTTATGTTCGAATTGATGTGATGGAAATTGGTGATTAATGTGCGGTTATGGTGGCCCAGTTCGTCATCATTGTAGCAAGGAACACGCGGTATGACCATGGAGGAAGAAATGACTATCACCAGTGCTGAAGTCGATCGCATTCCCATGAATACAAGTACTTTGTCATGATCGAGTACCAGTACTTTAAAATGATGAGTACCAGTGAGTACGTCATGAGTAACTGAGTACTTGATTTTACATGTAGTGTGCTACTTACGAGTAAGAGTACTACGTGTATACAACACTGAAATGTAGCATGAGAGAGAACAACATAATATTTCACTCGCTTGAATTTATCAACAACTAAGACCAACATTAACGACCTAGTGTTATTTGGTCATTAAAGGGATCGTATACGTTTGGTAACTACTCTAAATATTAATGGCAATAAAAACTTACTTGGTAAGAAGTACAGCAGCTTTGGATAGTATAATGCATTTTTAGAAACTGTTCACTTCGAAATACTGCGGTTGTGGAAAAAGATATAACTTTGTATCCCAACAAAAATTGAATCTGAAAAGCGTTACTGCAGAGACGTTTCTCAGACTGTGTATTCCAATGCAGATTATTCTTCCTGCGTGGACATAACCGCTCCAGATTTTCGGCAATATCTCAAAATCGCTACCATCTTTTGAAATGAAATTTGTACAGGTTAGTTTTATGGTATATATCTATAACTATATAGGATTAAAACAAACAATAGGTTTTAATTACCAAACGTATACGATCCCTTTAACTCTTTTCAAACTTAAGGGACAGATGGTGCCCGGTGTAAACAAAAACAATCTTGAAGAATTTCTGAAACCTTCCTCCTTCTTGCAACCGTAGACGTTATGTTATAATAGGCCCTTGCAAACATGAACCCCGATCGGACCTTATTTGGTATTAGTAATCACAAATATGCATTGATTTTTTTTATAATGCAAAATGGCCACGGCCTATACAAACATCCAATTATCAGGCCGAGATCATTCTCGGGCCGAATCCGTGAACTCTGAACTCGACGCTCGCAATGGTTTTTGACGCCGTGATGACATGTCGAAGATAAGGGAGAAATAGTCTGCCATCTCTGTGTGTATTGTTATCAACACCAGTGGCAAATGTTCTTAAATCAAAGAAATACAAATGGGAGAAATACTACAAAATCTCAAACGTTCATCTAGCCACTCTGACATCAAATCATTATTTGGTGTACTTCTTTGTTTTCTGGTCACTTTGTTTGGGTATTTTGATGACTTTGAGGGATAAAATGAGAACCAAATTTTGGGGCCATTGCCAATTCTGGTGGTTTTTGGGGGTTTGTTTGGGTTTTTTTAAGGGAGGGGGGTTGATACAAAAATCTACAAAACTACAAATCTACAAAAGGGTGACACTCTACAAAGAAAGAAAGGGAAATGATATCGTATCCCGCCGATACTTCAGCAGTTGTGTACAAAGTCAATGGAGAGTATTGCCAAACTTAATAATAACAAAAAAATTCTCAGTCAAAGAATCATGTCTTTTCAACATGTTTGCACTGATTGACATTGAGATGATTATATATATGAAGAAAAACGTGTCGAGTAACATTTGTTTCCAAAGAAAGAAATGTACGCTCCAATCGTCATGAGGAATTTCTGTTTTGTTTTGCTAAAGGCGCTGTCAAAGACAACACATTTTTCTTATTATTTTCTTCCCCTCTGATCAGTATGTAGTGACCTGGGATTCACGTCTCTCAAACGGTTGAGCACCTCCGCGGATTTACGGACTGGGTCGGTTGACGGAGAGACCGAATTCACCAGGTTTCTAGTCACACCGACGCCGTCAGCTACGGGGAGGTGTGACGGGCAAGCCGTGGCTCTCTTGGACTTCTCCGGGCCATACAAAGTGGCCAGGGTGGTACTGGATTACGGGGAGGAGCCGATGGATTGGACATTGGATATCTCCGACTCGGCGAGTGGAGACGGCTTTGGCGGGGACGGGGAGGGGAGCAGCAACATGGCCGAGACGCAGATACTGAACCGACAGATGAGGGTTTACAGTAACGCCCTGCCGGGACACACGGTGGCCACCATAAACGGCGGGTTGCTGCTCCGGGTCGTGGACGATGTAGTCTCGGTAGGTACCTCCTTAGTCCTGGAGATCTCAGATGAGCGGCTCAGGTGGAACAATCACGGCTCGATTCGGGGATCGATAGAGAGCCAACACCTGTATACGTTATCGGGTCAGACTGCATTGCAAGGACAGGTGGATTATCTCATCTACGCGGGATTTAACCGGGTACCAGCGACCAACCTACGGAACGGAACCGGTCTGTGCTCTGCCACCATTATGATGGTCAAAACTAAAGGCAAGTCATTAATTAATGCCGATTTCTAAATCTCAGCTTAGCCTGTCTCCATCATCATTGCCAAATGCATGTACGAAGTCGAAATGGAGACGAAGTTGTGGTTTGGAAAAGGGCCTATTACTAGTGTTTCGTTCTGGTAGTAAAACATGATGGAGTTTAAAATATTTCCTTCTTTGTAATTGAAGAGACTTACTCCTGATCCTGGACAAAGATGTTCTTAAGTCGGTTTCGTTTTTGCCGTCTATGGTTGAATTCGTTGTAGTATTGAGCAATTATTATTTTCAACTCTTGTTGAATGTAACCCAGCACCAACCCATTCAAAGCAACGGTTCTAATAATACATTTCGTAATCAGGCTTTAGGGCCTATCCCAGTGCAACCCATTTAACTTCAAGGCTCAAGTTCACTCGTAATGTCTGATCCCAGGCAGAACGAAATTTAACCTACTCGAAGCCAGGTTCAAGTTCAGCAGTATAATGCCTAAACACAGTGATCCAACCCAATGTCGGCACTAACTCAGTGCACATATCCCAGTTCGTTTACTATGTGTAGGGCCCACGCAGATCGCGTATCACGTGCCAGTTAGCTCCTGGAAGTGATTTTGACCGTTTTCCAATCCCCAGCTTGGGCTCCGTCTCTGGCTTCATCGCCAGATCCAACACATACCTAACAATTACCTAACCGCATGAACGAAGACATAGACGAAGCTGGGGCTTGAAAAACGGCTAAGACACCTCGCCGATATCTTGAATGTCGCCCTCTTTCGACGTAAGCAGAACTCTGTTTTGAACGCGAGGTTCAATCGAGAAAAAAAAAAATAGGGGCAAGCAGAAGGGACCCTTTACGTCTTCTGTATCTGTTGGCTACTGTGCAATCTCCATCTAGTGGATATCCAGCACCGTCTTTACATCTTGGCAACTGCTTCGGTGCCACCTTTTATCTTTCGTCATTATTCAACCCAAAATGATGGTTCATGGGCCTGATTCTCCTCGTACAAATTGTGTGAAGTAAGTATGTATTATTCATAGATGTGTGTGATTATATTTGGCAAGGTAATTCACGTAGGGGATGATGAATCGTTTGCACTTTTAACAATTTTGTTACCCATGCCTACTGTCTTGTCTCGCGCTAAACGGTGACTCACCTGTTGTTGTGTCCTTCCTTCCAAGCCACTGCATAACGCAGGCTCTCTGGCAAAGGGTTGAGATCTTCAGGTTCGTGGGGCTCTGATAGAAGGGGGCAGTGACTTTAGGAGGTGTTCCTTAGTTAGGAGTGCCTCCCGGCAGTCACATTCGATGACTCACCTGGTACCCGTCGATTACTGAATATACCCTGTGGTAGTTCTTGGGAACAGGAAAAGGTCAGGTCAAATATTTTTGACCGAATCCTACGAAATGAGCCATCAAGACAGTTTTTCACGAATTTTGTTTTCATTTTACGTTCAATAGAAAGCTTATAATGTATTCTTTCTGTCTAAATGATTCCTTAGCAATATCTTGATAATCATCAGATAAATTATTTTGTGGATGGGAAAGTTGAGTTCTTATTGAGTTTCATAAGGTTAGATTTTTTTTTTTAAATCTCAAAAAAGTATACATCTGGTAATTAGAATCAAGTTGAGTCACATGGCGCCCTCTACGGTCCAGGTATTGTATCAATGATGTATCAAGAAAATCCGAGATGAAATTTTACCTAGAGCGCCCTCTGTTGATCATAACATTTTGCTGACTATAAAGGTGGAGTGCGCGCTTTGCACCGTCTTGAACACGTTGTTATGGCAGTTTAAAAAAAAAAAAATCGACTATTTTCCGGGTCGTGCTCAGTGTTACGTCGTCATTTATCGGGGAAACCGTTGTAGCATGTAGTTTACGATCTGTCAAATTCGAACCCGTGGCTTGTATTGCGCATGATTATGAAGGAGTGACGGGTCACGTGTGTTATGTAAAAACAAAACTGATTTTCTCGGCCAAATTCCATCAGGGAATCAGGGGAAATGGGGAAATGAATATCTGGCCAATTGTGAAGTTTTAATCTTCCAGTTCTTTGCCCTCTTTTTATTTCGATGTTTTTTTAACATCCCTTATTCTTAAACTGGAAGTGATGAAACAATTTCGCCAATTTGCCGCTCTTTTTAGGCACTTGTCATAGCTCTTAACACCTGTTTAGCACTCAAGTGGTCAATTCCTGCTCAATATACGCTACCGGCAATGTTTGCTTTCCTGATTGGTTCTGAGTCATGGAAACTTCCATTTTGCGTCTCTGGTTGCAGGCAGGGTTAGGTTTACCAATGTACGGTGGGTCATAGGCGCGATGAATGGAGAAAACCAAACATCGAGAATCCCTCTGACCCAGAGTTCTGTGGCTGGTGGAAGGAGGAGCACTTTTAGCTCCCCACCAATAGGTTCTGACGTGAGGAATTCGTCGGGTGTTGGGCCTGTCATTCTCGGTTGAGTGTAGTCGATGGAGGCGCAGGAAGCGATTTGGGCAGTCCCGCTGCGCCGCCGAGGTACCCCGGGTCGGGTACCCCGGCCCGCTCGCCAGGCACTAAGCAAACATCTACCAGAGCCAGCTCCGTGTCACGTCAAACTTTTTTTTCTTGAGAAGCCGGGAGACAGATTCGATTAGTCCGGAAAGTGGCGGCTGAAAAACCATTAAGACGCGACTCGAGTCATTGTCAGTCGCTATTGGATATCTGGGCCGAAATAAATTGGTTTTAAGCTTCCGATTTCATGTCGAACGGTCCATACAAATGACCTAATAATATGTTCACAATATTTGTCACGGTCAACGTTTGCAACATCCAAACTACAAGTGAGCATAGTGATTTAATTGTACCTGGTGTCATTTTACCTGGTGTCATTTTATTTACCTGGTGTCGTTTTACCTGGTGTCATTTTATTTTACCTGGTGTCGTTTTACCTGGTGTCATTTTATTTACCTGGTGTCGTTTTACCTGGTGTTATTTTACCTGGTGTGATTTTACACGGTGTCGTTTTACCTGGTGTCGTTTTACCTGGTGTCGTTTTACCTGGTGTCGTTGCCTGGTATCATTTTACCTGGTGTCACTTTACCTGGTGTCGTTTTACCTGGTGTCGTTTTACCTGGTGTCGTTTTACCTGGTGTCGTTTTACCTGGTGTCGTTTTACCTGGTGTCGTTTTACCTGGTGTCGTTTTACCTGGTGTCATTTTTACCTGGTGTTATTTTAGCGCAATCATTTTGCTGGATGCCTACATTCATTATTTACTTTCAAATAAGTAAGCTATTTCCTAATAATTTGGTAGTAAAATCTTTCGATATCTCCAAATGGTGTATCCTACCTTTAAATAGCGTCGTAGCAACAGCGTCCTCGGCTGTCGAAAAACATGAACAATTTGAAATGATTAAAGAGTGCACCTTTCAAAAACATTTACCTAAAAGGAATTGTTCTCATCGTAGTCATCGTTTAGGGGAGTAGTAGAAAGTTGTGTTTTTAGGGGAAAATCCTCAGATTGACACTTTAACAGACATATTAGTCACACGTGCGTCTTTTGTCCACCACATCTCTTCTACCATGAAGCTACAAATCTAGCTCGATGTTGACTGCCCATTTCCTCTACGTTTCAATGCACATCATGCCAAAATACTTTCAACAACTTGTTTGTTTCTATTTCCCATCACTTGAGAAAGTCTGGGTTTGTTTCCGGTATTTGCAAATGGCTCCAATGGGATCTTAACTTTCCCAGTAATAGCAGGGAGGATGGAATTCTTTCCTCTTTGGTAAAGCGGGTGTGAACTACTCAACTTGAATGGCGACTTTAAGAGTCTTGGGGAGAGCCTGCAAGACCGGTTGACATGAAACATCAACACTTCACCAAATGACCCCCTCTCGCTGCGGATTTGTTGTATTTGTACAGCTCAGTGGTTTGGGTATAACCCCCTGTGTGCAAGGTTATACATGGTGATACAAGAAGGCTTTGGGGGTTTGCCCAGCCTTACACCCATCCACCCCCCCCCCCCCCCCCCGAAAACAATTCTGGAACTTGTCACCGTTAGTGTAAATCATTAATCTTCTGTTTGCTTGCTCATTCATCAATGTTACCAAAAACCGACCAACCATGACTTATTTCGGGTGATGAAACTTCTAGAAAGCCGTGTTTGCCATATGTTGGCCTGTTGAGGGTTTTCTATCTCAAACCGCAAGTCCTCGTCGATGATATTTATTTTAAAGGGGGAGGGGGGGGGGGGGGGGGGGGGGGGGGGCTGAAGCATCAAGCAGGTCTTGCAAGTTATCGTAATCAATCGTTAACACCCTACCCCCAAAATAATCAGAAACTGCCAACATCTAATCTCAAGCGTCGATCAACATCAAATTCCAAGCTTCATAGTACATGTAGTTTTGATCTAGTACATCGTTTTATTTGGGTTAATCCGAAGACTATTGTGTCAAGTTCCTCTCAAAACACTCTCTCCGCGCCCGAGAAATGCGTATACATTTTTTTAAATAGTTTGGCTCAGAGCTTATAGGCCCTCCATTTGATTTGTTTTATAGATCTTTATTGAAATTGAGATTGTTTTGTTGGGTTTTTTTCGGGTTTTTTTGTTTGTTTTTTTTTGGGTTTTTTGGGGGTTTTTTTTGTTTTTGTTTTTTGTTTTTTTGGGGAGGGGGTAAAATGGTTCGGACCCTTTGTCCATTTCGATAGCCATCTCTCTGGTATCTTGCACAACAACCATTTGACCTCCAACCTGGGTAACAGGATCGTGTTTTATTTGCAGCCTTTAAGCCTGTAATTTATCCCTGGACGGCCCAAAAGGTCCTTATAAGTTGTGTAGTTTAACACTTCGGAAGAACTTTGTTTTTCCTGCTCCGATTTCTGCCCGCTGGGGACGTTTTCCGTAACTGGATAATTTGTGTTTTCGGAGACAGGAAATGGCCATTGACTCGGACTACTTTGACAGACCATAGAGCTATGGACAGATCGGGTAGTTGTACCCCGAGAGCTAAAAACGTTCAGCCGCCTTCGAGTTTTGTTTATTTGAACAACCAGCGTAATGTTTGTTTCTATTCTCCGCCGGTGTCATTGTAGAAGAGGCGCAGACGGTCATAAATTGGGTCATAAATTCACGCGAGGGTGGGGGAACGATTCAAGGCCCGAGCCGACAATGTGGTCAATTGTTTGAGGTGCTAGCTATAAGGAAAATGAAAAAAGAAGTAGTTGAGATCTGGCAGAGCGAAATTGAGGTCATAATTAAGGAAGTTACTGATCGCGTAATGAAGTTAAGAAGTTAACATGTTACAAGTTTGTACGGGAAGCGAAATTCAGTATAGACAAAAGTCCACTGAACCGTGCTATAGTCAAACGAGAGAGGGCGTTTATCACCATCCGAACCGATTTTGTAGACCTTTGGGCCTTTTCGAAACCTTTGCTTCGTCTTTGGCTTCGCCTCCGAATTCTGAATTACTGAGAAGCAAATAGAAATTAAAGCAAATAGAAATAGTCTAACTTTTGGGTTCATATCAGTAGATTGAATGTTTCTGAAGCACAACAGGCATCAAAATGTGGCAGGGGATCTCGCAGTTGGGAATCGAAAATCGCCTTAAGCCAAAGACGAATACGAAGCCAAGCCAGGGATTCAAAAAGGCCCTTAGTTTCATCAGCTTTAAATGTTTTGGTTCGTATTCTGTCTGATTGGTTGAAGGTTTGACCTTGGAGCTGTAAAACAACAGGCCCAACATTTCAGCTAATACCTCGAAGTTCGCAGTTCTTCCTAATCCTTATTTATAGCCTATTTGTTTGTTTTTACCCTGCAAAATTTGTGAGACAAGTTAATCCACTTTAGAATAGGGAAGCTTTTTAATTAAAACGAGCACCTTACGTTTGGCTCGTATAACAAGACCCGTGAGAATCGCTCAAGTGTCCATCAGTGGTCACGTGACCCTGCCCTGGTTACCAAGATCACGTAGTCCCGCTATCCAATCAAATCTCACCGTACACAAAGTGGAAGTATTTTGGTCAAACAGTTTTCAGGCGTTTGAAGAGAATGATTGTACGAGTTCCACGCGGTATGGTGGCCGGTGCGCGCGGCGAGGGAAGCTATTACATACCTGTCTGTTCCTGGTACCTACACCCCATGTATCTCGCTACTGTTTCCAATCCAGCAGGGAGTTAATGTAATCACGACGCTAGCCTTTTTTCCCCAGCGATTTGTTTGGAATGCCTCTGGTCTCATCAGTGCATGCAGCACGTACTCGAAAAGTTGTTTCGTAAACAAAAAATGATGACCGAAAAGTTGTAAAATTTAGAACGGTTACGACGACGCCGCCTGCCGTGCTGGCGATTGAACATTGTCGGTATTGTCAACTGTTATTAATTTCTATTATTGAATACGCGAGGTGTGTTTCGGTGAATTTGCGGTTGTGTTTTATGAAGTTATTATTGTTTCCAATTATTTTAGACATTATGCATTTAGAACTATTAAGAATCTATTAGCGGAGTTTGGGGCGAACGTCCAAATAACGGTCATTGAAGACATAATGGGTAAATCCTTTATTGGAGTGTTTGGGACAAGAGCTTTCTTCCCCTCTTCCTTTATATCTTAGGATGGCTTTGCAATGTCAGTCACGAAATCTCCCTCCAGGGTAAGCTTAGCCAATCCTCTCGAAGTGTTTTTTTTCTATTCAAGTTTTCACTGTGTTGAAGTATCAAAGCTTTTTTTCCCCTGTTGCCGATTCTAAACAAACCTAACCAGGCTTATGTTTTCGGTTTTCTGGAGAAAGTTGTTTTGATATTTGTAAAGAGAAAGTTGTTGACGCTTGACACGTGTTTGAAGAATAGTCTGCGTAGAAGGAATGCGGAGGAAAATCGACCATGCGGAAAATGCAAAGACAATATGGCGTGCCCCAGGCCCAGGGTCCGAGGCAATTAAAAGTTTAAGCAGCGGGAAAACGGGAGGGTTGACAAGGGGACGGTGAGCGATTATCACGGGGCATTGTTCGCCGGAGTATTGGCCTGAACACAACACGAGTCACTCTTCGTTATGAGATTGTTTACGTATTGACAAACGGGTTGGAACTTGTTTGAGGGGGAATTGTCAGTCCTTGTATGTGTGTCGTTTAGCAGCTTATGACACCCCCCCCCCCCACCCCCCCCCCCCCCCCCCCCCCCCCACCATGCCTCGTAATACAGACAGTATTGAGTTGGGGAAAGTAAAAACGCATGTTGTCTTGGATAACCCTGAATGGTCATGATAGGAGCTTGTGGATTTTAATTGTTGCAGTACGCGCACAACCAAAAGATCAATCACTCTAGCTCAGATGTATTCAATTTCTTTTGCAAAAAAAAGAGAGAGTACTGACCAACAAGGAATACTGGCCTGTTCCGTTTGAACACAGTCGGTGTTCGGTGGCGGTTTTGTATTTTGGAGCCCTTTTCTATTTTTGAGGGTCAAGCAACAAGGAAATAATTCAGTTAAAAAAACCTCACCCCCCCCCCCCCCCCCCCCCCTTCAGTTTCTCAGAATAGATATATGCTAAATGTTCCACGCCTTCGTAGAAAAATAGGATAGGCTAAATATCGTGTTGGCTTATTTTTTAGGTATAATAATTGTTTAAAGGTAGGATACACCATTCGCAGATATCGAAAATATTCACTACCGAATTATTAAGAATTATCTTACTCATTTGAAAGTAAATAATGATTCTAGGCATCCAGCAAGATGATTGCGCTAGATATCCTGTAATTATTTCGAAAAATATAATTTACTAAAGAAAAATTCGCGATCGCAATCGCAATCGCGAAAAAACCAAAGATAACATTTCGTACTTTTCTCGCCATCCATGATTGTAAGACTTCGGACAGATCAGTTAAACGATGTTTACTATAAAATACAACTCCCCAATTCTACCCATTCATGATAATTCAAGCAATTACCAATGGTGTATCCTACCTTTAAAGCAGACGGAGTTTCTACACAATTCCGTCAGTAAGGACGCGTGTACGTCAGACACTAGTGAACTGCTGTTAGGGAAGACATGACTGTGATTACTAATTATGTGACTTCTAATAATAGTAGAAAACAATTACAGACCAAATTAAGATAAACAACCACCTTATAACCCAGTATAAAACGCTGTATTATACAAAATGTGAACAGTCCATAAACATATAGAATATACTCGGCAAGCGAAAGAGTTTTTAACCGAGGTTCAATTTAAAATTCTTCTTAGTTAGTTAAAGGTAAGATACACCATTTGCAGATATCGAAAATATTTACTACCGAATTATTAAGAAATATCTTACTCATTCGCACCCAGCGAAATGATTGCGCTAGATATCCTGTAATTATTCAAACAAATTGAATTTTATAAAGAAAACTTCGCCGGACGGCGATCGCGCAAAAAAAAGATAACATAAGAATAACTGCTCTACGCCGGTTGAATACAAACGCTGTTTTTCTTGCTTTCCCCCGGCTTCCCTGATTGTAAATCTTCGGACAGGTCAGTTAAATGATATTTAGGCCTAGTATAAAATACAACCCCCCAAATCTACCCATTCATGATAATTCAAGCAATTACCAATGGTGTATCCTACCTTTACATCCACCCATTCCTTATAGAATTCAAGCAATTACCAATGGTGTATCCTACCTTTACATCCACCCATTCCTGATAATTCAAGCAATTACCAATGGTGTATACTACCTTTACATCCTCCCATTCATGATAATTCAAGCAATTACCAATGGTGTATCCTACCTTTACATCCACCCATTCCTGATAATTCAAGCAATTACCAATGGTGTATCCTACCTTTACATCCTCCCATTCCTGATAATTCAAGCAATTATCAATAGTGTATCCTACCTTTACATCCACCCATCCCTGATAATTCAAGCAATTACCAAACTACCTTTACATCCTCCCATTCATGATAATTCAAGCAATTACCAATGGTGTATCCTACCTTTAAGGGTATTGTTGTGCTATTACCGCAAGTCCGTAACCTAGATGACCAGAGAAAAAAGGAACACCACGGCGTATAAATCAGGTTCTCAACAAACATTTCGGAGCGACGAACTTCTCCATAGAAGCGCGCAACTTCCATGTTAGAGAGTAAATGGAATTCATTCTTTTGATCTCAGGAGCCGTTTATGGATCTAGTCTCGCTCTCCAAAACACAGTGTCGCTGACTATCGAAATGCACAGCGAGCGGACGTACGTCTGTTGTTGGTTGGTTGGTTGAAGTACGCGTGTCGAGTTTAGTTTTTGGAGGGGTCTTAGTCGCGCCTTGAGAGGAGACTGATTTGATGAAGTGGTCTGGATTTCTCTAATTGGCGTCCTAAACGGTTGCCAGTCAATTATTCGGCTGTGAGATGTTTTGTAGACGTGACACAGGCGTTTGTTCGAGTTTATTTTTCAATGAGAAAAGTTCGTATGATTGTTGTATAGGTAACTTACTTCCGTCTGTGTAATACGCCCTGCTGCTAAGTTGTTCAAATTATTTGAATTAGTTTGTTGTGATCTTAAATTGAACTTTAAAGTCACATCGAACCTTGATTTGAAGCCTTGGGTAACTGCCCAAGCAGGGTTAGGTTTATGGTAAAGGTTAGGATTGGAATTGGGTTATGAGATAACATTTTGACGGTTAATTCTCACAAACAATCTAGAAATGTAAGGCAACAACCTGTCGGTACCGCCGCTGCTTTGTGCCACCGAATTGTTCCGCGACCTGCGTTAAGTTTAGGTTTAGAGTTAGGGTTAACCTAAGCCCATTATTAGAACTAAAATCCGACAATGCTGCGGTAATCGGTATCATGTTCCTGCTATAAGTCTTTAGATGAAATGTCAAGATGATAGAGGGGAATATTGGTCCTTTTTCCGCGTTGTTTGCAGGCCATTATCTTAGTGACTGCATCCATTCTTTCTCGTAATACCAACATTGGAAACAATGTCCGATGCTGCTTCCGTTAGTTTTTGGAGTTCTCGGTTCTCATCAGGCCGTTGTCTGGTCGTCACCGGTGCTTATTGTTTGTATTGTCGCTACGTCTTTGCCGCCGCTAAGCAGCCGGCGATCTGCTAGAGACACCTCTATATTATGAGACGACATCTGCCGAACCCACTCTAGTCAATCCTAGAAAAACAATCGATGGGGCAGAGAGGATGTTCAGCGGCGGTGTCTGAAGACAAAATCAGAGATTACGGTTTAAGGAGCTTGAAGGAGAGAACGATTTAGAACCGCAGGGGTAGTTCTTTTTGCTTCTTCTTTTTTTCTTCTTCTCGTGTAGTCTGTGCCGAGGCGTCAGTCTGGCTCGGTCTTGAGCTGCTTACACCTGCCTTGAAATCGCTGCAGACAGTGTGTTGTTGCTTAGTCGTCTAGGTCCCGCCCCCTGAATCCATGCATCCGTCTTCGTGCAGTCTCTCCAACGTCACTTGTTGTTTTCGCAGCTATATTATAGCATTATCACTGGGGCCTCTTCAGAAAATAAATCATAAAACCCGGGGCGTAGTTTATGATGATATCATCTCTGCTTGTTCTTTTTTTCTTTTCGTGAATATGTATTTAGGCTATCTGTGACTCGATCGAGTGTCGGTTGTATGGAAGAAATTGACACGGACGTTTTTCGCGGTTAATCTGGGTAGACTTGTTAATACCACGCATGCGTACTTGATCTTGTTAGGTCATTTTAACCAATCACATTTTGCGCTACGATTTTGACTGAGATAGCGTCTGGTAGGCGGTGTTTATTTGGATAAGAATATGTCACGATGTTGTGGCTGGAAAATGTCGTCTTGTAGTTTGTTGGGGTTTGTCTGTTTGTTTGTTTGTTTGTTGTTTTCTATCGTGTAATTTTTTCGTCCACCAGCACCCAAACAAACTCAGACAAAAATATGACGGTTTAGTGTTGGAGTAATTTTTTATCAATTGGGTATTTTTGGTATTTTAATGGATATTATGAGCACGTTGTGATGATCAGTACCCAAAGGTAGGATACACCATTTGCAAATATCGAAAAAATTACTACAAAATTATTAAGAAATATCTTACTTATTTGAAAGTAAAAAAATATTGTTGGCATTCCGCAGAATAATTGTGCTAGATATCTTGTAATTGTTTCGAAAAATTTTATTTTTAAAAAAATATCACGATCGCTGGACGTATAATAACCACTGCCCGACGCCGGTTGAAAACAAACGCCGCTCTTGCTTTTCCCATTATCCATGATTGTAAAACTTCGAACAGGCATTTACTATAAAATACAACTCCCAAAATCCACCCATTCATGAATTTCAAGCAATTACAAATGGTGTATCTACCTTTAAATGAAATAGATACAAAAGGTTAAATAATTAAAGTTAATTGTATCACATGATAAAATCGTTGCAGGATCTCGTCTATATTGTGCCCGTGTGTTACATTCTTAGCACACAATGTACCAAGTTTTCACTCTTAGAAAAGGCAATTCAAGAAATGTTTTAATAATTATACAAAACTATTCCCGTTTCTGTTCCAATTGAATGTATTGTCTAGCATCATTGGCACAACGTCTCGATGCTTTAACATGCTTAGATCTTTCATTTACATTATTACTGATCAACACGATTCAGTAATTAAACGCAAGCGGGATAATCTGCCAGCTTACGCCGTATGCAGCCCCACGGCCTAAACGCTCAGGCGTCGGTGCTACACATCGTCTCGTCGCGCCTTATTGAACTAAAATAATGCTCAATATCGGTGTATTTGTTCCCTACTTCTTCATCCTTTTTTTTCCCTTTCGTCTCTTATCGCTTACTTCACGCAGTGTTAAATACCCACGGCTCTCGTCTGATCCTGTCGATTTTTTTCTACTTCGATGTAGCCACACCGTCTCATTTTCGCAGTTGGGGTTTGTTCTCTCGACTCACTCCCTCGGGGCAAGTAGGCTGTTTCGCCCCGCCGCGAGCCCGGCATCGGCACACCGATGCAGCGGGGATTGTAGGGTTTTAGGGGTGAGTTAATTGAATCACGAGTAACCACTAAAGAAGGCGCCAATTGCTTCTGCGTTTGCAGGAGCAGCTACCGGGCGGCTGTCAAGGTTACTTCGGGCCAACCCCGTCATTTCCAGCTTCATCTTGTTTGTCTTTTTAAGGCGGTTGTTTTGCACAAAATCAAATCATTCGCCTATCATTTCTGGTCTTGATTTATCTGCTTTTGTTTATATCTCGGCGTGGATACATTTGATCACTATCAGCACTCAAACACCTTTATAACAAGGTCATTGGGCTTTACAAATTACCTTGTTATAACAGGCACCTTGTATTATCAGTCGTGGAAAACAAAGAAAAACCAGGACTTGGGACCTAATTATTTCTAAAGCAGGATGTTGTATTAACAGTGCTCTTATTATCAGACTTAAAGTTTGAGTGTGATCATGGAGGAATAAGAATTCCTCCATGGTGTGACCATGAAAACGAGAATGACTAGAAATGTTGGGTTTTTCTTTCTGGACATTTTTGTCATTTAAGTTGTCTTTAAAAGAGGGGTTTAATGAGTTGTGTGTATAGACAAGATGTTGATTCTTAAATTTGTAAAGTAAAAAGAGGATTACGAAAATGTGACGGCGCATCGTGTGCCCTGAAAGATTCACTCGACAGCCCCTAACGATTCCGACCCTTTTGGATTTGTTAAAATGACGTGAAATGAATTAAGAAGATTCGGTCGATTTGGCCCTTTAAAGGGTTGTATTTTTTTTATTTCTCACATCGGAAAAACACTTTTGGGTGAATGCCGTCTCGAACCGCTAATGGGGAGGAATCCTACAGGGCGACCCCTGCGCCGCTTCGCAAGCCTGCAGTGTGTCGGCAAAGTGGGGTCTGTTATGTGTCTCGGAGTCCCACACTTGGCTCCTACTCCTCAACTCGAAATAGTGCCTCGTTAACCCCGACAAGTCAACAGATCAATTTCATTCCGGCTCCGGCTTCAGGACGAAGAGAAAAAGGGGAAAGGAAAGGTAGAAAGTGAGACTTGTGGCGGCGGGCGGGGAGAGCGCTTAGGAAACCAGAAAAGAAAAAAAATGGTGAAATAATATTTTACCGGCGGTCGTCTTTTATAAAACTCGTCCGGTGTTTACGGACGTATATCCGATTATTGCCTCATTGAACAGGAAGTGTTCTCATTTTAAGCAGACATCGATAGCGTTGGTGCTGAGATGGTTAATACCGACTGTTATGCTGACTGGATATGATGCGGTCGAGGCGTGGAGGGGCTGATATTTTCAATCACACAGTGGAATCGGACGGTGATCGTGAGGAGAGATGGGTTGGTATAATGAAGCGGGAACCCGACTAGGGGAAACTTTTTTTTCTGGCGCACCGCCGGGACCGGGACGAACCCCATGGCGGATTGGAATGCACCGGTGGATGACTGGAGTGGGGGAGTCGACTCGAGACAGGCGGCTTCCTGGCGCAACCTGATTGGACCACAAAAAGGTGTTATGGGATCACGTGATCGACGGGCGGGCTAAGCTGCAGGTGCATTGATGCGGCACTCGACTGAAGCATCGAGGAGAGAGAGAAAAAGAAAAAAAGTGGAGTGGGAGCACTTAATCGGGAACAATCACAACTACTTAATAAACCTTAAGAAGGACTCGCTCCTCCCTCCGTGGTATGGTAAGCAGGCCAAAAAAGAGAGGAATAAAGTGCTTGGTATCACCATGGCCTAAATACGTCAAAGTGTCGGTGGGTCTACTTATGCATAATACTGATGGTCTGGTGTAATACAACGGTGTCTAGTCGAAGCGACCGCGCGCAAGTATGTAGCCCGAGGAACCGACGGCGTGTTGTTCTATATTTCTTGGCACCCTCAGGGTGCAGCCTATTTGGCAATCCATCCCCTGTCACCATTTAGCGGTGTCTGGATTGTTTCCAGAGCTGCAATAAAAAGTTTCGCACCGCGGCGAGTCTTTGCTAAACACTTCCACCGGGGTTTTGTTGTGGAGCGCGCGGTGCCTTTGCTCCCAAACGCCTCCGCAAACGTCTTGGTGTCACCTTCGCTAATCGCTCATCCTTCGCAGACAACTTGGAAATCTCTCCTCTGGACTTTGTCATCTTGTTGCTTCGTGTGGAGGGAATCGTTGTTCGGGCTTCTTTCTCACGTCACACCAACCTGCACCGGCCAGCCAAGCGGCCAACAGCCGGTCACAACGCGTCCACATCACCGTAATTGAATAGGACATCAGGCGGCGACGAGTGACACCGGCTTCCCTGCTCGGTACACACACCACCGGTCACCGTACTTCACCCCCAGCCAAGTCGTCCCCAACATGAAACCTGTTTATTTAATTCTTCAGCTTTGTTTATTGCAGTGTGTTCTACCGGTACTTACCGACAAAACGGGTAAGTCATTAGCCCACTCGGCCACCTTTAAGCCATCAATTATATAGTCTCTCACCAAGGCAACGCATTTCTTCGCCTGGTTTCATCTCGACCATGAATTCCACCGTTATGGCACTTAGAAATGATCCGAAAGGCAGAATTGGTCACCTTTCCATAAAAAGTGTTCGTCATGAATTGTACTGTAGATTATTTTATTAAATAAAGTGAAAACGTGTACAGAAATTGCAGTATTATTACACAGACACGTATTACCAGTACACGTATTATTAGTAATTAACGCCCTGCAATGTTTTTGTTTGGACTTGTAGAATTTTCTAGCGATTGATTCTAATCTTCGTCAACAAAAAGTACTTGTAAAGTTGAGTAAAGTGGTATGCTGTTACGTTCTTATATAGTTCGCGTAATTCTTCCAAATAGGCACTTGGGGAGACAAATTAGCGTAAGTTTTTAGGTAATAAGGAGACAGTGGCACTTAGGGAGACATTTCAGTGTCTCCCTAAGTGTCTAGCTACCCTAAAAAACAATATTTGGGAGTTATTTTTATCCTAGAAGTAGAACGACAGATTTTGGTTTAAACAGCATAAATCTCGAAGATCTTAGAGAAAAGGGTTAGGGTAAACAAGTTAGGACTGTTTTAAGTTTGTGTACATCTCTATGGAAGTGTCTCCCTAAGTGCCTATTTGGAGGTATAATCACTATTGTTATTTCACGTGCATGGTAAATCGGCCAACTTCACTCAACTTTGAAGAAGAAAAAAAAGATTTGAGAGGAACGTGAACCTCATTGACCAATCCATATAGTTTAGGTTAAGCTTTATTATAACCGCGTCTTGTGTCGTGAGATCGAGAATCACCCATGGTGGATTTGCCGGTGACCTGGGGCCAATTTCATAGAGCTGCTAAGCACACAAATTTGCTTAGCATGACAATTTGTCCTTGGCAAAAACAAGGTTACAGACCAAATGTTCGCTTGTTCTTTATTGTTCTGGATTGATAATCAGTTGTTTTTTTGCTTTGCATGAAAAACACGTATAATTTTGGCTGGTAACCTGTTTTTAATGAGCAAGACTTTTTTGTGCTAAGCAAATTTATTTGCTTAGCAGCTCTATGAAATTGGCCCCTGAAAATTACGCACCACTAATGTCGGTGTGCTTTTGTCTATATTTTAGAAGCAATTCGGGTCAATTGTGGGTGTTTTGTTTTTTACTTTTGGGGATAAAAACTGCGCCATCAACACCAGAGGGATCGGTTTCGATGGCAGGAAGCGCTCACGAAAAACGTCAATATTAAAGACTCCAATTTGTTTGTTTCATATACATGTACCTCACTTTCCCCCAAGAGAATCGTGTGATACCTTCACTGTCAAAATCTCGTAAGATTTACGGTGGAAAGACGTGCAGTTTGGTGCCACCCTTCTTAAAGTTCGACCGTATTTTGTATGGTCGGGACGTTGTTGTATTTTCTGATAAACCTTATTTTTTTAAGGTAACAAATTTGGCTCAATTATAGACTTTTCACCGTTAAAAATACCGTTTTAACAGTCTATGGGACCGTTGTTTGTGCTGCCTTTGAGAATACACTGAGGAACTTTAGCAGTACATTTATTAGTTGTAAATATCACGACATTAGGTGAAGGGGGTGGGGTCCCCTCTACTCTATACACCCGCTACTCAAAACGTGATTTCGACAAGAAATAGGCATGTAGCTATAAACAAAACCAACAAGTTAAATATTCTGTACTTCTGAAGTCTGTTTTACATCAATATATTCCTTTTCTTGTTCGGCTGTTTTTCGAGAATTCGTTTTTGTTTCGGGATGCGATTCACTACAGAAATGTTTCCTCTGGTGTCAACCGAAATGTTTTGGTTTTGGTAATGGAATTATAAGCAAAATGGTAAATGTCATCGCTTGGTCGGTTATGCCGCAGCAGCCTGTATGGGGGTATAGGTGACGGGTGAAGCACCTGCTTAGAGAAAGCGAGAAAGATAATTAGTCGTGGGCGTGAGACATTGCCGAAGGCGCCCAATTGATTCCACGTGGAGGATGTAATAGGATTAAGTCTTGAGTCTGCTGGAAATATTATTATGATTATTGTGAAACTAAAATGCGAAGATATAGAGGAGATGCTTTTTTTGTGCAGCAGTTTATTTTAGGTATTCCTCGAAAGTGGAATATCGGAAATATATTTCGGTGAGGCATAGTTTTGTTGCCGGTTTTATGTTGTGGGATTGAAATGAAACTAAACAGTGCACACAGCAGTGTTATATCAGTGTTTCGAGGCTGTCCCGCTTTGTTGACTTTTGTTAAGTAACGATGTTCTGGCAACCCCGCCGTTGCGTAAAATTGAATTATGTGATAAGTGTTTGAAGCATCTGTCTTAAGTGACTCGATTTACACGCTCTGCGGGTTACAGATGGATACAATTTCCCCTCAAAATGGAGCCCCGAACCTTCTTGGCAGATGTACAACATCTTCAGAACCCTCACTAAAACAGTTGTCAATAAAACTAATTTGGGGTTCACAGTTTTAAATCAAACGATCGTTGGCTTGTATTGCCTAATCAACTACATTTCCAATCAGTAACTTATAAACTGTGGCTTACGAGGTCTTGTCTTAATTTCACGATCAAATGTTTGAGAAAAATACAATTATTGTCTACTTTGAGATCATAAATAACCATTACTTGCAGTTAGTGCATACACTCTACACAAGCAGAACGGTAAGAGATATCGCAAGAAGATTACGACCTCAATCCACTACCAAATCACCCATTTCTCTTGTTCCGTTGGCGTTACTCCAACGTGGCGAAGTTTAACATACAATTCAAAGAAAACACTATTAAACTATCAACCTTTTAAAGGCAACATTTGTCATCTGGATTTAGACGAAATCCAAGAAAATACGGGAAGCTTATGGTGTGTTTTTTGTCAACAATGGTTCGGTATAACCATGGGGGAATAAGAAGGAACCATTGGCTATCGTCCAACGTTTAATGTTTGCTTAGCTGTTAACGCCAAACGTGACGGGTACTTGGCAGTAAGCCAGAACTTTGTGCGCATGCATTGTAATAAAGTTAATTATCAGATTGTGATTTAAAGGTTACTATTCTTAATTTGATGTGTGTAATGACCGCTGGTTTCGCTCAATATTAGATACGAATACCCTATCCAATAAATTATATATCATTTTAAAGCTAAGAATTCAAGGAATCTGAAAATTATACCAATATCTCAAAACATCAAAATGTCTACTTTACTCTGATTTCATGGGAGCAGGGGCCAATTTCATATAGCTGCTAAGCACCAACATTGGCTTAGCATGAAAATTTGTCCTTGGCAAAAACAAGGTTACAGACCAAATGTTCACGTGATCTTTATTGTTTTGGATTGATAATCAGCTGGTTTTTTTTGCTTAGCATGAAAAACATGTAGAATTTTGGATGGTGACCTGTTTTTAATGAGCAAGACTTTTTGTGCTAAGAAAATTGTTGTGCTAAGCAGCTCTATGAAATTGGCCCCTGGTCACAAAAACAAGAGTGTGAACTGTGGTTTGTTTGTCTACTTTGCTAATCAGAAGAAGATGAGTGCAATGATGGACGCCATACGTGTGAAGAGAATGCGGTGTGTACGCAGACGAGGCGTTCATACAGGTGTGCGTGCAAGTATGGCTACAACAGACAGGGCAACTCATGTGTTGGTAAGTTCGTGAAAGTAGTACAGTTGGTGCAATTTGCACCCCTTTTGTGATGCATGGTGGAGGCAAATCGGGGTTAGGTGGTGGGGTGTCACAGGGGTGGTTGGGGTGTAGACAATGAAAGAGCTGACTTTTACTTTCATTCGCTGAATTTGTATACCCAGCACGATTTAAAGCAAAGTAGACCCCCCCCCCCCCCCCCCCCCATATCTGAAAAGGATTCCGGGAACACAACGACCAACACAAAAAAAGGGGGGGGGGGGGTTTCTGCCTTTACTTTATTGTGCATCTAACACGGTCGCAACAAAGTTCAAATGTGTCACATGACTTCATACTTCAAGAATCTTTTCAATATGTATTTGTTTACAGATGTGGATGAATGCAGCAGTAAAAATGGCGGCTGTGTGCACACGTGCACCAACGTACCAGGGAGCTACTACTGCGGCTGTTTAGCAGGATTCCTCTTACATCCAGAGGGAAAAGATTGTATCGGTGGGTAACATAGTTATTTATAATGAGAGGACAGCAGGGCACAATGGATACATTTGCAGTAAATAATTTGTAATCTTGAAAATGGTAAAAATTTATATTTACAAGGAAAATGTTGTACAAACTCTTGTCTGTGTGGATTGTTACGATTGCGATAACTTCACAATAAGCAGTGTTAGTCCAACGTTAAATGTTTGCAGTTAACATCGATTTCTTTTTAATTTGTAACTTTTTGGCATATATTATTATTAACATTCAGACCAAGATGAATGTGCGTCAGGTCAGCACGGCTGCCAACACGAATGCATCAACACTATCGGCAGTTACATGTGCACTTGCCCAAGAAACTACTTTTTGAACGCGGATGGGATGACATGTTCAGGTGACAATAAACCTATTTTTTCTGAATAATAGCAACAGTTTTATATTGTCGATTTACATTTGTTATATAAACTAACCGTTTATAGCATTATAGAATTGACAAAAACACTTATTTAGGTAAAGCATCTTGATTACAAATTCCAGTGATCAGTCAAAATCTCTTAGTCTAATTGGGACTTGTGGAACACAAAATCGTAAAGGAAAGAGTATAGTGTTCATGAGGCAAGTTAAACAGACTTCTGATAATTATGACAGGCCACAAGAAATGTTCTGTTTTTTCTACTTCTTAAGGATAATCCTTTACCTCCTTAGGAGAATCTTCTAAATAGAAATCTGTTTCTTAATTTGCTCGCTGTGTCGTGTCCAGATCACCCTGGTTGTGGCAGTGCCAACCTAGGCTGTGGTCACTACTGCGTGGACATCGCCAATGACCACTCGATTTGCCAATGTCGACCGGGATTCATGCTCGCTGGAAATAAAAAGAACTGCATACGTAAGTCTAGACGACAGAAAATGTGCGTTTTTTGTTTGGTTAAGTTGGGCGAGTTGATGAATTGTTCCATTTTCCATGTTATACAGGCCTGGCCCACAAAAGACGGGCACGCACACATCTACGTACCTATACCAATGGATGGAGAATCCTTCTAGGAGAAACATGACGGATACCAACAAATCCTGATTTAGTCCAGCCTAGTTTTAGCTTCAGACCCTATTTTGGTAGATTTTTCTTCCAGAAAGACTCCTCATTTATACCAATTTGGCCTCGCTTTGTCTGTTTTTTTGCCATCCTATACTGGTCGCCACTGATTGTCATTGTCATTGTCAATGTCATTGTCATCTCACAGCTACCTGCATGCACGGCAATGGCGAATGCCAACACATCTGTTCAGACTCTCCAATCGGACCTCTCTGTAGCTGTCATGAAAAATACAACCTCCACACGGACGGAAAGACTTGCGTAGGTAAGTCGATACGTACGACTGTCATTGGATTACTTTGGCTAGTCTAACCTTTGCCAGTTTGACCTTTGTTCTCTTGGAGGACGCCCTATTTTCTTAACCGAAAGTGGCAGGCAAAACTTGCACGGAGCTTGCAATCTCATAGCTGTAAAGTTGCCTCTAAGGTGGTAGTTCAACTTTTTTGAATCACTCACTTAATTGCTATCAAAGCAGCAATGAGACTTAAAGGGATCGTATACGTTTGGTAATTACTCCAAAAATTAATGGCAATAAAAACTTACTTGGTAAGAAGTACAGCAGCTTTGGATAGTATAATGCATTTTTAGTAACTTTTCACTTCGAAGTACTGCGGTTATGGAAAAAGATATCACTTTTTATCCCCAAAAATGGGATTCTGAGATACGTTACTGCAGTGACGTTTCTGAGACTGTGTATTCCAATGCAGATTTTTCTTCCTCCGTGGACATAACCGCTCCAGATTTTTGGCAATATCTCAAAATCGCTACCACCTTTTGAAATGAAATTTTCACAGGTTAGTTTTATGGTGTATTTTAACTATATAGGATTGAAACAAACAATGGGTTCCAATTACCAAACGTATACGATCCCTTTAATCATTCTTAATTGGTCCACTTTCTCATTGAAATCAAACAAAGCTTTACAAAGTATAAAGCAGATTTCAGGCCACAGATTTTAGGTTGTTGCTGTTCATCACGTGACAGGCGTGGCAACGTGTATTCTACTTAAATCGCTTGTCCCGAAACATAGTTCCTTTTCATTAGACAAAGCACGTAGAGATTCTTTTAGGAAGCGAATATTAGAAACTGCACATTTCTTTCTTATTAGTTCTTGTAGTTCATAGTCTTAACAACGCAATAATTATTTCCCAGCACCGTTTTAACATAATGTTGTTTCTTTTGCTGAACACCTTCAATTAAGTCGGATCTGTGGAAATTACTTACAGTTAATCCTCTTCCTGTAAAGTAAAATATTTCTATTCCAATTTTAATCCTAACGCTTTGGTATGGAGAGGCGTACGAGGATACACATGACTTTACCCTATCAGGTAGTAACATCTTTTCAATTTACTTTCCGGAACTTTTTATTCTAGTTTTTTTCCTGCTGTACATAAAACACGACCCTCCTTCAAATCTAAATTCTACTTTTCCTTTTTTCAGCTTTGGTAAACTGACTGTTCGCACTTCTTTCTTGGACTTCTCAATATTTATCTTGTCATAACGTTTATCCCTCTTTGTCCTCTTGGTGGCGCTCTTTGCCTATCTTCTCTTTCGGTGGCGCCCTTCGATTTCAAATGATCTTTGACCACCCTTTTAAAACCTATCGTCGCTGCTCTTTCTAACGCATTATTTCGTATTTCTGAAGTTACCTGGCGTGCCTCGAATATTAATTTTGTCAACCCACATAGCCCTCGATTTTCTTTGATTTGAGTTTTGGTTCTTTGCTTCTTTGGTAGTTGCACCTTCTTTTATGCACTAAATAATTTGATATGCACTAATTAATTTGATATGCATGCAGTCTTTCCTTCCTTTCCGTTCCTTTCTCCTAATTAATTTTTTTTTCAGCAAATCTAAATTGAAAACTTTCAGGATTAGTGAAGTTCAGATTATTGTGAACAAGCTGAAACTGGAAATGAAAATTTTGCCACGGCTCCGTATCCTGAATTTTCATTTCAATGGTCGGCTTAATTGTACGATGGTCATTGGCATAGAGAATGGTTCTGTTTTGTATTCATGATGCAGCGATATGCAAAATACGATGAATATGTATCAGTCATAATAGATGATGCTTTCTACCTAGAAACATGCGGCCTAAATAACGGTGGTTGCGATCGAGTTTGTTCGGACACGCCCACAGGAGTGCGCTGCAGCTGCCCCGATGGTTTCGAACTGCAAGTAGATGGCCGAACATGTAGAGGTCAGTGCATTGAATATTCATAGTGGGAGGAGCCTAAAACTCCAAGTAGGTCAGGGCATTGAATATTCATAGTGGGAGGAGCCTAAAACTCCAAGTAGGTCAGGGCATTGAATATTCATAGTGGGAGGAGCCTAAAACTCCAAGTAGGTCAGTGCATTGAATATTCATAGTGGGAGGAGCCTAAAACTCCAAGTAGGTCAGTACATTGAATATTCATAGTGGGAGGAGCCTAAAACTCCAAGTAGTCGGGAGAAGGCGCGACAGGTGGAAGTAAAAATATGAATTATCCAGGAGCATATTGCATAATAATATATATCTTTTAAAGAATTTTACCAATCGGAATTTTTGAAAGCAGAAAAGACGATGTGCGAAGCGAAGTGAACATTAGAATGTTTGTTTTATCTTTCAAATCAATTTAAAATTGAGAATTTTGGAATGATTTGTTTTGTTATTTTTTGTCAGATATTGACGAGTGCGCGATAAACAACGGCGAATGTGAACACCGCTGTACTAATACCATCGGGGACTTTGAGTGCAGTTGTCCTGGAGGCTATAAACTGCTACGAGACGGCCGGTCTTGCGTGGGTATGCACATATGTTAAACATAATTATGAATTGTATAGTATTAAATAAATTAAGACAAGTTTTTTTTGCGGTAGCACCTTGGGACAAATCTCTTCTACGAGTTTGTGTGATTTTAAAAGAAAAACCAGAGGGAACTCAACGTTTCGGACAGTATGCTCTGCCCATCGTTAGGAGACAGAGATTCCAACGGTGAAGCGGGGTTATGGAGCCTGGAAGCGATGAAGCATACGATGAATTGTAGCATTGATGGTTATTTTTTTATAGCTACCAAATAAATTGCCGTATAGTCATTATTGATGAATAACCTCACTCCCAAAAGAAATTACGATTCTTTAATAGGGTCCGTGTACACTTCAATAAAGCTAGGTTTTCCATCTGTGATTTATGTCCATTTGTTAAAGTGTTACTCTTAGGTGCTATTTCCCACCAAAGTTTTAAATTAGACTCGAACTTCATCACAAGTTTGAGTTTGAGAAATATTCTGCGTTGATCGAAACACAAGTCTGTATTTTAGTACATTTTCATTTAAACCATATTGTTAACCAGTACGCGCCGGATGACGTCTGTACACGCAAAGATTTCACCAGATTCAAAACGGATGGCACATAAACACGTCACGAGCAAGGCCGGAAATGTCTGTCAGCAGCGAGCAAGGCTGGAAATGCATGGATGTGCTTCCCGGTACCATCGGCCTGAACCCGCCTCGATTTGAGTTTTGTTAAAAATAATCCCGCGCCTCGGCTCAGTGATGTTAAAATAATGCCGGCGCAAACTGGTTAACAAGAAGATTTAGCGTAGACAAGTTGAAAATGCTTTTAAAGATGTTGTTTCTCGTCAGATGTAGATGAATGCTCCGTTAACGCCACGTGTGACCACACATGCCTTAACTACCCTGGGGGGTTTCGCTGCTTGTGCGATGCTGGCTACCAGGCATATGGCATCACCCATTGTGGAGGTATTAACAGCAGAAGTTTGTGAGATTTTAACGACCACTTTTAATAGCTACATATTTTTTTAATTTTTTTTTGTTTATTCTTTTTATTTAACCAGGGTATAGTCCCATCAGTTATCAAGGAACTGTTCTCCCTGATAGCATGCAATGAAATTATTATATTGTTCATGGTTTGAACCCTTTTGGGTGATGGGTTTGACAATCATAAGATGTTATGAATATTCAAGTCCCACCTGTTTTTGTCTCTCCTCGTCTTAAAGACATAGATGAGTGTTCCATCGATGCTGGAGGATGTCAACATATGTGTAGAAACCTGCCTGGCTCCTACGTCTGTGAATGCCAGCCTGATTACCGTCTCCACCACAACAGGAAAGACTGCATTGGTGAGACAGGGATCTACGCAAGTGTAGTGTTTTACTTAACACTTACGGTGTTTTTTTATTTTACCTTTTTAAAAAAAAAATTACCGGTGTTATTTTATTTCACCGGTGTTATTTTATTTCACCGGTGTTATTTTATTTTACCGGTGTTAATTTCACACTAATAGTGTTATCTCATTCATAGTCTGGTGCTATCAAGTATCTTAAAGTACGGTATTGAAAAAGGTATCTATGCTTGCTTAGTGTGTGGAGAGTGCAGTGTTTAATTTACACCGTGTTATTTCACTGATAAAAAGAATGTAGTTATAAGTTTGTCGACATCATTATTTGGTGTTTTAGTCGCGTACCTACCTTAGTGTTTAAATTGCTCCCGAAATTTTATTTAATAACTGCTAGCTTTTGTAACATTATAGCGTCTTCTGTACCACCCAAAAATATCAAACATTAGTGTGTGGTCAATTGTTTTTAATGTTTATTTTTCTGAAGACTTTATAATTATTGATAAAATCTATCAGAAAGGTTGAATTGGCCATATTATCTAATTTACCTTCGTTTTATTGTCACGATTTAAAGTAAGGATATGACTAAAGAACTAAAACCGTCTTTAATGGGCATGTAGCTACGAAAGCTAGACTTGTACCAGTGCTGTATTTACATTTGCCATCCATTCTTCTTGTTTTCGTACTCAAGCAGAGGTGTCTCGATGCGTGCCACTGCGCCCACCAGCCCGGGCCATCCTATCCTGCAGTACCAACGACGATGAAGAGACTTGCTCGCTCAAGTGTGAGTCGAATTCTCACTTCACCTCGTCCGGTCGTAGAGCGTACACCTACCGTTGTGGGGATAGCACGGAGTTCAGGTGGACCAACGGGGTGAACGCCACGGAACTCCCGCTGCAAGACGAGGCTGACGAGGCGCTACCGAGTTGCTCCGGTAAGTACCGTCTTCGAGTTTGACCCTCTGGAAAAAATACTTTGACAATGATTGGCGGTTTCGAAAAGAACACTACTGGTGTTAAATTTACACCAAAGGGTTTTCTGAGTACGTATATCGTTTACG
The DNA here is from genome assembly GCA_037893245.1 of Crossaster papposus. Classification (NCBI taxonomy): domain Eukaryota; kingdom Metazoa; phylum Echinodermata; class Asteroidea; order Velatida; family Solasteridae; genus Crossaster; species Crossaster papposus. The sequence goes on from JBAIAA010000465.1 coordinate 546,534, forward strand.
TTGACGAAACAAATCGTGTTATATTTACACTACAGTCCCGTTTTAGTAAGTAAAGTATATGCCCCTAGATATTTATTGTTGTTGCTTGTGAGATCTTTACCTATCACAAATATATATCTCGTCTTAGAAAAACTATCCATTCACAAACTTAAAACAAAGAGAAAACAGGAATTCACCGATTTTCGATCGTCACTAGTACTGACACCAAAAGTACCGATAAAATCGTGTTTTTAGTAGCATCCAAGGTTTAATGTCGTGTTTTAGGGAACTATTTTTTCTTTCGCCCCTATAGCCTCAGTCAACGCACCGACTTACCACCACAAGGCCCGCTTCACCTTCACAGCGGAGGACTGTGAGTTTCGTCGCTTCACGCGCTCCGAGTCTGTAGTATCAGATTTCCTAAGTAAGAAGTTATCAGGTACACCACACACACACTGCATTGCAAGTTGCTCGTATTGTTTTTCCCCTTTTCTCCCTTTTTGCTTTTACTAACACAAAGGTAGGATACACCATTTGCAGATATCGAAAGTTTTTACTAACAAATTATGTAGAAATATCTTGCTTATTTGAGAGTAAATAATTATTGTAGGCATTCAGCAAAATGATAGATAATCTGTAATTGTTACAAAACGAATTATTAAAAGCAATTCTGATCGCCAGATGGCAATTGCGAAAAAAACAAGAACAACATCACTGCCCGAAGCCGGTTGAAAACGAACGCCGTTTTTCGTGCTTTTCTCATCATTCATGATTGTAAAACTTCCGACAGGTCAGTTAAACGATGTTTACTATAAAATATAACCCTCCAAATCCAACTATTCGTGATAATTCAAGCAATTATACCAATGGTGTATCCTACCTTTAATACGCCATGTAGCACCTTTGACCTCTTTTATTAAGACCGGAAGTTTGCAGTAAATCTATATGGCGCGAGGCATTGTGGGACAGATTGTTGTCCTCCGGCCCTATCCTAAAAGAGACATCATTCCGTGATTTTATTGCAAACCTTCCACACATTTACTTCTCCATCATGCAAAGCATGAAATCTGCTGCTAAACTATATTTTACTTAATGGGCACTTTGGGAGACAAATTAGCGATAGTTTTGATTCACTTGGGAGACAGTGGCACTTAGGGAGACATTTCAGTGTCTCCCTAAGTGTCTAGCTACCCCACAAAACGATATTTGGGAGTTATTTTTGCTCGGAGAAGACAGATTTGGGTCTAAATAGCATAAATATGAAATTTCGTGGAAAAAGCTCCAGGTAAAAACGGGTTAGGTTACAATAAAGATTGTGCACGACTCTATGGGATTGTCTCCCAAAGTGCCCATTTGGGCGTTTTATTATCTATACTGCTATTATCAATGAAAGTGTATGACTGCATGCCCATGAGCAAGATAGTTTACCTTAATTTCCTTCTTTTAATATTCTCAAATAGCATGTTGTTATTTGATTATCATATGCATTGTAATAAACTGTGTGCACGGTCGCGTAAAAGCGCTGTAGCGACGTCCATGTCTGGGCTGCGACTATAAAATTGCGTTAATTTGAACGTGGCTTACAAACTGTACTTGTATCTCAAAACTAAACATTAAAAAATTGTAAAAAAACAGCGCCTTCGCGCATTTAAGCAAACGGTCCGTTGCAGGAAGCTAACGGTCTGTCTATTGAAAATATAACGCTCTTGGAAACTAGTTTGGTTTAAAGACATAAAGTTCAAAGTGATATTTTTATTTTATAAAATGGTTTTCAGTTTGTTTGATAACTTGAAGACTGTGTCTCTTGCTAGTTACTTGAATTCATTCACGCTAACGCTTGTGTATACCACCTGCATGTAGGCATTGCATGGTACAGTTGCTCTTGGTTGCAATGCCTGTGTCAAATGCTAAACATGCAATTATGTTTCTCCCAGCAAAGTTATGAAATTGGTATCCGTTCACCAGTTCGCCCCAGAGGATGTATATATACACGCAAAGTTTTGATTCAAAACGGATCGAGTTTCATTTAAAATAATCCTGCGCCTCGGCTCAGTGATGTTAAAATAATTCCGGGGGCGAACTGGTTAAGGCAGAGTCATATAGAGAGAGTTGTAGGTTAGCTGATTTGAGCCGGAATGGAGCTCCGCGTGTGCTCCCCAGAAAACCGAGCCGATAATTAGTTACCCAATACAGCAGAGGTAATGATATAGCACCTTTAGCATCAATTTCTAACGCAAGAATATAAAAGAATTCGCAAGCAAGGTTGTAAGTGTATAAACGAAACAACCTTTGTGATAAGATTTTCGGGATGGTTTTCATCCTTTTGTTCCCTAACCCTCCGGTACAGAAATCGACGCGGATGGATGTAGCGGTCTTTGCGAGGTCAACTTTGTCAATCTAACTTGTCAGAGCGACGGTGTGACGAGGCGGGGCAAGCGACGGGCCCGCAATCGAAGCTCTCTCATCTTCGCGGACTTTGAGATTGCCGTGAGGCCAGAGCCGCCAACACGTAAGTTGTAGAAACATTTTGTTAAAAAAGAAGTAAGAAGAAAAGATGGGCACAGTACTTAGAAGCCTTAAGAGTGGACTAACCTATTTTCATATTTTCTTCTGCAAGAAAAAAAATATTGGTTTTAAAAACACAAAAATTGTGGCTAGTAGAAATTTTGATTTTACTTTGACAGCACTGTTTGCGCACCAAAATTGGCCGTTTCAAATTCCCATTAGAAGAATAAGCCATATGCAAGTTAAATTTGAATAACTCTGTTCACACAGCTTGGCACAGTTTAAATATATTATCCAGACCAAAGACTATATCACACGATTGGGGGCAAGCTCTTGCATAATTACGTAAGAGACGCTCAGCACCAATACATTGTTCACAATGGGTGACAGTCTAGTGCCTGAGAGATTCGTCAATATAATATTCCAAATTTAAAAAAAAATTTGTTAATTCAAAATTCAGTTTTAAATTTGCTCGTTTAAATTTGAAATATGTAGTTGTTCACTTTCGGGGCACCAAGACAGGAGTAAACTCCAAATTTCTGCTTGCAAAAAATGCCAGAGTGTCACGGTAGAGCAAATAAATATATAGGTTCAGATTAAGGATCAATTTGACCCCGAAGATTGCAGAGTGTGGGTTGATACTAGAGTGTACGTAGACCCTGGTCGGCAAGTCGCAAGTACTTTAACTGCAGTGCGGCGACGACATTCCTCCCTCATTCTGTCAATTGTGCAAAGCCTTTATATCTCGTTTTATCCCGGTCTCTCGTCACTAGTCGACTGCGACGTGGACTGCGTGACTGCCAAGACGAAGAAGAAGATGCGTAAGACGATTCGTAAGCTGAAGTACGCCATCAATAAGGAACACCTGGTCGTAACCTTCAATGAGAATACGGAGTACCGAGTGACTCGTAAATCCTTCCGCACCACATCAGACGTGGAGACGGCATGCCAGCCCGGCCACGTCATGGTCAAAAACAAGTGCGGTGAGTACAGGTTGTTATTTAGTGTCAGAGTTCCGGGATGACCAACAATCTTAACGTAGATATCAAGGGGGAACTGAAGTTGCTCTATCATTTGAAATTACTCTGTCATTTCTTAGACCATGTATCTGCAATCCCGTTTAGAACACCCATTTCTGTGGCAATTTAGAAGTAAAAAAGAACATTGTAGTTAAAATATTGTCATTTCATTCTGCTCTGTTCTTCGTAACCTGTAGACCTTTTCAATAAAAGTGCCATCTTTGTTTAGTTTTCAAGTCCCGTGAGTTTTGTGCAATATATAATGCTGCCACGTGATGATAGCAGTGATCGATATTTGTCGCCAAGGATCTTAGAAACACCACATTTCTGTAATAACTACACTAGAGATTAATCAAAGATGTCGACGTCAATGAAACGGTCTGTTCACCCATTTTGTCTCCTCTGCAGTGGCTTGTAGCGTAGGGACTTTTCACGAAACCTTCTCGTCTCGCTGTGCGCCGTGCCCGCTGGGGAGTTACCAAGACCAAGAGGGGCAGTTGGACTGCAACAAATGCCCTCAGTCGGACAATACAGGGATAGTTGGGGGCTCAGATATCTCGCACTGCGGTGGTAAGTTCACTTCTCAATTTAACCAGTTCGCGCCGGATGACGTATATAAACGCAAAGTTTTTCCCAAATTCAAAACGGATGACGCATAAACACGCCAAGTTCAAGTTCGGAAATGTCTGTCAGCAGCGAGCAAGGCCGGAAATGCGTGGGTGTGCATGCTTCCCGGCACTATCAGCCTGAACCCACTTCGGATCGAGTTTCGTTAAAAATAATCCCACCCCTCGGCTCGGTGATGTTAACATAATCCCGGCGCAAACTGGTTAAACATGTGTACTAGGGATAACTTTTCAAAATGACGTTATTATACCATAAACACGACCTCAATATTTCTGCATGCCTTTTTGGGCGGCCATTTTCCAAACCCAAGCTTCATCTCCATCTTAGACTTCGTTCATGCAGTTTGACAATAGTGGTAGAGCCGAAACCAAAGACGTAGCCTAAGTTGCGATTTGGAAAATGGCCCTAATACAGCACCGTATTTAGGTAATACGATTGGATTTTCATTGTACGTCCGTTCCTTTGCGTATTTTGCGTATATTTTTTTTACCTGCCATCTTCTAAGTGAGTGCCGACAGAGAACCTCGTCGATGTTTCAAGACCTTTTTTTATCTCTGCTTTCTCATCCAATAGGTCAATGCGATCCCGGCGAGTATTCTTTGGATGGTTTTGCCCCGTGCCAACCTTGTCCATTGGGAACGTATCAAGCAGAGAAAGGCAGGACACATTGCATGAACTGCGGAGGCAGTATACAGACCAGGTCGACTGGGTCTACGTCATTTTCTAATTGTCAGGCGAGAGGTAAGTAACCATTTGTGACCCAGCACGAGTAAATGAGACATTTTGCGGCAAAAATAAAAATTGATATTTTGATTTCATTATTTAAAGCTTGTTTAAGCTTTAAATGATGAAATCAAAATCTCAAATTTTATTTTTGCCTCAAAGTGTCTCATTTACTCGTGCTGGGTCACATTTTTCCCGAAGGTTCTGGTCAGGGTTGTAGTCGAGTCCCTGCAAGTTCTTTCACAAGTCAGTCACAAGTCCCTTCATAAAGCCAGTCACAAGTAACTGGATGAACAATGACAAAGGAATGCCTTTGTCAAAGCTGATTTGAATAGCTTGTGTTTTTAATTGGAACTGAAGGACTTGTGATGGACTTGCAGGGACTTGCAGGGACTTGTGATGGACTCGACTACATCCCTGGTTCTGGTTTTCGTTTTTGTCAAACAACTGCAATTATTGCAACCGGAATGTCTCACAAAGGTACCGTTATAGCAGAAATTCTTTGCTGATTGTATTTGTGTCCCAAATTTACAGGGGATTATTGATTGTGTTCGTGATTTGGTTGTTGATTTAGTAGTGAATGCAACTCGTTATAATTGTTATCTTTTAGAGAAATGTACCGCTGGAAGTTTTTACGACGTGATGCGGCATCGGTGCTCGCTGTGTCCGACGGGGACGTACCAATCGCAGGGGCTGATGAATTACTGCGTGAAGTGTCCCGGGAATACGACAACGGACGGTGATGGAACAACAGCCGCCAATGAATGCAAAGGTGGGTCTGTCTTCACGCGATGTACGCGTGATCTCATGCCGAGGCCCTCAAGTGACAGCACAGCCGATTTCTTTCACACAAAAATGTATACGTTATTCACAATTCTGGTAATCCTTGCTTTTCACACTTCCTTTTTACACTTCCAAGAACTTAATCAATTGTTAGCCTTATCGATTTGAGAAATTCAACCCCTGTCAATCGAATCTCTTAATGATCGCGTCTTCAATTCAATCTTGGTGTTGTGAATCCGCAGACAGGCGTTGTGGTGGCGTTATCGGCGACTACGTGGGGTACATAGAGAGCCCTAATTACCCCGGGGAATACCCGTCGGGTATGGAGTGCGTCTGGCGGGTAGCGGCGCCTAAAGGCCGCAAGATAATCGTGGTCGTACCCGAGGTGTTCCTACCAGAGGAAGATAACTGTGGAGACGAGATCGTCATGAGAAAAACAAGTGAGATGTGACAGCATCTAAACTATTATTGTACACTTGTTTTTATTGTCGTATAAATTAAGAGGGCCTGATATTTTTATCTTAACCAAATCTTCTTCAGAGGCAAAATGATATACATACAATGAGGGGAACAAGCAAGCAGGGTTGGAGGAACAGACAGGAGGGATTCAAAGATGAACCAATGAGTATTAAGAGGGTCGGGCCGGGGTAGAGATCAAACAAGGAGGGGATTAAACCGGGAAGGGGGAGGAGAACAGGGTGCATGGAGATCAAACATGAAACCAGAGGGGATAAAAGGAGACAGACTGGCTGGAGAGTGTCTTGCGTTGCAGAAATGTCTTATTCCTGTCCGAACTTCGCTTCAGATTCGCCATTGTCGATGACGACCTTTGAGATCTGTAAGAATGTGACCCGACCAATCGCCTTCACCGCTCAGACGAGAAAGCTGTGGATACAATTCAAGTCGGACGCTTTTAACTGTCACTCGGGATTTCAAATTCACTACGCCACCTATGACGGTAAGCGTCTTGAAATACCAATTCCCTCCAGAGATACCAATGCTTTCCAGAGATAAAGGGTGGTCCAGAAAAAACTAACAAGCACACCTCGACCACTCGAAGCCCAAACTACCCATTATACCAATGAATGAAGAATCTTTCTGGAAGAAAAATGATACCATGAAATTTGGTCCAGCAGTTTTAGCCCCAGACCCTATTTTGGTATTTTTTTCTTCCAGAAAGACTTCCTTATACCAATTTAAATGCATTAATTATTTTTTAATATGAAAACAAAATAATTGACTTCAGTTTTTAAGTATTTTAATCAAATTGTTTTAGACTTGTATTATTGTTTATTTTATTTTAAATTTATGGTGGAAGTTGTTATGCTGGTTTTCGCAGCATTATTCAAATTGAGAAAATGGAAATTTCTGGACCAGCGCGTAGCTTCAAATGTTAGATTAACTTTTATTTATATATTTGTGTGGTCAACAGAGAATTACGAGGAGTTAATTAAAGATATCGTCGGTGATGGCCGCCTGTACGAGTCCGATCATCACCAGGAGATTCTTAAGGTAAACATGAATGGTATCCTGTCCGTCAGTGGGTTTGTCTGTCAGTCGGTTTGTCTAATTCCCTTTGACGATTTGTGCGTGTATTGTTCTCCCTCTGTATATAGGATAAGGAAACGCTGACGGCCTTATTGGAAGTGATCGCTCACCCAGAGATGTACTACAGCTACAGTCAAGAAGAATCAATGAATATGCTGCCACAATCTTTCATTAAGCTTTTGCGGGGAAAAATTTCACGTTTCTTTTACCCCTGATGACGTCACAGTGACGTCGCAGTGACGTCACGGTGAGTTCTGTCGCGTCCGTGTATAGTCTCCTTTGTATTGTTTTGTAAATAAAATTAAAAAACCGAAAGGCATAAAATAATGTAAGAAAAAAATGTATTCCATATTCTTTTGTTATCGAGAGTTTATTTTTAGGTTGGATTTGAGTGTACATGTCCTGAGAGCGATTTCTTATAATTATTTGTCAATTGTTTTTTTTTCGTTTGAGAATTGGCACTTGGGCTTAACCTTGTGACATGCGACCTTTTTGTTTTACACGAACGCGCGTCTGTACTTTTTTTTTAAGTCGCTTGTATTTCGTGTAATACCCCCATGCGGTTCGGTTTTATGGCTTTATATGTCAACACAATCCTTTCCCACAGGCCAGACACCCAGAAACCAGCTGGTGTTGTTGAATAAGGCAAAGCAACAATGGCATGATTGATTGCTTGGGAAGGTCTGGCGGTAAAATCCACACCTCAAAGACCCTTTATGTACACAATGTAATGGGATACTCGTGGGGCAGCCTTTGCTTTGCAAAAAGCTGGGTCACCGGTTCAACCAGGGTTCAAGCGGCACTTAACATGTTATTAAGATTGCTTTGAACTAGGAATACATATAATATGAGATTTGTTTAACACAGGATAAAAAAGTAATTGTTTTTTTTACGGTGAAGCGACTTTGAAAAAAAGTTTGGCGGCGCGTCGCAGGGTATAGGTGCTGTCTTGGGAAGTTTGTCTTACACAGTGTTCGTTAGGAGCGCAGGTATAGCGATTCTTAATTCGTAGAGACATTTCCTTAAATTTTTACCCCCACATCCTAGTTTGAATTAGCTTTTTTCAAAACAACAATAGTACATTAATTGTTCAATAAGATGTTTATCAATTTGGTGATGACGTTTTTTCCCATCTTGTGTTTTGGTTAAAAGCTGTACTACTTTTATCATTTTTTTTCCTGGTTTGTTGGTTTTTATGTCCCGTGTTTTCCCTGATTTTTGTTAACATTTTTCGGTTTCCTAGGTATCAAACGTAATGATAGTGTAATTTGATTGGCCTAGAATGATCACGTGCCTGGTCTATAAAAACGCGTGTTACACCTAGTGTGATGACGTCAGCTGTATATATACTGGTACTAGCTACCCACTCAATGTTCTGTTACGATAGTAAACTATAGTAGGTGGGGAGCAGCGAACTAGCAGACCACCGGCTGCGTTTTTGCCGCGTAATTTGTTAAAAACACAAATTCGGCTATATCTCCTCGGGCGCTATGCGTCTAGCTCGGGTGTTAAAAACGTCATATCCCACGTCACAGCAGTCAACAATTGTTAAATAAACAAGTCAGTATTATGTGTCTATTAATCAATGTCTATTGCTATCCGCCCTCTAAAGCTGTGTGTTGTTGGCCCCGCCCCTTTATTGGACAGTTTGGGAAATGTTGGCTGTTTTTACGTTTCGGATTACAATCGTAAAAGCTCACTGGCTGTGTTATGTGTGTGCGTCGCGCGGCGACATTAAAATTCTAAGTAGTCGAATTGAAAGCAAATCGTGATTTATTTTCGATAACGAGGCATGGCATAACTTCTTTTTTATAATAATTGTTCATATTAAACGTGTAATAATGAATTCTGTATTATTGAGATAGAAGATATTGTAAGAAAATAGTTATAGATTCTATTTCTAAGCGATAGGCCTACATAAGGCATTCTAACCACAAAGTATTTGCGAAATTGGTGGCTATAGAAAGATAACAAAATATGCAAGTGTTACTATTCCGATAGAGAAGAAATTAACGAAAACAGCGCATGCGTGGAAATTAGTTTTATTTGCATTTACCGTAATTTGGTAAAAAAACCTGTAAAAAATGCAACAAAGTTTTCATTTACAATTTATTCACATTAGCTCTTAAAGAATTCCAATTATAGATTTTTTTAATTGTTTTCTTCGAAAGACCACTTTGCGCGGGTACGGCTGTCCCAAAGTATAAATCTGTTTGTATGTAAGACATTTTTACAGCGTACGATTGTTTAACGATAATGATTAAGCGTTTGCAGTTTGTTTTTTTGTGTATATAATGTGCCAAAGAATGACCGTCGTGCGTATATACGAGCTGTAAATATTAATACTTTGGATTTAATAAATTTAACACAATTGCACTGCCGAAACTCGCGTTATCTCGCGTGGTTTGATACGTAATGAATAATACCAAATATAAAATCGTCAGAGGTTTTTGTTTTGGTTGAAGATGTTTCAGATGTGGTTTTCGAATAAGTGTTGTTGCCAAGAGGTAGTTTTGTTTAGCTCTTCGGAAAACCCTGTTCCAATTGTCTAGTTTTTTCTTTATTTTTCATATTTATATTTTCAATAATTTGTGTACATTTTGGAGATAATATAGTCTTCGGTATAAGCTCATTTCTCATTGGACTTTGTATGTGTTACCGGGGGGTAAGTTAACGTCACGCTGTGACCGTACGCCATCTAATTTTACGATAACGCATTTCTTGTAACTATAAGAATGATTTAATAATTTCACGGCTTCATTATAGCATACTACATTAAATAAATTAATAATAATTAATTAATTAATAATTAATAATAATTATAAGGTTATTCTAATTCTTCCAAATAGGCACTTGGGGAGACAAATTAGCGTAAGTTTTTAGGTAATAAGGAGACAGTGTCACTTAGGGAGACATTTCAGTGTCTCCCTAAGTGTCTAGCTACCATAAAAAAACAATATTTGGGAGTTATTTTTGTCCTAGAACGACAGATTTTGGTCTAAATAGCATAAATCTCGAAGATCTTAGAGAAAAGGGTTAGGGTAAACAAGTTAGGACTGTTTTATAGGTTTGTGTACATCTCTATGGGATTGTCTCCCTAAGTGCCTATTTGGAGGTATGTTAAAAATGAAAAGGATCGTTCTTGTATTTACAGTTTGTTGCATAACGCATTTCTTGTAACCATGAGAATGATTTAATAATTTCACGGCTTCATTATAGCTACATTAAATAAATTAATAATAATTAATTAATTACTAATTAATAATAATTATAAGGTTATGTTAAAAATGAAAAGGATCGTTCTTGTATTTACAGTTTGTTGCATAACGCATTTCTTGTAACCATGAGAATGATTTAATAATTTCACGGCTTCATTATAGCATACTACATTAAACAAATTAATAAAAAATTATTAATAACTAATTAATAATAATTATAAGGTTATGTATTCTCAAAAAACTATACTTTTTTTTCAAGCGTCACTCTTTAATGTTCATATTCTAAAAACGAAAAGGATCGTTCTATTATTTACAGGTTGTTGCAGTAGTACATGTAGTAAAACTGTAACAAATATTTGTTCAAACCAATCAACTGGTGTATATTATTATTGAAAATGAAATGTGAAAATGTCTTCTAAAGCGTCACGCTGTTTGCGTGGTATTGCCTTTTATCAGTAAAATCTGGACTTTCTGTCAAATACCCTAAAATATTGTACAATTTGTTTTCAAAGTAAGGTCCGTTGAAAGAAAAAAAGTTGTGCGACTTAGAACTGTCGTTAAGGAAAATACTTCAATCTTAAAAAAATATATAAACAGCAGAAGTTTTGGCTTTGAAACAGTAGATTTGCATACAAATCTGATACTAAGGAGAAAGATCGTGAAATACGGTTTTAGAAACGATTAGAAAATGTGAAATGTTGCAACAAAAGTCGTACATGTAGTATATTTCCGTGTATTATATATAACGACGCTGTTGGACATGACTGAATAAAATCTGCTACTTTGTATAATGAAACTCGAACCCGTGGTCGCATCTGTTTAACTGTTTAACCCACTGACCTCTACACCTGTACGGACCATTGTCCATATTCTGCTGTGCTAACGCTTGAAGTCGGCGCGAACTGGAAGTGCAACATGGCGGACCCAAGACGTCACTTCTGTGAGCCAATGAAATGTCCAGGTGTAGAGATCAGTGGATTTACTCGATACATTTTGTATTTATAAACATTACGTCATACGTACCGTACTCACTGAACCTCACACCTGGACATTTCATTGGCTCACAGAGTGACGTCGTGGGTCCGCCATGTTGCACTTCCAGTTCGCGCCGACTTCAAGTGTGAAACAATGATGATCTGTCCATGTGTAGAGGTCAGTGGTTTAACCCCTTGACATGGTATTCGTTACACCGGATTATACGCATGACTGTGCAGCAGCCTTTGTCCAGCAGGTGCACTGCACAATGGACCGAGCGTGTAGCCGTCACACAGGCCGTCTGCTACGGCGTAGCACAGCTGACAACAACGTTCCGGACGGATTAGCGTGCCGCGGCTATGTCCGCTCCCCGGCGTTATTGGTTATTGCAGCAGAGGTGTTTGCCGATTAGCAGCAGCGTCCAGATATTTCGCCGATACTCCGAAAACACAACAAATTGCTTAGCATGACAATTTGTCCTTGGCAAAAACAGGTTACAGACCAAATGTTCACCTGAGCTTTATTGTTCTGGATTGATAATCAGCTGGTTTTTTTGCTTAGCATGAAAAACACGTATAATTTTGGCTGGTAACCTGTTTTTAATGAGCAAGACTTTTTGTGCTAAGCAATTTTTTTTGCTTAGCAGCTCTATGAATAGTAGCGATGCCAAAATGAGACTGGCAATACGACGCCGGATGCACCAATTAGAAAACTTGTATACGGTCTGGTAACGGCAAAAACATTTAAACAGATGAGGACAAATGCTGACATCAAAATTGCCAACATAGATAGTTCACGCCGGATGACAGATATAAACGCAAATTTTTTCCCAAATTCAAAACGGATGACGCATAAACACGCCAAGTTCAAGTTCGGAAATGTCTGTCTGTACTGTCTTCGAAAATAAACTGGTTCATAGCTGAAGCAACAACATTGAACACCGTCGAAGATCCAACTGTGAGGTCAGACACCGTAACTTCCAAAGATGTCATCGAGATATTAACGTCTGCCCAGCCGGGGTGACCCGAAGCTCCTCTCACACTAGCTCACGACGTCCACAGGTTCCACCGAGCCTCTGCAACAGAGCCACATGTTGGTGATGATTTGCTTGGCCTTCTGACGGTAGGAGCGATTGAACAGACAGTAGATGAAAACATTGCAGATACTGTTAGTTGCCATAAGCCATGTCACCATAAACTGAAGCCAATCTACAGTCTCCACGTTGGTGTAAGATTCGACGGTTCTGGTAATCGTAATTGGAGTAAAACAAGCTGCAAAAGCCAGAGTGACGACGACAAACGTCTTGAGAGCTTTGTTGTCCTGAATGTTGTTTCTGTTGTTGGGATCGTTCTGGTTGACTCGTATCTCATGCTCTCTGCTGATCTTAATGATGCGATAGTATATACACATCATTATTAACACTGGAAATATGTCAACGAATAGAAGAAGCGAAACGTTTAAGGCTGCAGAGGTATTTGCATATAAACAAGCAGCAGCAGCGTCGAAATATATCACCGATACTCCAAAAACAGTCGTTACTGCCATTTGCATGCCCAGACTTGCTAGCGATGCCAAAATGAGAGTGACAATAATACGTCGCCGTGTGCACCAAATAGGGAACTTGTACGGTCTGGTAACGGCAATGTAGCGCTCAACATTTAAACAGATGAGGGAAAATGATGACATATTAAAGGCCAACGCTGTAACGTTGGTATATGCCTGACAAATGATGTATCCGAAAGGCCACCGGTCCATAGCTGAAGCGACAACATTGAACGCCGTCGCAAAGCCAACTATAAGGTCAGACACTGCCAAAGATGTCATCAAGATCTTAGTACTGTCTGCCAAGTCTGGTACGCGACGAGTCACGACAATAGAGAGAATGTTTCCAGCTATGATCAACAATCCCAGGAAGCCGATGAAACAAGTACGGAAAGCGATAATGATCGGGGACACGCCCAAAGGATCTGGCGACGAATCATTCATTTTCCCTTATCGAGTTACGTTCAACCAAATTAAACTGAGTAACGTATTTCTGACTTCAGATAGAACGTAGAAGCAGTTTTTTTAATAGATGAGCGGAATTTACTCCAAGCCGAAAAGAAAATTGTTTTTGTAACGTAAAATACTTGGGTACAGGTATATACTAGTCACCATCAATAATTTGTTGTCCATTGAAGCAAGAAGATCGTGAAAGCTTCTCTCACACCAACCAAGTATGTCGATACCCATCTGAAGAATATTTATAAATGTAGTTCGGTTTTGTTGGTATACGTAGAAGAGTCCTTTATGACCTTAAATTAAACATTATCAGTATATGTTTCAAATGAACTGACTGCAAATGCAATTATATGCTAGCACACAGCCTCCTTCTGCGCGTGATGGTGCAATGTGTGTACCTGTTACTGCCTGACTGATTTTCTTATGATGGCCGTGTTTACTGTCGTTACTTAATTAATTTTATACATGCACATCGAACTGCGTATTGGCAATAATAGATTCGAAAACAAATCGCATGTTTGGACATTTCTTGGCGGTGAATGCATCATTTGTTGTTAGATGTTATTGAAGTGACGTCTCCTGTTGTGCCTACGGTCTCTATAAACCGGCGCAGTAATTGCTCAGACGGCGAATGACCGTGTCGTTACCAAAACAAAATTGGGAGTTTGGAATCATAGACAGTGATTGTCGCTCTGTTTGAAGATAGACGCTAGGCAGTGAATAATTTGGTAATTATTATTGGCGATCTATGTATACGCTTCAGCATTGAGGTACGGTGCATATATAGATTGGGTTCGAAACGGCTCGATGCATACGTGGATTTGTTTTCTAATTTGCTGCTTTTGGTGATTTTTTGTTTAAAGGAAAATAATTAGGTTAGGAAATCTCAATCGTGGCCCTGGATAAAAAAAATTAAAAAAAAGGCACAGAAATTAAAATTCTGAACGAGATACCACAGTATCCAGAGCGCCCTCTAAGTTGTTAACTTGAGTAATTCCTTATTCCGGCTTAATACATTGAGGGCGCCCTTGCGATTGCGTACCGGTTAATTTTGAAATTGTTGCTCATTTTTGGCCACCATGAACTGAGTAATGCCTATTTAACGTTGATGTTCAATTGAAATTTGACTGGCTATTACACTATTTAACGTTAGGCCTACAAGTACAACTACAAGAAGAATGTTATCAGCGTGATGCGTGAGTTTGGTGTATGTTTCATTTTTCATATACGCGCCGTTAAAGTTGTGCGGCGTCTTTGCCTAAACTTGTTGCTGTGTTTATTTTGCCGGTTCACAGTCTCGCCGTACCAGTAACGTTAATAAATAATACTTAATAGCGCCCTCTAGAAGGCACCCGTGTGATTGGAACCCTATCTTTAACCGTATTCTCCCACTAGCGCAGGATGACTGTGTGGAAAATCATATGATATTGATTTTATTTTTGGAAGATTTATTTATTTATCTATTTATTAATTTTTATTTTTTTATTTATTATTATTTTTTATTTTTTTTGGGGGGGTTAGGGTTCCTTCCAAGTTAAGTTCCACTCAAGACCTTCCTTCATGGGTTATTACTTTAGTAAATCAATCAATGAGATTGAAAATCGAACTAACGTCATTAACAATGACTATTATTTAAAATTAGCAGTAACACATTGTGTATCCGCAAAATGTTCGGACATTCACTTTTCCTTTTAAAATCAAAATTGCAAATAGGCCTAATAACAAATTTCTAGCCTTAGCTCATAGCTGATCTGATGTTAAATCTAACGTATTAATTAAACAATTTGCACTACCTTTTTCTCCTTCATGAGCATGGCTAATCATAATTGGTACTTGCCAACGCAACCTCACAGTCGCACTGTTTAATTAATTTGTTATTTTCTCTCTATTTTCAGAATTTGACTAACACGGATTTGATCATGAAGATAGCGGCTGATTTTCCTGAGGGTGTGGAGGGATATGACCAACACGGCTTTGCCATCTTCAGCAACAAAACATTCGTTGAATCTGAAAGACACCATGTCACTAAAATGTTGGTAGAAAAATCAATCAGTAAATGTATGTAAATAATGAAAATGTACGTCCCTTTTGTTTTGAATTTAAAAGGATTTGAATTTATCTTTGTTTTTACTCCTGTTAACTTTAGACAAGAGAGTCTGGTCCACGTGGATGCATGGCAACCTATGCTGACGGACTGGTCCTGGACTCAAACCAATGGCTGCAGTAAACTCCGGTCCCTTATCAGGAAAGGTGTCCCATCGTCGCTACGGCAACAGCTCTGGCAGAATCTGTTGGGATGTCACAACCTCAGACAGACGTCAACGTTTGACTATAAAGTACATGTACACACACTCCCCAACTCACATCACTAATTTGTACTTTTGGCCAAGTAATGTTCAGTACCTAGACAGCAAGGAGCAAACTAGTTCATTTTGTTGGGGGATTTGACACGAAATGACTCTTTATTATATTTCTTTTCAGGCGAGTGTTAGGCTGATTCGTAGCGAGCTGGTTGACATCGGGATTAGTGAGTACTGTCTTAAACCAACCCAGGTTGATTGGAACGTCGCGGAAGAGACAGAAACCAACTTTCCTGTACCGCCATCAGTCATCCGACAAATCACTGTGGATGTTGGTAAGGATTTGAAGTCAAACGAGTTAATACTGCCGTACCCCAGCAGTAGACGGCGCTATGTGACATTCCAGAGTGCCTCTGATCTAGTCCAGTAGGCCGTGTCCGAATTACTTGTGGCTTGTCTCGATAAACTATGCAGCTAATTATTGTATGGCGGACAATGTTAGCATCAACGTTATAGCAAACCATTTGTCGGTTGCGCATTTTGGTCGTTTGAAGCACCAAACGTTCTTAAAATCTAAAGAATGGTGCTTGACAACTAACCTGACAAAAATTAGCTCTGAGAAAGTATATTCTCAGAAAATAATATTATAAAATTCTATTTTCTTGAAAATTACAGCATGCCAAAAGGAATATTTTCATAGGGAGTTTAGAATCATTGATGTTGGTTACTTTTTGGATACTTGCCAAAGGCATACTTTTTATTGAAATCAAATAATCGTTATTCAGTTTGGAAAAAAATTAGGATAACCGGATTTTGAAATCTGATTTCTTCCACCACTACCTATTCGCAATCAAAATTGTAAAAACCCTTGTATTGTATTGACCTTGATCAGATCGTACCTTCCCTACTCACCGTCAGTTCATGGAGGGATCACGTGACGCTAAGGAAGGCCAAGCGTCTCTGTTTCGCTTGCTAGCCGTCTACGCTCTGTACAACCCGCAAGTTGGCTACTGTCAGGGTGAGGAATCAAGTATCAATTATCTCCGGTATCTGCTTTCCTTATGTAATGATGGAACAGCGAACACTCGACAAAAAGGACGGGATTCAGTTCAATTTATCTTATTCATGTGACATTCTTAACGACCGTCTATCACATACCTAGTCCACCAGGTCACGAACGCTTGCATTGTTTGTGTTAGCAAAATGCACCCCTGGTGAAGTCCGATGGTTTAGGACGTAAGTTAGCAAGACTTACAATTTCATTCGTCTGTCAATCTGACTATATCGATATTTAATCGCTAGGGATGTCCTACATTGCCGGCATGCTGTTGATGCAGATGACAGATGAGGAGGAAGCATTCTGGTCAATGGTGGCGCTCTTCGAGAAACCCAAGTTCCTGTCTGGGTACTTTGACCAGTCTATGCTGAGGTGAGAATCACAGGGGGAACCTTGACAATGTTATCTATTATTAATTTTATTATTTAATATGTGACCTGTCCCCACAATATGAGAGTAAAGTCAGAAAAATTGAAAATTGAGATATTGGTATTTTCAAATTCTTGAGAAAGAGAGCTTTCCAATGGTACATAATACATTTTACAGCGCTCAAGAAAGTCATGGGTTTTACAAGATGTGTTATTTTCAGTCTTGGAAAACTCGGGTTATTTGGAAAAATAACACAAAACATCAGGGGAACCTTTGGGAATTGACAGCGAATCGGAACAGAAATGTTTGCACCTGTTTGTCACATGTCCATCTCTGTTGCATAATATGGTGAAGTAAGAATGACTGAACTAATCTGAGATACAAAATTAGAAGTCATTTTGGGGTACCACCATCTGCCACGCCCTTACCCTATACACTCTTAAAGACGGCGCAAATGTGCATTTTGGTGACCCTATATGTCGAAGAAGCCCGAAGGGGGTACTTACTAACAACGTGCGACTCTGTGCAACTGCAGAGAATGTCGGTCTTATATCAGCGGATTCTGCATCGAGTTCAAACATCTCTTTGCACCTCTGTTTATTTCTCCAGGATTCAACAACACGCAGCTGTCTTTCAGAAGTTGATTTCCCACAGACTTCCTAAATTATCCAGGCATCTCGTAAGTATAATTCTCCACAATCCACACATTCTTCCAAAGAAAAACCCAGATCCACTAGAAAAGTAAAGTTTCATGATTTGCGAGTGAGACACTGCTGAGACACACCAGTTAATGTTTGAGGTGTTAGATTCTATGGGGATTCTATGTCAGTTTTGCCTGCTGCTGTCTGAATCCAGCCAACAGAGGGCGCTGTTATCTATAGTTTTTCCCATGTTTTATCCTATAATAGGTGTCAATGGATCTCCATCTTCTAGCCTTCATTACGCCGTGGTTCATGTGTCTCTACACTTCATTTCCTTGCTGGGACACTGTACTGGCAATCTGGGACCTCCTCCTACTTGACGGTAAGCCCCTCCCCCTCCCCCTTCCCCTTCCCCTCCCCTCTCCCCCTCCCCTCTCCCCCCCCCTTCCCCTCCCCTCTCCCCCTCCCCTCTCCCCCTCCCCTCTCCCCCTCCCCTCTCCCCCCCCCCCTAACTTAAGTTCTGAGTGTTATTATCCTAAAGTAGTTTACAAGATTCTATGATATTTTGCCAGATTATGCGACAACTCTGCGTCTTGACCTCCCATTATGACCGTTAGTTTTTTCGAATTTGAGTCACTCAAATAAACACCTCTGTCATTTTATTTTATAATATATCTTCCTGTTTGAAATTGTCAATCTCTTTCAGGAATCTGTACCATTTTCCGTGTAGCGTTGGCAGTCCTCCTTGTCAACCAAGATGAGTTGCTCCAGGCTACGGACATATCATGCATCCTTCCCCGACTACTACACCCCCAGCCAGAACTGTAAGTACACAAATAAACCGCAAGGGAAACTGACTAATTAAATTTGATTTCTGACTAGCGTCCTTTAACAAAGATACTGACAATTTGAAAGACCGCCAACATAGGGCAAGATAGCTCAGTTGGTAGAGTGCCGGTCCGGTGTTCCAGAAGTCGCAGGTTCGAGTCCCGCCTTGCCAATTTCTTTGTTCCCTTTAAAAGAACTGAGTATTCAAATTTCTCTCAAGAGTTTGCAAAAAGATGACCTTCGATCCTTGTTCAGAATCGGACTCTCGATTCCAATCTTAGAATAGCGTCTCAACTTTTTGTTTAGAGAATCGAGTGATGTGTAGTGATGTGCAAGTTCATCTTATTCAGCGAGATGCTTTAATTGGTGCCTGTGAGGGTTAATGTTGTACATTAATTTGGTTGACCAAGCCAAACTGACCGGAAACCTAGATGTTATACCGAATCCGAGCCGAACCGACCGACCCTTGTGTCTACTTTTTGTGCCAGAAGTTACCCGCATCGTCCGATGTGCCCCGTAATCTGTAGTAATGTGAATTGCTTTGAGACGTTGGGATTTAGTGTACCTTGTACGCGGCAAGACACTTGATGTGGTGCGTGAGGAAAACAACACAAGTATTTCGTCCGTGATTTGACTACAGAGTAAAAGCTGAGAATCTCCTGCCAGTTATTTGGAGAAGCTCCGTTGAGAAGTGGGAAATTGACGCTCTGCAGGCCATTGTAGTTGAGGAGTCTGATGGTAAACCAGGTATGATCATTATATTAACCTTACAAAAAACATAAAAACATAGTGTCATTTCCTTTTCAGTTCTAATAACGCCACTCAAAATAAAATACAAAAAGATGTGTAAAATATAATTTGCAAAATATTTAGTTGAAGATTCATTATTTGTATTTGTTTGTGTACAACCCTTTTTTCTATAGGAAAGAAAAGAAGACGCCGCATTGATTCAGACGCTGGCAACGCAACGGTAGTAACAAAACGCCCTCGCAGCGGCGAGACCAGAGGTACGCATGTTTTAACTTTAAGAGATTAATAATGATTTTTTTTAAATCGAGTCTAAAGGAAAATTGAGGGTTCATCAAGAGACTTGGGCACAAATCTCTGTCTTCTGCAGACCAAAACTGAAATGTTATATTTAATGAACATTATTTTGTAACATCGACAGAGGAAAATGAGACGTCGGTGTTTCGGCGAGTCTTGAACCTGTTCAAATCGACCAATCAGCAGGCCCAGCGCGGGGCAACAACGCGCTCCCAGACAGCCCGGGCGAGGGCAGCAAACCGAGTCGCTCTAAGACGCAAGACACCCGGAGTGGCTAAGGCTATGGCTGGTCTGGCTCCTCACCCCTCTAACACCACCACACTATACAACACCAACTCGGCATCTCCTGCAGAACATAAGGCACCCGACTTGACAAACTCAAGTCTGGTGCCCAGTCTCCACCAAGGCAGCACAGCATCGAATCACCCTAAAGCTGAATTACTGAAGAGCAAGGAGCCAGACTCGAGTCGTAACACTGCCACCACCGCGTCTGTAAAGTGGAGGAGATTCTTTGAGCCGACCGTAGCCTCTTGTACGTCCCCTTGGAAGGATGGGCTGAGGGCCTTGACGTTCTCCCTCCCCATTAATCAAGGCGTGATGATATTTGGATCGGAAAATGACCAATCTGATTTGGTCGTTTCGAAAGAATCAGACAAAGTACATGTAAGTAATTCAAGTCGACAATAATTACGCACTTGGTGCAACTACAGTCAAACCTGCCATTGCGGCCACCTTGATACAGCGGCCACCTTGATACAGCGGCCACCTGGCTTAACTGGCCACCTTTGCTTGGTCCCAGTTTGATTCTTGCATAAACATACCATAACCATTTCTGCTAATGCGGCCACTGCGTAACGCGGCCAGTGGCCAACCCATAATAGCCCACAAGAAATAAAATGTGTACAATTACATTGCCGTGAAACCTGTGTACTCCGGCCGCAGAAATGAAGTGCGCCCTCTGTTGACTTTGAAATCTCCCCTGTTGTTTGGTTCCTGGACTTCATACATGTACATGTATGGGTGTGTGTACATGTGTACATCTTGCTATAGTGGCCACTTGCGTATAGTGGCCACGAAAACCGGCACCGTCGATGGCCGCTATATCAAGGTTTGACTGTACTAGGCTAGTCTGATGATCCGACGTTCACGTGTGCAGTGCCACACTGCGAACGTCCGATATAATGTGATCTTGTACATTGTATGCGACCCGCAAGCAAAACGGAGTCGACTTCAGAAATTGTTACGTCATTTCCGAATTTTGTCCGAAGCTGTTTATTGGTCAATTTGGCACAATGCATAATTAATCGCGCATATCATAGACATTTGCTGTGCAAGTGGCTATTATGTAGACTACAATTAGGCATTATTTGTAACAAATAATAAAATCCACTAATGTGCAAGGATGTTTGTTATAAATGGTAAATTATTAGAGAAAACAATTTTTTTCTGGTGTCAAAACACTATCATTGTCTTCTTTGAAAGTTGCATTATAATTTTTTTGCAGAAGGAAAACTGCCCAGCCAATCCGGACATAAAGTTGATAAAGAAACTGCAGACTGCAGCGGTTGGATCAGACAACAACTCTACAACAGCCGTCAAGACAAAAGGCAGTCAGAAGGCAGAAGATGTAGACGACCGAATCTCACCGTGCACGGTCGCTGACGAGGAAGACTGGTAAATAATGATGACTGAGTCTCAAAGACCGCTGATATCAGCCAGAAAGTGCCCCTGGCGCTAACTCAAAAACAACTAAATGTTGGTTACCTACAATTTAATTAAAACATGGAAACTTCTTCTTTGATTGCAGTTTGGACGGTATCTTAAAGCCCGTCTCCTCCGAGCTATGCTCGGTCAAAAGGGTATCGGCTAAAGGTGTTCGCTTCAGCCCCCGAAGATCCAACGATAGGGGTACCTTGCGAAAGCTGGAGAACCTGAAATCGCTTAATTCGCCTAGTGGACGCAGTATCCTCAGCAGGTATGTAGACATGAACACATTAAGTTTTTACGCTTTATCGCTTCCAGACTACATATATCCCCGCTTCACCGTTAGAATCTCTCAGTCTCCTGATGACGGGCAGAGCATACTGTCCGAAACGTTGAGTTCCCTACGGTTCTTTTTAGAACCTCACAAACTTACAAAAAGATATTTGACTTGACTTTATGGTGCTACCGCAAACAATTGCCTTTCCACCGTGCAAACCTTCAGTTCCCTTCCGGTTCTTTTCAGAACCTCACAAACTATCCAATATCAAAAGATATTTGACTTGACTTTATGATGCTTCCACAAACAACTGCCTTTTTACCGTGCAAACCTTCAGTTCCCTTCCGGTTCTTTTCAGAACCTCACAAACTATCCAATATCAAAAGATATTTGACTTGACTTTATGATGCTTCCACAAACAACTGCCTTTTTACCGTGCAAACCTTCCAATCTCGTATGCAAACATAAATCACTCTGTCTGGTTTATTGGATATTTCTCGCCGACCGAGGTCACCTGACCAAAAGCTATGGTCTGATTGGTCGATGCACAAGGTTTGATTGACAGGCAGTAAAGATTTATTATTGCAACCAAACGTTATTAATCTTTATTTTAATTATTTCAGGTAGTAAATTTAAGTGAAAAACTAAATGGCTATTTTTTTCTATTTGCTTCTCAGATCGGCTAAAGTGCAGCATTCCTTCAAGACGTTCCACACCCCAACACCTCTTAGAAGATCACAGGTAAGGAAAAAAAGGAAAATATCACCAAACATATCTAACCCTAATATTCACAAAATGTAGCTATAAAACTAACCAATTGAGACGAAGCCAATATTTTGAAAACCTCCAATGAATTCCATGAAATTTGTTTTCTATTTTTCTAGATGTCTCGCTTGAATTCCAGTCCTCGGTTCTCGAGTCCCGAGATTGAGCTTCAGCCCATGAAACTCAGAGCTCACATGAGAAAGGTTACTCAGAAGTAGAGGACCCCGTTCACACTAGCTGCAGCCTGTGAAACTTACAGCTCACATGGTAAAGTTAACAGAATGATATTATTTGTATATGTGTATCTGTAAAGCAAATAATAATTGTGGACTTTTTTTCATAGTCTCTAAAGTAAGAAAACAATTTGTCTTTTTTAACGGGTTTTGTTACAAACATTGTAGCTTTCTTGTATAATTGTCAGCCCGTGTTTTTTTGTATAAAGCTTTTAGCATATTACAGACAATGACATGTTCTCCAAAAAAATATGTGACCCACTCCACAATAATGGGTATTACGTCACAAAATAGTAAAATTGAGTTATATACATGGTTGGAAAGCCCACAGCGTAAGCTTCCAGTTGGTATATAATAGAGCTCCATAGCTACTTCCGTTCTGGAGTTATGACATGTTTGCTTTTGATTACTTCCTTGGAGTTGAAATTACACAACTGAGAAAACAGGCTTTGAAAAAGCCGGCTTTGTTGTAGAACAACAGAACGATTAACACAAAATGGGCGTGTTTTCCACTTTAATCATCAAAATCAACATTTCTTTGAATAAAACCTGAAAATATTGGTGTTAAACATGTCATTAATGGCAAAATATGTAAATCACATTTTGATGAAATGTTTATCCTCTCAACGTTGAGTAGTCCATTACATGATAGTGCACAGCGCGACTTAATACCCTTTATTGAAGAGCCGGTCACATATACAATACCACATATCTAACCAAATCTATTTTTTATGAATTGTAGAAAACTCTCAAATAAGCTAATTGGATAAAAAAAAAAAAAATAATACGAGATTTTACTCATTTTTCCCCAAGAGCAGTAAATTATTTTAACCAGTTCGCGCCGGATGACGAATATAAACGCAAAAATTTCCCCAAATTCAAAACGGATGACGAATATATACGCCAAGTTCAAGTTCGGAAATGTATGTCAGCAGCGCGCAAGGCCGGAAATGCGTGGGTGTGCTACCCAGCACTATAGGCCTGAACACGCTTCGGATCGAGTTTCGTTAAAAATAATCCCGCCCGTCGGCTCGGCGATGTTAAAATAATCCCGGCGCGAACTGGTTAAAACCAGAACCAGAATTTTTCCAAATACAATTTTCAAAGATAACTTTGGTACCGTATCATTTAGTTATGGGAATATTGCTAACAAAATCACAGTGCTTAAAATTCTAATAAAAGACGGGAAACAAATTTTGGCTTTTGATTTTGTCAATTTACATCATTACACCAAATGACACATGCTCTAGGTGTATGTTCCCTTTAACCATTTCGCGCCGGAGGACGTATATAAACGCAAAGTTTTCCCCACATTCAAAACGGATGACGCATAAACACGCCAAGCTCAAGTTCGGAAATGTATGTCAGCAGCGAGCAAGGCCGGAAATGCGTGGGTGTGCTTCCCGGCACTATCAGCCTGAACCAGCTTCGGATCGAGTTTCGTTAAAATAATCCCGCCCGTCGGCTCGGCGATGTTAAAATAATCCCGGCGCGAACTGGTTAAAACCAGAACCAGAATTTTTCCAAATACAATTTTCAAAGATAACTTTGGTACCGTATCATTTAGTTATGGGAATATTGCTAACAAAATCACAGTGCTTAAAATTCTAATAAAAGACGGGAAACAAATTTTGGCTTTTGATTTTGTCAATTTACATTATTACACCAAATGACACATGCTCTAGGTGTATGCTCCCTTTAATTAAAATGTCCCAAAGATAAAACTGCATGACTACAAAAAAAAATGTGTACTACTCGTGGATTCGAACCAGAGACCTTTTAATCTATAACTCTTCCCACTATCGACTAGACTACCGTGACACGTCGACAATTGTTCTTTCAACAATGCCTGAGACCAGGGCTGGGACGTTTTTGGTGTTTTTTTCGAGACAATATTTAATTCTGGGAGAAACCGGCTATGGTGTAAAAAGAAAATATATATGGCCGGTAAACATCAACAACGTTGGGGGCAGCAATCACAAAAACAGGTCATTAGTAGTCGACAGGACGCACAGAGGTACATGTACACGGTTGTTATCGATATTATGTCGGCCTACATGTATTGGTTAAACATGGTTGTAGAAAAAAATGTCTAGCCATGCTTTAGTTTGCTGTTGGCGGGACTGGGATCGATTTTTTCCTTTTATTCGGGAAGAATTATAAAAATGCACGAAAAGAAAACTGATTGTTTTCCTCTCAATTTCGTTTAGTTCAGTTTTGCATTGTGTCGATTTTCATTATTGTACCACGAGTGCTACTAGGCCTATGTGTGTCCGTTATCCATTCCCAGTATGTCAAGGCCGCCACACCTAAAGGGATGAACAGACAAACAATTATATAATAGCTTATTATAAACACAGCGTGAAGACAACAGCGACCATTATTAGGTCTTTATTGGCGACACGCTGTGTGTTGATTAAACCAACTTTACTCAACAACTTAACAACTTGATGACTACCCTAATAATATGACACAAGCTTCGTGGGCGCTCTAGCAACCCAGCGGCGCGGCGCGTTGAGGGACAGACCCCAGGCAGTCATTCTGTGAAATGTCAAAAGTACTTTTAGTGAACCCTGCTTCGATCGTCAGTGGATGCGAGTAGCGTGGCGTTGTCAATCAATTCGGCCGGGTGACAGCGCGCGACGCCCCGTTGACATCGCGCGTTGTGGCACGCTAGTCTAATCACCGTCCAAGTGCGAAAGTGCCCATTAACGGGACCGTGTAATAATTCATTCCTCTTCGCATCTTCTTTTCGGTTAGTTATTTATGATGCCGAATTTATTGCCTTGTTACTTCTAAATCACATATCCACACACGTCACAAGTCTGTCAAAAATGAAATAGACAAGTTGGAAACTGCAAACTGTATGGTGTTTGGAAGGTCGTGGGTTCAAATCCCTTTTCAGCAAATGTTCTCAGTTCTAGACATATTTGTCGTTTCTGACAAGAAGTAAAACAATTTGACAACCTGAGACTAGGAAACTTGAAGTGCGTTCGGTGTCTGAATTTTTTTGTTTGTTAGAGCTACGGCTACGTCTATCGTCAGCATCTTACCCCCCCCCCCCCCCCCCATAGCTGTAATGGGTGCACACCTTGAAAAAAGCCGTAGACAAGAATTTCGGACGCGACCTTCTTAGCTTTTATTGTTTTAACTTCACCCAAGAACGCGTCCTGCGCCTTAAGCGACAACCAAAATGTCAAAATAATGTGCTCGTTAAACACCCACATCAGAATAAACGACCCCAAGTTCACGGGTGCTACCTAATCCTCGTCTGAAACAATTCAAAGGTGTCAGGGTCGCGCGTTTGATGTGGACGGCCGTGGATTGACGGATATGCACCTCGGCGCGAAAGACAAACAATCTCCGTCGTTTGCGGGAAAGTCTTGAAATTCTTCGGCGCTTTGTCTCGCCAAAATGTGCATTTAACGGTTTGAACTTTGACATCTACAGAAGGTGGAAAATGTGTTTTCATTTGGTGAAAGTGATTTTGCCAAATACACATGGGTGCAATATTTTTGTCAATTTAGATTAATAGTTGAACATATGTTGTTGTGCTAAGTTCCCCTAAAGGTTTAAGATTCGGTTGAATTTACTAACATATATTTATATTTTTTTCGACATTCTGCATCTTTTTGGAATGTCTTGCTGCATCTTTTGGAATGTCTTGCCTTGTACCTCTTTTCCCCCAACTTATGATTTGTCCTGTTTCAAGAGGAATGTTATATTTTTGAATCGCATCAATTTCATATGCGTAAATCTTCACAACGTGCACGCGCTGCCCCAACAACAGAAGTCACGTCAAATTACCGATTTAAGATTTTCTTCAAATCTTAAAACGATTCTGACAATCGAAGTAAATTAAATCGACACGGTTACACTGGGTGGCCATAGACTCGTCCTCAAGCCGTCAACACGGCTTACATCTCTATATCGCCGGGAAGAAATTAAAATGGAACATTTCAGCCCTAAATTCGGCCGTTTTGCAAGTAGGTTTTGATCATAAACGGCCTTGGCGTGTGTTCTGAGAAACTCAATCGAATCACGGCGTATTATTGGGGCACTGTGAAAGGCTGCATTGAAATCCTCTCGGGGTTGGCAATAAAGCAGAACGTTGCCATGACAACCGTCTGCGCACCTAAAGGAATCCAAATCCCCGATCTCTGTGTGAAGAAGAAAGAGGATCATGAAATAGGTCTCATGTAAAATGCCACGGTATGCATTTCAGTGTTTTTGTCCATATTTGAGACAGGTGCATAATATAATGCTCAGGTGGATAGATGTACATTCTCGCGATAATGTTGCAGGATTATTTGTTCGCATCCTCAGCTGTTAGTGGCTTTAGTGACCCGCAGCGAGGCTTGGAGATGGGTGGATGTTTGGGTCACTTGGCGGTCACTTCAGGGTCAGTCAAGGCGGGAATCATGGCATTGGTTGGAACATCTTGATGACCAAAGCAAACGGCTGGTCTTGCGATCAGTGTTGATTACATTAAAGCCTTTATTGAAACCGAAGGTTCTATTTGATTCAACCCATTTTCAGGTCAGAGTAACGCCTTTCTAGGTCAAAACTAACACTTTTTCGTATTTATCTAAAAAAAAAACACGCAAGTGTCATTTTGACTCGGAAAATGCCATTTTGACGCAGAAAGATTTCATTTGAAACGGAAAATGTCATTTTGACCCGGAAAATGTCAGTTTGAGTCGGAAAGATATCATTTGACCCGGAAAATGTCATTTTTACGTGAAAAAAAGTATTACCTGACCCGGAAAAGTCTCAATTTGACCCGGAAAGGTATCGATTTGACCCGGAAAACGGTCGAGTCAAATGAAAACCAAGATTCAAGATCAACTGACCCGGATTCAGTAGAGTGTTTTTGCAAAATACACTCTGTCGGCGTCATTGTTATTATACGAATCTAGTCGAGCCGCCGTCTGTATTGCAAAATATGGCCCAAAGAATGTACGATCATTTCCGTCCCCGCTCTAGATCACACGGGACTAAAGCGACGTCCCCAGCGTTAACTAAAACAAGCAGGGAGCCTTGAAATCAACAGATTCGTAAATCAAAAAAAGGACAAAAATTGTCAGAAAAGTTTAGGGTAAAATCCCTTCAACTACCTAACCCCCTCGACAATCGGGCCCGACAGACACAATGTATACGTCTCGTCGATTGCGATATACTCGAAACTAAACTACCTACAGAGAATCGCCTCCAGACAAAAAAAATATAAATCATATACTTGTCTAAAAGTATCGAAACCACGAACCTAAATCAAAAGGCCGCCCGATATTGTTTTCATTGTGGCTAGTCTCTAAATCAAAAGCTTAGGGTTTTTGATGTCAACATACTGTTGGTTCACACCTTATAAATTTGCGGGCGTTTTGTGAGAGAATGTTAACCGCAGTATCAACGCCTCGAAAAGATAACTGTCTTAATCAATAACTGGATGTGATTTCAGTCATGTGACAAGGATGTACGTTCACACTTTCAGTAAAAAACAACAACAGATTGTTGTGAAAGTATGTGATCTTTCAAAGTGCGCAACTTAGATATAGCTTGGCAAACGTTAATTTTGTATTGCAAAAGGACTCTCTATGGTCGTCTTAAGGCGCTGTTGGTAGTTAAAAAATTTTTTTAAATGCCAGTCCGAAATGTCGTTGTTTTTGTTCTGATGTTGTTCTGTTTCTAATTGTTCTTCTACTCGAAATCACATTGTAAACCGAATGCGGCTCGTTGTCACTTTCAGCTCACCAAAATGGAAGTCGAGTCTTACAAATCGGGCTTCAGACCCAACCGAGGTGTTACGTAACCACCATCAAAATGCGACCGTTGCAAAATGACAGATGTCGCATTACCGTGACGTGTAAGTAGTTCAGACTGCTTGAGATATATAATAGATAATAATATTAATAATAATAATATTCAATAGTATTTTAATACTCATTATGAAATTCATTCAAATCTAGATACGATTTCAGAATGCGAAATATATTTGCACAATACAAATTCTAAACCAGAAGATTTGTAGACTACGACCAAAACATCGACCTAAAAAAAACCCTCATTTTTCTCACTGCCCATAAAACCTCAGGAGAGAAATCCTGTAATCGAATTACACTATATAGCGTTTCTTTTTGTATGGTCTCCAATATTTATCCAAGGCCAATACAGTAAGAATAGGGGGTGTTCTTGCTGTTCCTGTTTAACCGCAGAGCTAAAGTGTTCATAACAACCGTTATAATATTATGTATGCCTTGTTTTGTTATAGCAGTCACCCCTCTGCCATAATGGAATATTCTGGCTCAGCGAACTGGTTATATACTTGTTCTTTTTGACGATTGCGGCACAGAGTTCTAGCACAATAACCAAAGGCGAACCGTACTCACCTGAACTCCATGTTACACCTGTCGTACAGGGGCGACTAAAATCACCTGGATTCATTCGCTGCCACTGCGTCAGAGAAATCCGACGCATGTTCAATCATTCTGACACAACTTTTCACAACTACCGCTCCCATCACAAAGAAAAATATAACGATTTCTAGCTGGCAGTTCAGGGTGAACCAATATCTCTGGATCGAATCTCTGTTATATTCGATTCGGTTTTATTTTTTCTCTGATAAGGTTTGGGAAGTTGGCCGAAGATGAAACGCGTTTGTGTCTTTCTCGTGGTGTTCCTGTTGTCGTCGGAGTTCATGCTGGCCTCGGCGGGGCGCGGGAGGGGTAGAGACCGGGCGAGAGACAGGGCCCGGGACCGGGGCGAGAGGGTACGAATCCGCAAGAAGCCACAAGGCCGGGACTGCGGCCGTATCAAGGAGGGCCTGTGCACCGGCGTGGGGCTGCCTTATAACCGCACCGCCCTGCCGAACGTGTTCGGTCACTCCAATCAAAAGTTAATCCGACAGACGGCGGAGACCTATCGCCGTCCGCTCATCGAGTCTGGTTGTTCGCCGTACATCAGAATGTTCCTGTGTGCTTCGTTCTTCCCGGAGTGTCCGAGGCGGAAACGAGACGAACCTAGACCGCCATGTCGCTCTCTTTGCGAGAGGGTAAGTTTTTAATCTGGGAAATAAACAAACAACTAAAAAATTAAACAAAATGGGTTTAACGCGAGTTAACACCGTTCTTGAAGTTGATACCAGTTTGTAAACAATTGTGTAAGCTAAGCGCACGTGTCCAATTCATATCGGTGTTATTGGCTAAACACTATCCGTCCTCGTGCTAAACAATACTGCTTAGCATGTAAACACGTTTGCAATCTGATAGCCAGAAAGTGTTTAGAAAAGTGTTTACTCGCTAAACACCGTTGTTTTGCAGGTGTCAGTTACCCCCTCCCCGCGGTGCCTAGAGGGGTATGGTCACGCCCCTAGGGTGGTGAATTTGGTCACTTATTATGGACATCATTTTCAGGGATGTAGTCGAGTCCATCACAAGTCCCTGTAAGTCCCTGCAAGTCCATCACAAGTTCTTCAGTTCCAATTTAAATCACAAGCTATTCAAATCAGCTTTGACAAAGGCATTCCTTTGTCATTGTTCATCCAGTTACTTGTGACTGCCTTTATGAATGGACTTGTGACTGGCTTCACGAAAGGACTTGTGAACGGACTTGCAGGGACTCGACTACAACCCTGGTCATTTTACATATGTATGCTAGTTTAGGACAACCCACTCGTGTATGTTGGAGATGGTCACTACAAGTTTAATTCAAGTTGTCATCTTGACTTAACAAAAAAGCCCATATCGCGTTGTTGTGTAGAACTAATAACTCATCTCGTGAAGTTAAATCGGTATTATGCGGACCGACAACACCCTGTAC
This sequence comes from Crossaster papposus, assembly GCA_037893245.1. Taxonomy (NCBI): domain Eukaryota; kingdom Metazoa; phylum Echinodermata; class Asteroidea; order Velatida; family Solasteridae; genus Crossaster; species Crossaster papposus. Next base: position 576,945 of record JBAIAA010000465.1, read on the forward strand.
ATTCTGCCAACATGATAATTTGCTAGCAGCGGTAAACAAAATCTTAAAGGACATTTATGTGGCCTAGGGTCAATCTTCACGTGCCTGTGTATTTTCTTTCTTCATTTTCTTTCTGCAAAATTTCTGTCGATATATTGTGAATTCAAAACATGCAGGATTCAAAACCAAGCTTTCACATACAGTCAGTAATATGATAATGCTCTACCTTAAGTCGAAACAAATTGTTTACGACCCCTGTGACATTTTAAAGGTATCGCTTAGTCAGTTATGTTTCGCGCTGAGGAATGTTATGCCAGGTGTTTTTGAACAGTTGGAGTTGGAATAAGATTAAGAAATAAAAATGTCTAGAAGCCATAGAACAGCGGGAGCCCGCCATTTTGATTGGCATGGTATTCTCACTGATCAGGGGGCCAATTTCATAGAGCTGCTAAGCACCAAAATTTGCTTAGCACAAAAAAGTCTTGCTCAATAAAAACAGGTAACCAGCCAAAATTCTACGTGTTTTTCATGCTAAGCAAAAAAACAGCTGATTATTAATTCAAAACAATAAAGATCACGTGAAAATTGGGTCTGTAACCTTGTTTTTGCCAAGGACAAATTGTCATGCTAAGCACGTTTTTGTGCTTAGCAGCTCTATGAAATTGGCCCCTGGTATTCTTGTATCGACAGATTGTTCGTAGTCTTTAGATGGGTGTTGGAAAAGGAGTGAATATTGTAGTCTTCTTTCTGATCTGATAGATACGATTTTCTAAGAACGTTCTTAGTTACAATTTCTCACTTGAAAATTTGTCAATTTTAGCATAGAATGGATGTGTTGCAGTGAACTTGCCTGCCCACCGTCACGCATGCGTATTAAACTGTCGTCGATCAATATTCCATTTTCAAGTCAGAGGAAGAACTGTATAATTTCCGTAAAGCTCGAGTTTTTTTTTTTTAAGATTCGAAAACTGTCCTGACGTATAGTTAAACCTTCATCATTTTTTTAAGTTAAAACGTACGGTATTATAAAGTGACATTTAAAACGAGAACAAAAACCTTACCTGAAATGTTGTTAAAGTAAGATAAGTAAAGCAGTGGTATTTCTACTAAATGAGCGAGTTGTTAGTATTCAGGAATTAGACTTTGACTCGGTTAAAACCTCATCCCGCAAAACCCTGCAATTCGAAAATACATCTAAGAATTTCTTTGACAACCGCTTTTCTTTGTAGAGAAAGGTTTCGGCAAAATCGAATTACAGTCAAATTTATAGTTCGCATGGCTGTCGCCTAATTTAGCGGTTGACGGGCGAAATTAGGAGGTCGAGATACCATCAAATTGAGTTCACGTTCTTCGAGGCATTTTTGTACAAATCCCCGTTTCTTGCAGAAATGACCCTGAGATTTTGCTATTGTGCGCGCTGGTGAACAAAGATTTATCAGCACACGAACCTTCGGAACCCCCTCCAGCATAGGAAAATTAGTACTTACACGAGGCTACTGGATTGCACTTTGAATGTCGAATAAATTGGATATAAAGCTTTTTGTATAGAATACAAATAGGGCGTTGACTTGTTCGTTATAAAGAGGTGCACTTGTAAAGTGTAATTATTACAGTCGAGTGATGAATTATTATTATTGCCGCGAAAACAATATTAAGTTCATTTTTGTTGGGAGTTGTGCAAATTAAGTTATACGCTGAGATGATGTTTTGTATTCAGAAGATTGAGGCGAAGATGTTCAGTTGAAGACCGAATTGTTTTTCAGGAAAGCATTTTTTTTGTTAAATAGAAGTAAACAAATTAGAGAAACCAAAATGTTTTAACTTTTGAAATTAGTTTTTGTGGTGAAATTGTAAAGATCTATTCCCGGAAACGTTTTGATTAGGCTAATTGTGTAATTCTGGAAATTAGGGATTTGCGATAAAACAAAATAAGTTTTTTTTTTTTTTTGCTCGACCTCAAAAACGAGCCTTTGTGAGTTTAGTTCCGGAGCGACCGCATTTTTTAGGTCAATAAAATATATTCCCTGGCCAGTAATAAGTCATTTTTTCTTGCAGTCGACTGTCAAAGTCAATATTGTTTGACGCGGCGCTCTTTCCTTATTTACACATTAACCTCCCTGTGACCCCCTCACGTTCTTCAGTCAAACACGATTATTTTCTCCGAAAGATATGGTGGGCCTATTTTTACACAGACTGTAGTTTCGAAAGTCGTACTAAGTCCTGTGTATTTCGTAGCGATGTACGACTCGACTATGAACAAAAAATGTTGTAAAAATTTATGTTAAATTCTACTAAGTTCTTGAAAGGATTTTTCCAGATGGATAGACATTTCAGATAATTTTTAATTGAAGAAAATTAGGAAACTTTACCATCGGGGAAAGCCATGCCTTGTCGTTTTTGTTTTGCTGATAGTGATATACATGTACAAAATGGCAGGCATACAAGTTAATGATTAATGTTCAGTTTTGGAAAGAAGTCATCCTCGTTCGCCATGTGTTAACAATGGTTAGTTTTATAGAAGAGGTGATGGTCTTAATGTTCAGGTAACAAGTTTTCCAATCGGGGTTTGTTCGTCCAAAAACGCTGGTACATCCTCCGTCCTTTGACACTCCCAGAAAAAAACCTATCACGTTGTCGCCTTGAGAAGGGCGACTTGTTGTCATTCCAGCCGGTGACCACGCGTTATACCCCATACCATCTAATCCTGTCATACTCCCATTCCTAACTTATTTTAGAATCGCAAACAAAGAAACCTCTTCAGATTGTCAGCCGTAGACCCACCCCTGTGGTGCTACAAAAAACGTTTAAGCGAGAGGAGATTTTCGGGTCTTTTATATATTTTTAAATTGCTGTCTCGGTTTTGCTGCGAGGTTGGACACCTTTTCAGGAATAAGGAAATGGTCACTTTTGAAGGCAGAGCTTTGGAACCGTCTGTCCGGGGTATTATTGGGTGGAAAGAATGAGGCGCGATTAAGGGGACATCTGCCAAAACCCATTGACATGGCTTGAGTCTCTCATCTTGAACAAACCGTGACTGGGTAGAAAAAGGATGCTCCCCGCTGCGGGAGGTCGTGTCGAGGAGAAGAAGTCTTAAGGTGTTGTTGAGTCTTGTAATACGATTCTCGATCATCACGAGGTGATCTCTAGATCTGTGCTCAAATTTCTCTGTTTTCTTTAAGAATCATCGAACTGTCATTACAAATTAAGGATAGCAGTGAGACAAAACAATCCGGTAGTGTTTGTTAGAAAATTACAAAAGCCCACCCAAAGTCATTTTAAGAAACTTCATTACCAATTGAGAAATTCCAGATAGGCTCGCAGTCTTCACGACGCCTGCACTCTAAAAACTGAAGTGTTATAAATAAATCCCTAAGTGTTAGATTTAGCACTATCCAGGTGCTTCCTGAGGGACTGCACCTCAAGTGCCATTTCAGCACTTGATGAAGTGTCAGCATTGCAGCACTATCTAAGTGCTGTGAAAGTGCTACCAATACAGCACTAATATAGTGTTGATTTAAGTCCTTTGTAGCACCATCTTGGTGTACATCCAGCACCCCAAGGTGCAATCCATACAGCATTTGATGAAGTGTCAGCATCCCAGCTAACCAAAAAACGTTCCATGAACGTTCTTACAACGTTACGGTAATGTTTCCGGAACGTTTGGAAAAAAACGTTGCGGGAACGTAAATGTGTGGAGTTCTCTTGACGTCCTTTGAACGTTACAAAGAAACGTTGTGAAATAACATTCGTACAACATTCAATGCACATTGGCAAGATACAAAAATCTACTGTTGAACACTCTAATTATGTACATGTACATATTCACTGCGTGTACAGATTACGTAATACTACATTAACTTATTGCACATTGCAATTACACATACATACAATAATAACCTATTCCTATTAGATATTACCTACTGAACACTTACTACAAACTTAGCTATTGCCGTTGTTAGTTTTATAGTTCGCTTTGTTGTCCACGAAAAAGTCACAGCAAATTTTTATGAATAATGTCAACATTTGAATACGAATAAAATGTAATGCGATTTTTTTCTCACTATTTGCCCAAAAATCAAAATTCAATCGAGGAATCGTTTGAATAATTACATATCATGGTCAAAAAAGTGAATTGTTGGACTAAATACCACAATTTAACATCGACTATTGTGAACACACATTTCCTCCCTTCTGATTGGTCAGTTGCTGTAGGTAAATTTCCTAATCGATACAGCACCAATGAAGTGCTAATATAAGTCCTTCCTAGGCGTTACTTTTAAATGGGCGGGGCAGTGGGGGCAGGGCGGGGTGGTTGGGGGCAGTGATTTTTCATGAAGTTAGTTGACACAAGGACCAATTTTTGGACAAATTTAAGATAGTTAGGTCCTTGTGCAGACTTACTTTATTGAACAGAGAAATGACAAATTCAAAAGGATGTCTCTTCAAATTAGCCTTTATTTTTTACTTGATCCCTCGAAGCAACAACCATGTCAAAAGTTTAGACAAAACAATACGTTTATCGAGGTAAAACCAAACAAATATCCTATGTTTTAGATGTTTTAGATGTTTTAGATGTTTGTGTATTAAAGCACTTTGAAGTGCTAGAATAGCACCAATTATGGTGTTGGAAATGAACGCCTCCAAGTGTTATTATAGCACTATCTTAAAACTTAAAGTGCTGAATTTATGTAGCACTTGGATAGTGCTAGGTTTTAACACTTCAGTTTTTAGAGTGTGGGTGTCCGCCATTGTGTGAGTGAAACTACACCAGTGGACCACGGTGTTTTAGACACCTTACACCAAATAAATGTACTTAAAAACAACACCATTTGTGTACTTTTAACACCACTCGTGTACTTTTAACACTACTCGTGTACTTTTAACACTACGGTTTTGCAGTTACCGAGTTAATTACTTACCAGCTAACGTCAAACTTTTGTGCACGCATGTTGGACATTAATCAGGGCTGTGATTGGTCGAGGTGCTACTAATGGGCGGAGCTTAATGGATCGGTCTATTGAACTTCTAGATGAAGCTATTCTCGGTTCAGCACGGGGAGTGCATTCCCACTCAAAACGGAATTGTTGAAAAAGAAAATATAAGAATCTTGAAGTCCCGTCACTTCTCATTTAAGAAGAACCCCAGCCGTTGCCATGACAACAAGAATTATTCTCCCAATTTACCTTATTTTCGCCACGAGGTAGCTGATGATGGCAGCGGGTCTCGACTGTTTTGGCCGCCGATAACCGGGGCGGATAGACCCGCGGAGATGAAATCGATACTCGCTCCAGGAGGGTCCCGGAGTTTCACAAGATTGGCTTGTGGCTGTACATGTATGTTGTGGCCCAGCGGCTATTTCTAGCACTAGCAGCGCAGGGCAACTACAGTGCTTTCGTAATGGCTAATTTAATGTGGCCGCCGAGCGTTAAAATGTCTTAAAAGAACAATCGAACTGAACTTATTATTCTGTCTGAAACTAATTGTATGGTATGGTTTCCGACTCGTGTTACACCTGCATATCATTTACGAAGTAACGCTTTCCATTTAATATCGTTTAATACTACATGTAGTACCCTTGAAAGAAAAGTTATTCCACGCGTAATGAAAACTTTTAATTTGTAGTTCATTAAAAAAAATTACAATTCTGACAGATTCGAAGAAGTTTGTCACCTTGTACACTACAGCAGTCAATGAACAAAGAATGGTTTGCGCAATTAAGTTTTTTTTTCTTCCCAGGAAAAGGTGAATTACATACGGAAGCTTAAAGTGACCATCTGTGTTTCAGCATTTTCTTGATAATTTGTTTTTGAAAAAATTATTGATACTGAGCTATTTTTTAACGTCTTCCTGGGATACAATATCGTTAAAAGAAGACTTTTCGAAATAGAAAACCATGGAAAGGCGTAATTGAGTGATGGGAAATTGGCTTCCTTGTTCGATTCTACTCTTGAAAATTAATTTGCTTTTTACTTTGGAATATTGTTCTGTTTATATATTCTTTCCTCGAAATCATTTTTTATTTTTATCAATTGTTTATTTTTTCATACGTCGTCGTGGTTATTTATGTATTTTGTCACATTACAGTCGGAAACGCATTGAAATGTCTTTGTCATTTTATTTTTTATTTTCGTTGACAAATGGCCATGTTCAAATCACATCTGTTTTTCAATCATACAGAGATTGGATTATAATTGTTTTTAATTTGTTCTACTCTATCTGAACCTGCGGCGAACCGCCAATCGGGTCTGTAAAGAATTGTTGCTTGGGCGCATATTCCCAATTGGGACGGTTTACCTCTGCAAGTGATTACATTCTAGTAATTCCTCACGGTATTGTGCTGAGAGTTTGAACACATTTAAATTGTACTGTACCCGCTTTGTAAGACTAATTTTTTTAGCCAAAATCTGAGTACCATCTCACAGTGTACACGTGTCGTGAACACGATGTGCATGAACGGTCAATGACTCGCTACACTTTGGCACAATCTGGGCCAATTATCGGTAAATCCCTTTTGGGCTCGCGGCCATTTTGGGTGTCTAGCTCTCTGACGACCAGTATGAGATGGCTATGGAGCGGCTCGCCTCGTCACTGGCACCAGTCAGTGATTGTGGTCAGTGGTGCCCCATTAAATTTTACAACTTCGCCGACTCAACGAGAAACAAATTGTCGTTGATTGATTTAATTTGTTTTGTAAGAATGTCGAGGCTAATGTAGATTGATTTTTCAAGAGGTCTCGTTTAAACATTATGCAAATAGGGGTGAATTTGATTGTGCCAAAAGTATGTTTAAACCGTTAGGAATTTTAGTAAAAAAAATAATTTTTAAGTTTAAGGACTATTTTGTAAACGCGATTATGTCACATCGTGAGCTGTTTGAAGTGATAGGCTATTCTTAATTAGCACATGAACAATTAGCACATGAAAACATTATTCCAAGCCGGAATAGGATTTACGAGCAACAAATTTGACAGAAAGGGCACAAAAGACTCCATTAGAAGGTAGAACCTGGCTTAGATTTCAAAATGGCAAAACATGCAAGAAGGTTTATTTGGTTGTGTTATAGAGCGCAGTTTGATCCATTATGCTGTGTTTTCAATTTATTTTAGAATCGAAACAATTTTCCCTTTCTACGACAAGAGCGAATATTTCATTACATTCTCTAACAAACCTTTTTTTTTGTTCAACGTGGAGTCATAAAGGGCCCAGATTTGTCACCAAACATGATTCACCCGATCAATATTATCAGCCAAGATTATATACCCCGTGGTCAATATTAGGGCAAAATAGTTCACTCTGAATGTTAATAACCGCATCTAAACCCTCGTCGCACTGACAGTAGTAATACGATAGTGATTGATGACTACGTTACGCACCTGCAGAAATCATAAGAAGAGAAATAGAGGGGGGAATAAGTAGGCTTGAACGCCGAATGTTGACCTACAAAAATTATGAGGTCTTCCGCGGTGTTTGCGCCAATTTGTTCGGCGTATGGGAAACGTAGCGATACCCACCGTCCCTGTTGTACATTTTTGGGAAACCGCGCTTGGTGCACAATCTTGCCCGCAATTCGTGCTTTCTGCCTAAAATCAGTGTGGCCTTCAGCACGTTTGTGGTCAAACAGTTTTCGGTGTTTGAAGAACTCTTTTGAAGTGGAGTTTTTTGTTCGCGTTGTTTTGTTGTCTGTGCGCTGTGTGGGCTAGGAGCAGCGATTCACTACACTTGAAATGTTTGCACAAGGCTGCCCTCTGTTGACTCATGCCAGAAAATGACAGGCATTACAAAGTGTTATTGTCGTATTGTTGAATTTCAATTTGCGAGACTGAAAATTGATCGTCTATAGTGGCTTCTGAATGTTTACTGAGTAAATATAAATTTAAACTTGTTCGCTTAATTTTTTTTAAATTTGCACACCTGCAATTTTAGGTTGTCAAGTGTTTATGCGTGGTCAGAAAACTAAGAAAATTGTGCACTATGAAATTACACATTAGCAATGTAATGAGGGATGTAAATGGTATTGTGACCAGTTTGTTCCATGATGGGTTTGCATTCATGCAAACACGCATGCGCATATTGGAAGAAGCTAGCATTACAAAATCAGGGGGGATGTGCCGTGGCATGTCTGTGCAAAATCGTCACGGTGATGAATGAGTACGGTTATCGGAGTAGGCCGCAGAATGGAAACAAACAAGCAAAGTGAAAAATACATGAGCACAGAAATCGATCATAAAATGTTAACCTCGCAATATATCACCTTTTCACGTGGGTTGAATAAAAAGCCTTGCTATATTGTTCAATAGAACTGAGCGAACTGTTGCCTATATTAAATAATAATTGTATTTTCTCTGTTGGCGAACTGCATTGTTAGACCGTGTTTTTAATAACGGCCAACAATGTTTGAAGCACAGTACAGTTTCTAGTATTGATTTTATTATTTGTTTATTTGACGTACAGCAACGTTCTATTCTTGGGTTCTTCACCAAGTTGAACAGAACTGTGTCACGTTAAAGGCGATTGGGGCTGTTTTCCAAACCCCAGCTTTGTCTTCGTCTCAGGCTTCATTAATGCAGTTTAGCAATAGGCTGTAGTCGGAGACGAACCGAAGCCAGGGGTTTAGAAAACGGACTAGGATAACCTCCAGTCAAGTTTGTTTATTTTTGCGCACGCGCGGACGGACGTCAGTGGCGCGCGGTCGGCTTGTTTTTGCTGTAGCGCGTTACGCGCGTTACGCGCGTTACGCGCGTTACGCGCGTTACGCGCGATACGCGCGCAACGTTGTATTTTGTCATATTGTTTTAATTATTTTGGTATTCATTTTTTTCTTTTGCTTGGAGAGGTAATTTTTGAATCTTTGTGAGCTGTATACTTACAACAAATTATGGACTATATGCGCTTATAATAAGCGTATTTCTCGGGAAAGCAAACGCTAAGCAGTTTTTGTTCTGCCTGTGCGCATGACATTTCGTAATTTAGTTGTACGTGCTTAGTGCGGCACAATGAGCACAGAATCCCTTTGCAAGCGAGTCAACACGAGCGGTGAAGTCCGTGCTTACAGCAAAACTAAACAATTGGGTTGGCGACGTGCAAATGTCGATATCTCCAAACTTTGCCAATAACTTCAGCGTTGCGAAGAGCGCAGAGCGGGTGTAATGACCGACCAGAATGAACAAAACGCGGTTATTTTTGTTTTCTTGTCTGCATTGCTGGTCGGTTTTGTTCGTCTGTGTGTGTGTAAAAAAGGAGAAAGAAGAAAGAAATGAAAGGATATCAGCCTTCGGGGCGTGTTGAGCGACAATTGTATCGAGCATTGAAGTACGGTAAAATACAAAAAATAGCGAAAGCAACGACAAGCATCGGCGCGAAGACAGAAAAAGCCGCCCGAGGCTGTCCCGTACGTAATTGGTGTTTACGCGTATCTCTGCCGTGCCGTAGCTTTATGCTCACCGCGCCAGAAAACACCGGCGCGCTATGGTATCGGTACGGTACAATCCACTCCATAAGTGCCCCGTTATACTGAGAGTGATTTAGTATATAAGTAATTACATGTACCATCTAAAAAATTTAAAAAGGAAGTAAAACAAAAAAGTGCATTTGGAATTAAACGATTTTGGTGATGGAGATTGTTATAGGAGTAAAACAACTTGCTCGCGGGAGGTATTTTCAGAGGGACTCGACTTAGGTGAAATTTCCCCCGAGATATCGTGTACTGTGCCGCCTTTGGGCGCACACAGAAGTGAATGTGTACGCACTTTGTTTGGATATCTGTACCAATAATGGATTACATCGATCTGTTAGAGTTCGGCTTTTATGGTGAGCCGAAATAGGGTAAACGGAAAAAAGTTTTTGAATATTGCAACAATGATGCTGACAACAAAAACACCAAGAATTTTAAACAAATGAAAAAGAGGTTTCACGCGAACAAACGTTGATTTTGGGCGCAGAATGTCAGAAAGAAAGTAAGTATATGTATCATTGATATGAACATGACCAATAAATTATTGATCAATTCAGAAATAGACCATAAGCCAATCACATTATTGCAAAGTATCAATGAAATAATGGCTGTCCGCTATGTGTTCGCGTTCAAACAGGATTTGAACAAATACCGATTTGTATAAAATAATGCTTGGCGTGTTTTCTTTTTTCTTTTTCCAATGTATACAATTTGAGATCAATGACCTTAAAATCCACAAACACTGTTTTCCATCATGCATGGAGAACTTTTCAACTTTTCGCCTTCATTTTCCGTCTGCTGCGTGTGAATTTACGACCCCTCCAAACAAATAAAACCAATTTCGGGCAGTATATGAGGAAAAAAAACCGGCCTTGGTAAAAGTGCTGTTTTTTCACGGTTGATATCAAATCGGCTTGTAATACCGCATCAAACAATCACTGAAGCTTAAAATCCTAAGCAGGCAATTACAACTCAAGCGAAAATACAACCTTCCCCTCTAGCATTCACAAAAGGAAAAGAAAAAAAGGAAATATGTATATATATAAAAAAAAAGTTTTATAAATCGACTGTTAAAGTATCGATTGTTCACTTTTTCCTTGTCTCTTCAACAATCTTGTTGATCGCAGGTGCAATAACCTGCTGGATTAAATGGATTTCCTTTTTTTTAATTTGTTGGTACTTATCATTGTTTTCTTCTTGAATAATGGCACGTGTTTACGGGGACACCGTACCTATGCATGACTTGCCATTGCGTTACCTTTGTGTTTGTGAAATTGCGTTTGCTTCCAGGCTTTGGCTTTGAATGGAGGAAAAAGGGGGTGTGCAAGTTGGGGGTGGGTACAAAACACCCCCTCGTAAAGAATAATGCATTCACAATTTAATCCTATATGTCATAACAAAACCAGGAATTGCCAATAACCACTGCAAAGTTATCCAACATGACGAGTCTCTGCATGGGGCACACAAATCGACATTTTCTCAGTAAATGACAGCTGAAATTTAAGTCGGGATCGGGAATAAGCCGATCTTTTCTGGGGAGTCATGGTTTCTGAGTATTCCCAACTCATTTAGCAAGAGAGTCAAGCATTTTGTTTCCTATATTTAATAACACTACTCACGAGGCAAAGAAGATTGTTCGAAACGTATAACATCTTAACGTAGTCCGCTCAGTGGTAATATTACACGTTCCGAGCAAACTATGGGGGAAAAACATGCACAATACGAAACACATTTTGTTCAACGGCACTCTTATATTAGTTCAAAAATCGGTCAATTGATGATCGTTGAAAATCTCCTACATTCCTGGATTTCTTTTAAATGACAGCAATAAGCCAGACGAAATAAATATCACCGAGCGTTTAGTATTATATAGTACGATTTTTAACCCAAGTGCTTTTGTTAATAATTTGATTACTTTGGGATATATAATATGATCCTTTGATTGGATCCTGTATATCTAGAAGTTTCCCTCACTAATTAAATATTGACTGGTCTGTTTGCCGGATTTTTAACGGTCCTATGGGACTCGTGCATATAGCACTACTGTTAAAGCACAAATTGAAAAAGAATTTTCTTTGTCAAACTATGCGACAGCTTTTGAGAAACCCTTAATTCAAAACACAACCCCCGTGTTAAGAGCGTAAACATAAATATTGTATTTACGCGTCTGGGAAACGTGCCTGGTCCTTCTGGATCGGTATTTATTTGCCGCGAAAGCGAAAAGGATTTGGTGTGAAATACGAAAGTTATCCGCCTGACTAGTTCCCACGGAATCCGTGGCGGATTTATTCGTCAACCGATACCGCCCCTCACCTCTTTCTATAATCTCTTTATCCATATTTCTGGGTTTTTTTTCTCCTCGAAGCATCTTAATTTGTTATGGCAAATCGCCGATAGATGGTCCGGTTTCTGTCGGTAATTTTGCATGTTTTCGAGACGGTTGCCTAGTTACACTACTTCTGATTTGGTTAGGAGTGCAATGCGGTGGTTTTATGGCGGGAAACCCAAGACACAGCGCGTGCAATTTGACAAGGCGCGCGTATTATGGCGCGGAAGAACGAACAGCTCCCGCGGGAAAAAGAACCCGGTCGCTGGACGAGCACATACGAAATGGACACGGATTCATTTTCAGACAAACTCAAGTCGCCGCAATATCGATTCAAAAGAGGAACAAATCTGTCAAAAAACACCAAGTACGCGCAGGTCGCAACTTTAGAACCTTTAAATAAAACTAGGGTCAGTTTAGTCGGTGTACATAAAATACCCAGGAAAACATAAATACGTGCGTGTTTGATTTTAAGATTTGAATTTTAGATCAAAGAAAACGAATTAAATAACTGTATTTCAATATAAGCGCTAAACAGTTTTAAGACTGAAATCAATGGACCCTTTGTGATGATCACAAAAGAGCAAGCATTTACCACACCTTTAAAACGCCACCCATCGGTGTAATAATTACAACGCAAATGCTATGTAACATACCTTTAAAGTTAGCTCTCACGACATTTTAGATGATGTGACAGATTCGAAAACAAATCCAAGGAGGTAGACATAATAACTGAATGACATAACGCAGTGCGTGGGTGCAAGTTGGTTATCAGGAGAATTCCTGACATCAACGGGACTTTTTTTGGTATAACAACAACTTTGAACTTTGCTCATTGTCAAGGGCAGGCCCGGTTTGTTTATAATTTGCACCCTCGGCTTTTGCTGGGAAGTTGAAATCGCTCTACGGGGAATTTGTGACACCGTGTTGAGTGCCGGTTCATTTATCACGAGGTGATAAAGCACGCTTAGGGTGTCTTAAAGTCGAAGTGGTTGCTTAAAGGGGCACGGCATCATTAGAAATGAATAACATCCTGAGGCTTCACTGCTTCCTGTTCTTCGATGCTGGATTCATTCTGTCTTCAGATGACGGGCAGGGTCCGAAACGTTGAGTGAAACTTATCTGAAACTTATCTCATTGCTATCGTCATAATGCAGGCCTTCAAATCTTATTATTCGAAATTAAAGTTTTTAAAATAGCTTGCCTGTAAAATAATTAAGAAACTTTATGGACAAAATAATGTGGGACCGCCGTTTATGGCTGGATAGCTGACTTAGTAGAGCACCGGAACGGTAATCCGGAGGTCGCAGTTTCGAACCTCACTATAAAACTGTTGAATTCAACACATTGAGTGTTGAATTTAACAGTTTTATGGTTGAAATCCCACCTTTTAAAGAGTAGTCACTGACCGCACACTTATAAGGTTGATTCAACACTTTAGTTTTAAGCGTGTGGGTTTGTCACGTTTAATAGAAGACGTTTTTGTGCGGTAATTTTCACGGGTAAATTTTACGGTTATCCCTCTGGATACGTTTTATTTTCCCAGTCTTTTTTTTTTTTTTTTGTCAACTGCATGTATCCTACACAGCTTCAGCATGCCGACGGCTGTTTCCGTTGTGGTGTTCTTTTTTTTTCTAGTCAGAATGCACAACCGCATGGCAGCAACTCGGCACATTTTTATTGGAGCTTTAAAACCAAACTATTGTAGAAAAAAGGTTTCACGGCTTCTTCTTGACGCCATCATCAATGTAATATCCATGTATTCCATCAAAATAATGATTCCGGTTTCACTTGTTATTGTTGAGAACCGTTAAGTCTTTTTAGTGCGTCTGGAGTCTTTTAAAATGTCATAAAAATGAATTGTATCATCAAGACAGTGTCCTAAAACTCAGTCAAACAGAATGTAAAAAAAGAACTCGCACGCGGGATTAGAGAGAACAAGTGAAACATGATGTATTTCACCCTCCAGCAAAAAAAAATAACTATTTGTCACTGGGATTTTGACTGCCTTACTCGGCAATTTTCCCTCTGAATTCAGCTTTCTAATCTCGTAATCCCGGGTAATTTTTCACGACGATGTAGGTCCTAGACACTAGGGAAAAAGAAACTGAATGACTATTCCGTGTTTTGGGGGCTAAGACATTTGTCATGAGGTAATAACTTCGTGGGTTTGTGTTTGCCTTTGAGAATTGTGGGCATTTATAGACAGCATGTGGTCGGTGTTTGTACCGTTAGTGAATGGAACCAATTGGAATGATGTATCTGTGGTAGATCTGAGTATTCATCCTGGCCTACAGCTAGCTCTCTGTTGGGTGCAGTTTGTGTGGCCATGACCCTAAATCCTGCACTTTGTCGTTTCAGTGCATCAGCCTAATTTTGTGCAAATCCTTTTAAATACTTTTTGGGGAAGGATGGTTTTTATTTTGAGTAATGGCAGGTTGCACCGTCAGCGCAGCGGGCACTCGCTGCCTATGTCAGATGAACAGATTTCAACTCTTATCCATAATATCACTATAGGTTGTTGTAGTTTCAACTCGATTTCGTAAGATCGATTGTTATTGATCTAGTATAATAAAAGTGGTCTCTTACTGCTGAAATTAACATCAATTCCGGGTTTTTCTTTACTCTGATGTTGTAGTTGGGTACCATCTTTGAGGTTGTATGGCACAATAAATACCTTGCCATATCACTGTACATGTTACCCTCTGTAAGAATAAACCCAAGCCTCAAATGAGGCCTCTTTTTAAAACCAATTTAAAGAGTAAAATGTTTAAGAACCCAACAACCTGTTGAATTTTAGCTCACCGATCCAGTGAATATTACACTTTTCGTGAAAAATAATGTATACAACGTTCTGATCTCAAACCACGATTTTGTCAATAACACTTTCAGGTTATTACAAAAATCTGTCAATTGACCGATCGTTGGAAATCACCAACATTTTTGGATTCCTTCTAAATGACAGCAAGTCAAATGAAATAAATTTACAACCTGTTTTTTATTTCCAGTACTGATTAATCCGAGTAACTTGAAAATAATTCGGTTCTTTTGGAATAAATGCACATACTTTTTACTTATGTTATATATAGTGTCTTCAATTTTCTTGCGGCTTTCTCAATTTTCTGGAATGTTGCTCTATTGTCCAAGTAAATTTGAATTTCTATGACTCATACTCAAAGTCATAGAAGGAAATTGTAATTAAAACGAGAAAAAAAAACTTACGGAGTTTTTTGTGTGGTGGTTTTTTGTGTATTAACCACTGATAATGTATGGGCCAATGGACCCAACAAGTCAACACAATTTCCCCAGACACATAACATGTATTCGGCTTTGGGCTGTGAGCTTGTCGCTATTATAATAGTCTAGAGCCCTTTGTGTCCGTTTTCTGGGCCACCAATTTCTGACAGAGAAAAAATTGATGTTTCATTTTTGCAAAATACAGACTGTTAACAGACACACACACGACCTGTTTGGCGCTTTTGTTCTTTTGAAAAGTGGTGTGTTTTTTGTTGTTGTGGGAGGTTGGCTTTCTGAGTTGTCAACTCAATTGATGGATGTGGTTGTAATATTAATTTCCTTTTTGAAAACGTGTTAATTTGGTTTCCCCATGGATCGGTAAATGGAGGTTTAATTCTATCACGCATGCGCGAGAAATCCCTGAACAACTACGCATGCTCGGTGACACGGATATACGAATTCGTGTAAGCTTTTGAGGTATTAGAAGGCCGTGATATGTAATTGTAAGACAACTATTATAAAAGTTATTTTAATTAAGAAGCCAAATTTGGGCATTTGAATTAATTTACTCCTCATTTTTTTAAAAGGTTTTGATCAAGTTCTGTTAAAGAATTACCCCTGAGCCGGCTTGTTCCCTTCAAGCTACATGATCACGTTTTTATTTTGTGTATTAAAATAAAAATAATTTATGTGAAAATGTAAAATTATGAAAATAAAATATGTTTCATTTTTGATGAACTTTACATTAAAGTTTGGGTCTATACAAAATATGGCCAACTATAATTATAGGTTTATCAGAATTTGTCGTCTAAAATGTGCGTACATATAGTTTAGATATGGAATGCCTTTAAAACATTGCGTGCTTGTTTCGGCTCACTCAAGGAGATGTTTTTGCACGTGCAAACGATTTGCATACGGACATGCATGGAGCGCCAAGTAAAAGTTTTAGACAAACACAATTTGTTGATTTTGTAAACTGGCCCGCGAGTTAGCGGACAGGCTTGGAAATCTGTTGACTTCACGTACGTGGAAACAAGTGAACATGTGGAGATTATACATGGGGCTTGCGAAACTATAAGGCTTCTTCAGCTTCGGCTTTATCGATTTGTTGGGACCTGAGGATGTTTGGAGCTGTGCAGGAATAATGCTATTTTATTCGACCCCGTTCGCCAGCCAATCGGAGTCGACGGACAACATTTCGACCAGAAGCGTCTGTCGCGGGGTCAACATTCTGAACAACTGTGTTGCAAATCGCCGATTATGCTCGCACATCACAGCGGCGATTCAATAATACTATTACTAGAATAAAGCCGTAGCAATAGAGGCAAAATCGTAGCTTCGGGAAAATCGTCACCAGGTGTGCAATATGGCACCTGCCAATCTTTTCATTTGTTTTTCTGGAGGGGGGGGGGGGGGGGAGGGGGGGATATTTTTAGTGATGGGTGCACGCAAGTTAGATTGTTGATATAAATAGCGAAGGAGGTTCTTTATGAAAAGAATTTGTAGCGTTTTACAGTCTACTTTACATTAAAAATAAATCGGAAATATAATGTTAAACCATAAAACTATAAAATAAGATCAACCACAGAATAAAATTAATGATGATAAAGTATGAAATGTTCTGAGAAAAAAATTAGGTTGAGAATGTGGAGTGCGTGGCTTCGTGGTCTTGAGTATTAAATTCGTGGTCTGCGGATTCTGCAGGTTGTGGGTTCGAACCCTACCTAGGGTTGTGGTGTGTGTGCCCTTGGCAATAAGTAACTGTGAAGGCAGATATGGTTATTGTGGTTGATTTAGCTGCTTTTCGCCGAAATGGCAGCATCGAGCTGTATTTGTACAGCTGGGGAAAATCTATGAGAATTGAAACAATATCTCCAGAAAAGTCAAGTTGGAAATTTGCATCCTTGAAACCAAAAACTTAAACTTCCAGATAAAATATATTTGTTCACGATTGTGACCAATCGAAGCCTTTTTTGGCGATGATCCATGAATGAATACGCCAGATTCTTGATAGGTATTATGTGTTGTGAATTATGCAATCTGGTTCGCATTATAGCCCCAGACCGTAGTGTAATTCATTTTGACATATTGGAGTTTGGTTTCTCATACCGATAATTATCGGCACGATGCGCATTTTGACCTCCGTTTAACCTCGCGTGTCCAGCCCACGACTTTGCAATTTTCGTCTTCGTTTCATAAAAATTAATAACAAATTTCATTTTGCTATTTTTAAGTTGGTGCCTTTTTATGCTAATGCTAATTCTTCCAAATAGGCACTTTGGGAGACAAATTAGCGATAGTTTTGATTCACTTGGGAGACAGTGGCACTTAGGGAGACATTTCAGTGTCTCCCTAAGTGTCTAGCTACCCCACAAAACGATATTTGGGAGTTATTTTTGCTCGGAGAAGACAGATTTGGGTCTAAATAGCATAAATATGAAATTTCGTGGAAAAAGCTCCAGGTAAAAACGGGTTAGGTTACAATAAAGATTGTGCACGACTCTATGGGATTGTCTCCCAAAGTGCCCATTTGGAGGTATAATAATTTCCATATTCATAAACAAGACTTTGACAGTTCCATTTATTGAAACAAACCGTAAACAAGTTGTAAAAAATCGCTCTTAAAATCTCTGCGATAAGTTCATCGGCCTTTACATGTATAGCAATGAAAAACATACGTTATCGCTACAGCCACACCCTTTAACAAGTCAAAAACCAACTCAGATTTTCCTTGTCATGTGCAAATCGGGGCAAACGTTTGAAGAACAACAAAACGTTCCGCTCGAAACGTTTGTCGGATTTCTTACAATAGCGGAACTACTCCAACTTTCTCGTATCCAATGAGTAAAATTACACTCTATCAAGACAGTATCACCGATTGTAGCGTGTAAGTGTAGATACTGCCGGAGCAGGCGATTTAGACGGTTATATTTTGAAGAGCTTGGAAAATAGACGTTTATACTGCAATGGAGTGGAAACTCAATCTATATTCGATTGCGTACAATTCACTCTAAACGTCTTTTTTGTTAATTCCAGTCATATAGAGTGACTTTTCAAACTTCTGAAGTGAGAGAGTTTTATAAGTTGTTGTAAGCATAGCTGCACGAAATGTAATCATGTTCTTATTGCACGCCTGACCTGCAATAACACTCAATTTGTCGGAGTAAACACGCTCATTTTCCAAGTGTCAATTACGGTGACACGACCCGCCATTTAGAGACGTAAGTTTGTGTTTCTCTAGCTGGGGTAGGCGATATTTCTGTGCCCCCCCCCCCCCCCCCCCGGTCACTCGGGGGAATCGAGTCAAATTGACCGTATCGGCTAGGTGCTTCAGTCAAGGACTGCCAGGTGTGTTATACATATTTCTTGTTGGTGAGTTCATTTCGCATCGAGGCCACACACAAAGGGAACACTTCAGATCTGTTTTCAACTAAAATATAATTTCTAATAATCAGTGCTATTTTGTCGGTGGCCTCGATATAGCAACAACAAGGCTATACAAACGATTTTATAACGCTGTTAAGTACGAACAAAACAGTCGGTTCGAGTCCCATTGAAGTGATTTTTGTATTAATCCTAGAGAAGATATTGAGTACGCAGTGTTTATATTATTAATTTATAAAAAAAGATATACGTCGGCAAAGGGCAACATTTGTGACACGATCAAGCGGAATGAGTCGGATGTCGGGGAATCCCAAAAATGTTTTAATCAGAACTGTGTTCTTCGTTGGTATTTAAACAGATTTACATAACTCGACAACAAAACATCGTATCAACATGGGGTTTTCAGTTTTTAAAACGTACAGATGCCCTCTTTAAAACTACATGAAAACTCATTCTTTTGAACGGGGCCGACATCCGATTCATCCTTAAATAATGACTGGTCCATCTTTTTTCTTTTTTATTCCAGGCCCGGCGTGATTGCGAGTCGACCCTCAATTCTTACGGGTTCCCTTGGCCGGAAGAGCTCGCGTGTGAGAGCCTTCCCGAGTCTCGTAAGGGAGAGAAGAGAGAACAATGCATCAGTTACGAACCACCTAGACCAGGTATGGGACAGAAATGCTGAGACAATGTGACTCGCCTGAACCAATCAGCATACTATTCAAGCAAGCCCCGCCCACTGCACACGTGGCCAATTGACACGTGTTATGTGCGTTCTAGCCACGCGTTATACACTCGCGTGCTCGCACGGCCGTGATTGGTCAGAAGTTTAGAACACTATGGGCGGGGCTTTATGGAGTTTGAGATCGACCTTAACATATTTCGACTATGTATTTCAAATGCTTTGACGCAAGTGTAACTGTTTGCGGCTCGGATTTTCAATAAACTTGTGTTGTTGTGTGACTCCATCGACTTTATAACTATTGATTATGTTAAACCGTTAATCTTTGGTCAGGATTACCCGGTTTAAGCAAAGATTCCCTTCTCCCTTTCGCAAGCCAAACCGTTATCACAGTGTTTGTCTGGGCTACATTGGCATGGTTTAGCGACCTTAAACTTGCCCTGCTAGGCAGATATATACACTCTAAAAACTGAAGTGTTAAAACCTAGCACTATCCAAGTGCTACATAAATTCAGCACTTTAAGTTTTAAGATAGTGCTATAATAACACTTGGAGGCGTTCATTTCCAACACCATAATTGGTGCTATTCTAGCACTTCAAAGTGCTTTAATACACAAACATCTAAAACATCTAAAACATCTAAAACATAGGATATTTGTTTGGTTTTACCTCGATAAACGTATTGTTTTGTCTAAACTTTTGACATGGTTGTTGCTTCGAGGGATCAAGTAAAAAATAAAGGCTAATTTGAAGAGACATCCTTTTGAATTTGTCATTTCTCTGTTCAATAAAGTAAGTCTGCACAAGGACCTAACTATCTTAAATTTGTCCAAAAATTGGTCCTTGTGTCAACTAACTTCATGAAAAATCACTGCCCCCAACCACCCCGCCCTGCCCCCACTGCCCCGCCCATTTAAAAGTAACGCCTAGGAAGGACTTATATTAGCACTTCATTGGTGCTGTATCGATTAGGAAATTTACCTACAGCAACTGACCAATCAGAAGGGAGGAAATGTGTGTTCACAATAGTCGATGTTAAATTGTGGTATTTAGTCCAACAATTCACTTTTTTGACCATGATATGTAATTATTCAAACGATTCCTCGATTGAATTTTGATTTTTGGGCAAATAGTGAGAAAAAAATCGCATTACATTTTATTCGTATTCAAATGTTGACATTATTCATAAAAATTTGCTGTGACTTTTTCGTGGACAACAAAGCGAACTATAAAACTAACAACGGCAATAGCTAAGTTTGTAGTAAGTGTTCAGTAGGTAATATCTAATAGGAATAGGTTATTATTGTATGTATGTGTAATTGCAATGTGCAATAAGTTAATGTAGTATTACGTAATCTGTACACGCAGTGAATATGTACATGTACATAATTAGAGTGTTCAACAGTAGATTTTTGTATCTTGCCAATGTGCATTGAATGTTGTACGAATGTTATTTCACAACGTTTCTTTGTAACGTTCAAAGGACGTCAAGAGAACTCCACACATTTACGTTCCCGCAACGTTTTTTTCCAAACGTTCCGGAAACATTACCGTAACGTTGTAAGAACGTTCATGGAACGTTTTTTGGTTAGCTGGGATGCTGACACTTCATCAAATGCTGTATGGATTGCACCTTGGGGTGCTGGATGTACACCAAGATGGTGCTACAAAGGACTTAAATCAACACTATATTAGTGCTGTATTGGTAGCACTTTCACAGCACTTAGATAGTGCTGCAATGCTGACACTTCATCAAGTGCTGAAATGGCACTTGAGGTGCAGTCCCTCAGGAAGCACCTGGATAGTGCTAAATCTAACACTTAGGGATTTATTTATAACACTTCAGTTTTTAGAGTGTAGCTTGTAGTTGAGGCTGCCCCTCCCGACCCTCCCCAATGTTAAAATGTCAAAATGCATGAAAGGGATTTTGTACAAACTGTGAACTATGCAAAAAATATACCCAGAAGTATCTGAAATTTAGTGTATTTCGCTTAAAGTTCCCTCTTACTAACTAGGTCCGATTTCATGAAGCTGCTAAGCACAAACATTTGCTTAGCACAAACAGTCATACTAAGCAAAAAACAGCTGAATACCGTCAAGGATGAATTGCTATGCTAAGCATTGTTTGGTGTTTAGCAGCTCTATGACATGGCCCTTGCTTGTCTCAACCTCCCTGTATAGTAGTGCATATTGTTTGTTCCCCGTTTCCTTCCATTCAGACTACTGCGGCTTTCACAAAGAAGTTGGTCCCTGTCAGACTTACTATCCCTACTGGTATTTCGATACCAGTGCGGGGACCTGCGAACCGTTCACGTACGGCGGTTGCTTTGGTAACCAGAACCGCTTCGCCTCGAAGGAGGAGTGTCTCCGAACCTGTGGAATAGGATTTGATGAAAAGAAAGGTGAACAAATATATATATAACAACTCTATGACGTCACCACCACACTTTCTTATCACCATGGTTTCATCATCAGCACATCTACCTACGTCACTGCACTATTCCATTATTTGCAATCGACTATGCACCATTTTACCACCACATACATGTACAGTTTCGGGTTTTTTCAGGTACACCAAAGTATCGCTCGGTCCAGCCGTCCATGCTTGGCGCTGGGAAGCGCTAATTGGCAGCTCAGCTCAGCTCAGGTCGTGGTACGCTACCCAGAATGCCGTGCGTTTCCTTCACATAAATTATGTGAAGTTTCATCACAATCGTTTCCCAGCGCCCAGTATGAGTGGTATTGGGCCGAGCAAACACCAAAGTTGAACCGAAATAAGCAGTGTTCTTAAACGAAGCGTGCGCTGTAATAATTCACGGCAGTTTACACATTCTTTTAGCTCAAATTTACTCATTTGTTTCAATAAAGGCCTATGGTTTAGTTTTTTTGGATTAAAGTTAATACTTTGTTTGAGTGTGTGGTACCAAGAAATTAGCGTCGTTACAGCGCCCGCATTCGACCACGAATACGGCCTAGGTTTCGGTTTCGCCTCCGACTTCTGAATCACTGACAAGCAAATAGAAATGGAAGCAAATGGAAATATGGGTTTTATATAAATCGATTGAATGTTTTTGAAGCACAAAAGGCAACAGAATGTGGCTGGAGATCTCGCAGTTGAGAGCTTAAAATCGCCAAATACGAAACGTTGCCAGGTCTTAAGTTCCATGCTGGGCAGAGGGCGCCCTTGAGCACACATGGTCTAGCTGCACGTGGTCGCGCTGCACGCACGTGGATTGTGGATATAATTTAGGGCGCACTTTGCGCAGTAAATATTAGATACTTTACATATCAATTCACTTCCAAATCATTTCGGATTCAGTATTTTAGATACGCATCCTATGGTATTAAGTTTGTACACATTGTACATTTTATTTACCCACAGCATGCATGAGTGCATGACTGCATGAATATATCGGGTATTTTACTAACAATAACATCAAATCCCTGCCGATTTAAGGACATGCATGGTTCATCACCTATCAATTAACATTTATTATTAAAAAAAATATTGTTATTTGTTTAACTCCTTCAAATTAAAAGTGCCCCCCCCCCCCCCCAACCCCCACCACCCCCACCCCCACCCCCAACCCGTCCACTGCTGGATATGGACCGACTTTGTTAAAAGAAAAGTTGGCCATTAATTTATTATAAAACAATTTCATGATGCTAATTTAAAAAAAAACATTGTGTAAAGGATGGGAATTGATGTTTCCTTTTCTCAGTATTCTCGTGCACAAAATAATTCCAACTTGTCATTTGCCGAAAACAATTCTATGGTTTAAGCTTTGTCCAACCATCTCATAAATATCCAGACGATGTGACCACAACAGCAGACAAACTGGTAGAGACCACTACCAGGACTACGACGACGGAGGGCATCACATCTACCCTAACGCCAGGATGGGCACCAGTCATCGATAGCGCCCCGCAGGATATCATGGTGGCCGAGGGGCAGGGGGCCACGCTGAAATGCTTCGCAGAAGGTGCCCTGGAGTACACGTGGTCTCGTATTGAGGGCAGTATGCCAGAGAAGAAGTAAGCTTAGGTTGTAGAGTTTGGAAATGACCTCACTGATTTGTTATCGTATTTATAGCTATACTTTACTTACTAATGGGAAATCCCTTGTCTAAACTTGTAAGATGTACAATTAAAAGCTTACAAATCCTTTGGTTAAAAGCAAAAGTAGAATACCAAGATCGTCGGGTGCTGTGGTCTAATGGTTACCGTGTTTAACTTGTGTGCGATGGTACGCCGGTTCAAACCCTGATGGGACATGGTGCTTGTGTTCTTGGGCAAGACATTTTACTACAATTTTCTCTCTCAACCCAGTATATGAGACCACATGCGCTCAAAACCACATGCGCTGATTTCGAGTATACAGCTCGATGCTGCAATTTTGCCACAAAGCAGCTAAATCGACCACAATAACCATCTCTGCCCTCACAGGTACCCATTTACTCCTGGGTGGATATAAAAGCAATGAGTGACAAAGTATCTTGCCCAAGGGCACACGCACCGTAGTCCCAGGCCGGACTCGAACCCACAACCCGCAGTTTTACCTACAGATTACAAATTCAAAGCTCAACGCCACGCCATCTTTGACTAATTTACTTTGACCTTTGACCTTTAGGATAGTGACGGAGATGGTAGATAATGGCGAGGCCATTTTGGTGCTACACAACCTGACCCGTGAGGACTCGGGTTTTTACACGTGTCTCGCCGAGAACCATGCTGGAGTCACATCAGCTTCTGCCAAGATCGATGTTATGGGTAAGAGTCTTAGATTTGACACCAGTGGGAGCACAGTCTGATCCTAGGGAGTCAGGATGAGCCCTAATGAGTTATAAAGTCTGACCCATGGGAAACTAAAGTCTGACCCATGGGGGTCAAAGGTCTGACTTATGAGGATCTACAGTCTGACCCATGAGGATAACAAATCCAACCAATGGGGGTCAAAAGTCTGACCAATGGGGGTCAAGAGTTTGACCCATGGGGTCAAAGGTCTGACCCATTGGGGTCAAAGGTCTGACTCATTGGGGTCAAAGGTCTGACTCATTGGGGTCAAAGGTCTGACCCATTTGGATCAAAAGTTGACTCAGTACTCGAGTCAACTCAAATATTTGAAGTCCACATATTTTCTTTCGTTTTCTGATCCCAGCCAAGCCAGAGATAACACAGATGTCAGTGAATGTGACCCTGAATCGAGGAGAGCCATTCAAGTTGTCCTGCCAAGCCACGGGGTCACCACAACCCAGAGTGACATGGGAGCGTAAAGATGGAAAACGGGTGCTCATGAGGTACAGAAATATCAAGCGTCATTTTAGATAATCAGTTTCTTCATCAATACCAACCCCATCCAATCAATCATCTCTAATTCTTCGTCAATAATTCCTAAAATATGTACAAGAAAACTGAGTTATATCCTCCGATTTCAATATAAATTAGTTAGTTCTCAGTATAAGGATGAAAATAGGCAACTATGAGTAGGATGTACTCCGTGTACAGGGACGTACTTAGGGTGTGTAGAGGGGAACCTAGGGGTGCCTCAAAGAATGGCAACTGATATTATTTGTGTGCAATTTTAAATTTCAAATACGAATACCTCTTTTTTAAACTGGCAATTTAAGATGTGTATTGTTGTGGTATTATTCTTTATGCTTCTAGGCGTAACGGGACCATGGCCCTCCTATCCATCGATTCCTCTAGTACCTCCGACTCTGGCATCTACTTCTGCAAAGCGACCAACTCTCTTGGATCCACATCCGAAATGGTTCACGTCAAAGTTCTAGGTAAGTCTCTAAACCGCAAGTTTCTCTATTCCAGAGTAAAGATTGCTCTTATCCTGATTACAAAGGTTCCAGTTTGAGTTCTGTCGGTATAACACTCGACTTGAAATGGCAGGATCTTTTGAATATGTCAATGTTTTTATTAGAAGGTTCTTTTCCTTGTAAATTGAGCTCTCTGCTGTTGTGAACATTAACCTCTGGGTTTCTAGTTGAACATTAGCCTCTGGGTTTCTAGTTGAACATTAACCTCTGGGTTTCTAGTTGAACATTAACCTCTGGGTTTCTAGTTGAACATTAACCTCTGGGTTTCTAGTTGAACATTAGCCTCTGGGTTTCTAGTTGAACATTAACCTCTGGGTTTCTAGTTGAACATTAACCTTTGGGTTTCTAGTTGAACATTAACCTCTGGGTTTTTAGTTGAACATATAACCTCTGGGTTTCTAGTTGAACATTAGCCTCTAGGTTTCTAGTTGAACATTAACCTCTGGGTTTCTAGTTGAACATTAACCTTTGGGTTTCTAGTTGAACATTAACCTTTGGGTTTCTAGTTAAACATTAACCTCTGGGTTTCTAGTTGAACATTAACCTCTGGGTTTCTAGTTGAACATTAGCCTCTGGGTTTCTAGTTGAACATTAGCCTCTGGGTTTCTAGTTGAACATTAACCTTTGTGTTTCTAGTTGAACATTAACCTTTGGGTTTCTAGTTGAACATTAACCTCTGGGTTTCTAGTTGAACATTAGCCTCTGGGTTTCTAGTTGAACATTAGCCTCTGGGTTTCTAGTTGAACATTAGCCTCTGGGTTTCTAGTTGAACATTAGCCTCTGGGTTTCTAGTTGAACATCAACCTTTGGGTTTCTAGTTGAACATTAACCTTTGGGTTTCTAGTTGAACATTAACCTTTGGGTTTCTAGTTGAACATTAACCTCTGGGTTTCTAGTTGAACATTAGCCTCTGGGTTTCTAGTTGAACATTAGCCTCTGGGTTTCTAGTTGAACATTAGCCTCTGGGTTCCTAGTTGAACATTAACCTCTGGGTTTCTAGTTGAACATTAGCCTCTGGGTTTTTAGTTGAACATTAGCCTCTGGGTTTTTAGTTGAACATTAGCCTCTGGGTTTCTAGTTGAACATTAACCTTTGTGTTTCTAGTTGAACATTAACCTTTGGGTTTCTAGTTGAACATTAACCTCTGGGTTTCTAGTTGAACATTAGCCTCTGGGTTTCTAGTTGAACATTAGCCTCTGGGTTTCTAGTTGAACATTAGCCTCTGGGTTTCTAGTTGAACATTAACCTTTGGGTTTCTAGTTGAACATTAACCTTTGGGTTTCTAGTTGAACATTAACCTTTGGGTTTCTAGTTGAACATTAACCTCTGGGTTTCTAGTTGAACATTAGCCTCTGGGTTTCTAGTTGAACATTAGCCTCTGGGTTTCTAGTTGAACATCAACCTCTGGGTTTCTAGTTGAACATTAGCCTCTGGGTTTCTAGTTGAACATTAGCCTCTGGGTTTCTAGTTGAACATTAGCCTCTGGGTTTCTAGTTGAACATTAACCTCTGGGTTTCTAGTTGAACATTAGCCTCTGGGTTTCTAGTTGAACATTAACCTCTGGGTTTCTAGTTGAACATTAGCCTCTGGGTTTTTAGTTGAACATTAGCCTCTGGTTTCTAGTTGATGAGCTCCAACTTGTTTGTAATCACGTCTGCCTTTCAGTACCTCTAACCTTATACCGACCCCCGACAAGGAACACCTTAGCCGACATCGGGGAGGCAATCACGTGGTCCTGCGCAGCCTCTGGGTTTCCACTACCGAGTATTCACTGGGAGAAAATAGGAGGAGATCTTCCGGAGGACAGGTATAGAAGAGATTGAGGAACGACACTGTGAAACGCTCGTAGGAAGCTTTGTCAGCTAGTGATGGAATGTAGCATTTAATAAAAAGACTGGTTTGGGCAGGAGGTGATCTGGAGGCATAGCACGTAATATTAGGTGCTAGTTCAAAACAAGGGAACCTCTTGTAAGAAGCTTTTAGCAGTGATATACAATGTTGAATTTTATAAAAAATAGCAGCCTTTGCTTTAGACTACAAAGTTTTTGCACGATTAAACGGAAGACGTTAAAGAAATAAGAAGCAAGTCAAAGACGTGATTAACCAGTTCGCGTCAGAGTTTTTCCGGAATTCGAATAGGATGACGGATAAACACGTAACGAGCGAGGCCAGATAATCTATCAGCGACGGATCGCAGCGAGCGAGGTTGAACATTTCAGGGTGTGCTACCTACAGATGCCTGCCTGAAATCGGATCGAAGTTCGTGAAAAACAATCCCGAGTCTTTGCCCGGTCAATGATAAGATTCTGGCGCGAACTGGTTAAAAAAAATACATTTTCTACATGCTATTTTGTAAATCGATAACAAAAATACCTTTTCAATAGATCGAGGCAACATCTTAAGAAACGATCTCTTATTTTACCAGAATAACTCTCGATGGTATGATGGAGACTAGCGTGGATGGAACCAATGACGTCATATCCAAAATGACCTTATCAGACATCCAACCAAACGACACGTCAGAGTACCGTTGTGTCACTCAAGGCACGACAGGAAATGAAAGCAGTGTGTTCAGTCTGATGGTAAATGGTACGTCGCCGATTGGAATCGGTTTGTGGTTTGCGCGTCTGACCTCTTCATTTTCTTGGGGCGTCTGACCTCATCATTTCCTCGGGCGTGTGCTCTGACAACTCACCTTTTCTGTGCTTTCGTCACAAAGAGCAGAAGCTTTAGTCTCCTCTTCAAACGCATCTTTTTATCACCCAGTGTTTCATGTCCTTTATCATGAATTCGTCTGCTCTGCTTGCTTCATTTTTCTTTACCATCTCTGAACATTTGTATGTTTTTCATTTTCAGGTTTGCGGTGTAGTACATTTTTACGTCATTCTTTTGTTTAAGTTTTCAAATTATTGTTGTAGAACCATTCTTTATTTTCCCACTAGATTAATTTTCATTTTGTAGTTATCATCAGTACATTTCCGTGTAATTCTCTAAAGCCATGGACGTTTTTATTTTGAATTTGTTTTGAATTTGTTTTTAATTTTCTCCTTCATTTGTTATTCATTCAATCATACCTTGGGCTCGGGTTCTTGTTAATGTTTCATCATCATGTTCTTTTCTTTTTCTCAGCTGAAGATATTCATCCAGTTGTAATTCATCTTAGATTGACTGCGCATGTGTGCAATATTACATTCATAAAACACAAAATGATTTTAAATGTATCACATCATATCAATATGCCTAGATTGTAGCTTTGTTTTATCGGTTTAACAAAACCTATCTTTAAATTTCTCAGTCACTTTTTTTCATTATTCCTACTGCTGTGGCAGCTTGTTCTTAAATTGCAAAGGTAGTCCTTCAAAGTCTTCTTAACCAGTTCGCGCCGGATGACGTATATAAATGCAAAGTTTTCCCCAAATTCAAAACGGATGACGCATAAACACGTCAAGTTCAAGTTCAGAAATGTCTGTCAGCAGCGAGCAAGGCCGGAAATGCGTGGGTGTGCTTCCCAGCACTATCGGCCTGAACCCGCTTCAGATCGAGTTTCGTTAAAAATAATCCCCATCCTCGGCTCGGTGATGTTAAAATAATCCCGGCGCGAACTGGTTAAGACGCTTCTCTGAATCGCACTCTCAAAGATGTTTCCTTCATTCTGTCCAGTGCAGATATTTTAAAGCGCACTAACAAAAGGACATAATATTAGTTATCCTGCGAGTGTGCACAGCTTCTAAGACACAAGAACTCGCCACTTGAAGACTTATCAAAATAAACCCGCAATTTTGAACAAAGATCAATCTTTTTCTCTCTTGTAATATTGTTTAGTCCCACCGCGATGGAATGAGAAGCCGATCAGTTCGACAGTCAATCAAGGGGATGACGTCACGCTCAGATGCGATGCACGGGGCACGGAACCACTGAATATCACCTGGCGTATTGAGAACGGCAAGGTAGGTAGTGAAGTCCAGGTACCAGATCTGCGTTACGATTGTGACCATTCAGAAGCCTAGAAAACTTTCAGCTGAAATCTTCCAAAAAATATAATTTTATAAAGAATAATTCGCGGACGGCGATCGCGAAAAAAACAAAGATAACAAGAGAATAACTGCTCGACGCCGGTTGAAAACAAACGCGTTTTTTCGTGCTTAGCTCAGTAAAAGGGTATTTACTATAAAATACAACCCCCCAAATCTACCCATTCATGATAATTCAAGCAATTACCAATGGTGTATCCTACCTTTAATGAAAGTTGTTTATTGGAATTTGACAGAATAAAAGTATGTGCTTCTTTTCGGTCTGATTTCTTTTGCAGAATATCAGCCTGCCGTTTGAAGGTCATCCACGGTTCTCAGTCGATGAGGAGACGAGGTCATTCCAAATCGCTAGCGTTGAACCGACTGATAAAGAGTTTGTCTATCATTGTGAGATTGCCAATGATGCGGGGTCCATCACAGCCAGTGCTAAGCTTAAGGTTATTGGTGAGTTTGGCTGGATGGATAAAGTAGACAGAATTGTTTTATGAAACTTGTCCCATCATAAGGCCTAGGCAATATAATGTTTGTAATGTCGTAGAAAATGCTCTTTTATGGCCTATTTAACCTCAATTTCACTTTTTAAATTGCTAATGTTGCTAGTATCGTGACTTTAGGCGTAATCCCTGGCCACATGGCAATTCTGGCTTGGTGGCTTCTGACTAGCGGCCCTTGAACAAAGATGTTGACTAATTGGGGGAAATATAATTTGGTAGAGCACCGGAACGGCAATCTGGAGGTAGCTGGTTCAAGCCCCACTCCAGTCAATTTCCTTGTTCAATTTTTTTAATTTAAAACTTGTACACTAATTGTTGCATCTTGAAATCACTTTTTGAGATCATTTTCTTGCGACATTTAGAGCAATGGCAGCTGCCCTCTATTGCTGCCCCCCTGCCCAACCAGACTGCCTTCGTGGGTAACGATGTACGCATGACCTGCCATGCTACGGGTGACCCTGCACCCCAGGTCACATGGTTCCTGCAAGACCTGAGCATCGAGACGCTCATGGATGAGAGATTTGTGATCAGCGATAACAGAGAGGAGCTGAGCGTGATGAACGTGAATCTGCGTGATTCGGGGACGTACAGCTGCGTGGCGGCTAACGTGAACGGGATTAAGAGAGTTAAAGGAGTGCTTCGCGTTGTGGGTATGAAAATGTCTAAGATATAATTTGTTCTAGGTTATTGGTTAGAATAGAAACAATCGTGCTGAGGTTTAAATATAGTTGGAAAACTTGATCATTATATTAGATGGTTTGTAATTCAGTTTTGTTGACATCATCATTGATCCTGTAGTGCCCAGTTTGAAGCTAACGAAAACTCTGACCAACACGACATTTCAAAATGGAAGCGTGCTAAATCTCGTCTGCGTAGCCACGGGCGACCCTGCGCCTGAGGTCACTTGGTTCTTCAACGACAAGCCAATCAACGTTAGCGTCACACCGTCTTACGTCATAGAGGGGGGAGAGTTGACTGTACAAGAAATGGCGTCGCAACATGAGGGCAAATATGGCTGCCTGTTTAACAATGAGTTCTTTGTCGTGTCTTCAATCGCCATGGTGAACATCACACGCAGTAAGTACTTCTGGGTTTTGTTATAACCAGTTCGCGCCGGGTGAAGAATATAAACGCAAAGTTTTCCCCAGATTCAAAACGGATGACGCATAAACACGCCACGAGCAAGTTTGGAAATGTCTGTCAGCAGCGAGCAAGGCCAGAATTGCGTAGGTGTTCTTCCCGGTACTGGCGGCCTGAACCTGCTTCGGATCGAGTTTCGTTAAAAATAATCCCGGCGCGAACTGGTCATAACTTCAGAGTTAAAGTTTGGCCCGCCAAACTTTGGACAATAAGAGTTGTGGAATAAATTCATTGGATGTACTGTACTACTGTTTTGCAATCCACGAGTAAATAGTTTATTTAGATGTCTTCAGAGCGATCTTTGGGCTAGTGGGTTTAATTCAATTTTAAATTCAATAAACGAACAAATATTTTGGTTCTAATTTTGGCCGTTTAGTATGGTTTTATGCAAACCAAAAATCTTGAAAAAATCTTAATGCCTGTGGATGGAAACCCAATTTGATGTTCAAGAAAATTGGCAGCAAATTATATTCTAAAATAGTATACATGTTTTTGTAGTGTCAATAATTGATGCGGCAATAAAAACAAATCGTTTTAACTTTTGCTACAAATATGAACTGCCTAATTGTTTCAACTGCTGTGTTTTAATCCGAAGAACCGGCCACACCTACATCAGACAACGAAGTCTCTATCCCCACCCTGAACAGGACAACGTCCCCCAACGATGCCACTGTTGACTCCTCAGCAACACCTGATATGGAGAACACCTCCTGCCAATGCACCAGTAATGATTCATTGAACTGTTATTGATAGAAACAATTAGCATTTAATTATCAAAGTATTAAGATAACAGAGACAAGAGAAATGTCCTGTACTTTAATTCTTCCAAATAGGCACTTGGGGAGACAAATTAGCGTAAGTTTTTAGGTAATAAGGAGACAGTGGCACTTAGGGAGACATTTCAGTGTCTAGCTATCTTAAAAAACAATATTTGGGAGTTATTGTGGTCCTAGAACGACAGATTTTGGTCTAAATAGCATAAATCTTGAAGATCTTGGAGAAAAGAGTTAGGACTGTTTTAGGTATGTGTACATCTCTATGGGATTGTCTCCCCAAGTGCCTATTTGGAGGTATCTTAATGACCCATGAGATTATAAACCCGTGATATTGACTCATTTATCCAGAGCCTCAGGTCCGTTCATGTGATGACGAACAGACATCTGCCATCAAACCTCGTCGCTATGACATCACAGACGTAGGCATGAAGGGCTATTTCCGAGGTTGGGTTGACGTCACGGGACAGGGCGCTGCCAACGATTACTGCCGGTGAGTCTCCTAACTATCGCAAACAGATTTATTCCAAAGAGTATAGATTTTTAGAATATCACAATAAACTTAACACTAAGACCAGGTTTAAGCGGACTGTTCTTGACACGCGATACTCGTTGGTGAGAAAACCCCGATGAATAGGTAGTGTGTGAGTCGTTCTGAATGCAATGTACTTGGGTCGCGTTATACCGCCGATCGAGGGATCCTTGGTTTCATTATCAGAAAGAATTAATAATACAAATAATAATACTGCCTTTAACTTTGGTCTTTAATCCAACAGAATCATCATGGCGCGTACGTCGACGCGTTCCACTCGTTTCCTTGACACATCGCTGCAGCTAGTCTGTGCTCTAGCCGGTACAGCCGGCGATAGCGAGTACAACTATGTGTCTAGCGAGAGCTTTGACATCGGTCAGATGGACACATGGTATATGAAAGATGAGGACGGTGATGGCAGAGACGACTACTGTAGGTGAGTAGATGGGGTCGTGAGTCATGATCAGAGGGTCGTGAGTCGTGATCAGAGGGTCGGGGGTTAGAATCCATGCTGCCGTTAAGTTGTGTTCATTAGGAAGCCACTTTACCCCAACTTGCCTCTTTCCACCCAGGAGTATAAATGAGTACTGGCATTACAGGTAGCTGATGTGAATACCTATGCGAAGCAAATTGGTTATTAGGTAACGGAGATCGTCACAACGGAGAAACTTAAATTGCTGACGTCATGAAAATGACAATCTCATCTCTGGTTTCAAGACCGCAAGTTGATCAGTTTCTTGTTTTTCTCCAGGTGTACGAGCGAAGCGCCGGATGGTCAGTTTGTCTACTGCACCAAGGCTGGAGTCAGTGGTTTCCAAGGAGATCCCAGTATCGGCGAGTCTCAATACTCCTTCAAAGCAAGCGGCGATCGACGCTTACTCCGCAAGTGTCGCAAAAGGAAGGTGGACCCAATCTTTGGGCTGGCAAGTTTGTCGGATAACTGAGGACTTGATTTCAATAAACTGAAATAGAAATAGAAAAAGATAACAGTGTTTGGTCAGAGTGGCATCTAAATAATTGTGAACAGTACTGGCAAATAAGTACAGTCCTTGTTTTATGAATGTTATTTAAAATATACCTTTAAAAAAGTTTTCAGAATTAGAAGTGTAATTGACCTATCGCAGTATAGAACCGTTGTCAATGCAGCTTGTGATGAAATATTGCCCAATCTCGCAAAGTACGAATCGATGCAGAATATGCAATCCTGAAACAAACAAAAATTACCGCACAAAATCCTTGTAGCGTTGTCTTATAAGGGGCGTGGCTACATGACAGCAGAGCGATAGGTCCAATCAAAGACATCTTGAAAGTTATTGTTGGACGTGGATTCCTTCGACCAAGTCTAGAAGCCAGGACGTTGTTACTAGATCTGAAATGAAGATTAATGAACGGTGGTCAGAAATGAGATTAAACAAAGAATATGATTTGAGCAGGATTCAGACCAGCCACTTATAGAACAATGTATTGTTGGCTTAAATACTAAGCTCTATAGCTGGCGGCAGCTTGAAGATTGAGTGTGTGTGTTTGGGTCCTATTTCTCATTTGCTTATCGAAATCAACTTCTGATAATTCTTTGTTATGCTTGAAAATATTTTCAATAGTGTGAGCTTTATGAACAATGAGGTTATTATTGAAGTAAATGTATTCATGAGCGAACAGTACTTTCTGTTGAAAGCGAGTAGAAACTAAATAGCTGTCTAACATTCAACTTGTCATTGGCTGTTACAAGTCAGATGATCGATGACTCACCTCCAATCAGATTGTTATATTGTGTCACATGACCGTCTGTGTATAGACAAATGACATTTCAAAATGCAACAAAATTGTACCATAGTTATTTTTGCCAAAAGGAGAGGAAACAAAAGAAATGGTATTTTTGTAAAACTGTACACAATGTGGATATTTTACGGGTGGCTGAGCCAAAATTAAAGGGTTACTGATGAAAAGGTATTAAAAATAACGATGACTGTGTGGACTAAATATTATACACACAAAAACTGTGTTTGTAATTAACATTTGACATGTACCTGATTTAAGATTGGTATTCGTGTAATCTCTATTTAAATATTTTGCAGGTAAATTAACGTCGGCTATAAATATGTTGATATGCTTTTCAATTGTAGTTAGAAGTTAGCAAAGTTAATTAAAAGTAAATTGCTACTTTACATTAATATTCTAAAGATGGGACTTTGTATAAATATTCAGACTATGGTGCTGTATTTTGCATTTTTTGCAAAGAGAATGATGTGAACAATTTGCGGCTGCAATTTGTTTTCCGTAAGTGGATGAACTCATGAAGCCCTTTTTCTCAATAACTCAAAATTTGGGTTTTCATCTGAAAGCTGCCCAAGTCACCTATAATAGATAGTGAGAAGAGTAGTACATCCAATGATCTCTTCTTTGAATACTCTCAAACCTTTTTTTCCAGATAATTGTAAGGGAAAGAGTAGAAACGAAGTGTCTTGCAATGATTTCATTGCAACCACAGAGAACTATTGACTAAAACGGCTTTAAAAACATGCGACGCCTATGGAAAATAAATGATTGGTAAGCTGATTGGTAAGCTAGTTAAGTCTGCCACAATAAGCCTATGTACTGATGATGTCACACTATGTTTACATTTGCACTTTTCTATTGCTCCCGTAAGAAAGCATATTCTGCGCTCGTTTCCAAAACGATCTACGCTGATGCACTATGAGCTCTGATTGGTTAGATTTTGTGTAATCTGTCAACTAGAGGTCACAAGTTCCGCAGCTCAGCTGCACTTCGTGTAATTCAAAAAGTCATGTTACGCTACCCAGAATACCATGCGTTTCCTTCACAGAAATTTGTGAAAATGCATCAGTACAGAGGCTTATTGACACCACAAGTCAAGTCACGTGGTAACGGAAGGAACATTAATGATGAAATGTTTTTGCCAGGAATTATTTGAACAGCTTGTAATTTGATTAAAGTCGTGAGATCAACTTGATAAAGTAACTACATGTAATAACACATCTGATTGAGTTGTTAGTTATTGTGAATTAATTTAACACTTGACTTTCGGATTCAGCATATAAATTTTGGAGATATATATTCTGTTTTACCATGTATGCCTATGACATAAATTTGACATAAAACAGAAAGAATAAAAAGATACTATTATTCAGGAAAATCAAATGTCAATTTCAATTAAAATGCATATAACCCCTCACAATTTTAATGAAAATGTAAGCAGGCTAACCCCTTACAATTCTTAATTTCTCACAAATCTTAAATTTTGCTCATTTTAGATCAAAATGCAAGGCTAACCCCTTACAATTAATAATTTCTCACAAATCTTAAATTTTGCTCATTTTGGATCAAATTGCAAGGCTAACATATAGCCCATAATTGAAGCGATAGCCCATAATTGAAGCGATAGCCCATAATTGAAGCGATAGCCCATAATTGAAGCGATAGCCCATAATTGAAGCGATAGCCCATAATTGAAGCGATAGCCCATAATTGAAGCGATAGCCCATAATTGAAGCGATAGCCCATAATTGAAGCGATAGCCCATAATTGAAGCGATAGCCCATAATTGAAGCGATAGCCCATAATTGAAGCGATAGCCCATAATTGAAGCGATAGCCCATAATTGAAGCGATAGCCCATAATTGAAGCGATAGCCCATAATTGAAGCGATAGCCCATAATTGAAGCGATAGCCCATAATTGAAGCGATAGCCCATAATTGAAGCGATAGCCCATAATTGAAGCGATAGCCCATAATTGAAGCGATAGCCCATAATTGAAGCGATAGCCCATAATTGAAGCGATAGCCCATAATTGAAGCGATAGCCCATAATTGAAGCGATAGCCCATAATTGAAGCGATAGCCCATAATTGAAGCGATAGCCCATAATTGAAGCGATAGCCCATAATTGAAGCGATAGCCCATAATTGAAGCGATAGCCCATAATTGAAGCGATAGCCCATAATTGAAGCGATAGCCCATAATTGAAGCGATAGCCCATAATTGAAGCGATAGCCCATAATTGAAGCGATAGCCCATAATTGAAGCGATAGCCCATAATTGAAGCGATAGCCCATAATTGAAGCGATAGCCCATAATTGAAGCGATAGCCCATAATTGAAGCGATAGCCCATAATTGAAGCGATAGCCCATAATTGAAGCGATAGCCCATAATTGAAGCGATAGCCCATAATTGAAGCGATAGCCCATAATTGAAGCGATAGCCCATAATTGAAGCGATAGCCCATAATTGAAGCGATAGCCCATAATTGAAGCGATAGCCCATAATTGAAGCGATAGCCCATAATTGAAGCGATAGCCCATAATTGAAGCGATAGCCCATAATTGAAGCGATAGCCCATAATTGAAGCGATAGCCCATAATTGAAGCGATAGCCCATAATTGAAGCGATAGCCCATAATTGAAGCGATAGCCCATAATTGAAGCGATAGCCCATAATTGAAGCGATAGCCCATAATTGAAGCGATAGCCCATAATTGAAGCGATAGCCCATAATTGAAGCGATAGCCCATAATTGAAGCGATAGCCCATAATTGAAGCGATAGCCCATAATTGAAGCGATAGCCCATAATTGAAGCGATAGCCCATAATTGAAGCGATAGCCCATAATTGAAGCGATAGCCCATAATTGAAGCGATAGCCCATAATTGAAGCGATAGCCCATAATTGAAGCGATAGCCCATAATTGAAGCGATAGCCCATAATTGAAGCGATAGCCCATAATTGAAGCGATAGCCCATAATTGAAGCGATAGCCCATAATTGAAGCGATAGCCCATAATTGAAGAGATAGCCCATAATTGAAGAGATTGCCCATAATTGAAGAGATAGCCCATAACCCCTTACAATTCTTAATTTCTCAAAAACCTTAATTTTTGCTCATTTTAGATAAAAATGCAAGGCTAACCCCTTACAATTCTTAATTTCTCAGAAATCTTTTTTTTTGCTCATTTTGAATCAAAATGCAAGGCTAACCCCTTACAATTCCTAATTTCTCACAAATCTTCATTTCTGCTCATTTTATATGAAAATGCAAGGCTAACACCTTACAATTATTCATTTTTCACAAATCTTAAATTTTGCTCATTTTGGATCAAAATGTAAGGCTAACCCCTTACAATTCTTAATTTCTCAGAAATCTAACTTTTTGCTCATTTTGGATCAAAATGCAAGGCTAGCCCCTTACAATTCTTAATTTCTCACAAATCTTAAATTTTGCTCATTTTGGATCAAAATGCAAGGCTAACCCCTTACAATTCTTAATTTCTCAATAATCTTCATTTTTGCTCATTTTATATGAAAATGCAAGGCTAACCCCTTACAATTATTAATTTCTCAGAAATCTTACTTTTTGCTCATTTTGGTTCAAAATGCAAGGCTAACCCCTTACAATTCTCAATTTCTCATGAATCTTCATTTTGGCTCATTTTGGATCAAAATGCAAGGCTAACCCCTTACAATTCTTAATTTCTCACAAATCTTCATTTCGGCTCATTTTGGATCAAAATGCAAGGCTAACCCCTTACAATTCTTAATTTCTCACAAATCTTAAATTTTGCTCATTTTGGATCAAATTGCAAGGCTAACCCCTTACAATTCTTAATTTCTCACAAATCTTAATTTTGGCTCATTTTGGAACAAAATGCAAGGCTAACCCCTTACAAGTATTAATTTCTCACAAATATTCATTTTGGCTCATTTTGGATCAAAATGTAAGGCTAACCCCTTACAATTCTTAATTTCTCACAAATCTTAATTTTGGCTCATTTTGGATCAAAATGAAAGGCTAACCCCTTACAATTCTTAATTTCTCAAAAATCTTCATTTTGGCTCATTTTATATGAAAATCCAAGGCTAACCCCTTACAATTATTAATTTCTCACAAATCTTAAATTTTGCTCATTTTGGATCAAAATGCAAGGCTAACCCCTTACAATTCTTAATTTCTCATAAATCTTAATTTTGGCTCATTTTGGAACAAAATGCAAGGCTAACCCCTTACAATTATTAATTTCTCACAAATTTTGGCTCATTTTGGATCAAAATGTAATGCAAACATATAGCCCATAATTGAAGATATAGCCCATAATTGAAGATATAGCCCATAATTGAAGATATAGCTCATAATTAAAGAGATATAGCCCATAATTAAAGAAATATAGCCCATAATTGAAGAGATATAGCCCATAATTGAAGAGATATAGCCCATAATTAAAGATATAGCCCATAACCCCTTACAATTCTTAATTTCTCAAAAACCTTCTTTTTTGCTCATTTTAGCTAAAAATGCAAGGCTAACCCCTTACAATTCTTAATTTCTCACAAATCTTAAATTTTGCTCATTTTGGATCAAAATGCAAGGCTAACCCCTTACAATTCTTAATTTCTCACAAATCTTCATTTTTGCTCATTTTATATGAAAATGCAAGGATCAAAATGCAAGGCTAACCCCTTAAAATTCTTAATTTCTCACAAATCTTCATTTTGGCTCATTTTGGAACAAAATGCAAGGTTAACCCCTTACAATTATTAATTTCTCAAAATGAAAGGCTAACCCCTTACAATTCTTAATTTCTCAAAAATCTTCATTTTGGCTCATTTTATATGAAAATCCAAGGCTAACCCCTTACAATTATTAATTTCTCACAAATCTTAAATTTTGCTCATTTTGGATCAAAATGCAAGGCTAACCCCTTACAATTCTTAATTTCTCATAAATCTTAATTTTGGCTCATTTTGGAACAAAATGCAAGGCTAACCCCTTACAATTATTAATTTCTCACAAATTTTGGCTCATTTTGGATCAAAATGTAATGCAAACATATAGCCCATAATTGAAGATATAGCCCATAATTGAAGATATAGCCCATAATTGAAGATATAGCTCATAATTAAAGAGATATAGCCCATAATTAAAGAAATATAGCCCATAATTGAAGAGATATAGCCCATAATTGAAGAGATATAGCCCATAATTAAAGATATAGCCCATAACCCCTTACAATTCTTAATTTCTCAAAAACCTTAATTTTTGCTCATTTTAGATAAAAATGCAAGGCTAACCCCTTACAATTCTTAATTTCTCAGAAATCTTTTTTTTTGCTCATTTTGAATCAAAATGCAAGGCTAACCCCTTACAATTCCTAATTTCTCACAAATCTTCATTTCTGCTCATTTTATATGAAAATGCAAGGCTAACACCTTACAATTATTCATTTTTCACAAATCTTAAATTTTGCTCATTTTGGATCAAAATGTAAGGCTAACCCCTTACAATTCTTAATTTCTCAGAAATCTAACTTTTTGCTCATTTTGGATCAAAATGCAAGGCTAGCCCCTTACAATTCTTAATTTCTCACAAATCTTAAATTTTGCTCATTTTGGATCAAAATGCAAGGCTAACCCCTTACAATTCTTAATTTCTCAATAATCTTCATTTTTGCTCATTTTATATGAAAATGCAAGGCTAACCCCTTACAATTATTAATTTCTCAGAAATCTTACTTTTTGCTCATTTTGGTTCAAAATGCAAGGCTAACCCCTTACAATTCTCAATTTCTCATGAATCTTCATTTTGGCTCATTTTGGATCAAAATGCAAGGCTAACCCCTTACAATTCTTAATTTCTCACAAATCTTCATTTCGGCTCATTTTGGATCAAAATGCAAGGCTAACCCCTTACAATTCTTAATTTCTCACAAATCTTAAATTTTGCTCATTTTGGATCAAATTGCAAGGCTAACCCCTTACAATTCTTAATTTCTCACAAATCTTAATTTTGGCTCATTTTGGAACAAAATGCAAGGCTAACCCCTTACAAGTATTAATTTCTCACAAATATTCATTTTGGCTCATTTTGGATCAAAATGTAAGGCTAACCCCTTACAATTCTTAATTTCTCACAAATCTTAATTTTGGCTCATTTTGGATCAAAATGAAAGGCTAACCCCTTACAATTCTTAATTTCTCAAAAATCTTCATTTTGGCTCATTTTATATGAAAATCCAAGGCTAACCCCTTACAATTATTAATTTCTCACAAATCTTAAATTTTGCTCATTTTGGATCAAAATGCAAGGCTAACCCCTTACAATTCTTAATTTCTCATAAATCTTAATTTTGGCTCATTTTGGAACAAAATGCAAGGCTAACCCCTTACAATTATTAATTTCTCACAAATTTTGGCTCATTTTGGATCAAAATGTAATGCAAACATATAGCCCATAATTGAAGATATAGCCCATAATTGAAGATATAGCCCATAATTGAAGATATAGCTCATAATTAAAGAGATATAGCCCATAATTAAAGAAATATAGCCCATAATTGAAGAGATATAGCCCATAATTGAAGAGATATAGCCCATAATTAAAGATATAGCCCATAACCCCTTACAATTCTTAATTTCTCAAAAACCTTCTTTTTTGCTCATTTTAGCTAAAAATGCAAGGCTAACCCCTTACAATTCTTAATTTCTCACAAATCTTAAATTTTGCTCATTTTGGATCAAAATGCAAGGCTAACCCCTTACAATTCTTAATTTCTCACAAATCTTCATTTTTGCTCATTTTATATGAAAATGCAAGGATCAAAATGCAAGGCTAACCCCTTAAAATTCTTAATTTCTCACAAATCTTCATTTTGGCTCATTTTGGAACAAAATGCAAGGTTAACCCCTTACAATTATTAATTTCTCAAAATGAAAGGCTAACCCCTTACAATTCTTAATTTCTCAAAAATCTTCATTTTGGCTCATTTTATATGAAAATCCAAGGCTAACCCCTTACAATTATTAATTTCTCACAAATCTTAAATTTTGCTCATTTTGGATCAAAATGCAAGGCTAACCCCTTACAATTCTTAATTTCTCATAAATCTTAATTTTGGCTCATTTTGGAACAAAATGCAAGGCTAACCCCTTACAATTATTAATTTCTCACAAATTTTGGCTCATTTTGGATCAAAATGTAATGCAAACATATAGCCCATAATTGAAGATATAGCCCATAATTGAAGATATAGCCCATAATTGAAGATATAGCTCATAATTAAAGAGATATAGCCCATAATTAAAGAAATATAGCCCATAATTGAAGAGATATAGCCCATAATTGAAGAGATATAGCCCATAATTAAAGATATAGCCCATAACCCCTTACAATTCTTAATTTCTCAAAAACCTTCATTTTTGCTCATTTTAGCTAAAAATGCAAGGCTAACCCCTTACAATTCTTAATTTCTCACAAATCTTAAATTTTGCTCATTTTGGATCAAAATGCAAGGCTAACCCCTTACAATTCTTAATTTCTCACAAATCTTCATTTTTGCTCATTTTATATGAAAATGCAAGGCTAACACCTTACAATTATTAATTTCTCACAAATCTTAAATTTTGCTCATTTTGGATCAAAATGCAAGGCTAACCCCTTACAATTCTTAATTTCTTAGAAATCTTCATTTTGGCTCATTTTGGAACAAAATGCAAGGCTAACCCCTTACAATTCTTAATTTCTCAGAAATCTTATTTTTTGCTAATTTTGGATCAAAATGCAAGGCTAATCCCTTACAATTCTCAATTTCTCATGAATCTTCATTTTGGCTCATTTTGGTTCAAAATGCAAGGCTAACCCCTTACAATTCTTAATTTCTCACAAATCCTAATTTTTGCTCATTTTTGATCAAAATGCAAGGCTAACCCCTTACAATTCTTAATTTCTCAGAAATCTTAAATTTTGCTAATTTTTGATCAAAATGCAAGGCTAACCCCTTACAATTCTTAATTTCTCACAAATCTTCATTTTTGCTCATTTTATATGAAAATACAAGGCTAACACCTTACAATTATTAATTTCTCACAAAACTTAAATTTTGCTCATTTTGGATCAAAATGCAAGGCTAACCCCTTACAATTCTTAATTTCTCACAAAATCCTAATTTTTGCTCATTTTAGCTAAAAATGCAAGGCTAACCCCTTACAATTCTTAATTTCTCACAAATCTTAAATTTTGCTCATTTTGGATCAAAATGCAAGGCTAACCCCTTACAATTCTTAATTTCTCAAAAATCTTCATT
This sequence comes from Crossaster papposus, assembly GCA_037893245.1. NCBI lineage: Eukaryota > Metazoa > Echinodermata > Asteroidea > Velatida > Solasteridae > Crossaster > Crossaster papposus. The sequence continues at coordinate 618,885 of JBAIAA010000465.1, forward strand.
TTTGCTCATTTTATATGAAAATACAAGGCTAACACCTTACAATTATTAATTTCTCACAAATCTTAAATTTTGCTCATTTTGGATCAAAATGCAAGGCTAACCCCTTACAATTCTTAATTTCTCAGAAATCTAACTTTTTGCTCATTTTGGATCAAAATGCAAGGCTAACCCCTTAAAATTCTTAATTTCTCACAAATCTTCATTTTGGCTCATTTGGGAACAAAATGCAAGGTTAACCCCTTACAATTATTAATTTCTCACAAATATTCATTTTGGCTCAATTTGGATCAAAATGTAAGGCTAACCCCTTACAATTCCTAATTTCTCACAAATCCTAATTTTTACTCATTTTAGCTAAAAATGCAAGGCTAGCCCCTTACAATTCTTAATTTTTCACAAATCTTCATTTTGGCTCATTTTGGTTCAAAATGCAAGGCTAACCCCTTACAATTCTTAATTTCTCAGAAATCTTACTTTTTGATCATTTTGGATCAAAATGCAAGGCTAACCCCTTACAATTCTCAATTTCTCATGAATCTTCATTTTGGCTCATTTTAGCTAAAAATGCAAGACTAACCCCTTACAATTCTTAATTTCTCACAAATCTTAAATTTTGCTCATTTTGGATCAAAATGCAAGGCTAACCCCTTACAATTCTTAATTTCTCACAAATCTTCATTTTTGCTCATTTTATATGAAAATACAAGGCTAACACCTTACAATTATTAATTTCTCACAAATCTTAAATTTTGCTCATTTTGGATCAAAATGCAAGGCTAACCCCTTACAATTCTTAATTTCTCACAAATCCTAATTGTTGCTCATTTTAGCTAAAAATGCAAGGCTAACCCCTTACAATTCTTAATTTCTCACAAATCTTAAATTTTGCTCATTTTGGATCAAAATGCAAGGCTAACCCCTTACAATTCTTAATTTCTCACAAATCTTCATTTTTGCTCATTTTATATGAAAATACAAGGCTAACACCTTACAATTATTAATTTCTCACAAATCTTAAATTTTGCTCATTTTGGATCAAAATGCAAGGCTAACCCCTTACAATTCTTAATTTCTCAGAAATCTAACTTTTTGCTCATTTTGGATCAAAATGCAAGGCTAACCCCTTAAAATTCTTAATTTCTCACAAATCTTCATTTTGGCTCATTTTGGAACAAAATGCAAGGTTAACCCCTTACAATTATTAATTTCTCACAAATATTCATTTTGGCTCAATTTGGATCAAATGTAAGGCTAACCCCTTACAATTCCTAATTTCTCACCAATCCTAATTTTTACTCATTTTAGCTAAAAATGCAAGGCTAGCCCCTTACAATTCTTAATTTCTACGAAATCTTCATTTGGCTCATTTTGAACAAAATGCAAGGCTAACCCCTTACAATTCTTAATTTCTCAGAAATCCTAATTTTTGCTCATTTTGGATCAAAAATGCAAGGCTAACCCCTTACAATTCTTAATTTCTCAGAAATCTTAAATTTTGCTAATTTTTGATCAAAATGCAAGCTAACTAACCCCTTACAATTCTTAATTTCTCACAAATCTTAATTTTTGCTCATTTTAGCTAAAAATGCAAGGCTAACCCCCTTACAATTCTTAATTTCTCACAAATCTTAAATTTTGCTCATTTTGGATCAAAATGCAAGGCTAACCCCTTACAATTCTTAATTTCTCAAAATCCTAATTTTTTGCTCATTTTAGCTAAAAATGCAAGGCTAACCCCTTACAATTCTTAATTTCTCACAAATCTTAAATGTTGCTCATTTTGGATCAAAATGCAAGGCTAACCCCTTAGAATTCTTAATTTCTCACAAATCTTCATTTTTGCTCATTTTATATGAAAATACAAGGCTAACACCTTACAATTATTAATTTCTCACAAATCTTAAATTTTGCTCATTTTGGATCAAAATGCAAGGCTAACCCCCTTACAATTCTTAATTTCTCAGAAATCTAACTTTTTGCTCATTTTGGATCAAAATGCAAGGCTAACCCCTTACAATTGTTAATTTCTCACAAATCTTCATTTTGGCTCATTTTGGAACAAAATGCAAGGGGAACCCCTTACAATTATTAATTTCTCACAAATATTCATTTTGGCTCAATTTGGATCAAAATGTAAGGCTAACCCCTTACAATTCCTAATTTCTCACAAATCCTAATTTTTACTCATTTTAGCTAAAAATGCAAGGCTAGCCCCTTACAATTCTTAATTTCTCACAAATCTTAAATTTTGCTCATTTTGGATCAAAATGCAAGGCTAACCCCTTACAATTCTTAATTTCTACGAAATCTTCATTTTGGCTCATTTTGGAACAAAATGCAAGGCTAACCCCTTACAATTCTTAATTTCTCAGAAATCTTATTTTTTGCTAATTTTGGATCAAAATGCAAGGCTAACCCCTTACAATTCTTAATTTCTCATGAATCTTCATTTTGGCTCATTTTGGTTCAAAATGCAAGGCTAACCCCTTACAATTCTTAATTTCTCACAAATCCTAATTTTTGCTCATTTTGGATCAAAATGCAAGGCTAACCCCTTACAATTCTTAATTTCTCAGAAATCTTAAATTTTGCTAATTTTTGATCAAAATGCAAGGCTAACTAACCCCTTACAATTCTTAATTTCTCACAAATCTTAATTTTTGCTCATTTTAGCTAAAAATGCAAGGCTAACCCCTTACAATTCTTAATTTCTCACAAATCTTAAATTTTGCTCATTTTGGATCAAAATGCAAGGCTAACCCCTTACAATTCTTAATTTCTCAAAAATCCTAATTTTTGCTCATTTTAGCTAAAAATGCAAGGCTAACCCCTTACAATTCTTAATTTCTCACAAATCTTAAATGTTGCTCATTTTGGATCAAAATGCAAGGCTAACCCCTTAGAATTCTTAATTTCTCACAAATCTTCATTTTTGCTCATTTTATATGAAAATACAAGGCTAACACCTTACAATTATTAATTTCTCACAAATCTTAAATTTTGCTCATTTTGGATCAAAATGCAAGGCTAACCCCTTACAATTCTTAATTTCTCAGAAATCTAACTTTTTGCTCATTTTGGATCAAAATGCAAGGCTAACCCCTTACAATTGTTAATTTCTCACAAATCTTCATTTTGGCTCATTTTGGAACAAAATGCAAGGGGAACCCCTTACAATTATTAATTTCTCACAAATATTCATTTTGGCTCAATTTGGATCAAAATGTAAGGCTAACCCCTTACAATTCCTAATTTCTCACAAATCCTAATTTTTACTCATTTTAGCTAAAAATGCAAGGCTAGCCCCTTACAATTCTTAATTTCTCACAAATCTTAAATTTTGCTCATTTTGGATCAAAATGCAAGGCTAACCCCTTACAATTCTTAATTTCTCACAAATCTTCATTTTTGCTCATTTTATATGAAAATACAAGGCTAACCCCTTACAATTCTTAATTTCTCACAAATCTTAAATTTTGCTCATTTTGGATCAAAATGCAAGGCTAACCCCCTTACAATTCTTAATTTCTCACAAATCTTCATTTTTGCTCATTTTATATGAAAATACAAGGCTAACACCTTACAATTATTAATTTCTCACAAATCTTAAATTTTGCTCATTTTGGATCAAAATGCAAGGCTAACCCCTTACAATTCTTAATTTCTCAGAAATCTAACTTTTTGCTCATTTTGGATCAAAATGCAAGGCTAACCCCTTACAATTCTTAATTTCTCACAAATCTTCATTTTGGCTCATTTTGGAACAAAATGCAAGGTTAACCCCTTACAATTATTAATTTCTTACAAATATTCATTTTGGCTCAATTTGGATCAAAATGTAAGGCTAACCCCTTACAATTCCTAATTTCTCACAAATCCTAATTTTTACTCATTTTAGCTAAAAATGCAAGGCTAGCCCCTTACAATTCTTAATTTTTCACAAATCTTCATTTTGGCCCATTTTGGTTCAAAATGCAAGGCTAACCCCTTACAATTCTTAATTTCTCAGAAATCTTACTTTTTGATCATTTTGGATCAAAATGCAAGGCTAACCCCTTACAATTCTCAATTTCTCATGAATCTTCATTTTGGCTCATTTTAGCTAAAAATGCAAGACTAACCCCTTACAATTCTTAATTTCTCACAAATCTTAAATTTTGCTCATTTTGGATCAAATTGCAAGGCTAACCCCTTACAATTCTTAATTTCTCACAAATCTTAATTTTGGCTCATTTTGGAACAAAATGCAAGGCTAACCCCTTACAATTATTAATTTCTCACAAATATTCATTTTGGCTCATTTTGGATCAAAATGTAAGGCTAACCCCTTACAATTCTTAATTTCTCAAAAATCTTCATTTTTGCTCATTTTATATGAAAATGCAAGGCTAACCCCTTACAATTCTTAATTTCTCACAAATCTTAATTTTGGCTCATTTTGGATCAAATTGCAAGGCCCTTACAATTCTTAATTTTTCACAAATCTTCATTTTGGCTCATTTTGGTTCAAAATGCAAGGCTAACCCCTTACAATTCTTAATTTCTCACAAATCTTCATTTTGGTTCATTTTGGATCAAAATGCAAGGCTAACCCCTTACAATTCTTAATTTCTCACAAATCTTAATTTTGGCTCATTTGGATCAAAATGCAAGGCTAACTAACCCCTTACAATTCTTAATTTCTCACAAATCCTAATTTTGGCTCATTTTGGATCAAAATGCAAGGCTAACCCCTTACAATTCTTAATTTTTCACAAATCTTCATTTTGGCTCATTTTGGTTCAAAATGCAAGGCTAACCCCTTACAATTATTAATTTCTCACAAATCTTAAATTTGGCTCATTTTGGATCAAAATGCAAGGCTAACCCCTTACAATTCTTAATTTTTCACAAATCTTCATTTTGGCTCATTTTGGTTCAAAATGCAAGGCTAACCCCTTACAATTCTTAATTTCTCACAAATCTTCATTTTGGTTCATTTTGGATCAAAATGCAAGGCTAACCCCTTACAATTCTTAATTTCTCACAAATCTTAATTTTGGCTCATTTTGGATCAAAATGCAAGGCTAACTAACCCCTTACAATTCTTAATTTCTCACAAATCCTAATTTTGGCTCATTTTGGATCAAAATGCAAGGCTAACCCCTTACAATTCTTAATTTTTCACAAATCTTTATTTTGGCTCATTTTGGTTCAAAATGCAAGGCTAACCCTTTACAATTCTTAATTTCTCACAAATCCTAATTTTTGCTCATTTTAGCTAAAAATGCAAGGCTAACCCCTTACAATTATTAATTTCTCACAAATCTTAAATTTGGCTCATTTTGGATCAAAATGCAAGGCTAACCCCTTACAATTCTTAATTTCTCACAAATCTTAATTTTGGCTCATTTTGGATCAAAATGCAAGGCTAACTAACCCCTTACAATTCTTAATTTCTCACAAATCCTAATTTTGGCTCATTTTGGATCAAAATGCAAGGCTAACCCCTTACAATTCTTAATTTCTCAAAAATCTTAATTTTTGCTCATTTTATATGAAAATGCAAGGCTAACCCCTTACAATTATTAATTTCTCACAAATCTTAAATTTTGCTCATTTTGGATCAAAATGCAAGGCTAACCCCTTACAATTCTTAATTTCTCAGAAATCTTCATTTTGGCTCATTTTGGATCAAAATGCAAGGCTAACTAACCCCTTACAATTATAAATTTCTCACAAATCTTAAATTTTGCTCATTTTGGATCAAATTGCAAGGCTAACCCCTTACAATTCTTAATTTCTCAGAAATCTTATTTTTTGCTCATTTTGGATCAAAATGCAAGGCTAACCCCTTACAATTCTCAATTTCTCATGAATCTTCATTTTGGCTCATTTCAGCTAAAAATGCAAGGCTAACCCCTTACAATTCTTAATTTCTCATAAATCCTAATTTTTGCTCATTTTGGATCAAAATGCAAGGCTAACCCCTTACAATTATTAATTTCTCACAAATCTTCATTTTGGCTCATTTCAGCTAAAAATGCAAGGCTAACCCCTTACAATTCTTAATTTCTCACAAATCTTAATTTTGGCTCATTTTGGAACAAAATGCAAGGCTAACCCCTTACAATTATTAATTTCTCACCAATCTTCATTTTGGCTCATTTGGATCAAAATGTAAGGCTAACCCCTTACAATTTTTAATTTCTCAAGAATCCTCATTTTTGCTCATTTTAGATAAAAATGCAAGGCTAGCCCCTTACAATTCTTAATTTTTCACAAATCTTCATTTTGGCTCATTTGGATCAAAATGTAAGGCTAACCCCTTACAATTTTTAATTTCTCAAGAATCCTCATTTTGCTCATTTTAGATAAAAATGCAAGGCTAGCCCCTTACAATTCCTAATTTTTCACAAATCTTCATTTTGGCTCATTTTGGTTAAAAATGCAAGGCTAACCCCTTACAATTCTTAATTTCTCAGAAATCTTACTTTTTGCTCATTTTGGATCAAAATGCAAGGCTAACCCCTTACAATTCTCAATTTCTCAAGAAATCTTAATTTTGGCTCATTTTAGCTAAAAATGCAAGGCTAACCCCTTACAATTCTTAATTTCTCACAAATCCTAATTTTTGCTCATTTTGGATAAAAATGCAAGGCTAACCCCTTACAATTCTTAATTTCTCACAAATCTTCATTTTGGCTCATTTTGGATCAAAATGTAAGGCTAACCCCTTACAATTCTTAATTTCTCAGAAATCTTACTTTTTGCTCATTTTGGATCAAAATGCAAGGCTAACCCCTTACAATTCTTAATTTCTCACAAATCTTAAATTTTGCTCATTTTGGATCAAAATGCAAGGCTAACCCCTTACAATTCTTAATTTCTCAGAAATCTTCATTTTGGCTCATTTTGGATCAAAATGCAAGGCTAACTAACCCCTTACAATTATAAATTTCTCACAAATCTTAATTTTGCTCATTTTGGATCAAATTGCAAGGCTAACCCCTTACAATTCTTAATTTCTCAGAAATCTTATTTTTTGCTCATTTTGGATCAAAATGCAAGGCTAACCCCTTACAATTCTCAATTTCTCATGAATCTTCATTTTGGCTCATTTCAGCTAAAAATGCAAGGCTAACCCCTTACAATTCTTAATTTCTCATAAATCCTAATTTTTGCTCAATTTGGATCAAAATGCAAGGCTAACCCCTTACAATTATTAATTTCTCACAAATCTTCATTTTGGCTCATTTCAGCTAAAAATGCAAGGCTAACCCCTTACAATTCTTAATTTCTCACAAATCTTAATTTTGGCTCATTTTGGAACAAAATGCAAGGCTAACCCCTTACAATTATTAATTTCTCACCAATCTTCATTTTGGCTCATTTTGGATCAAAATGTAAGGCTAACCCCTTACAATTTTTAATTTCTCAAGAATCCTCATTTTTGCTCATTTTAGATAAAAATGCAAGGCTAGCCCCTTACAATTCTTAATTTTTCACAAATCTTCATTTTGGCTCATTTTGGATCAAAATGTAAGGCTAACCCCTTACAATTTTTAATTTCTCAAGAATCCTCATTTTTGCTCATTTTAGATAAAAATGCAAGGCTAGCCCCTTACAATTCTTAATTTTTCACAAATCTTCATTTTGGCTCATTTTGGTTAAAAATGCAAGGCTAACCCCTTACAATTCTTAATTTCTCAGAAATCTTACTTTTTGCTCATTTTGGATCAAAATGCAAGGCTAACCCCTTACAATTCTCAATTTCTCAAGAAATCTTAATTTTGGCTCATTTTAGCTAAAAATGCAAGGCTAACCCCTTACAATCTTAATTTCTCACAAATCCTAATTTTTGCTCATTTTGGATAAAAATGCAAGGCTAACCCCTTACAATTCTTAATTTCTCACAAATCTTCATTTTGGCTCATTTTGGATCAAAATGTAAGGCTAACCCCTTACAATTCTTAATTTCTCAGAAATCTTACTTTTTGCTCATTTTGGATCAAAATGCAAGGCTAACCCCTTACAATTCTTAATTCTCACAAATCTTCATTTTGGCTCATTTTGGTTCAAAATGCAAGGCTAACCCTTACAATTTTTAATTTCTGACAAATCTTCATTTTGGCTCATTTTGGATCAAAATGTAAGGCTAACCCCTTACAATTCTTAATTTCTCAGAAATCTTACTTTTTGCTCATTTTGGATAAATATGTAAGGCTAACCCCCTTACAATTATTAATTTCTCATAAATCTTAAATTTTGCTCATTTTAGCTAAAAATGCAAGGCTAACCCCTTACAAATCTTAATTTCTCACAATTATTTTTTTTTTGCTCATTTTTGATGAATATGTAAGGCTAACCCCTTACAAATATTAATTTCTCACAGTTATTACTTTTTGCTCATTTTGGATAAAAATGTAAGGCTAACCTCCTTACAATTCTTAATTTCTAACAAATCTTTATTTTGGCTCATTTTGGATCAAAATGCAAGGCTAACCCCTTACAATTCCTAATTTCTCACAAATCCAAATTTTTGCTCATTTTAGCTAAAAATGCAAGGCTAACCCCTTACAATTGTTAATTTTTCACAAATCTTCATTTTGGGCTCATTTTGGTTCAAAATGCAAGGCTAACCCCTGACAATTCTTAATTTCTCACAAATCTTCATTTTGGCTCATTTTGGATCAAATGTAAGGCTAACCCCTTACAATTCTTAATTTCGCATAAATCTTCATTTTGGCTCATTTTGGATCAAAATGTAAGGCTAACCCCTTCCAATTCTTAATTTCTCACAAATCTTCATTTTGGCTCATTTTGGTTCAAAATGCAAGGCTAACCCCTTACAATTTTTAATTTCTGACAAATCTTCATTTTGGCTCATTTTGGATCAAAATGTAAGGCTAACCCCTTACAATTCTTAATTTCTCATGAATCTTAATTGTTGCTCATTTTGGATTAAAATACAAGGCTAACCCCTTACAATTCTTAATTGTTCACAAATCCTAAATTTTGACTCATTTTGGATCAAAATGCAAGGCTAACTAACCCCTTACAAATCTTAATTTCTCACAGTTATTACTTTTTGCTCATTTTGGATAAAAATGCAAGGCTAGCCCCTTACAATTCTTAATTTCTCACAAATCTTCATTTTTGCTAATTTTATATAAAAATGCAAGGCTAACCCCTTACAATTATTAATTTCTCACAAATCTTAAATTTTGCTCATTTTGGATCAAAATGCAAGGCTAACCCCTTACAATTCTTAATTTCTCAGAAATCTTACTTTTTGCTCATTTTGGATCAAAATGCAAGGCTAACCCCTGACAATTCTTAATTTCTCACAAATCCTAATTTTTGCTCATTTTGGATCAAAATGCAAGGCTAACCCCTGACAATTCTTAATTTCTCACAAATCATAATTTGTGCACATTTTTTATAAAAATGCAAGGCTAACCCCTTACAATTCTTAATTTCTCACAAATCTAAATTTTTGCTCATTTTAGATAACAATGCAAGGCTAACCCCTTACAATTCTTAATTTCTCACAAATCATAATTTTTGCACATTTTTGATAAAAATGCAAGGCTAACCCCTTACAATTCTTAATTTCTCACAAATCATAATTTGTGCACATTTTTTATAAAAATGCAAGGCTAACCCCTTACAATTCTTAATTTCTCACAAATCTAAATTTTTGCTCATTTTAGATAACAATGCAAGGCTAACCCCTTACAATTCTTAATTTCTCACAAATCTTAATTTTTGCTCATTTTGAATAAAAATGCAAGGCTAATCCCTTACAATTCTTAATTTCTCACAAATCTTAATTTTTCTCATTTGAGATAAAAATGGAAGGCTAACCCCTTACAATTACAATTCTTAATTTCTCATGCAATGATCCCACTTCTGGGCAGTGTTGCCACTGTTTGTGTGGTAGGTCCACCCTGCACCTAATTTACAGATCATGCACCTGGTTACAAATACAACACTAATGAAATTCAAGAAAACCAGTGCTATAGAATCTCGAAAGAATCACTAAGATTGCAAAACAAATAACAAATTATTCCAATGATTGTCAACTAATGTATTTTCAAGTATTCCAAGTAGTAAGTCCCCCGAGCGTTCAGGAGGTGGGTCACTGTTGTCCTTCACACACAGATATTGGGTCATATGTAAATGCATGGTGAATGGTGGTTGCAGGCACACGCACGTGAATGTCACAACACAAGGAACCAACAAGTGCCACAAGGCAAGAAAACAACTCAAAATAACTCGATTAAATAATATAAAATGCTCACAAAAAACTCACCAACAGCATCTACGTATTGTCCCTCATTATACAATGATAGTCCAGGGTGGGAAACAATCCACTGTCATCTCAAAAGTGTGGCAAAGTTCTGGCGAAAAACCAGTCACGTCGCAGCAACATGGCGACTCGAACTAGTAGCATAGCAAGAGATCGACAACTTTGTGCACGTGGTGGGAAAAGGATACACAACAAGATCCCAAACCTACACTTACTAATATTACAACGCTAAGTATGAAAACTCCATTAAATACGTTATACCCTAATAAAATATACTCATGGATTTATTTAAAACGGCGATCAAAATGGAGTTATTTAAATGCAATATTTCGTGGAGTATATTATTACAATTCCCAGGATAATAAAGGCACTAAGTCTCCAGTGGATACGTACAAACTGCACTAGGTCAGTCCAGTCCTGTTCACATGCAAATGAGGACCGTAAATAGCGTGAATATAAATAGGAAAATCCCATATCACTACACTCACAAATCTTAATTTTTGCTAATTTTAGATAAAAATGCAAGGCTAACTAACCCCTTACAATTTACAAATTTTTCAGAAAACTAAAGTTTTGCTCATTTTTGATAAAAATGCAAGGCTAACCCCTTACAATTCTTAATTTCTCACAAATCTTAATTTTTGCTCATTTTAGATAAAAATGCAAGGCTAACCCCTTACAATTCTTAATTTCTAACAAATCTTACTTTTTGCTCATTTTAGATAAAAATGCAAGGCTAACCCCTTACAATTCTTAATTTCCCACAAATCATAATTTATGCTAATTTTAGCTAAAAATGTAAGGCTACAATTCATAATTTCTCACAAATCCTAAATTTTGCTCATTTTAGATCAAAAAGCAAAGCTAACCCCTTACAAATCTTAATTTCTCACAATTATTACTTTTTGCTCATTTTTGATAAATATGTAAGGCTAACCCCTTACAATTCCTAATTTCTCACAAATCTTAATTTTGGCTCATTTTGGATTAAAATGCAAGGCTAACCCCTTACAATTCCTAATTTCTCACAAATCTTAATTTTTGCTCATTTTAGATAAAAATGTAAGGCTGACCCCTTACAATTCTTAATTTCTCACAAATCATAATTTATGCTAATTTTGGATCAAAATGCAAGGCTAACCCCTTACAGTTCTTAATTTCTCACAAATCATAATTTTTGCTCATTTTTGATAAAAATGCAAGGCTAAACCCTTACAATTCTCAATTTCTCACAAATCATAATTTTTGCTCATTTTTTATAAAAATGCAAGGCTAACCCCTTACAATTCTTAATTTCTCACAAATCATAATTTTTGCTCATTTTTGATAAAAATGCAAGGCTAACCCCTTACAATTCCTAATTTCTCACAAATCTTAATTTTGGCTCATTTTGGATTAAAATGCAAGGCTAACCCCTTACAATTCCTAATTTCTCACAAATCTTAATTTTTGCTCATTTTAGATAAAAATGTAAGGCTGACCCCTTACAATTCTTAATTTCTCACAAATCATAATTTATGCTAATTTTGGATCAAAATGCAAGGCTAACCCCTTACAGTTCTTAATTTCTCACAAATCATAATTTTTGCTCATTTTTGATAAAAATGCAAGGCTAAACCCTTACAATTCTCAATTTCTCACAAATCATAATTTTTGCTCATTTTTTATAAAAATGCAAGGCTAACCCCTTACAATTCTTAATTTCTCACAAATCATAATTTTTGCTCATTTTTGATAAAAATGCAAGGCTAACCCCTTACAATTCTTAATTTCTCACAAATCTAAATTTTTGCTCATTTTAGATAAAATTACAAGGCTAACCCCTTACAATTCCTAATTTCTCACAAATCTTAATTTTTGCTCATTTTTGATAAAAATGCAAGACTAGCCCCTTACAATTGTATTTTTTTTCAGAAAACTCCATTAAACTCAATGTAAAAATAACGAGACAAAACTGTTTCCTGTGCTAGTTTGTTTTTAATTCAAAGGTTTTTAATCAAGAAACAAATGAAATATTGTCACAAAGGCTGGTTTTAGGGAGTGTAAATTAACATTCGGCAATTCTTTACACTCAAAAGAAACAATGTCATTTGGCAACGAGTTCGATTTTAAAATATGACCTTCCACACAACCATATCCTCTTGCACACAAAAAAATGCATAACTGTTTTAAAAATAAAAATATAAAAACCTCTTGTCCTTTTTTACTATCAAACCAAAGTCTAGGTGTGAATGTACTTCTGAACTACATTACTGCTGCAATGTCAAACTTTGAATGAGAGGCTGTGGTTCTAAGTTTGGTATCCTGAGGGATCAACAGGGGATTAAAAGAAAAAAAAGGTCCCCACAAGGATTTTCAATAGGGATGTCTCCACAAGGAATTATGTGTACAACGTCTATAAGACAATGCTTCAGCACAGGAACAAGGAAAAGAACATTAAAATGTCTCCACATAGATACAAATTGAAAGATGTGATTGAATTACATGGCTATGGATATAGCTTGAAATTACACACGTCTATGGTAGCCACTTCTCATTGACCTGTGTGTTATTGGTAGCCGTAAGATAATACTCACAAGAGTTTTAATCCCATAATTCAACCAACCTAATAATACCTTCACAATTAATACTAATAAATAGGCTTAGTACATAACAGGGAAATCAATTCAACCAACTAAATTCGATGTCCAAACATGAGTAAGTAGAGAAAATTGCATTCATTTTTTTACATGGATCCGGAAACTCGTCGCTTTCGATGCTAACTTTGGAGCTAGAATCAGAAACGTAGTCGACTCCATCACAAGTCCTTCAGTCCCAATTCAAATCACTAGCTATTCAAACGAGCTTTGTCAAAAGCATTCCTTTGTCATTGTTCAACCAGTTACTTGCAACTGTCTTCATGAAAGGACTTATGACTGGATTTGTGACTGGACTTGCAGGGACTCGACTTCAACTGTGGTTTGTAAGAGCTAGAAGAAAATCTAAAATAGTCTAAAAAGGCAAAATGTAAACTTGTCACCTTCCACTGGAAGAGTTGCACATAAATTACTAATATACACATAGCATTACTACACCAATTATATACCTCAAGAAAAGACAAATATCGTTGGATAATTCAAAAGAGAATAGAACAAGAACAGAATCAAATGAAACTGAGAGGAACTGCCACAAATCAAACATTCGTTTGCCACATTTTGAAATTAGGACCATTCTAAAATGTGACTATCTTAATCATTAACAAATCACAAAAACAATCTACTTTTCAACACAAATTTCACTCTTGTTTTGAGAGATAAAAAGAAGGCAACAGCTTTAAACTCCCATAAAAAAAGGAAATACAAATGTGTATTTCTAAACATCTACTAAGAACTAACTTCTATATCACGAGTTTGTGGAAATCTTCCAGAATCTGCAGAATGTTCTAAATTGCCACAATTTCAAAAATAAGTTTTGTATGTTTGAGCTCCCACCACCAAATGCAGAAGAAAAAAAGGGGAATTAATGGCGAAACTTTGAAGCTCCAAGAATGTTTGTGGAAAGAGGTTTGGAGTTATTGGGATCCTGGTGGGAGGCCTCATACCGGGGCAGGGGCACCTTGTTAAACTACATTCTGAGGTGGTGGTTGTGGTTGTTGGGCTTGTTGGCCTTCTTGTTGGGCACGCTGTTGGGCTTCCATCTGGGCTTGGAGTTGAACTTGTTGGATGCGTTCTCGGGCGTCTTGTTGAGCTTGTTGCTGTTGCTGAAGCTGAGCTTGTTGCTGTTGCTGCTGCTGTTGCTGTTGCTGGACCTGGGCTTCTTGAACTTTGTGTTGGGCGTCTAGCTGAGCTTTCAACTGGCCTGGCTGTTGCTCTTCTTGTTGGGCCTTTATTTGGGCTTGAGCGGCTTGTTGTTGAGCGGCTTGTTGTTGAGCCGCTTGCTGTTGAGCCGCTTGCTGTTGAGCGGCTTGTTGTTCGGCTTGTTGTTGAGCGGCTTGCTGTTGAGCGGCTTGTTGTTGAGCTCTTAGATGAGCGGCTTGCTGTTGAGCGGCTTGTTGTATAGCGGCTTGCTGTTGAGCGGCTTGTTGTTTAGCGGCTTGTTGGGCATCTTGTTGGGATTTTTGGGACTCTTGTGGGGCTCTTCGTTGGGCGTCTAACTGTGCTTCCTGCTAGCCCAAGAGGAACAAAAAACCAGACTAAATTTAGCAAAGAAGTCCAACAAAGAGTTGCATCCAGCTGCTTACCAAAAATCAACACTTTGCTCAGTGAGCTTGGTTGGCCACTTCCTCACTGCTACAAAGTCAGGGTGCCAGACAAAGTTGACATCCATAACCACAACATTTTAAACAGTTCAGTGTAACAATATCTGCTATAAAATACTAACCCCAAATCTGTCGATTTCTGAATATTATGGCAAAAGCAAATGTGTATATTCCCAATAAGCAGCAAAGTGTCACAGGTGAAATATTGTAAATGGTAAAAAACAAATCACAATCGTCTCAAAACATTGCATCAAAGCACATAACACAGTGTCTGAAAACAACAATCTATAAATGTGAAAACTGTATTGTGACTCACAAAACGACTTCATGTTTTAATGATGCAATACTTTGTTTACATATATGTATGTGATTAACAACATATGCTGAGCATGCACACATAAAGAGCAAAATCAACAGAAACAAGAAATTTTGACAACAAAATATACATTGCTACAGTTTGATAAAACTTGGTATCAACATATGGTGACAACTTTAGAAAACACAAAAGTTAAAGAGAGGTCAGCAATTTTATCCAAAATTGGATTGGTAAGTATTCAAGAAAAATGTTTTTGTCCAAGTTTGTGAGGAACAACAAGAAACTATAAACGTAAACAAATTCCTCTCTTAAATATGTTAAAATACCTGATGTACCTGTTTTACTGGTTAACCAGTTCGCGCCGGAGGACATACGTTTTCCTCAGATTCAAAACAGATGACGCATAAACACGCCACGAGCAAGGCCGGAAATGCCTGTCAGCAGCGAGCAAGGCCGAAAATGCGTGGGTGTGCTTCCCGGCACTATCGGCCTGAACCCGCCTCGGATCAAGTTTCGTTAAAAATAATCCCGCGCGTCGGCTCAGTGATGTTAAAATAATCCCGGTGCAAACTGGTTAAGGTTAACAGTGACAATTAAAAACAGACAAAGCTGGACAGTTTACATGCAGACATTTTGTATTGAGAGCACAAGCAGAAAGCTCTCTGAAAACAATGCAATGAAGTGAACACAGACAGAAGCTGGGCCTTAATTGTCTGGCATGAAACAGGTGTAAAAGAAGCGTGCAAACAAAGTAACGCTGATAAATATCAGAAATGAAAATTACCTGAAGGTTGTTTCCAATTACTGACGAGTTTGAATTGAGATAAATGAAAGAAAAGTTAAACTAAGAAAACACCTTTCTTCGACAAATATCTTTTTAGTCTTACAAAAACACAAGTTATAGAGAAACATCACAAAATCTAAATGAACAATCTAACTGACTAACAACATGTGCCAAAATGGATTCAGTTTAGACTCTTAATTTAGTTTCCCATGATGTAAAGGTTTTGGTTGCTCTAATCCCCGCTCACTGAGTTTAAGTGAATGAATGTTTGCAGAATGAGTTAGTGAGGTGGAAATCGTGATGGTTTCAAATCCATAAATACCTGCTGCTTCTGTTGTTGTTGTTGTTGTTGTTGTTGTTGTTGTTGTTGTTGTTGTTTCTGAGCTTCGACCACCTTATTGGCTACTCCTGCCGCCATGTTTTTCATTTGGTCGTTGGCTGCATGGAATTGGTCTGCTTCTTTATCTGCCGCTGCTTGGATTGCATTGTCAACTAATTGTTGGGCATTATGCTGGCCCTGAAACATGGATAGCGAGCAACACAAGAGAGAGTGTTGTTTACTGTGGGTGGCCCCTGATCATGGTTTATTTGGTCTGCTTCTTTATCTGCTGCTGCTTGGATTACATTGTCAACTACTTGTTGGGCATTAGGCTGGCCCTGAAACATGGACAGCAAGCAACACAAGAGGGGGTGTTGTTTACTGTGGGTGGCCCCTGATCATGGTTTATTTTGGTGTGGAGTAAAACAAAAATAGGGGGCCCGGAACATGGACATAATGGGGGAAGATATTGAAGAAATGTTGTTGGTGTCTATATAGTAGGTGGCCCCTGAGCATGGATTGTTTGGAATTGGAATGCTTTCAAACTAAGGATGGTTGAAACAGTAACCGTTTGGTTTTATTAACCTCATTGTCCGAGGTATGCCGCCCCGAGGTATACCTCTCTCCTCTTATTTCAGTGTCTGAGGTTCAAACCCCTACCTGATTCATGTTGACCGGATCTCCTGGCTGTGCCTGCTTGTTCAGCTTGTACTGATCATGTTCCTGCTGCATTCTCATCTTCAAGTCTCTCATCTCCTTTTGTATGTTCTTCTCGTAAGTCTCCAGTTCATCCTCCGTGTAGAATTCCTGATCCTCCAAGTCCTAGCCCACAAAAATAACAAGATAACTAAATGTGCAAAAATGCGACTGATGTATTAACAAGTTGTACAATTGGTGAGAAGAGCTTTCATTTGATGTATGGCACAACTCTGTAGCGTAATGTGTTGGTCTTTTACGTCTGTTTCAAAATGTGCTTTTTCTCAGTTATATTAAAAAGGCTTTGCACCGAAATGGGGATTACAAATTGTAAGGCTAAATCCCACGCTAGGGTTAGAGGTTGACAAAAACTACTTCAGGAATCAAACTAACTTGTTCAATCTATACAAATGCAAACTCTATTAAATTTATCAACAAATTTAAGGAAAACAAAAGGGGTTAGTCTTACATCCCAGCCTTTGTCTTCATCAAAATCTTCAGCATTTGTCGCATCCAAGAACTCCTGCTTGCTCACCATCATGTCTTTATCTGTGTCGATCTGAAAGGAAAAAGAATGTTTCTATGTAACTATATAATGAGAAGCTGTTGCTTAGCAAGTATAACCTCACTTTGGTTAACATATCAATGAGCAAATGGCAAAGAGCTCATTAGAAACAAAATAACATGGGCAGGACTCGAACCTGCAGCGTCTAGCAGTTTGCTTACTTGAACGCTGTGCGCTGCAATATATGATGAACAACACTATAATGTACACAACAAATATAGCAGGAATTATGTACACATTACAGGCAACTTGCCCAAATAGTTGCACAAAGTTTACAAAAACAAGCATGCTGGACAAATCTAGAACAAAACTTGCTCTTAACCAGTTCGCGCCGGATGACGTATATAAACGCAAAAATTTCCCCAAATTCAAAACGGATGACGAATAAATACGCCAAGTTCAAGTTCGGAAATGTATGTCAGCAGCGCGCAAGGCCGGAAGTGCGTGGGTGTGCTACCCAGCACTATCGGCCTGAACACGCTTCGGATCGAGTTTCGTTAAAAATAATCCCGCCCGTCGGCTCGGCGATGTAAAAATAATCCCGGCGCGAACTGGTTAAACAGCAATCAAAAACCAACGAGAAACACCAGCATTGTTGTGTCGAACAAAATTACAAGTAAATTAAGTGAGGGGGGGTGGGTGTTAGGAAATGATGAAGCAATGCCTTTGTTCGTTTAAATAGTTTGTTTTGACTTGTGATGGACTTGTGATGGACTTGTGATGGACTTGTGATGGACTTGTGATGGACTTGTGATGGACTTGTGATGGACTTGTGATGGACTTGTGATGGACTTGTGATGGACTTGTGATGGACTTGTGATGGACTTGTGATGGACTTGTGATGGACTTGTGATGGACTTGTGATGGACTTGTGATGGACTTGTGATGGACTTGTGATGGACTTGTGATGGACTTGTGATGGACTTGTGATGGACTTGTGATGGACTTGTTAAGATGTATAATGAACAATTCAAACTCCAGAGGGTCACGTGTTGAACAGAAACAGCCAATTAACCAGTTCGCATCGGATGACGTGTATACCTGCAAATTGTTCCCGGAATTCAAAACGAATAATTGATAAATACGCAACAAGCGACAAATGAGCGACGCCGGGAATATCTGTCAGCGACTCCCTGCTCGCAGCAAGCTATTAGCTGAAAATATCAGGATGTGCTACCCACAGATGCCTGCCTAAACCCGTCTCAGATCAAGGTTTGTGATAAATAAAACTGTGCCTGGGTCCGGTCGACGTCAAAATAATCCCGGCGCGAATTGGTTAAACAACAAAATGATGGGATCAGGCAGCCAATCACAATGCAGGGTTATCACATGACAGATACCTCATTCATAACATGCTCTCGCATCCGAGAAATCTCTTCCAATTTCTCAATCGGGTCGCCGTTTCCACGACTGGAATACATCTTTTCCACCTACGCACACACAAGACGAAAAAAAAAGAGGTTTGGTTTGAACCCGTCAATCACCACGGAAACAGTTAGTTACCTCGTTCATGACATGCTCTCGCATTCGGGATATTTCCTCGCGGACTTCTACGGGGTCCACGTGCTCATTGTCTGAAGCCTCATAATGCTTGCGTACCTAACAAAACAAACGGGGCAGGAAAAATGCAGTCGTGGTAGAACGTCTACGTTAGTAGTTCTAAGCAGAGTTGGTTAGGGTGAAATGTAGTGCAGGGAAGTTGACATAATAACGATTAGGACACAAAATATGACAAGAACAAAACAAACAACACACAAAGAAGAATGCAGAAGAGTACATATGCTGCGTTCCAATCGCGCCGTGTTTATCGTGTTCGAGAGTTCACGAGTTGAATAATGGCGTTCTAATCGTCTGGTAACTCGTGTTCACCAGTGGTGAACTCGAGGTGGAATTTTTTCTCCATGTTCACGACTACATAAACGAATGAAGTACTCGCGCATGCGTGTTGGTTCACGTACAAGTTCTTGCGCGATAAAGAATGTCCTTACCGCATGACTAACTCGACTGTGCGCGTGCGTCTTGGTGGGTAGCGTTTGGAATGCAACCTACTCGTGAACATGAAAAAATTCACGGTGAATACGACGCGATTGGAACGCAGCTTAAATATCTGGGACAGAGCTTTTAAAGGCAGTATACATCATTTGTTTGAGGTGTATTTTTGCAAAAAAAGATGGATTTGGGGGTCCGTATTTAATAGCAAATATTGTCACACTGATCTGATTTAATTTGTTGAGTTTCTGGATGCTGAAAAAATCAAGACACCAAATGTCGTTCTGGTTCCTTGACCCTATTCAGACGAAACAGAGCAAATATGTAGATGTCAGGGAATTATCAGGTCAGGGGACCAGACTAGCTGAATCATTATTAGATATCATGTTTAATTGCTGATAGCAATGTCGTACCTGTTTGACAAAGAGTGCCTCCAATTCAAACGCATCTAGAGTATTGTCGCCATTGGTATCGTGAAGCTTGAAGAACGTCCTAGGGTTGAAATCTTCCCGATCGAGGTGGTCTGTCTGCTCCCAAACATCCTCCAACTGTTTCTTGCTCCCCTGAAAGTAGAATTTCACAAAATTAGAAACTTTTGATTCTGCTTCAGTTTCTTGCGTCTCTCTTCGTGTTCTCTCTTCCTGCCTTTGCCACCACCTATCACCCCCTACCCTCCCCCCACAACCCTTTCCTCCCCCCATCCTCACCTCTTCCTCCCCATACCCCATTGCGTCATACCTACCGGGTGCTTCATATCATTCT
This sequence comes from Crossaster papposus, assembly GCA_037893245.1. Taxonomy (NCBI): domain Eukaryota; kingdom Metazoa; phylum Echinodermata; class Asteroidea; order Velatida; family Solasteridae; genus Crossaster; species Crossaster papposus. The sequence goes on from JBAIAA010000465.1 coordinate 638,847, forward strand.
GCTTCAGTTTCTTGCGTCTCTCTTCGTGTTCTCTCTTCCTGCCTTTGCCACCACCCCTCACCCCCTACCCTCTCCCCCCAACCCTTTTCTCCCCCCACCCTCACCTCTTCCTCCCCATACCCCATTGCGTCATACCTACCGGGTGCTTCATATCATTCTCCTTCAGTTTCTTGCGTCTTTCTTCGTGTTCTCTCTCAGATTCTTTCCTCTTCTCTTCATCCAGCTGCTTCAGTTTCTGTCGTCTCTCAATCTCCTTCTGCATCTCGTAGCGTTTGAATTCCTCCTTTCGTTCTTTGTCCGCCTTGTCAAGATCCTCGGTAGCCTGGGTAGAAGGTAACATAATGTCTTGGTTTAACCCTAACTCCGTCGGAAAGTTTTCTAGGAGAAAATTTCAGCATTATCAAGAGGAAGTGTAATGTCTGTGACAGAGCTGTTTAACCAGTTCTCGCCGGGATTATTTTCACATCAACGAGCCGAGTGGAGGGATTATTTTTAACGAAACTCGATCCGAGGCGTGTTCAAGCCGATAGTACCGGGAAGCACACCCACGCATTTCCAAGCTTGCTTGCTGGCCTTGCTCGTGGCCTGTTTATGCCAGGGTTGTAGTCGAGTCCCTGCAAGTCCTTTCACAAGTCCTTTCGTGAAGCCAGTCACAAGTCCCTTCATAAAGGCAGTCACAAGTAACTGGATGAACAATGACAAAGAAATGCTTTTGTCGAAGCTGATTTGAAAAGCTTGTGATTTGAATTATAACTGGAGGACTTGTGATGGACTTGCGGGGACTTTCAGGGACTTGCAGGGACTTGTGATGGACTCGACTACATCCCTGGTTTATGCGTCATCCGTTTTGAATCTGGAGAAAACTTTGCGTTTATATCTGTCATCCGGCGCGAACTGGTTAACCATGTTATCTAAGTAATGATTCAGGGAAATTATCCAAAACTCTTTGAGGCCTGTGTCAAGATCGTGTAATCCAGGGCTGTGCAAAAACAAACAAAACCACTCCCGCGCGTTGAATCTGAACACGAGACAAATGTCGTCTGCTTTGAATTTTGTAGGCAGACGGATATTTGTGAAATAAGCTATCTGAAAGTTCTATGAAAATTAAATCAATCAAAGTGGTATTAGGAATTATATAACTTTACCTTTTTTAGTATTTTAGCGAGATCTTGACCGCTGAAGGCTCGGTAATGGATGTCTACGTGGGCATGCAGGTCCTTGATGGCATCAAGAGTTGCCCTTTGGATGTCTACAAATAACACAGCCAGTTTGTTTTCTTTCTTTTACCGTTAACCCTAACCCTGCCAGACACAGCACAGTGCATCAGGTGAAAAACAGTCTCCTACACTTTGATGCATTCAGTAGTCAACACCAGCACATAAAAAGTCCAAGTCTATTAAGAAGTACACGTAGTTCCTATTGAACAATACCAGAGATGAATCCTGCTGCATTGGGTGACCACAGACTCTGAGGCAGTTTGGCCTGATGGATCTTGCTGCACTGGGCAGGCTAGTGATTTTGACAAATTGCGCAAAATACCCCGGAGGGTCAAGCTAGTGCCGAAGATCATACAAGGCGTCTCAGTCACACGTTGAACCTCACCCAACAACCACCATCGTTCTCATGTCTCGATGAAGAATACATTCATTCTTTCGGTTAGCTTGTTGAAGCCAGCGCACGGAAGCATTAAATGCAGTTTGGATGGAGTTATATGAATTACAAGCTGAAAGGACATGACACAGGAACTCTTTGCGCTTGTGAAAAGGCAACGTCGTTTTTGTTGGCAGATATTAATATTATGTTGCAACTTACGGTAGTTCTGGAGTCCTCAATAGGCCATCAGTCAAGTCATTGGAAAGAGACAAATTAAGTACAACTTACCTCGTGAGTCAATCTGTTTTTGCATCATCCAAGTTCATTCCACCTGTTTTATTTCTTTCAATTTTTAATTGTCAATTAACTCCCGATAGTTATATTTGATACACTATAGGTGTGCACTTACAGGTTGTACAGGAACCGGGGTAACGGATTAAAGTAAAACACAGGTAATAATAATAATAATAATGTGCGGTGCTTATATAGCGCTATATAACCAAAGTCTCAAAGTGCTTCACATTATTACCCCGGTCATTGGGCCCATGAAACATTCCAAATACCATCTCAGCTCCCTGGGGAGTATACAGCTTGATGCTGCCATTTCGGCGCAAAGCAGCTAAATCAACCACAATAACCATCTCTGCCCTCACAGGTACCCATTTACTCCTGGGTGGAAAGAAGCAATGAGTGACAAAGTGCCTTGCCCAAGGGCACACGCACCATAGTCCCAGGCCGGACTTGAATCCACAACCTGTAGCTTTACCTACAGATTACACATTCAATGCTCCAGACCACGAGACTCCAGTGAAAACAAAACCCAACTTTAAAATTCGGTTTCCAATTCACACTCGACACCAAACTGCACATTTTGTCTGAAATCTACCTTTTTGATGAGTTTTTCAAAGTCTTTTCCCACGAACTGATCGACATTGTTGATGTCCAGATGACCTGTCATGTCTTCGATCTGTCTCTGATCCATGGGGCGATGATCTATTCAAAATGGGTGACGTGAATATTTACGAGGGATCGATTTGTGTTCAAGCACAGCTTTTACTGAATCATTGCGTACATGTAATGACAATCATAAATATTCATGAGGGATGGTTTTAATGAAAGCTTATTAGAAAGTAGGAGAAAATGCACATTAGATGAAGGTTGATGCATATTTAATGAGATACGTATATTTCATTATTTCCTATATTCATGTGGGGTTATATATGTAGATAACGTTACTTTCAGGTTTTGTTTAATCCCTAAAGTTGATATTAGGCCCCTGACTTAAGTTGCATGCTGGTGCCGTTATGCTTCAGAAACATTTAATCGATTGATATCAAGCCAAAAGTTAAACAATTCCTATTAGGTTTGCTTCTTAGCATGTTCTCAGTGATTCAGAATCGAAGTCGGAGGTGGAGGCAAAGCTGAAGACGAAGCAAAGGTTTAGAAAAAGCCCTAAGAAATTATAAATGTAGCAAAACAAGTCCTACAAATTGCTAAGCAACTACAATTTAATCATCGAGCATTTGTCACTTTTTGTCATTCCGGCTTTTAGTAACAAAAATGTCTCAATCACCTTGCCATGCGACTACTATAATTAAAGTACATGTATTATCTACACAGTCCACCAACTACAGTAATTAAACCTGATTACCCTAAGTCCATCCAACTCCAACTGTGGGTTTTATTATACTTTGGCAGGTTTAGTACCCAACATTATGAACATGATGTCGTTGGACTTTGTTGGCCTCGCTACCAAAGGCCAAGGAGAACCTGTTGAATTATGTGAGGTTCAGAGATGATAAGCAAGAGATTTGTGAGAGAAATTATCTTTACTGGTTGAAATCATGCAACGAGGCTAACCTGTCTTATCGGCACTGTTAGCATCAAAACCTTTAGTGAGGGGGTTAGATAAAAAAAAGACAACAAGATAATAGTGGCGTGCAATGATGACAAGAAGAAAACAATAACGATGAACAGGTGAACCAATTATTAAGGGATATATCGTTATCTTATTATAATAATTAATAAAATTATATTAAAATAATTTGCCCTTTATAACAAAAAATACCTATATTTTCTTTTGATAAAAAAATATATAATAATTCCGCAATAAAACTTGGATACCAATGAAAGCAAAAACATTCAAACAACATTCCTGCAATTTTTTTAAAGAGTTTGTTTTCCTATCATATCATCATCACTCTGTTAATTTCAAAATTTAACATAAACAAGAACAAAACTGCCTTAATACTGGATTGACCAGAAATTAAGAACACAAATCAAGAAAATTAGGCAGCCTATCGTTTAATCCAAGATTACGCTGGGACCAAAATGTTGGGTTATTTTTGTTTATTCAAAGTTAACATTTTAGACAACTGTAATCATAAAACCATTTTTATGCTCATCTTACTTGAAGGAATTTGTGGAACTCTGGATTAGAATATTCAAGCATGTGCAAACGGGTGACATTTTGAAGCAAAGGTGGTTGTCAGCATGCATGGAAAGCGATTAAGATAAAATGATCACATGACAAGTAAATGTTTGTATGGCACACTTAGAATTACCACACAAAACACTCATCACACATAACATTAGAGCAATAAACTAAAACAAAATTCACCAAAAACACGCAATCAAATAAAGTACACAAAAATTAGGAATTTCATGCCAAATATTTACAACGGTATCTTCGTTCGCACCCAAGTAACCTCAATCCTGCAAAATCATCCAGCATTAGTTTAGGCCTTATGATCTGGGGCCAATTTCATAGAGCTGCTAAGCACAAAAATTTGCTTAGCATGAAAATTTGTCCTTGGCAAAAACAAGGTTACGGACCAAAATTTCATGTGATCTTTATTGTTTTCGATTGATAATCAGCTGGATTTTGGCTTAGCATTAAAAACCTGTAGAATTTTGGCTGGTAACCTGTTTTTAATGAGCAAGACTTTTGGTGCTAAGCACATTTTTGTGCTTAGCAGCTCTATGAAATTGGCCCCTGGATCTTGTATTGTCCTGCATTGGCAAAAACCCAAACGCCCTCAATCCTGCAAATTCCTCTCTGAAGCATCAACTTCTAAGTGACCTCAATCGTGCAAAATCCTGCATTTTGCAAAGAAGGTTTTGGAGGATTTGGGATGATTTGGGATGGTTAGTGTTAAGTGCTTACTAGCTTGCTGGAAGCGTTGTCTGGCAACCTGCCTTAGTCTTTGTACTTCAGTGCGTTTTAGATCATCTAGTCTGGCCCTCATCTTGTCCGAAATGCCGTCCATAAACTCCATTATCTTACCCGTCTAAAAAAAGACAAAGTTTTACTTTGTTTATTTATGGGTGACAAAATTAAGGTTTCATCACCTTTTATTGGTTAAGATCTGAATGAAAACGGACACTTCCCAGGTGTTATCGTAACATTAGGCGTGATTCCTGGGTATACGGCATTCTGGTGTTTATGACTTCTGACTAGCGCCCTCGAACAAAGACACTGACAATTTGAGAGACTACCAACATACGACGAGATAGCTCAGTAGAGGGCCGGTACGGTACTCCAGAGGTCGCAGGTTCAAATCCCGCTCCTGCCAGTTTTCTCTGTTCACTTTGAAGGTTTATTTAGTCAGTTTCCCTTGCGGACTGTCTGAGGAATATTTTAACTACGGAGAGAAAATTAATAAAGATTTCAGGCTGTCAAGCAGACCAAGGTAAAAAAGTAGAATTAGCAAATTTAGACTCATTTGGTAAGGATGAATCACGTGACATTTGGTAAGGATGAATCACGTGACATTTGGTAAGGATGAATCATCGTTTCAAGGTCATGACCTATGACCTACCTCGAGGTCATCCAGACTTAAGTCATCAAGTTTCTGCTTCATCACTGGGTCATTCTCTAGCGTCTTCACCACCTTCCTTAAGTATTTATCGTATTCTAAGCCAGTGTGCTGAAGAAAATGTAAAGGAAAAAAGGGAAAAACATTAAGGTATTCATTGCAAAAATGGTGAAGACATGAAACATTTCCAATTTTGTACTTTAATTGTATTTGTAGACAAACAAGGAAGTTACGACAGGATACTACATTCCCCCCCCCCCCCCCCCTAAAAAAGTGCCTGCCTCCTTAATGTTTCCTTTTACTAGGCCTCGTCTATGACTCATCATACCCTTTTGGGGAGGGGCAGGGTAAGCTGGGGGGGGGGGGGGGGAATGGGGGAATTACCTCTGAATCTTCAACCTCTCCTTCATCTTCTGTATCTGCAGCGTCTGGTAAGACGGGAGCTGCTTGACACACGCCTAGTAGCGTCAACAGAAGCACCACGATCATCCATCTAGCCATCACAACTCGCTAAGCTGGTAATGCCAAGGGCAAGGCAAAGGAGTTTGGAAAATATTAATAATCAAACAATTTGAGACTCTCAATACTGTATATGTGTCCTAAACTTAACCCTAACCCTCCAGGGTATTTTGGCTGGAAACCCTGCCAGACGCAACAGATTGCATACTTTGTCACATTGACTTGTGTGCAGAGTGCAGCAAGGTCAAGCAGTCACCACAGATGCACTGTGCTGGATTTGGCAGGGTTAGGGTATTAACCAGTTCGCGCCGGGATTATTTTAACATCGCCGAGCCAAGGGGCGGGATTATTTTTAACGAAACTCGATCCGAAGCGTGTTCAGGCCGATAGTGCCGGGAAGCACACCCACGCATTTCCGGCCTTGCTCGCTGCTGACATACATTTCCGAACTTGAACTTGGCATGTTTATGCGTCATCCGTTTTGAATTTGGGGAAATATTTGCGTTTATATACGTCATCCGGCGCGAACTGGTTAAAAACACAAGAAAATAGACTGCCACATAAAAAACCAGTCCAACACACCTTTAGTTTAGTGCCGAGTCAGTCAACCGTGTCAATAGAACCATGTGTACGTGGTACCAGTAACGGACCATTGAAGAGATCAGTCGGTCAAACAGATGGACATGCACAAGTCTAGTCTTGAGACTTCAATTTCAAACTTGACTGGTGAAATACGGAGGACCTTGTTTTGCCTCTCGACCAAATAGAACTGATCCTGGTAAATATTATTATTTACTACCCTGTTTATTTTTATATTAATATTTTGCAAAATTAATATCAATACTAATTACTAATTTTATAATACCTAAAAATAAATTATAAAAGCCTAGTTCTTTATTTATTTGTATTTCTAAAGACAAAGTATAACAAAATGAAATTTATTTACAAATTATATTCATTATTCATTAATTTTATAATAGTTATATGCATTTATTTATGTGAATCGATGATCACCTAATCTTTGAAAGATATTGCAGAACAAAACCGTTTCCCTTTCAAGTTTCAACTCAATTCAAGGTACTTTCACTGGTCCCCATTTCAACATGCTGCTTGCTCGATCCATGGAGGTCCTACCGTACCTCCATGCTCGATCATTCATTGTTGTTCGTCGGACTGCCGTTACTAGCGCCGGATGTGAGTTAGGATAAAACAGGGGCATACTTACCAGTGGAAAAAATATGCTTCAAAAATGGTAAAAACAACTTCTAAGTTTCAGTGTCAATCCTGAAACTCGTTAAGCTAGTTGTACAAGATGTGAATTTTGGTGGTATTTCAGAACATATTGCGTTGTTGGCTAAGGCGACGTGTCACACACCCGATTCACGCACAGATAAATACGCTTGGTGTCCATTTCCATCCATAAGAAGAAAACACAAAGATAATTGGGTACCAGTCTGTTTCTGGGAAGCAGCGTTGATAAATACCGCCCTCTTGTGACCTCTCAGCTGTCTCCCGACGACGTGCAAAGTTTACTGTCCGAAACGTTGAGTTCTCTCCGGTTCTTTAGAAACCACACAACTCACAAAAGAGATTTACCACATGGTTCTACCGCAAACTACTTATTTTCACCACGCAAACCTCTAAATCTCATCTGATCTCCCGGGCTGATTGTCTTGTGGTAAAATGGCTAAATTGAAGAACATCATGATGATATTGGGTTTTTATAAAAATGTACGAGGCGTATTTAATATAATTTTATAAATAAAACAAATTTAATTGTATAATAATGTGCGCCCCGTATATCAACTCGCATACGTAGTGATGAAACTATTAATGAATACCCAATCATCCCAATGAATAGCCCACAGCCCGGGCTGGATTCGAACCGTACCCACAACATGCAGAACCTGAATTCGAAACTTCAGACACTGACTGACAATAGAGAAATATTTAATTTGTATATTTCTTTTGGGGACCTTTGACCCCGGCCCCCCTGAACTCATCCCCGGCCCCCACATCTACCACCACAAACAATGGACGTCTTTAATTTGTTTGGGCGAACCTTATACTAATTGATAATTAGGCTAGGCTGGCCAAGCATGACATGACGATGATTCACCCACTCCGCCCGTCCGTACGTCGCCATATAGTGGGCGGTGCCCCGTCACGAGAAATACACGCAAACAACATGAGATAGGAATCAAACTTCACCACATTGTGTTATCTCAACGGTAAAATCGGCGGGTGCCCTTACTTTTATTGCTCTTCAAGCGCAACCAAGACTCCTTACAACACAAAGAGATTTTGTTAATCAATTAATATGCACCAGTCTAATCTTCATCAATAATATAAAAAAAGTAAGTAGGGCCTACGCGTTATCTTTTTATCGGTCAATATTTTACCGATAATGTTGAAGATCGATGTGGATCGTGCAAAATTTTGGCATCGATTGTTATTGTGATGTGTTGTGCATGACTTGATTTCCCTGTTATTGTCGTTGAGAATGTTTTAGAGACGTGCAGGTTATTGTTGGAGTTTGCCTAGTTTCCGGACAACAGTCTGCAGCCGGCAGTGCCGTCAAAAGTAAAAACCCATACAATATCACGTAGTCTGTACACAGACGGAGACGATATGATTATGAATATTATTACAAGTCTTTTTACAATTTTACAATTTGACTGAAGAATAGTTGGCCTTGCTTGACCAAACTTCAATCAATGTGGTGCTGATGACTTTGTTCTGGATTAATTTGTTTACATTTTGCAGATTGTTGCATTGCCATTGTCCATTGCAAATTTGATGAAAATAATGAAGTAAAATTAATGTTGTATTTAGAGTAGATCATCAATCATCATGTCTCGTACTTCTCAATCAGCGGGTCGGAATAATGACGTTGAGAGAAACCGCACTCCGCATGAAATGCTTGACAAACAATACGAGAATGACCTGGAGAAAGCTATCGCTTTGAGTTTAGAGACTCAACAACTTGAGGATTTGAATCGGGGGAAGAGGTTGGGGCGGTCGACCAAAAGAAATGGGACAGTTGAGCTGGATAGTGGGTCAAGCGAGTGGCGACGTCATAGTGCCGAAATCCCGTCAACGTTTAACATCCCTGCCCCAAGTCGGCAGAAAGCTTACAAGGATGACAGCGCTAAGGCAAACGAACCCGACTTGATGCTGTTTAACTTCACGCATGTCATGAAGAATTACGACAAGAAGAAAGATGCAGAGAATGCACCGCCCGTTCCCCCGAGAGGTTTTTCTCAGCCGGCTGGTGCCCTTCGAGGATCGCTGTCGACGGCAGGTCACTTGCGATCGTCTGTAGCCCAACGACCGAGCAGTTATCAGTTTCTGTCGACGCCGCAAGCCAGCTTGGCTAGGCCCACTTTCTCTCGCCAGTCTTCATTTCCCCAAAATACTAGCAAGCCGTTACAAGCAGCACAGCCTAGTTCATCGTCAAAGATGGAAAGTTCCAAATGGGTGGATCCATTGTTGACCCAAACATTATCTGGATCTGGTTCGGCAAAAACGAAGCCCTCCCCTCCAAGTTCAGGTTTAGAAATGCCCCAACGTGCCCCTTCACTACAAATGGGCACAACTTCTGCCCAATTTGACTCCATGTTGCAAAGACGGAGTACGGCCAACTCACAACAGTGGCAGACTAAAATGCCCACAGGTTACCACGACGACACGTTAATTGGATCCAGTGCTTATCGCGGCCATCATTCAGTGACAAGTGACAGGCTTACTACTTCCATCAAAAGAAATCACACATCGTTAGACAATCCTTTTGTCAACTTGGCAAGCTTTCCGGGAAATACTCGCACCTCCTTGTCCACAAGTCCCACAACCCCAAAAGGCTTCCTAAGCACTAGCTTCTCCGGTTTAAAGGTCTCCGAGAACTACTCCATGCGGCGTATCAACAGCAATCCTAACTTACTGACAGGGATTGCGCCTTTAACGTCAGCACTGTCGACATCTGGAAAATCACAGGCTGCTCCACAACTTTCAAAACAAGGAACGGAATCGGGACGTGTCTTGTTGAGCACATCTCCCACCGATACTGCAGGTGTAAAGACACAACAACAAACACTCAGCACTTCAACTACAAGTGAGGCGTCCAGCCTCCTAGATGAAATCTGGAAGAAGAAATTTCCCCCTAATTCTTCCGCTGGGAAGACAGACCCCATCGATCTCATGGCTTTCAGTCCGCCAGGAAAGAAACAAGTCTCGATTCCTGACACCGAGGTCTTTGATTTCAGGGAGTTCGATCCGCTCCGACCACCTCCTGCCGAGATTATCTCTGAAGAAAAAGCAGAACCTGTGGCTGTTGATGATGCAGTTTTGCATGATTCCAAGGAGAATATTACGAAAGACGGGGAAAGGCCAAAATCCACAGAGCCCACTACTTCTCAAGGTAAAGTCGAAAATAAGTTTTTGAATTTTTGTTGCATGCGCTGCTGTCTTCACTGGCACTCTGTACAATGAGCTTTAAACTAATACCCTAACTCCCTCACGGCTTTTACTAGAAAGTATCCTGAATCCGCCACAGTCTTCCAATTTTGGTTTGCAAAAACTGCTGGTGTCCTGAGTCCATCAGACTCCACCAGTATGCATTCTGGAGATATCCTGAGTGCATCATAATCCACCAGCAAAGGTTTGATGGACTGTGACGGATTCAGGATACCAAGGTGGCATACAAAAAATTGCAGCGTGTTTCTCCATAAAGTCCATCACAGTCCATCACCTAAATTTCTATATCTTGAATCCATCAAACTCCTGCAGTAACGCTAGGCTTAAAATCCTCAATCCATCACACTCCTCCAGTTGTTTAATATGGAGGTATCCTGAATCCGCCCAAATCCTCCAAAACAGGAAATGGATTTTGATGGACTCAGGGTGGTTAGGGTTTATAATTGTCTGAAGATTGAACTTTCTCCTGCTTGAGCTTTTCACAAAGTTAATTGCAAAAATGTAAAATTATTTGATATCATTTTCTGCTTTAGTTATGATGTTAAAACTGTCTAAATCTAAGCAGCATTTTGCAAACAAATTAATTTCTGCTTACATTGTAATTGTTGATTGTATAACTCACCAAAATTGGACTCTTTGCTTAAAATTTGAAGAAACAATACACATTTTGACACACAAATGCTTTCTTTGAGCCCAGTTCATATTTTCTATTGTGTGTTTTCCCTCGTTTTCCCTGTGAATCAGTAGTTTGTCTACTTAGTTGTGCTTTGTGATATTTGCAGTAGATAGTCAGTCTGGGGGCGTAGGGGCACAAGCCACGCCCCCTTCCCGTCCTAAGATGCCACCAAGACGTACCCATTCCGACCAAGGTAGTCTCACAAATGTTGCAAACACGCACGTCCTGATTTTGTTTCCCATATCATATTATCAATATATCATTTCAACAGTTTTTTCGTTTAATTTATCTATCATAACCCTCGTATATCATTTCGTGTTGAGATTTGGTCACCAATGTCAAGACGCCGGTGAACTGTGAAGTTAACAAAGAATTCCATAATGTACTTGTATCTCAATGTACATGTTTGGTTGGTTTGAGTGATAAGGTGCCTGTACTGTACTAGCAAAAGATCAAAAAGAAAATCGTCCACTAAAAATGAATTAGGTAATTAATGACCTAAAGCATTTGAGGAACATGACCATAAATTTACAAAAAGTAAATGGCCTTAACCAGTTTGCGCCGGGATTATTTTAACATCGCCGAGCCCACGGGCGGGATTATTTTTAACGAAACTCAATCCGAAGCGTGTTCAGGCTGATAGTGACGGGAAGCACACCCACGCATTTTCGGCCTTGCCCGCTGCTGACATACATTTCCAAACTTGAACTTGGCGTGTTTATGCGTCATCCGTTTTAAATCTGGGGAAATGTTTGCGTTTATATACGTCATCCGGTGCGAACTGGTTAAAAATAAACAAAGTAAATTTAGTTAATACGGACATAGATCCCCCCATGTATTTATATGATTGCGTTTGATTGGTGGTTATTCTGTTAAATTTAGCCTGTTTATTGTGAAAGTATAAAATCATAACAAAGGCATGGCCTTGACACAGCTGCTGTTTATTCCAAATAATTCAATTCATTCCATCAATATGAGTCATACAATGTACAGGCATGGTAAGACTGAGGGGAAATAACAATTGTTTTGTTAATTACGTCCACTAATACTACAAAATACTACTTGAGTAAACTGTAGTAACTGTAGTATGCAGTACTTTTACTACACTGGCCTATGAGAATTGTGTAGTACAGTGTACTGTATTCCATTTGAATGCATTTAGGTTAAGCCTGGCACATACATTTTGTACGCAAATGTTCATAATTTCATTGACACATTTTGTAAAAAAAAAATATTCAACCTGTTACTAAATGTATGTACAGCATCATGATGATTTGAAACATTTGTTCATCATCTGTGTACATCGTGGTCTTGCTTCATTCACTCTCTACAAAATTAAATAAAAAAATTGGGGGGAAAAGTTTGTAAATAAATAATGTATTTCTTTACAGTACATGTACATATACATCCATATGTACACGTACAATATGAAAAGGCAAAGAATGGCAAAACAATGTTTACCTAAAAAAACAAAGTTGGTTTGAATTTATGTTTGAACGCCAGCAGACAATTCTGGCAATAATGAAATCCAGACATACATGTACAGTACATAAAGTCATTGCTGCCTAATAATCTGGTTTCAAAGGGAAGTTAATAAACTTGCAGGAAATCGCCTAATCCGTGTAAAACGTTCAAAACATGTGGAGGCCTAAACTTAAAGTGAACTCTGTATGGACACGTGTGTGTGTGTATAACATGGGTGCGGTAGTACTGTAGACTGGGGGCAAATTTCATAGAGCTGCTAAGCACAACAATTTGCTTAGCACAACAAGTCTTGCTCATCTTTATGGGAGAAAAATAACTACTATTTGAATTTTGTAATAGAAAAGGGAAGTTTAAAACAATTTTTGTTTGTTTAGGTCAAGTAGCTGACAGTAATAAGCCAGAATTGATACGAAGACCTAAGAGCGTTGTTGCACCTCGTCCCCTGTCTGGGGTTGATATAGCCAAGCCAGAACCATGGATGCCTGGGTCGACGTATACGCTGTCGACTGGGAAGAAAACAGAGGTAAAGACAAGATTAGAGCTGAGCTGTCACCCTAAACCATTCACCAGAATCTTAGAAAGCATCATCGCAGACTATTTTGACATTTTGTTGCCGCAATATGTTGGGACAATCCCCATTCAATCAAACTTCAACACTAGATTTTGTTGGAGTCTGTTAGGATTGGTCTTGACAAATGTCTTTGAAGTTTCCTACAAGAGTTGTACTATTTTTCTCCCCAGGCTTCGAGAGTGTTCTTCGGTGACGGACTTTTTGATCTCGCAACCGAAAAAGATGAAGAAGCGTCTTCCTTTTCTGCAACAGTTGGCAGGTCAGTGGGTGTGGTTAATACATCTCATGCATATTCATAGGTCAAATATCAAATTTGAGTGGTTGCATGTATACCATGCATATTCATTGTTATTTGCACAATCTGAAAAGCTTTAGCATATACTTTGAATATCCAATCTGAGTGGTTTAAATCTATAATGTGTGTGTAGTTGTTACACCTCATGCATATATTCGTAGCCAAATAAACATCTATCCACTGAATAGTGGAAACATTATTTTGCTCTCTGTCTAAAGCCGCGTTCGCATTGGACTTAAAATTGTCAAATGTTACGGTACGTGATTGTCAAAGTTCACGGTGTTAAGTCCTCCGCTAGAAGCTTGGGCCTGTAGATCTTACTGTTGCGGAGGGTAAAATGGACAATTTGACAATGTTACCGCCTGTCCGCATTGGATTTAATTTGGTTAAGTTCTCTGTAGGTTTTACCAAAAAAAGTCCAATGCGAACCCGGCTTTATAAATAGTAATTGAATTGTGTTCAGTCCTAATTCCTTCTTCATGTGTTTTTCTACAAACTGTTTGCCACCAAGCACTGTTTGAATCAGAATTTTACTGACTTGCCTTGAAGGGATTTCCCCAAAATATAATTAATTCACTTCATAAACTTCCTTCCCTGTCTTATTTCAATCTAACATTTCCTTCCTCGATTTGTTGCTTTTAATTCTGGTTTATAAACTGTTGTGATAATGTTACTGTGTGAGTAATTGTGCATTGTTGGCAACATTTCAGGTTGGCATTAAAGACTGCTTGTACTCTTGTTTACACTCCAATGCACTTCAAAAGTCGCCTTAATTATTTGTATCAAAGATTAAGAAGTTTAATTATGCCGTAAATTATGTAAGCTGCTGTGTGTGGTACAGCAGGATTCCGTCGTGCGATTATTCACATTTCTAAGCTTATTTTGTCATGATTGTGTTATTATTATTCAGAATCCGACAGTGTTACAATTATGATGATCCGGTTACCAATCCAGGGGTCATCCATAGCCCCGTATTCGTTAATCATTGCCACTCGGATATGGAAACTAGTGTCAAAGTGGTACTCCTGCAGTCGGGAACCAACAAAGCTATTGTCTTCACATGTGACGGTGAGTAATAAACGGAATAAAACGCAACCAAATGGTCGAGAATTTATTTAAATAACACGAACACGAAAGAATATTCACACATGGAAGGTTCTAGCATACACCTAGTTGTGGGGACAGGTTCTTTTGTTTGGAAAAAGCTGACTGCGTTGTGGGGACATTTTCCTGTCCCCATAGCGCGTTGGGTCTCCAGTAAAGGGGTCTAGAGTAAAGTCTGAAGTTTACCGCGATGCGGATTTTCCGCGAAAATCGCGGAATCGGCAAAATCGGCCCAAGAAAGCGGAAAACGCGGTTTTGAAGAAAGTTTGAAAAATGAACCAGGAAAAACTATCAAAATGACCGGATAATGAGCAATCCGAGTGATTTTGATAAATAAGAAGAATGAAATCCTTCAAAATACATCGTAATAAATCATATTTACCCTCTACAATATCATCCAATATGTGAAAATTATCGCGTAAAAGCCATGTCGAAAGTTGAAACAGTGACAACTGATTGTTGTTTATACGTTCACGATCGATCGAGCAAGGCTTGTTGTTGTACTAACTACCACTAGCACTGCATGTAGTGTAGTAACTAGCATTGCACAACACATCGTAGTCAGTGTTTGTCACGTGCAGCCCATTCGCGGTATTATTCCACTGCTGTGTGGAGTATGTGCATTCATTCACCGTTACAATGTCGACCGCTTGTAGCTGTGTAGCAGTAGTGTGCGGTCACTGGCTACATATATCACGGCTGTACAATGGGGGAAATCTAATTTAGCGCCCTCTTGTGGTTACTAATTGCCAGTCAAACGAAAGCGCATCACAGCGCATGCGCGGTAGACAAAAACACTGTCATAAACATGGCCGCTCGTTCGTGCTTCGGTTTGTACGACGAAAAAAAGTTCAAGATTTTACAAAATTGCAACGTATTTAGACGATATTTTACCTTGTTTTTTATGAATTATGAAATCTGGAGGAAGCCTAATTCAAGAAAGCAGAAGAAAACGGATTTTGTGAATTATAAAGCAGAAGAAAGCAGAATTTAGCATTTATAAAGCAGAAAACTTCAGACTTTAGTCTAGAGGTAGAATTGGGTTAGGGTGTAATGAAAGAAAATTGAGAAGACAAATTAGGGTGATGTTGAACATTTTACGTCCACATATTTTATTTTATTTTTGAGTTTGAGTTTAGAGAGATGACAAACGCAACCCTACCCCCCTAGAGTGTGGGAACAAATCGTACATTTTAATGATTTCAGACTTTTTGCATTTGAGTATTTCCTACTTGTTTTTGATAGTGAACATCTATGTACAACATGTGATCAGTCAGGCCTTGTGCCATGAGGAAGTCTCTGATATCTCCAGCGATGTTTTTGTCTTAAAAGTGCCGGGTCTCGCAGAATATCTCCACAAGTAAGTAGGAATTATCTGACAAGGTGGTGTTGACCAAAAGTAAAACGCTCATACCGTATGAGATCAACTTGCGATTGACTTGCGATTGACTTGCGATTGACTTGCGATTGACTTGCGATTGACTTGCGATTGACTTGCGATTGACTTGCGATTGACTTGCGATTGACTTGCGATTGACTTGCGATTGACTTGCGATTGACTTGCGATTGTCTTGCGATTGACTTGCCATTGACTTGCGATTGACTTGCGATTGACTTGCGATTGACTTGCGATTGACTTGCGATTGACTTGCGATTG
This sequence comes from Crossaster papposus, assembly GCA_037893245.1. Taxonomy (NCBI): domain Eukaryota; kingdom Metazoa; phylum Echinodermata; class Asteroidea; order Velatida; family Solasteridae; genus Crossaster; species Crossaster papposus. The sequence goes on from JBAIAA010000465.1 coordinate 654,978, forward strand.
ACCTGCGATTGACTTGCGATTGACTTGCGATTGACTTGCGATTGACTTGCGATTGACCTGCGATTGACCTGCGATTGAACTTCGATTGTCTTGCGATTGTCTTGCGATTGTCTTGCGATTGACCTGGGATTGACCTGGGATTGACCTGGGATTGACCTGGGATTGACCTGCGATTGACCTGCGATTGAACTTCGATTGTCTTGCGATTGTCTTGCGATTGTCTTGCGATTGACCTGGGATTGACCTGGGATTGACCTGGGATTGACCTGGGATTGACCTGGGATTGACCTGGGATTGACCTGGGATTGACCTGGGATTGACCTGGGATTGACCTGGGATTGACCTGGGATTGACCTGGGATTGACCTGGGATTGACCTGGGATTGACCTGGGATTGACCTGGGATTGACCTGGGATTGACTTGCGATTGTCTTGCGATTGTCTTGCGATTAGAGAGATGGACTAATTAAGATTATGTTGTCTTGTTCTTCAGCGATGTTAAACTGAGCAGCTATGAGTATGTCCAAGAATGTCTCAAGTTGGACCGCGATGTGAAACTGATCTTGTTGCATCGGGCTGAAATGTGGAACAACCTCAGCAGAACGGTAAGTTGAAAGACATGAGCATCTTAGAAGTCTGCTGAAACAGAATCAGTTGGTAGTCACTGGCGCGGTATTCCGGCGGTTGCAGGTTAGAATCCCAGTTACGTTTCTTTTTGTTCACCTCATATTGAACTCTGTTTGTTTGACAGCTTGAAGATGATGAGAGTGATATTTCTAAGATCAATTTCCTGTCCCTATTTGAGCGACCTGTTACAACTGCTGTATCTAAGTAAGTTGAAAAAGGATTTCTTGGTTTTTTTAATTTATTTGTTTATATTAAAGTTGTCTTGGCGTTGATACAAAAAGTGTAACATCATTTACAGTTTTAACTATTGTTAACCAGTTCGCGCAAACTTTCCCCAAATTCAAAACGGATGACGCATAAACACGCCAAGTTCAAGTTCGGAAATGTCTGTCGGCAGCAAGCAAGGCCGGAAATGCGTGAGTGTGCTTTCCGGCACTAATGGCCTGAACCCGCTTTCGGATCGAGTTTCGTTAAAAATAATCCCGCCCCTCGGCTCGGTGATGTTAAAATAATCCCGGCGCGAACTGGTTAACAATATTTACCATTGATTTATTATTTTTTTGACTTAAAAATATTCAGTATTTAGAGATTTTATAATTTCTTGGGAAACAGCAACTATTATTACATTTGTTTTGCTACATGGCAATAAGAAAAATGTAGAATTGTTTTAGAGAAAATGCTGCATGAAGGACCAAATTAAAACATTTGAATGATTTTTTTCTCACTGATGTAGAACATTCTGCAATTACATAAAAATGCCAAAAACTCAAGACTATACATTGTCAATTTAACTCAAATCATATTTATTTAGTTGTTTTTTTTCCTATTATTTTACTGTATATTTTGCAGTACCCTACATATATAGCAGATTGTGTACGTGCCAATATTGCTATTAACGATTTATTCTTGATTATTTTAAGCGCTGGTTATTTGATTTTCGAATTTATTTTTTTAAATTTGCTGAATTCTAAACCAAAAACATCCGCCCCTTGAAATCACTCCTGTGGTCATTCCACTGGTGAAAACTGTCTTGAGATAATGCTTTCTTTCCTGACTGAAACTTCAAATTATCGCAGGTGGAATTTTCAAATAGTTGATCAATGCGAACAGTAAGTTTTGCCCTTCTTCACTAATCGGTCTTGGCAGCATCATGGAACTATTGTTTATTACAGACTCGTGCACGACAAGCATCTTCTTAACCAGTTCGCGCCGGGATTATTTTAACATCACTGAGCCGAGGGGCGGGATTATTTTTAACAAAACTCGATCCAAAGCGGGTTCAGGCCGATAGTGCCGGGAAGCACACCCACGCATTTTCGGCCTTGCTTGCTGCTGACATACATTTCCGAACTTGAACTTGGCGTTTTTATGCGTCATCCGTTTTGAATTTGGGGAAAACTTTGCGTTTTTATATGTCATCTGGCGCGAACTGTTTAATCAAGAAATTTGTAACAAAATTCAGTGATGATTTATCGTAACTAATAAGTGCTTCAATTTTTTTGATTTTTTTTACGTTTTGCCTTGTTTTGTTTATTTTGATTGCAGGGATGCTTTATACTTTAGATTTTTTCACAGATAGCAATATTGAGTCATGTCGCATGCTTCAGATCTCAAGTTCAGTTTTAGAAAGAAAACATTGAGGATAATATGAGGATAATAAAGACTGCATTCCTTGAGAGCTGAAGGAAAGCATGCATTTATTTTAAGGAAAACTTGTCACAATTTGCATGCATGTATGTGACGTATTTTCTCAAGATGAGATTGAACTGGGCAGAGGTCGAAAAGAGGGTTTAGGGTTTGAGAAAGGAAGGATACAATTATCCTTGCAATACTGTTTGTTTGAATCGAACATTTCATTGACAAGTTCTGACTGTTTAAAGTTCATATTTTTTGACAGGTCTAATGAAGAAATACTGAGAAAAGGGCCTTTAAAGTTTTTTAGTGGTGAACAAAAATGCCAATCTGTTTTTTCCTCAATTCTTATTTCATGATTTGTATAGACATCAAATATTACAAATATCAATAAATCTGGAAAACATTACATTACAAATATTACCGCCCTAGCTTTTTAAAACCCATTTTCCCCACAATGACCTGTACCCACTTCTCTCTCCTTTTGCCAGAATACGTCGCAGGTCAGTTCACTAATTGATCTAAGATATGTCGAGATGTGATTATATAATAAGCGCTTTCTCTATTTGCTTTGCCGTTCTTCATAGGAAAGGTCTGGATGTGCTCTTGAATGCGTTCACGACGGAAGGTGACAAGCTTCTTGCAGCCGTTAAAGTGAGTTATCAAGACAAGTTCCTCTGTTAACTGATGGCACTCACTCTTTGGATATTTTACAGCCCCCAAAATGAATCTTGCACTCTGGGCTGCATGACTAAAGATGAACAAGAGAGAATCCTTCTTGACCGCTTTCACGAACCAAGGGTGTTTGCGAAACTATCCCTTCGTCATCAGCTTTACCTCTGACCAACCATATTGATCAAAATGTCAAATTTACAAGTACAATATCTAAATAAAGAGTCGCGTTTTTTGTTATACATTTTAAGATTCGTGTTAGTAACATTTTTGTTCTTTACTTTTAGTCTGGTGCCCAGCCCAAAACTGGCCCCCTCATACAGACAGTCAAAGCCATATGCTTCACGCTGGCGACCGTGGAACCCAACGAGATCTCCACGGCGATACGTGAACTGCAGAAATCGTCCAATCCCGAGGCACTCTACGAGAAAATCACCGCGGCCGTGCTTCAGTTAGTGGACATGTACTGTACGGCATTTGACACCGACTTCCGGACGGGTACCGATGATGCTGAGAAAGTGGTGCAGGACATTACGGTCAAAGGTCACAATTTGAGGGTGTGCGTTGCCTCGGCGCATCGTCTGCCGACTAACGTGAAAAATGCGTAAGTAAAAGATTCCGTGTCAAATTTTGTTAATCTGCCATTTTGTTAGTGCGTGATTTATATACTTGTGTAATATGATGCTTTCATAGCACTTTATACAGTTATTCATCAGGCCATAGGACCGTTTTTTTTTTCTGCAGCAGCTCGAGATCGGTGCAATCTGGGGCCAATTTCACGGAGCTGCTAAGCACAAAAATTTGCTTAGCATGAAAATTTGTCCTTGGTAAAAACCAGGTTACAGACCAAATTTTCACGTGATCTTTATTGTTTTTGATTGATAATCAGATGGTTTTTTGCTTAGCATGAAAAACACGTAGAATTTTGGCTGATAACTTGTTTTTAATGAGCAAGACATTTTTGTGTAAAGCAAATTGTTGTCTTTAGCAGCTCCGTGAAATTGGCCCATGGTCTCTACCTTCACAGGTGCCTGTTTATACTCCCTGGATGGAGAGAGGCGATTGTAGTAAAGTATCCTGCCAAAGAACAAAAGTTCCCTGTCACTGTAACCATTGGACCACGGAGCGCCATTGTATCCAGAAAGCACTTGTGTTTTCAATAAACAACTTTCACTTTCTGCTGTAATCATCCTCGGAAGACTCTTTACGATCTGAAAGTGTAATCATCCTCGAAAGACTCTTTACGATATGAAAGTGTAATCATTCTCGGGAGACTCTTTACGATATGAAAGTGTAATCATCCTCGGAAGACTCTTTACGATCTGAAAGTGTTTAACGTACACTGTCTCTCTATTGTCTTGTAGACATGAGTTCTTTTCCATCTCGGCTCAGCTGTACTATGGAGGCAATGCTCTTCATTTCCCTGTCGACACTTGGCCGGCAAGGATCAATAATTCCTTCTTTGACAAGCTTGCTTGGAACCAGGAGTAAGTCTTACCCCGCATTCTAAGCATCTTATTTACAAAGTTGTTCATTACGTCAGATATTGCCACTATTGCTTCGTCCTTCGGATGGGACGTAAAGCCGTAGGTCCCGTGTGTGTGTAATGTATATATTGAACCTGGACACGCACGTAAAAGAACCCAGTCACACTTATCGCTAAGAGAAGGGGTTCGCCCCGGTGTTTCTGGCATTTCGTTCATCCTCCTACTGGTTTCTTCAGGCTTACGAGCTACAGTGCCTTGGGCGCTTTTGAGGAATCCTCGGTTTTATTACCGAAAAAAAGAAATAATAATAAAAATATCAGATTTAGTTTTTAATTCAGGATACTTGTTTGATTGGGTGGATCTTAATCCTAATCACTAGTCTGTCTTATTCTCTGCCTTGCTTCCTCAAATCTTCCAGACTTGAGCTTCCGATCCCAGTCAGTCAACTACCCAGAGAGGCCAGACTAATCTTCACCCTCTCCGGTCACGATAACTCTAGCACCGACGCTCGCAATGCAGACAAAACCATCTTGGGCTGGGTAGCCATTTCCATGTTCAACTTCCAAGGGTAAATATTTATCTACCAAACCCACCAATCAGATACCTGGCCCAATTTCAAGACAAGTTTCTGTTCATTTTATCGCTGCAAAATACTCAAGTGCGGTATATTTCTTTTTATTTCAGAGAGCTTCAAACTGGGAGTCATTTGCTCGGACTTTGGGCCGATTCTTCCGTCAATCCGATTGGAACTTGCTCTTCCAATCTACTGACACAGACGAGCATCATACTTCAGGTGAAGAAAGTTTGAAGACCGAACTGTCTTCCTATCTTCACCTAATGCGCAATACAATTAACCAGTTCGCATAAACACGCCACGAGCAAGGCCGAAATGTCTGTCAGCAGCGAGCAACGCCGGAAATGCGTGGGTGTGCTTCCCGGTACCATCGGCCTAAACCCGCCTTGGATCGAGTTTTGTTAAAAATAATCCCGCGCGTCGGCTTAGTGATGTTAAAATAATCCCGGCACGAACTGGTTAAGGAGACGAGAGTAAAGATTTTACACTAACCAGTGCATCAATCTGGAGGTCAAATTCAAATCATTTTCTGATGATAATACAATACAACTAAGGAATCTGTATTTTACGAGAGACCAGATTTCACAATAATCGGTGATGTGATCTAGACTGGTCGCAAATTCAAATCCTGCTCTTACGATAATACTATACATTCAAGGAGTGTGTATTTTAGAAGAGTCCAGATTTCACACGATGCAGTGATCTAGACTGGTCTCAAATTTAAATCCCGCTCTTATGATTTCATCGTTAACCCATTGTCGCCTTTTTTTAATCCAGATAAATTTTGAGGAGACCAAACATCGCTGCGTGTTCCCAGCCATTCAATCTATGGAGGGTAAGGTGTATGGCTATGACATGTTGGAACCTCACAACCAGCACCGAATCAGAGACATCTTAGACCAAGATGCTCTGTCAACGTAAGTCTTAAATACGCTATACTCCTGAGTGAGTGAGGGGATGTTATAACGATGCTATATTTGTGGCACAAACACTAGAAAAAATTTGTTCGTTTACCTAAGTCAACAATTTTACATTGTCAAAATGTAATTTTAGGATTTAAGCAATGTCCTTCAAATTTTTATTCATTCCTATCAGAAATCAATCAAGGTGACCCAAAAAAAGGGAAGATATTTTGAACTGTTTGAATTAGGAGCCTTAAAAAAAAGGTTTTTTTGGGGGGGAAGGGAAAAGGGGAGAATATTGGTGATCTGGGGAAAATGAAAATTGGAGAATAGAAAAGGTGGGTTTCAATACGTGAAAATCTCATGAAATGCCTGACTTAGGCAAATTGTTGGTTTTGTATCATTCCTCTGGATAATATTTTATCTTCAGTCGTCTTGGATATTTTGCAATACTTTTTCTTTATTATTGTACAGTTTGAGTTCAGAGGATGCCAAGTTCCTGTGGAGCAAGCGACACTATCTCCATGACAACGCATCAGCTTTACCTCGCATCTTAGAGGTTGCTCCTTCCTGGGACTGGGCCTGCCTTGGAGACATCTACCCACTCCTCAAGAACTGGAAACCAGTCAAGCCAGTGCAGACACTACAGCTGCTGCATCCAAGGTAAGATGCCGTCTCCATAACAACGCATCCTGCTCTGCACCTTCAAATCAGATCAGCTGATTTTATCTTGTTTCACTATTCAAATTCAAATACACTGTCTAAAGTCTTCTGAAATCTTGCTATTTTCTTGTTTTTGTGATTTTTTTTCAGTTGTATGCCTGGCTATATTGATCCATTTCCTGTGTAAAAATTAAAAAGTTGTAATATCATATTATAGAGCTAAATCTAGAGAAATTTGACAGAAACCAGTTGCATACTGGCAATTTGGTCTGTAACCTCTCGTCTCCTTTGTAGAATAGTCCGCTGGTTATGGTGTTCAACTTATGTACGATGTTGCGTGGGTTCGAACCCTGCTAGTAACATAGTGTTTATGCCCTTGGGCAAGGCACTTAACTACAATTGCCTCTCTCCACCCAGGAGTTTGAATGGGTACCTGAGAGGGTAGAGGCCAATTGAGCGCTGGTGTGGGCTGTCGTGTAGTCTCTTGGTCGGAATAATTGTAAAGACTCGTTGAGAATGTTGACACAGTGGAAAGTGCTGTATAAGCCTTACAATTATTTTCATCATCTCTCATTTTGACCCCTAGGTTTGCTGATAAGGAAGTGCGTTGTACAGCAGTCAAGTGGATGCAGTGTATCTCAGATGATGAGCTTTGCGACTACCTGCCACAGCTCGTCCAAGTCAGTATCTGAATTTTACTTCTCTGAAATTATATTGATAAGATGTCTTCTTTGCTTGAGGCTTTACTTCAGACCTGGGCCAATTTCATAGAGCTCCTTAAGCGCAAAATTTTGCTTAAGCACAAAAACTCTTGCTTAGTAAATTATGTTAGGAGCCAAAATTCCACGTGATCGTTATGCTAAGCAAACAACAGCTAAATACCAATCACAAATAATATACATCACGGGAAGTTGTTTTTGGTAAGCTGGTTTTACTAAGAAAGAATGTTTTGTGCTTAGACAATTTTTATGCTTAATCAGCTCTATGAAATTGGCCCCAGATTAGTGATATGACTCATGATTCAGGGGTTGGGGGTTCGAATCTAGCTGCTGGACATATGTTGCATCTCCAGGCAAGCTGCGTCACCCCAACTTGCCTCTCTCCACCCAGGAGTATAAATGGGTACCGACATTAGCTGGGGAATAACCTGCAATGGACTAGCATCACATCCAGGGGGACTAGCATCCCATCCAAGAGGAATAGAAACATTGTCGTTTTACACCAAATAAACTGGAGATAAACATTGGATCGTGAGAGACTATAATTTTTGGTATGAGGGTTCATAAATAACCACTTTCCACTTTAATCTTTAGGCTTTGAAGTACGAGAGCTACCACGACTCAGCTCTGGCAAGATTCCTAATTGAGAGGTCGATACAGAGCATTAGAGTCTCACACTTCCTGTACTGGTGAGTCGGATTAATGACAAGATTAGGGAGGATTAAGACAGATTAAGGAATAAGAGATTAATAGGATTAGTGGGTACAAAGAAATTTATAAAGATTAAGAGAGGATTAAGGATGTAGAATTAGCAAAGGTTGATGGAGGATAATGCAGATTAAAGAAGGATTTTGTTGTTGATCTTTCTCAGGTGTTTGAAGGACAGTCTTCGTGAGCAACAGTACAAGCAGCGTATTGAGATGATCCTAGGAGCACTACTCAGTGTCTGCTCTAAAGGTCTTAGACAACAGTTTAGGATGCAAGAAGCTCTGATTGAGAACCTAAACAGCATCGCTGAGCAGGTCAAGTTATCCAAGGATGTGAATAGGATGGTAAGGGAGTGGCCTTTATTGCATGTAAGAGGGGTAGGGAGGCCTCGCGATCTGAAGCCAATTTCATAGAGCTGCTAAGCACAAAAATGTGCTTAGCATGGAAAAACAAGGTTACAGACCAAATTTTCACGTGATATTTATTGTTTTCGATGGATAATCAGCTGGTTTTAGGCTTAGCATGAAAAACCTGTAGAATTTTGGCTGGTAACCTTTTTTTATTGAGCAAGACTTTTTTGTGCTAAGCAAATTTTTGTGCTTAGCAGCTCAATGAAATTGGCCCCAGATGGTCAGTGGTTCAAATTCAGCTGCTGGTCATATGTTGTATCCTTGAGCAAGCCACTTTACCCCACTTAATTGCCTCTCTCCACCCAGGAGTATAAATGGGTACCGGCATTAGCTAGGTACATATTAATTCTCCTGGGTGTATATTTTTTTTTTAAGTTTAGTTTTGAAATTTTCTGTCAAAATGAGACAGGGCAGAGGTTGAAATGAGGGTTTGTGGGTAATAAGAAAGAGAATATAATTGTCCTTACAATGTTGTTTGTTGCAGTTCAATCGGACATTTCGTTGAGAATTTATGGCATGTCCAGTGATTTCCCATGTTTGCCGCATCGCACCTCTATAGCCAGCATCCCAGCATCCCGATTGATTCCTGGCCACATTCCATAAATATCATAAAAATCTTGTGACTGGCATCGTGAACCGAATTATTGAGAATTCGGATCGCTACCAGCCATTCTGTTCATGGTTTCTATGCAACGGTTTTGACTCGTAGTTTTCTGATTTGTCGAGCAGTCGTTACTGCACGGGAGCCTGGAGTCTGTAGCTGCGGAACTTGACCATCACGTACACATACCGACGAACCCTTCGCTAGAAGTCAAGGGGATTAACGTACAGGTGAGAGACATACTTAATCTCTTATCATTAAGGGGATCAACCTACAGACTTACTTAATCTCATCATTGAGCTCACGGGCCAATTTCATGCTGCTAAGCACAACAAAACTGTTTAGCTTGAAAATTCTTGCTTGGCAAAAAAAAGAGTTACAAACCAAATTTTTAGGTGATGTTTATTGTTCGTGACTGGTATTAAGTTGATTTTTGCTTAGCACAAGAAGTACATGGCGTTTTGGCGGGTTACCTGTGTTTACCTAACTAGATTTGTGTGTTTAGCTGCTCCGTTAAATTGGTAATGGTTAAATCTTGCGTACAGTGACAAAGTAGTTGACTTGTGATGTTTCGTAAAATAAACATGACTTGCCGCTTTCAGTATAGTTTTTATCATTGTTGTCTTTGATGGTTTGTTTGTTCTCTATGAGTAGTTTCCTTTCTTTGTTTTTTCTTTTTGACAGAATTGTGCTTACTACAGTTCGTTCACCGTTCCATTGAAGCTAGTTCTGTTTAATACCGATCCACTCGCTGAGGATGTGACGATAATGTACAAGGTTTGTGAACTATGAGTCGGGTGTTTTTCAGCATTTCCTTTTTCGTCTTCTACATCATAATGTTTATACCTCAAATAGGACAAATAGGACAAATCATAAAGAAATTGATAGAAAATGACAAAACGTTTGGACCATTTTAAATGGGTCGATTTCACTTTTTGCCTCCCGGCGTATTTATGTACATGAATTTGAATTTATTAGGAAACTGGTGTATTTGTGTTGGTAGTTACGTTTCGTCGTTTATTTCTTGTTTACTTAGGCCGGTGAAGACATGCGACAGGATATGCTCACCATGCAGATGATTCGTATCATGGATAAACTCTGGCTATCAGAGGGCCTGGATCTAAGAATGATTACGTTCAGATGCATGGCAACGGGACTGAATAGAGGTAAAGAAAGTTTCAAACTCTTCAAAATAAAATTAGAAACAAATATAAAATGTAATTGAATATCAAGTCAGTCACAAGTTTATAACGAAAAATCACCAAAACAAATCACATGACATTACAAAATAAATCACGTCAAATTAGAAGTCAAGACACAAGTCAAGACACAAGCCAATCACAAGTCAATCACAAGTTAATCGCAAGTCAATCGCAAGTCAATCACAAGTCAATCACAAGTCAATCACAAGTCAATCACAAGTCAATCACAAGTCAATCACAAGTCACCCCAAGTCGATCACAAGTCACCACAAGTCACCACAAGTCACCACAAGTCACCACAAGTCACCACAAGTCACCACAAGTCAATCACAAGTCAATCACAAGTCACCCCAAGTCAATCACAAGTCAACCACAAGTCACCACAAGTCACCACAAGTCACCACAAGTCATAGTCATCACAAGTTAATCACAAGTCAATCACAAGTCAATCACAAGTCAATCACAAGTTACAACAAGTCACCACAAGTTACCACAAGTCAATCACAAGTCAATCACAAGTCACTACAAGTCACCACTAGTCACTGCAATTCACCACTAGTCACCGCAATTTACCGCAGGTCAATCACGAGTTAATCTTCCTGCTTTTTGCTCTAGGTTTGGTGGAGCTTGTTGAAGACTCGGAGACAATGCGCAAGATTCAGGTTGAGCATGGTCTGACAGGATCCTTCAAGGATAAGCCTCTCGCTACCTGGCTGCAAAAACACAACCCAACGGAACTAGACTTCCAGAAGGTAAAGACGAATCCAACGGCAGCTTTTTCCCCTTTGTCGTTGACAGGGCTGTTGCAATTTCCATTCTTTATGAGGTCGTGCAACACGTCAGACGTCTATCCTCGATTCAATAGGGTTTTTTTTTTGGGTTTTTTCAGAATATAATCTAAAAAAAATCTATCAAACTTCTTTGTACTTTTTCGCAATAAACAATAAAAATAGCCTCTAAAATGTCCCTTAAGCCCTGTCAAGTGTGCATAAATATTTACACAACAGATGAACCCTTAACAAGTTATAGGAAAATAGTATTGTTTTATCTCGGCCAAGGATAAGTACAAAAATGTCACTTTATATTATTTTTTATTATTTTTTATTTTTTTTTATTTCCAGGCCGTTGAGAATTTCACATATTCTTGTGCTGGTTACTGCGTTGCAACTTATGTTCTGGGTATCGGCGATAGACACAATGATAACATTATGGTGACGAGAACAGGTCACATGTTCCACATCGACTTCGGAAAGTTTCTCGGAAACGCGCAGATGTTTGGGAGCATAAAAAGGTAGAAATTCTAAATACCATTGCTGGTATTTCGTTAACTCTTATGTCCTAGGCATTCATTTGGGGTACAGTACACTGTACTACAAAATACTACACAATTCGCATAAGCCAGTGAAGTAAAAGTACAGATACTAAAATTTACGTAGTATTTTGTAGTATTAGGCGACGCTGTGGTTAAATTTCATTATAACGCAACAAGGCAGAGTCTCTTCATGGTTCATTTGAGTCGTCGTTTTGAAATTGTATAAAATAACAATTTCCTGTCGTTTTGCTTATCTGTCCTCTTTCAATTTTATACAAAAAACATGTAAATGGTTTGTTTTTTTAATGTTTCTGCATTCAGGGACCGTACTCCCTTCGTTTTGACACCGGAGATGGCTTACGTCATCAACGGCGGTGGAAAACAAAGCAGTAACTTTCAGAACTTTGTGGACTTGTGCTCCACGGCGTTCAATCTTGTCCGACATCATGCTGATATTTTCTTCAACCTCTTCGGTCTGGTAAGAAAATTGTTTAAAAGTTTGTTTAAGTGAGAGGGAAACTGATGAACAAGGGTTGTGTCAGAGTTGCATTAGAGTCCCTGCAAGTCCATCACAAGTCCATCACAAGTCCATCACAAGTCCATCACAAGTCCATCACAAGTCCATCACAAGTCCATCACAAGTCCATCACAAGTCCATCACAAGTCCATCACAAGTCCATCACAAGTCCATCACAAGTCCATCACAAGTCCATCACAAGTCCATCACAAGTCCATCACAAGTCCATCACAAGTCCATCACAAGTCCATCACAAGTCCATCACAAGTCCATCACTAGTCCATCACTAGTCCATCACTAGTCCATCACTAGTCCATCACAAGTCCATCACTAGTTTTTCTAGTTTTCCTATTTGTTAAAAAAATTATTGTCTTGATTCTTTTCCTACTTTTTCCTTTACAATTCCTACTATTTCTTACTTCATAGTTCCACAACTGCAAACAATAAACTCGTAATTCCATGTGCTTTGCTAATTGTTGATGGTGACAGCTCAGAGAGTTTGGTTCCTTTCGATAACTGTCCTCTTTCTTTTTGTTCTTGTAGATGTTAAACGCTGGAATAAGCCAACTATCTAAGCCTGGGGATCTGAACTATGTGCAGAACGCTCTCAGACCCAAGGCTAGTGATATGGAAGCGACAACCATGATAACAAGGTACAACAAGTTTGGTAGATTGGACCAACTTCCAAAAAAAAATAAAACATTTTACCCCAATTTATTTTTGACTAGTCCCTCGTAGCACAAAATGAGCCCGTGCAACTTGTTTCAGGTTTTCTTGGAGTTGGCCAAATTTAACCTTAACCTTAACTTAACTTAACCTTAACGTATTCAGAACTACAATAACTAAGTCCAGTCGCAAGTCCAGTCGCAAGTCCAGTCGCAAGTCCAGTCGCAAGTCCAGTCACATGTCCAGTCACAAGTCCAGTCACAAGTCCAGTCACAATTCTTTTCATAAAGCCAGTCACAAGAAACAAGATGAACAATGACAAAGGAACGCTTTTGTCAAAGCTCATTTTGAATAGCAGGTGATTTCAATTGGGACTAGTGGGCTTGTGATCTTTAACTATTCTCACATAAATGTACTATATTTGTTGGGGTCCAGATTGATTGAGGCAAGTCTAGGCTCCAAGTCAACTCAGATTAACTTCTTCATTCATAACTTGGCTCAACACAGCTTCTCAGCAGCCAGTAGCCTGGAACTCTCCTTTGCTCCCAAGAGATACACGTAAGCAATGTGCAGTAGCTAGCCTGGATTTCATTCTGAAATGTCTACAAAAATGGCATTCAAAAGTAATTTGTTGAATTACGGTTATTCAACAATGTGAAACTGGTTCCTGAAATCCGATGTACACCCCTACATGTATTTAAAAGACTACTTCCGTTTGTTTTTGTGTCTCCTTTTTATTTAAATTTCTCCAAAACTTTCCTGCCATGCAGGGATCTGACAACAGATCTCGAGGTTAAAGCTACAAATAAACATGCATACCAGTGTTCATCTGTGTACGTTTTTTTTTCTTTACTTAGGATGGCAATGGATGGTAAAATCACTAGCGCTTCAATGTTTGGCATTCAGAAGAGATACGAAGATGGCAAATACTACGTAAGTATAGCAATCGCTACCCTCCTTGCTTGAGTTGCTTGACACAATGTACCAGTAAGTAGGAGGTCAGGGGTTCGAGTCCCACAAGATTGTAAAGTTTATTACAAGCTCTAAAGGCCGGTTTATACTTCACGAGAATGCGAAGTGAATTTGACGTCACAAAACATTCGCTGCCGAATTCCCCGAAGTTCAAATGTGTTCGATTTTTGCGAATGTTGCCCTTCCCTCACGATTTGCATTCACTTTTGTGCCGAGTATGAACGAGCCCTAGGACGTGGTATACAGTGCCTAGATATTTTGTTTTTGTTTGATCTTGCATCCCCCTACCAGGGGTCTTAAATCCTCAAAGCCAAGGAGCGAATTTTCAAATACTAAACCCTCAAGTTATTTCAAATTGTATCTCCTTTGCCATAGGTGTACATCGTCAGTATTCTTCGCGAGGGTTCCACGGTTCCTGCTTTCATCTTTCGTCGTTACAGCGAGTTCAGCGAGTTTGCTCAGAAGCTGACAGTGATTCACCCGCAGGCTCGCGTCTTCAATCTGCGATCGGGTCCTCTAGTCGGCCGGACACACGTCAAACAGGTAGCCGTGAAACGACGCAACGAGCTGGATCTGTTCTTGAGACATCTGTTTGCACTCTCGCCGGAAATCTCACAGGTATTAAGAAAAGGTTTTAATAATACAACCAGACATTTACTAACCATATACCCGATTTGCAGTCAAGTCGCAAATCTTTTTATATAGCCAGTCACAAGTAATTGAGTGGTTAAATAATGACGAAGAAATGCTTTGGTTTTTTTCGCTTCTTTTCGGCAGTGTGATCTCGTTTACACCTTCTTTCATCCCTCGCTGAGAGATGAGAAGGATGCCCACCTCGCACACAAAAGCATCAAATTAAAAAGTGAGTAATCAACACTAATTTACCTAATTTGTGTGCCTCATTTGTGTACCTCGTGTGTGTGTGTACCTCGTGTGTGTACCTCGTGTGTGTACCTCGTGTGTGTGTACCTCGTGCGTTTGTATTGACCGGCAATCGTGGTCGTCGGACAAAAGAATTGGGAGTCAAACAATGGGTCCACGATTGACACAACGTCCACGATCTTTTCCCGTGTACAAATCCTATGGCGATCATCAAAAAACGTTAGAGTATAAACAAAAGAGGGAAGACGGTCGGACAATACCCCGTCCACGATCGAAGGCCTTTACACACTTGCTTGTGTGTGTACCTCGTGTGTGTGTACCTCGTGCGTTTGTATTGACCGGCAATCGTGGTCGTCGGACAAAAGAATTGGGAGTCAAACAATGGGTCCACGATTGACACAACGTCCACGATCTTTTCCCGTGTACAAATCCTATGGCGATCATCAAAAAACGTTAGAGTATAAACAAAAGAGGGAAGACGGTCGGACAATACCCCATCCACGATCGAAGGCCTTTACACACTTGCTTGTGTGTGTACCTCGTGTGTGTGTACCTCGTGCGTTTGTATTGACCGGCAATCGTGGTCGTCGGACAAAAGAATTGGGAGTCAAACAATGGGTCCACGATTGACAAAACGTCCACGATCTTTTCCCGTGTACAAATCCTATGGCGATCATCAAAAAACGTTAGAGTATAAACAAAAGAGGGAAGACGGTCGGACAATACCCCGTCCACGATCGAAGGCCTTTACACACTTGTGTGTGTCTGTACCTCGTGTCTGTACCTCGTGTCTGTACCTTGTGTCCGTACCTCATTTGGTTGTAACTCATGTAACTGTAGGATTATATTCATGTTAATTGACCGGAAATTCTATATTAAATAGCAAGGTAATTACTGGGTCTTGGCTCAGCATTTTACCTTTCATTTTGATATGAGCAAGCGTAATCTTTGTCTGTTGCATCCTGGCCCTGCTCGATGTTGTCAATATATGCAGTCCTCCAATCCACTGCCCATCTTAGATGCAAGATCACGCTCCAACTTCCAATATTTGGCTGGTCTTCGTTTTATTGACACAGTGCGTACAAGTGCGTTGGAGATGTGACTAGCTTTATTCCAAATTTGAAATCGATTTGTTCAGAGACAGGAACGGGAGTGAGATAGGATTTGGCCAAAGGGCAACCAGGGGCCATTTATTTGTCGTTTCCCATCCAAGATTTGTTTACCAATTAAAGGAGAGCGGTACTCGTTCTATTTCAGTCAATTTATCAGACTGGATGTTCGTTAACTGCTTTTTTGCTCAAGATCCTCTGACAAGTGCATACCTTGCCTCACATTAAAAGGAGTTTCCAGTTCTGTAGAGCCATTTTAAAGAATTGCCACAAGTTTGATAAATATTAATAATCTTATAATAAAGGCTACTCTTGTCCCTTTGTTTGTGACCTCTGTGTGACCTCTATGACCTCTGTATGACCTTTAACCCTTTATCAATGTTAATAACCTGTTTTTGTTCACAGATGCTCCTTTGTTTCCAACCGATTCGGGTGAGATAAGACACAAACAATTCCATCGTTTTCGCCATAAATCTCTCACCTACCATACTTACAATCAACCTGCTTGCTACCATATTTTTTTCAAGAAAAAAATGAGATTTTCAGGTGTATGCTGCACAGATTGCTCATTTGGACAATTGTTTCTGTACTAATAAGCTCTTTACCAACCATCATTATTATTATTATTATTATTATTTTCTGGTAATGAAACCAAGGATCCTTCAAAAGCGCTCAAGGCACTGTAGCTCGTAAGCCAGAAGAAACCCGTAGACAGAGGCTGTGTCAGCCAGGAACACCGGGGCAAACCCCTTCTCTTAGCGATAAGTGTCCTGGGTTCTTTTACGTGCATTATACAATTTTATAATGTTATAATGGGAAAGATATATACACACATTATAAAATATACAACACACGGGACCTACAACTTTACGTCCCATCCGAAGGACGAAGCAATAGTGGTTTAATTGCTTTAAGGACAAACGTGTCGACGGCCGGGATTCGAACTCACGCTCTGTGGAACAGAAAACACACGCTCTTAACCACTCGGCCACTCCACTCCACTCCACTCCACTCCACTCCACTCCACTCCATCATTTGTGAAGCTGTGGTAAATTTTGTCTTTCAAAGATATGAAGCTACATGTAGTTTGTCACCCAAAATTACTGTAAAATTACTGTAAAATCACATCAACCATAATATCTGCCAGACGCAGCACATCAGCTGGTAAACGCTACACTTGATGTGGTAAACGTTGATGCAAGCAGCTGTCAACACCAGCGCAGAAAACAAGTCCTAGTCTATTGAGAGCTAATTCTATTGTATAATACCAGAGATGGATCCTGCTGCGATGGGTGACCACAGACTCTGAGGCAGTTTGACATTGCAATGTTTGACCTGATGGATCACGCTGCACTGGGCCGAGTTGTCACTTTGACAAATGATACATTGTTGATGCGTCTGGCAGGGTTTCTAGCCAAAATACCCTGGAGGGCTAGGGTTAACAATAATAAATATTTCTAAACTAACCACCATTGCCATAACCAGAGTATTATAATCCATACTTCTAATTTGGCTTTAAAAAAACACACTACTAACCAAATTATACTTCATACATGTATCCAGTCAAAGTAATCTATATTCTATCCACACAGTGTCACTGCCATGCCATTAATTCTAATAAATCCAACACATTTTTAACCCAAAACTATTTCATTGCTTTAGCAGTTGTTTTTTAATAATTGGATCTGTGTGTAAACAAAAGAGGGCGCTTTTCTACAAGTTTCCAGATCCGAGTGGATGGAACTGCGCTGGTGTACAACATAGAGTATACAGTGTGGGAATATGTCAGGGAAGGGTCACAATCTAAAGATCACATATTTACATCTCCCGACCAACAATTTAGGAAACTGTAGTATGCAGTACTCTTACTACACTGACCTATGAGAATTGTGTAGTATTTTGTAGTACTGTGTACTGTACTTCAAATCAATGCCTATATGACGTTGGGGTTAAGAAACAAACCTCAAATCTAGCCAACTCGTCTCTTCTACAGATGATCCTATTGTGACAGAAACCCCTGAGCCTTCGATCGCTCCTGGTCAGTTCTCGGGCCGTGTCCAGCTAGCCATCCATTACCGCAACAACGCCTTGATGATTATGGTCCGACACGCTGCTGATCTAGCCCCAGACAAAGGCGAGCCGGACCCTTACATTAAGACGTACCTGCTGCCTGATCCTCACAAACAAACCAAGAAGAAGACTAGAGTGCAGAAGAAGACATCCAATCCCACCTACAATGAGATGGTAAGTCTAAGACATTAAGAGAGGAATGCTTGAAACACCACCCCTTCCCCCCCCCCCCCCCCCCCCCCCTCCCCTCCTAGCGGACCAAGAGGAAGACTAGAGTGCAGAAGAAGACATCTAATCCCACCTACAATGAGATGGTAAGTCTAAGACGTTAAGAGAAGAATGCTTGAAACACCACCTCCCCCCCCCCTTCCCCTACCCCTACCAGCGGACCAAGAGGAAGACTGGAGTGCAGAAAAAGACATCTAATCCCACCTACAATGAGATGGTAAGTCTAAGACGTTAAGAGAAGAATGCTTGAAACACTCCCGTTGGAGAAACCAGAGGGCTGAATAAATGAAATGTAATTGTTTGGCCCTTAATTTTCAATTGTTGATTTTCATTATTTATCACAGCTTGTGTATTATCTAGCCTGGGACGAGGTTCTCAAACGAACCATCCGTCTCACCGCATGGGACTCGGACTATCTCAAAGAGAACAACTTCCTCGGAGGAATAGACATCCGCATATCTAGCTTGGACTTGAGTGTGGAGAAAGTGTCCTGGTACAAGCTAGGTAACCTGACCAGGGAGACCTAAGTAACAGGCTAGGTAGGTTAGTGAAACCTTGGTTTCATTCCAACTTAGACTAGGTACCAGTTTATTACCTGACCAGTGAGGCCTATTAAAATATAGAACCAGACTATAGATGTTTTTT
The DNA here is from genome assembly GCA_037893245.1 of Crossaster papposus. Taxonomy (NCBI): domain Eukaryota; kingdom Metazoa; phylum Echinodermata; class Asteroidea; order Velatida; family Solasteridae; genus Crossaster; species Crossaster papposus. The sequence goes on from JBAIAA010000465.1 coordinate 673,575, forward strand.
AAATCGCAGTTTCATTCCAGCTTTGGTTTTAGGTAATAAAAAGCCCTAAAGGTGGGGTTGGGGTGGGGGAAGGGGGAAGGGGGCCCTTTAGCCTCAATGTGAGTCTTGTTTTGTTGTAGTTACATGAGATTGTCATCGTATAGGTACAATGTGGAGTATTAACTTTTTATTTCAATATGAAAAGCTTTATAACTTGTCTTGAGACATAGATAAAGCCGAAGTTGGAGACGAAACCCAATTTTCGACAACTGCCGAGCCACTGTGTGCATTTGCTCACCTTGGCAATTACTCGGTCCAATTTTACAGAGGCGATAAAAAAACAAAGAATGCTAAGCAAAGATATTTGTCAATCTCTTTGAGCGCCACCTGAAACAACTCGAGCACAAAGAGGAGTTTCATTTTTCAAGGACTAAAAGAGAAAAATGTGATTCTGATTTGGAATCTTGTCACGAGCCTGTCAATATGACTAACTCGTACTCAATTAAGTGCAATGATATAGAATTTGTTTATCATGTTAAGGTTAATTATAGTGGCAATTATGAAATGTTGCACTTGAACACACTGTGTTATAGGTTATTATTTGATTATGTGAACATAAGGAGTTTAAATGTATCGAAAATGTCCGAAAAATATCACAAATATTAAGAATGAGATAATTTATATTGAAAAAGAAAGCTTGTCTGGGGCAATATAGTTCATATATTGGATAGATTATCATTAATGACAGTTAGTATAAAGATGACAATGTTCTGTTTGCATATTTCTTAAAGATATGTATAATTGTATTACGTATAATTGTCAAATATTTTCTGACCGACGGCAAACAAATCCTTGTTTCCACAATTTCCGTGTTTTATTTTTCATTGTGGCTATTTGGCTGCATATGTATGTTGATTTTTACAAATATAATATATTTTAAAATTATTATGCAAGTAAATAGCTTCGATAAATTGCTATCTTTTGTGTACACTTGTATGTATGACAATAAATAAAAACTATACTATCTGTAAATTGTATCATCCAGTTTACTCATAGATCAATGGTCAAGAATTTGTTTAATGACCAAATTTATTAATTTTGTGCTCTGTCAGCGATAAGAATTTGTTTTCTAAATTCCTAGCCCACCCCGCCCTTACACACAGATGTTTACTTGCATATCTAGTGGGGACATTCCTTTGTTTTCATTATTGTTAATCTTTTTTTGCAAAACATATCGCTCTAAAACTATTTTTCGGAGAGTAATAATAATAATAATAATAATGCGATTTTATGAAGCTCACGTATTCATTCTGACGTGTGCTCAAGGCAATTATTACCCCGGTCATTGAGCCTACGAAACATTCCAAAATACCATCTCAGCTCCCTAAGGAGTATACAGCTGGATGCTGCCATTTCGGCGCAAAGCAGCTAATAATATCAACCATCTCTGCCCTCACAGGTACCCATTTACTCCTATGTGGAGAGAAGCAATGAGTGACAAAGTGCCTTGCCCAGGGGCACACACTATAATCAACCCTATGCCGAACTCGAACCCACAACCTGCAGCTTTGCCCACAGACCACAAATTCAATGCTCCAGATCATGAGGCAACGGCACTCCATAAGAGATGGAGAAAGAGATCTATTTTTATTTCAAAAAAGAAGATGGTAAAGATTCTTGATTGTATAAGTGAATCTCAGATTGTATTACTATCCGTTATTGAACGTGGCTTGTTGGCGTTGATTTGATATGTTTTGTACATATGAAAAGTGGGTAATTAAAAAATGTATCTTATAACAGAGAATCTGTTTTTATTTGTTTTGATATTGAGTTCCTTTTATTCAGTTCCAATTCAATTCAAGCATTTACTTCCACTTTTTGAATCCAGCTATTTCATTGGTTGTTTTTTCTAAATTTGATCCAACTTTGTTTTTTGTTGAATATGGAAAAGAGAGTAAAATTACTATTTGTTTTCACACGGCATGTGCGAGTTCATTTGCATAAAATGTATAAAATGAAGGGTTATGTAACCAACGCATGCTGGCCTTATTCAGCTTATTCTCCGTCAAACAAACTATACACCACTGAAATTCCTATTCGTCGTCTTCAATTCATGTCGACATTGTCAGAAACCAGCATGTTTGCAGGCTATCCAAGCCTTAACCAGTTCGCGCCGGGATTATTTTAACATCGCCGAGCCGACGGGCGGGATTATTTTTAACGAAACTCGATCCGAAGCGTGTTCAGGCCGATAGTGCTGGGTAGCACACCCACGCATTTCCGGCCTTGCGCGCTGCTGACATACATTTCCGAACTTGAACTTGGCGTATTTATTCGTCATCCGTTTTGAATTTGGGGAAATTTTTGCGTTTATATTCGTCATCCGGCGCGAACTGGTTAAACCAACTTCCTGGCCCCCGTATCGAAAGCGCATGTAAAAATTTACCGTGAAGTGCTTTGAACGCCACGAGAATCAGTTGTATTGTGCTCTGAATTTTACCGGCAGCCAGTGGAGTTTGTGAAGTATGTTCTGATGTCTTCATAATGGCTGGCCATTTTCTCTCATCCGAGTTCATTCTCGGTAAAGCAGTCAACTATACCATATACCACTAAAATTACTTCTGACATTCGTCGATTCATGATCATGCCTACCATGCCAGAAGACGGCAACGAAACGGATTTGAAGGCCATCGCTCTGAACCTTAAACGAATCCTTGGACCTCCGCGTCAAAAGCGCATGGAAAAAACAACGCCAGTCATCGATCGAGTACATTGCATTCCTATACCTTCAAGAGCCCTAGAGCTAGAAAAGGGAACGGGCAGCAATTTGAGCACTGCGAGCCTGGGAAATGGTGTCCCTCGTGCGAGGCTGCTCTATAGAGCATCGAGTATTATATTAGACATTGACTGTGCTAAAAGTAAAACCAATCTTAACAACGCCATGATCACTACCAGGTGCGACAGAAGCTGATTCGACTGGCTGACAAGTCCGAGATCGGCTGGAGCGTCGTGGAAGAATGTGTGGCCGAGGTGTTGGCTTCCGATTCCAGCGATGAAAAGCGCATCAAGAAAACCGAGAAGACAGCAGCTGCCAAGGAACTCCTCCCGAAGATGTTTAAGGTAGATTGAAACCCTACTGGCCTTATTAGGAAAATGCTTTTAATTGTCGATCTATAAATAATGTATCCTGTCGCCACGTTAGCGGTTATGTACAATGTCTATCGAGACATTTTTCCTAACAAAATTGGAAATGTTACTCGGTCCCAGATTCATGTCTTTTCAATATTTTTGCACTGATTGACTTTTATTGGGATGATATATGAAGAACAAAAACAGCGTCAAGTTGCAACATTCGTTTTGTGGAGGAAGAAAATAAAGTGTCAAATACACTTGAACCTATGTAATTATGTCTTTTTAATAAATACCTAGGAGAGTTGAAGGCTTCTGATTGGCCGAGACTCGATCACGTGCAGGTCATTATATGAAGTAATGTCATGGGTTCTCCAAGGGCCGTTTTCTAAACCCCGGCTTTGGGCTGCATTCTGGCCACATTACAGACGTTTTACCTAGTCCGGATCGCAACAAATATTCAGGCTGTTTTTAATTTCTATTCTTCGAAATTTAAATGAAATAGGTTTAGTAGTTTACCTTGAGTAATGGAGAAACTACAGTTTTTGTTTCGATATTTATGCTCTACTTTATTTGAAAATACTACGTCAAATATACCGACATCCCTTTTTCTAGTTGCGGATCAGTTTAACCAATTCCGGATCAAGTAAAAAACTGCTTCGTACATGAAAAATTATCACGCTAGAACCAACCCGAATCAAGCCTATAAATATCTGATAAAGTATTCATTAATTTATATAAATACAGTTTAAAATAAATTTCAAATACTTTCACTTCCAATAAAGTTTAAAAAGAGGACTTGCAAGGAAATGCTTTGAAATGTTTTGTCCGTGTACGTATAGGCCCTACGTGTGTGGCGCGCGGCAACGAGCCGATAAACTTTGTAATCTCCATGGTCGATCCAACAGAACACGTATATGAAATCGCTTGCGCGCGTGTAGTTGATGCATGTATTTTACGGGCGATCCGGAACTAAGAAAAAAATGAACGTTCAGTCTTTGGCAGATTTGTTAATACTGGAGACTTTTAGACTTATTTTTACTTATGTATCAAGAAGCTTGTATGTTTCTTTTCAAAATGCACTTCATCTAAACATAGTATTGGAGACCAAGCCATAACAAGGTAGGTTTTTATTTGAAGCGATCCGGATGGAGCTAGGAAAAAACCGGAACTAGGAAAACAACTGTACCACCACTACATGAACAAAGCCGAAATACGGAAACGAAGCTGCGTTTGTAAAACGGCCTAGAAGAAGCCGCGAAGTCGCGAAATTCGGAGTATTTTCACAATTTTTCTCGTTAAAAAGGTATTTATTAAAGGTAATAACAGTGCGAGAACCCTTCGGCTCGATCCATTACCAGCGGTCATCCCCCAACCCGGTCATTACCACGCAGTAATAACCGGGTTCTCGCACTGTTATTACCTATAAGCTCACAAACGCTCCCCAGGTAGCACAAGAATATTTCGTCGTGAGTGAAAAATAAGCCCAAATGATCTACCGCCTAGAGGTATTAAACTCTAACACCGACAGCCGGTAGGAAAAGAAACCCAATCTAATTGCATAGGGAATTCCTGGTGCTGAACTAGGTACTTCGTTCCGTGGTCGCATTTCAGGGTCTCCATTGGGCTGGTTTCACCTAAGTCTTGCTGCAGATGGAATGATCGATGCACCAGCCTTGCCCCAAGTTATAATAATAATTGTACTAGCTGTCATCAATGAAAACTGAGCCGTGATGAGAAATTGGCAGTTTCACGCTCTGACCATCCAAGTAACTGAATTGTGTAATAATTTTTGTTGAAGTAAAACTTGACATCGTCTGTGTAGGCCTACTTGACGTGTTTTTGGTAATCTTGCCACATGTTGCTTTTGGTCGGAAATTGGCCATAGCGTCCTTTGTCATTATATAATTAGGAAACCCATTATGTCGTCGATGTTTGCACCTGATCATCGCAGTTGAACTCTCAAACTGCTAAATAGGATTACACTCTTGTTCGTGGTTAGCACATGTGAAATGAAAATGTAATCTCCCTAGTTGTGACTCCATTTTTAAAACACAGCCCGCCCCTCCCAAAAGATTAAAATGTAGGGCCTACATGTATGTCAGAAATTTAAATTCTTAGGCCACAAAAATGTAAGCGCAAACGTTACGTATCTTTCTGTAATTAGCTACAAAGTCACAAAAGATGAGAGAAAAAATGGAGAAAAAACAACAACTAACAACTGCTTTTCTCCATTTTGTTTTAAGTATTTAACTACTGCATCCAATTCAACCACAACGACACTTATATCGTACAGGACACCAGACTAGTTTGAGTGATCGCCAGTGCTCTTTATTAAACAAAGAAAACCCTAGTCGTGCGTATAAAACGTAAACATTTTGCATTTGTTATACCAGGGATTTAAAATCGACGACAATTTAAGTTGCAAGGAGGTAGCATGAAATATAGGCTGTCGTAGAACTTCTCTTAAAAAAAACTGCAAAATGAAATTGTTTCTTTGTGATAAACTTATTTTGAGCTCTACAAATAACTGTGCTACTTCTTTACAGTTTCTATACATTTACTATATAGGAGCGTACTAATTATAGCAACTCTAAGTAATCGGAAACAAAATAATAATACTTATAGCCAGAGTTGTTCAAAAGCGCGAGACCTTTAAAACCGTGCCGTTTATTTAAATTAGGCATTTTGTTAGTGCTTTTAATAGTACCAAAGTACCTTCCGAAGTAGGTATCGAGCTAAATATGGTTTTCATAGGTGCATACCGTTTTCGGCGCAATAACGCAGCTAAACATAATAAAACCACCAATTAAGTGTGCAACATCCTAACTCAAAGGACTTTAAAACACTAACCAATTAACAAATTTACCCTACGGTTGACATTTGCAGGTCAAGATTTAGAATTAAAGGGGTGCAGCTTTATTTATAAAATGATTGATTGTGAAATAGATTTATTCGTAAAATGGAAGGATTTACACGTGGTTTGGGAGTCTCGTTTTGACCTATATAAATGTTTATAATCAATTAATACGTGCAAGTTCTATCTAGTCAGCATTAAGTTCCTAAGATAAGTTGTTTGCGGTAGCACCATGTGATAAATCTAATTTGTGAGTTTGTGTGGTTCTGAAAATAACCATAGGAAACTCGACGTTTCGGGCAGTAAGCTCTGCCCGTCGTCAAGAGTTCCCTATTCCAATGGGTGGTAAAGTCTGCGCAGTTTGAAGAACTAAAGGTCACTTTTTCGAGACAGCCTGGGTCATGTAGGTCAATCATAGATTATCCGTGTCCATCGTCCGCCCTCGCCTCAGACTCTATAGAGATCAAAGGTAAACAAAATGGTTTAGCATGAATAGACGGATACGTTAGCCTAGCTCCGCCTACGGGGGCAACAACACGTGCGCCTCACCGCTGTCACGCGCGTACGCCCGCGTCTCCGCTGTCACGCGCGTACGCGCGCGTCTAACCCAATGCCCAATGATTGTGTCCAATTTTGTTCACGCATTCGTACATTAACTAAGTCTTTGATGATTGGTTGAGACCGCCTAAACCAAAGAAAATACGTTCTTACGTATCAAAATACGGAGGGCATTATTAATTTTGACTTGTCTCGCCGTCAAAAAGTAACCGAAGGTGAAGCATGATTTACGAAAGCTTTTAAAGTGAGAAATATTGCTCCCTAGTGAGACCTAGTTTAGATGTCGAACCGGTTTGGAAACGAGAGATCTGCAATGACAGATATTCGTGGTTAGATCTTTTACGAGCATTATTATTATTACTGGTTGTTATGGTTGCATAGAATATCTGTCGTACATTAACTGAATACATGTTGGTGACCGAACTTCCACGATTAATTTGAGGATCTTTGAAAGTGGCACACGTTTCGATTAATTAGACCGTGTATCCATGCAAAATAAAGGGGAGAATTCGGGCCTATTACTGATTTGTGTATTTATGTTGACCCCCTTCATAAATAAACAGCAAATTTCAATGCAAAAACTTTCCAAATATTTCATTTATCCTTTATTTGCGAGTACGAATCCAAAATGGCGGCCGCGCGCTCTATGGTTGAGTTGCTATAGGGCAATATAGTATTTGCAAACAGTGGGTCATTGTCGTCTGCTTAGTATTCTTCCTTTAACAAAAAGTAGTGTGAGGAGTCCCATTATAATGCCGGGGACCACGGGTTAGGTCACCGCGCATGCGTTTTTTAACTTTGCGCTTAACAAACTGCGCTTAACAACCATCCCACCGAATTCGATCGCGAAAGGGCCGTTTGCTTTAAAACAAACAACCTCAGCCAAAGTAGGCCAATCGATCGTAACGTACTATTTCTCCTAGCAAGATTTTGGTTTTTAATTTGGTAAATCGAATGGCGATCGGTGTTTTCTAATCAACGTTTCAATCGGACATCCGGAGTTCCAGGACTAACGACGAATTGCACCGTCAACGTTGATTATTGCGCCGATTTGGAAGGGCAGATTAGTCCACTGTTTGTCAGCGAGATTTCTCTCTTGATGTGAGTTAGTGTCGGCACTGCTTCAAAGTATGCCGCGGTCCCGTGTTTACATAATGATTGCCTGGCAAACTAAACGGGTTGCACTCTCTATAGACACAGCAGCGCATTCGGCTGATGGGCCCTGATGTTTGTAAGTGAGACGAGACAAGGGCTCGGGAATTATTGCTCCGATTCCATGACAAGAGTATGTGATAAATTCGTCACTTAGGGGCGTGCTACTTTGGTTAACTCACATCATGCAGAAATGTCATGTATTCTGGGCAATATTTCAGCAAGCGCGGGAAAGGGGGTTGTGGGTGGGGGGGAGGATTGAGATTCGGCAAATCATTTTGGGAATGCTTGTTGATTGGCTAAATCTAAAATAGTCCGCTCGCTGTTGCTTTGATCTACCGACCTATGACGTTAAATTTACTGGAACACGTGAGTGAGTGACGCATGCGTGTGACACTGATATGTTTTCCCGTTACAATTCTACGGGAAAGTCGTTACATTAACATACCGAGACTCGAAATTAAATTTAACATTTTACCAACCATTCGTTGTCGCCATTCAACAGAAATGGAATTCTAGCCCCACAATCAGATTTCTCTTTTTGTATACGGATTTGTGAGCAAATCGTCTTAAGCCTCCGACGAATCGAAGCCGGGATTCTAAAAGGCATTTGACATCCTTCAGGGGCCAATTTCATAGAGCTGCTAAGCACAACAATTTGCTTAGCATGAAAATTTGTCCTTGGCAAAATCAAGGTTAAAGACATTTTCACGTGATCTTTATTGTTTTTGATTGATAATCAGCTGGTTTTTGCTTAGCATGAAAAACCCGAAGAACTTTGGCTGGTAACCTGTTTTTAAGGAGCAAGACTTTTTGGTGCTAAGCAACATTTTGTGCTTAGCAGCTCTATGAAATTGGCCCCTGTTGTTTTGCATATGTGACCTTTGACCTTCCTTACCCCTAGGACTGTCCATCCAATTGATCGAAGTACCTCGACATTAGTGTCCTTACAAACTGGTTGTCTAGTCCGTTCTTGTGGTACAAATCGTTCTCAAAGTCGTTTCTTTTTACCCTGCGTGAACAAAATAGAAAAAGAAAAGACCACAATGAGGACACGAGCTTCACGCGTACCCAGGGGAATGGCCAATTTCTTTGAGATGCATGACGTCATTGATTGTTCAAGCCCTCATTGCATAAAATTGATCTAGCGCGGTACGTTCTGATTGGCAGCAGGCTACCCATGTTGCTTTGCGCGTCTGTGCTTCCGTCACAAAATGTTGTGAATCGGATTGGCCATTCCTGCAGGCAGCCTTCGCTGAAGATCGCGCAAGGCCTGATGGGACAACATGGCGCAGCAAGATAGTAGCCATGGTAACGAGGTTGATGACTTAACAAGCGAAGTCTCCATCATTAATGTAGCAATACAACAGCTCGTATGCAGGGATGTAGTCGAGTCCATCACAAGTCCCTGCAAGTCCCTGTAAGTCCCTACAAGTCCATCACAAGTCCTTCAGTTCCAATTCCAATCACAAGCTATTCAAATCAGCTTTGACAAAAGCATTCCTTTGTCATTGTTCATCCAGTTACTTGTGACTGCCGTTATGAAATGACTTGTGACTGGCTTCATGAAGGGACTTGTGAATGGACTTGCAGGGACTCGACTACAACCCTGCTCGTATGGACCTAGTGTAAATTCAAGGCAAAATAGGAATACCTATTTCTAAATTTACAACATCACCCCGTCCTAGTACGAATAGCAAATTTACATCTCGTTCCGCCGCAGTAATCTTGCAGCGAACAACTGTGATTATCATATACAGTGAAGAGTGACAGTCGACAACATAAACTGTGTGTTACGGAAAGACTGTTAACAAACGTAGAGTTGTATCCAGTAATTGGAGGCATGTGACGTCACATTAAAGGTGCATTTTATATCTAGATAAGTAGAGCCGTTTCATATCTTTTGTGCAGTTTTAAATCTAGAGAACTATCGGTCTGATTGGGTCAAATCTATAGACAAAGCATAATTCTTAACAGCCAAAACGGCTGTTTTTTCAACCTGACAAACATACTTCTATAGTTCCATATACAGTCATCAAACACAAGTAGTGAAAACAAAAGTATCATCATTATGCGATGCCTGCTACACACCCACAACATACATTCGCGCCCTTCCTAAACCACATCATTTACTTAGTAACAATATCACAGCGCATGACTGGAGTGATGACGTATTTGTGACGTCAAGTAGGTAGCGGTGATTGGTCGTGAATAGCTGGTGCGTTCTTGTCGGTGTATCGGCTTCTCTCTTGAAGTAAACATTGAACGGGATGGCTGAATGATTTATATTGTTTGTCCGTGTCAATTAAGTCTATATACCTATGCCCAGAAATGTGGCTCAAATACTGGACTTTAAATTGTTGTACTGAGAACCACGCATCGGAGTTAGCTTGTGCAAAGATGTTTTAAAGAAATCGAAATCGGGACTTGTTTTTTGAACCCGATATTCACTGAGAGATATCTTGTTAATAACGGCCAGGGAAACAAGTGAATTATGTTCTTGTAGATGTTTTCCTATCCTTTATAAATTGTTAGACGAAATTTGCAAAAAAATCCAAAACTTACTTGTTTTTAGGTCATAGGCTATGTACACCTGACTTTTTGATTTTCCTGGTTACTAACCAGATCTCACAAAGTGAATAATTAAGTGAAACAAAAAAAACAATTTCGATTTTCTGAAAACAACTTTTCTTCGCATAGGCCCTATCACTACCGCCAGTGCGTGTGTCCCAATATGAAGGATGCCCAGAGGCTAATTTCATAGAGCTGCTAAGCACACACAAAAACCAAGCTTTTCATGCTAAGCAAAAATAAAACTGAATACCACGTCACCAACAATATACACCACACCTGAAAATTTGATTACTAACCCTGTTTTTGAGAAAGAAGGATTATGCTAATCAGTTTTGTGTTTGCCGAGCAGCCGAAATTTACCCCTACAGTACAATATCCACAATTTAGAACGTTTTCTTACCCCGATCTTTTCCCAACGGAAGCCATCATATTGTCCAGAAAACTCTTAAGTTCTTGCTGTCTCTGATTCTCCTGAGCGGCGTTGTAGTTGGCCTGGAAGAAATCGTTGTCCCCTATCCTCTTCTCTCTATTCGAAAAGAGGTTTGCATTGAAATATTGTTTTGTTTAAATAATTTAGTTTTACAAATCATCCATAATTATATTGAATTTTCTAATGCCTCATTTATAATACAAATGAATAGTCGAAGTAATCATAAACGCACTTAATTTATTAATTTTGTAAAAAGCATATCTAGCAAATAAATGAGTATTTACTTCAAGAAAAACTCCTTACTACAAAAAATCACACTATATTCAATGGTATACAACAACGTTAATTTTACTTTAAGGAATTTGCCAAAATGCCGATTTAAATTTTTCATCTGAATTTTATTTTCTGATGTTGCAATTTGTTAGTCTTCAGTTTGCGGAGGTGGACGGACATTTCCGGGATTTCCAAGACCAGACAGGTTATTACCCACGCAGTGTCGATTATGCCGTTCCGTTTTTTCCATTAAAATCGGCAAATACGGATGTCAGCGCGCTAGTCACACGGCTTTAACCGATTATTTTGTTTGTCGACTTTGCCATTTTCGGCTGCATCCGACGTGACTGACTTCGATCCCGATTCCGACGAGTTAATCAAATTGATTGCACACGACACTTTTTGCCCTAATTCGCTTATGATCGAACACGTGTAACACGAGCGCTCTATCAATCAGTAGGGGGGGCCTATATAGGGCCTAGGCGAAGTATCGCCTTATGATTGCCTTGTTTTCCTTAAATTGACCCCCTTGCCGAAATGTATTTTGACATTTTTTTCCAGAGTTCAGATGTGTGTCAAATCCTAACCCTCTTGGGTGATGTATGCAGATTTCATGATTTATCTGACACGGTTGTTTTTAAAAAAGGTTCAGGGCAGCGGCGGCGTAGCCTAATACTAGGTTTAATTTCTAGGGGAGGGGGAGGGGGGGGGGGGGGTGGCACCAGGGGGCACGAACCTCCAACGGGGGAACGTAGCCCTTCCCGGCCCCGCAGTTATGCCACTGGATGTATGAAAGTGAAGTAAGAACCATAATGACCAAAATCACTTTATAAATACGTTGATTCAAAAACGAATTTGAATGCTTTTCTTAAGAACTAATCGAGAAAACCTATATTATGCTAGCACAGAAGCACAGTGCATTTAAGATGCAGATAATCTGACAGGGAAGCATAGACGGGAAATATGTTTTTCCCCTCCCCCGCACCCCCCCCCCCCCCCCCCCCCCACCTCCCCCAGGTGATCTCCCCGTGTCGTGAAGCTCATTATCGGCGACATTACGCGGAGGTGAAAAGCGGGAATTTGTTCGTAGTTACCGAGGGATCAAAGGAGTTAGGCGCTGGCGGCGAGCCGCCAAATCCTTCCGACTTCCCCCGTACCGCAATCTGCCACCCGCAGACCGAAAACAAGAAAAGAAAGAGAAAACCGGCGAAATCTCTTTTTAATTTATCGATGAGACTTAGTTGCCACGGTTCTTAGAATGGAAATAAAAAAGTAAAATCCGCTTCCATTTTGTACGACGCGGTGATGAAGGCCTAGTCGACTGCGATCTTACCGAGCACCAATCTGTATCCGGTTTCAGCCTTCACTTCCTGTCCAATATAATCCTCGCAAAATGTACTTTTTTGCAATTATTGCTTGATCGGTCAATCGTCTTTTTAAAATTACCTCACCAGTTCTTGTCAATGATGGACAAGACCCAGAAAGAAAACATTTTCCGGCCAGCTATATAAAAAACAAATGGTCGACAAAAAAACTGTGTTTACAGTCGTTACTTGCTATACGGAAAAAACCCAATCGCGTTAGAACAAAGATGGATTCTGCATCAGTACATAAGAGAGTCGACATTTGACCCAGATCTAAACTCTGGAATAATAAATGTCAACATACCCTTCGACAAGGGGGTACGTTTTGCGAAAACAAGGCCCGTCGTTCTTACTTGGGAATCATCGAAGCCATATCCACTCACCTGTGTTCGTCTGTACAGTGTATATGAGCAGCCAGTAACAACACGACTCCACACACGGCTAGCAACGTAAGCTGCGACATTATGGTTCTGTTAAAGGAAAATAAATCACAAAAATAAACATTACCTGAACATCTGGTTTGTACCCCTGTTTTTGCCAAGGAAGATTGTCATGCTAAGCATGTTTTGGTGCTTAGCACTCATGATGAAATTGGCTCCAGGCAAGAGAGCCATAAAGCTTAGCCCCACGCGTAGCACATGAGCGGGTCGACCAATACAAACCCAGCGATCAATCAACGAGCCTGGAAACATGAATTTTAGCTCGCCTGTGGAATTTTTCTCTCGACGAAATGGAGGTTGGTGTTAACAATCGTGCCCGCGACTTAATCCTAAGTGAGGATGGAGATGCCAATATATTAAATGTGTCTGGTGAATTGAAAATCTCGATTCTAAAAAGTAGGCCTATATGGAAAGCGAGGTTGAATACTAAGTAAGCCCATGTAAAAGGCTGGGTAAATTCCATCCACAAATCTCAATGGTTTTTAAGACATCTTCCTTTGGGGGGAAAAGTCTGCAAACGTGCTTACAACTTTTCTAGATAATTGTTCGAACTCTTCGCCACAATTTATCGAGCATTTTGATAACCTTATTACTCGCAGTCTGCAATGTAATCGTGGTTTGCTGTAATTTAATAATACGCTGATATACCTACGGGTAAATCTAACTACAAACAAATGACCTTAGTCGTCTATTCCACCGCAGAAGTCATCAGAAATAGATGCAAAACTTATATCATTTTTGCACAGCGTAAACTAACCAAAAGAGGGCGTCTTAGCCTATACATCGACTAGACTGGCTCCCAGTCTCTACGTTGTCTTTGGATTTTAAATGTTGGGACAGCAGTGTGTAGTAGATTATATTTATAATTATATCATAATTTTGGATTTGTGCCTTAGTCAATCCGTCACGATTCAATTTGCCTATCAGGTTAGCATTTACCTACCGTTTCCTTGGCATGAAATGACTGAGATTATTGATATTCCTGCTGGATGGGATGCCAATCCATCGCAGGTGACTCTCTGCTAATGCCGGTAATCATTTATACAATTGTACTTTGTATACCTAAAAAAACAAAAACTTAAAAACGAATTGGTATTTAATCTACTAATATACACATCTTGCAGTATGTGCTCCCCCCCCCCCCCCCCCGGTGCAATAACATCGACGGGGGTCCGAACAAAATTAACGAGTCGGGGAAACATTCCTCACCCGACACACTTCGTATAATTATATTCCATCAAACATTTTAACAAAAAACAGTTCAATGGCAGAGTGCCATACTCGTACAATTTGTTACCAGTGTCAATTTTGTGGACACATTCATGTTTTCTTTAATGTACCACCGATCTATTCCTGGGATCTTTTACACTCTCCGTAATGCGTTCAAATTCGATATCTGTGTCGGTCGTGGTATATATCAGTTGGCGCGTTGGTTGAAGCGTGTGCCCTAGTCTAAACATGACACAGTTTTAAATGGAGACGGTATTAGAGAAACGATCGAACCTGGATAAAGAGAAACACATCATTGTAGACTGAACATAATTTGTTTACGAGTCTCTTTAGATGTCAAACATTCCCGACTAACAGGTACAACCTATGCACACATTAGGACTCGGACGGTATTATATTCTCTCCTACCCAAGACTAGAGCCTTGCTGTTTTAATAGTAACACCAAACAGTTAATGTCCTTTTTAAGACAGCTCGTTTAAGACAGCACGTTGTGTGTAGTTATTGTCGTAGTGTGGGTGCACTCTTTTCAGCAGATAAACTTTCCTCGGCAGAAGATATTTGAAATATCAACGTGGAAGAGAAAATGGGCATAGTTTATTATAGAACGGACGAGGTTGTAAAAACTTCGAGCCCCTTTTTTAACTTCGAAAGTCCACATATCTTTCGAGGGTTCCTTACATTAAATTACAGGTTGTTTTCTGTTTTATTCATTTTGGTTAATACATTTAAAGACAGCGTCAACAATTCTTGAAAACAGAGCTAAGAGTTTTGTGAAATGATGGGCAGTCATCAACACTCTCGGGAATGAGGCACAAACAAATGCAAATCGAAGCTTCACTCTTTGTCCCACTACGCATACCTCAATAAGCTCGGGAATCATTATTGTTTGTACTTTTACCACAAAAAGTGACTCAATTTACGTCAGAATTATTCAGAATGTTTCGGCTAAATGTCTTTCCAAATTTGGTTACGTCTTCAGTTTTGAGATGCTTGTTTGCACGGACAGTACGGCGTGGCGCAGGATTGCTGTTGACCTTTGGTAGATTGCTCTGATCAAGTTGAGATGGGGCAATTTATCAGATGCTAAAAGGCTGCCCATTTCCGGCCGGGATTTTGAGAAGACACCGGGAGGGTTCACGTAGTGGTTTGGTGTTGCCATGGCGGGCTGAGGAGCGCGGCTCCGACTAGGCCGTCGATTGGGCTCTGAGAGCCCCATCATCGATCGATCCACTCTCTGTATCGATATGGATGGACCGGACACAAATGTATTACCCGTGTTCGGTAGAGTATCTTGGGCGGGGAAGGGGAAAAGGTCGAGGGATAAGTGGAGAACGTCTTAAAAAGGTTAGGTGGTCTAGCTGGGTAATGCTAGGATCGAGTTTCTTCTATGAGAGGAGCCTATAGTGAATGGGAACACAGGGGGGGAAACGTTCAAACTTAAGACGTTCTTGCAGGGGCACGCGTTGAGGACTGACCGGGCACGGACATGGCATCTTAATGAGAAGGGTCCGATATAGAAAGGAAATATAAAGAGGAAAGGACAAGAATGTTGGTAGCGTAATCAGAAGAATCCAGAGCTATCATTTCAATCCAATTGGTGAGATTTCTCCTACATGTTCAGACATATGTAACGTGTGTGACGCTTCATAGCACGCGTTACATTAGATTATACGAAGTATAGTGGGAAGCTGTGTTACGCGGGGGGATACGGGACAGAAATTGATGTTCATTTTAGTGTTACCTTATACTTTTCAAATATAAGTAACAGCTTTTAGGGGATGACCAGCTCTGTGTAGGCTAGATTCTTTTCACCTCCCCAGCGAGTTGCGCAAAGAATTGTGTGTGCTGGAGGGCGCTGGAACTATATGCTTTGGCAATAGTGGAACAGTAAAAGGTCGAGGTTGTAATTGTAGTTTAAAAGGAAACATTTTTTTTCGGGTGATCTCCAAATTATTTGTCACGGAAAATATTTGGTGTAAACGAATGTAACCACGAACACGCACTGCATGTCATAATACAACGAAACGGATCATGTCGCTTTGGTGTCATCTCGTAATTGTGGTTGATATTTGATAAGAACTCGCCAGAACGGTGACGAATACTTATGTCACTAGTACCCTTACCCCACGAGTGGCACTACACACCGCGTTGAACCACGTCCCCGCGCAATCATTGTGCATCAAACCCGCTAGGCTATAGTTAGATATAATTACCCCACCAACAAACACTCGATAGGTAGCCATTAGATGCACTTAACTCGTGTTTGAACGCGACGGTGACTGTTGACTCGATCAACACGGCCAGGACCCATCGACTACAGTCCGTGGGGCGGGGCGCATCCCCAAAGCGCTGCGGTGGGGCTATAGCCTCGTCCGATATTGGACGGCAAAACGCCTCGTGTTGCATTGGATCAACATCAGAAAGCCGCGGTGACAAACAGGGATGCCCAAGATGGTATAATAATTCTTATTCCTCCATGGTTTAATGGACGACACCGACTGAGAGAGAGTGTGACAGGGACTCCGATCGTATCGATCGACCGCGGTCGGTACGGAGTCTAGTTAAGAGAAAGGATGAGGTTTAGGATGTTGTTTGTTGGAAGACGAATACATAACACCAAGTTGTTTCATCTGATGTTGTCATTGTTGTTGTCGCTTATTTGCCGCCGATTAGTCAAGTACGAGAATCAAAGTTCTTTAATTAAGACGATTGCTAGGAGTAGAGTTGAGATGGGTGTGGTGGTTCAAGTGACAGTCGTTTTGGTAAATATTTGTTTGTGTTGCCGTGTTTGTCGGTGTTGTTGTTGTCAGTCTTGTCGTTGTTTGTTGATGTTTCTGTTCTTGTTGATGTTGCTGCAGTTGATGGTGTTAATTGCTTGGTGTTAATATTGTCACTACTCTCTTGTAGTTGCCGTTCTGTGTTAAACCACTACACTGTCTTCTTAAACCACCAAGGAGGGAAAAACGCAGCTTCATCTCGAGCAAGGAAGAAAAAGAACCGGTAAAAACCCTCACCGTAAAAGAAAAATAGCAACAAATGCCCAGAGTGTTTCCATTCAGCCCATTAACCATTTCAGTGGCATCTCCATGTCATTCCTCAATTATTTACTATTGCACCTCTCAGCTTTTTGTACTTACTCGAAGCGAACTAAGTGAGCAAACGCGCACACGGCACACCTCTCGCTTCACGGCTCCGCCACTTGAAACGCGCTGAGTGACGACGGAACTGGAATTTCAATCAGTTCCGTAGTGTCTTTCTCTGGCGTAGTTAGCGAAGGGAACACGTGTCAGAGGAGTTGATTGATGAAGCCGTAACAGGTAGCAATGGGGAATCACTGAGGGGGGTACCCGAAGAATCTTTAATTAAATTGTCCGATGTTACTGTTATCAATGTGTATAAGAGCTGGGCGAAGAAAACTTTGCTTTATTCAGGACGTGCATTCTGAAGAAACAAATAGCTTCAAGACGCCAAGCCCGCGGGAACGGGGGGTCTGAGGATGCTACAGCACCCCCAATATTTGGGATGGGGGTGCTGGAGTATGCTGGAGCACCCCCAGTAATTTTAGCAGACAAAAATGCACATTTTGTCATAGAATCATCCCGAAACCTCACCTATAGGGTTTGCATCGTTTCAGCGGGGGGAAATGAAAATTGAAACAAATTCGTGTATTTACCGTCATGTCGGCACTAGATCAAAGAAATTAACGCAAGCCGAGCGCAACATCGCCGGCCCACATTGTACAGCTATAGGCCCAGTAGGCACCATGTTATTGTGTAGCACGCAGGGGGACAGCTGGTCTCGCATACAAATAGACTAGCCACAGCGTCTATTTTAGACAAACGAGGCACGCGCTGCGCTGAGTGGGCAACCTACTGTGTTGTGCATGTTTTGTAACATTTAATTATTTATATTAAAAAATATATGAAATACATTCAGGATACGAGTTAAATTAACTTATGGGCAGACTGTTTTGTACCGTGTGGCACTCATCAGCAGAATGACATAGAATACCAAGTAGCATGAATACACTTAATGTGTGCAATTCAAGATTTCAAATTGGGTGCAATTCAAGATTTCAAGCAGGCACGGGTCCACGGACCTTCAGGGACCTCCAAGGGTGGTTCACGTTCCCCGTGGCGCCCCACGCCTTTTTTAAACAATTTTTTTTTAAACGCCTTTTTCTTGACAGAAACAAATTAATGCTAATCCAAAATTATTAACGTCTACATATTCTCTTGGTCACAATGGGATAACAACAAGTACACAACAAGGATTTGTTTTGTCATTAGACGGCTGAAATGTTTTTAACTACTTTGGGTATTAAGATGAAGTAACAACCAAACCAATTGCTATATTTTTCAAAGCCAGTCTCTTTAAACCACTGTTTTACTCGTGTCATTTTGCCCACAAGTTCATTCTAAAATCAGCTGCACTTAAATTATCATTCGTTACACGTTCAACGTTTCGGTGGCAATTAAAAAAGCTATGACAATATTCAAATAAACATCGCATATTGAAAACCAATTTTAAGGCGAACATGTTGATTGCATTCATTTCGCTAGTTGGACGCCTATAATTGCCAGTTGCCTTGCATCTATGTTTGACTGAAGATGTACAGGAATTACGAATGAGAAAAAACAAAACCTGGAAGCTATTATGGCGGCTTTCATGTCCGGCTTTTATGTCCGGCTGACCATGTCCGGCTGACCGTCACTCGACCAAATCCAAACTAGTCTTTGCTAAAGACCTCTGTCTTTGCAAACTCTCTTAAATGGGGCGCGACCTTTCACCATTCGAATTGCAGATTTGACCATTCGACTACCCATTCAGCCGTCACGCCGGCTTGCGTAACCACGATCGAAGCACAACCAATTACAAAAAAGCCTCATTTTGACTGTTAACGATATTATTATTATTATTTATTATTTATTCGGCCAAGAAATAAAAACAGTACATTGACAAAGTTATACAGCTGTACATGAAATCATTGCAAGTATAAAGTAACAATATGCTTTCAATATACAGAAACAATAAGTTTGGATAGCAAAACTGAATTATTCAAGAGGTAAAGGGGATTAGAGAGCTGGGGTCAGTGGGGGATGGGGTTATCGGAGGGAAACGAAGGAAAATGAGAAGTAAAGTATGCAATGGGGATTGGGGAAGGATTGAAGTGATTGAGGAGGGGATTGGTGGAGAAGGGGAGGGGTGGAAGAGGGGAGGGGTGAGGAGGGGAGTGGTCAAGTGGGGGGGGGGGGGGGGGGGGGAGTTGTGAGTGTGTGGGGTAGGCGAGTGACGAGTGGTTGTGGGTTTACGGAAGGGAAATGAAGGGAAATAGGGAGTGAAGAACTGTCTATTTCGGGGGGGGGGGGGGGGGGGAGGTTAGACAAATGATAAAGGATTGAGATCTAAACAAAAACAAGAAAACATTTCAAGCTGGCCAGGGTAGGCAAAAGTGTACTAAAACACTGAATGAACCTATACTCATAGTTGAAAACGCCGTGGGTTGCGAGAGCGCGGTTGTCACACAATTTCAAGAACCAGAAAGTCGTAGTCTTACAATTTAGGCGAAGAATAATTGCTTTCTTAATAAGTTGCTATTAATGGGAATAGTGTGCAGCTAGCACTATAATGATTTTAACGAAAGAAATGACCATTATTAAATAATAACGTATTTCTGAGTGCAATTAAATTAGGGCACGATTGGTTTAAAATATTGTCGGGGGATTTAACTTGGACGCACGAGCGTCTTCCGTAAAATGTATGATAATGGTTTTCCATTCCCGGTCGGGGTACTTATGCGATTCCAAATTCCCATGAGACCTCATTAGTTAGCGTCTAATGGGCGGCTGGTATTGGAGGCTATTATCCTTGGGGTTTTCCATCTAAAAGCAAAGGTGGCCGCTTTCTGCACATACAGACTAGGATCATTAACGTTTTAATTTTTCCCCAAAGTAGGTTACGGAATCATTATCAAAATGGTTACGGATTGAAAATAATGGTACGTACCAGGAGACCAACAGAACGACATGCGTAAGCCACTTGTCAGAATTCCCAGTGGCTTTGTTTGTGTAACAATACAAATCCACTGCGAATTCTAACAAGCAAGGGCTTACGCATGTCGTTCTATAGATAGCCGCTATGTAGAACGACATGCGTACACCCTTGCTTGTTAGAATTATACCGTACTGATGAACACCCTGTGTGATTATTCCGTCTGGATTGGTGTCATTTTAAGCAGAAATCAAGAAAATAATGTTGGTGATGTTCATCGATCAGTCGTTCTTTGTGATCAAAAGGTTGTGCCCGGTTTGTCGATGTATATTCTCGAAATATCTACTGAGATGAAACTTAGACAGGTTAGGTTTTCATTCTTCTTTGGGTTTGGTGTGGTGTTAATGGAAACGACCAAAATGCAGAAAAAGGCGAATAATCTCGCATCGCATGCCTTTTAGTTTTAGAACTTGGTGAAGATCTTGAGTGTTAACATTTATACCTGGCAATTTGCATAATGTAACTGATTGTTGATGGATAAGATTTATGGTTTGAAATTGCTTGCCTCGAAATATAGGGCTTGAAACATTAGATAGACATTCAAATAACATAGTCCTAATCCACCTTTAAAACTCTAACTTTCTAAGATATGTGCGCAATTGTATTTAGTTAAGAGGATTAAGGATTGTCTTGAACGTGTCTTCTATTTCCAGAACTCACAATTGTGTTTTGTACAACTACTGTATTTAGGCTCCTTATATTTTCTCTGCGGTTTCCTTGTTTCTCCTGTCACATCGACACAACAGATTAAACTCCAAACTCAAAACCCGCGCCTGTTAACTTTCGCGGCTATGCGTTTATTTCTGCTCGTGTAACGCGAACCGGACCATACTGCTTTGCAACCCAATCATAATTCCTCGATCTCACAGTCAGCTCCCGCCCGCCCGGTGTTTGATTTCCCCGTCGAGTTCTCTGGGGATGGTGTCTCAACCTCGTCCGTTACGGGACCGGGCGCAAAGGGCTGCGGATTTAGTGGCGGGTTTCGCGCCGTGTTGTCATGATTAGCACGAATATGGTGTCAATAGACGTGAATTTAACACTTCAACGTGAATTAAAAACCCAACAACGATCCCGTAAAAATAAAAACCCATAATTGTCTTTAATAACCCTTAACTGTCAACATGACAAGAAAACACGTGACCGTGATAAAAAGGGGTTAATACTTTTCTTTTTGTCCTAATATATACTCCTGATCATTGGGGAAGCAATGTCCCCCACCCCGAACGACCATTTTCAGTTTTATACCGGGTAATTTTGTGTTCGTTTTTGTAGAAATGTTTTGTATATGTCAAAACTTTCAGCGCAAAACCTTAAAGTACTTTTCCCTTGAACCTGCGCTTTAAGTAAATTAATATTAGAACAGTGTATTTCCAAAAACGCGATATACGTTTTTTCTGTACATCCATCGTGGGGAAAGGGGAGTGGAGGGGAGGGGAAAGGGGGGGGGGGGGGGGGGGGGAGGAGGCTTTTATACATTAAAGCCAACTCTTCTCTTGTCTGTTATTGTTTAACGAAAAGCTAAATGATTCATTAAACTCTCAAGCAAGTCGGGCCCCATTTCACAATAAATTTGGCAGAATTGCCATTGGCAATAAATGTGAATTTTTTTTCAATTTATATAGTATTGGTTTACTTATTCCTAAACAACATAAAATACGATTTACTGAATTTATTTCATTTCATAAATACGACAACAGAAAATAGGAAGAATCGGATTGAGTGCACTCTAATTTTTACCCGAAATAATTTCCATTATACGCCATTTTGTTATCTTACTTTTAAAATCTTTCCCGGCTGCCCAAAGTCAATTTCGACGGCTGTTGTATGCTCAAACACAAGCTAAGAACCTAATCAAGTGAAGTATTGTTTTCACTCTTTATATTTGTATAAACATGCAAATGTATCACTTTTTAATAGGGATGCATTGCGTTTTGGCGTTCAGATTTAACCGAGATAAGTCTTTAATAATCAGGACTTGCAAAGGGGACCTTTATAGTCATGTTAAGGTTCATGCAAAGGTTAACACACAAACATTTTCGTAACACAGCTATAAGTACACAACCATCCAGTGTCAACTTCATTGCCAATGCAGTTTTTAATTGACATTTATTTATTCTAAATTTTGTCAATTAATCCGTGATATTTTTTCCTCGTTTGACGAAAGCCGCCCGAGCCAATGAATAAAATTACGGAAAGTCAATATTTTGTGGGAACCGAATGCATATATCAATCGGGTATTTACGGAAAGTTGGACGTTCTTTGGTGGATGATCGCGTGTCCAATTAATGTTGATCTTATATTGTTTTCTCATTAGCGCCCGTCTTCTTTTCCTAACGCAGGTGTCGAAATTACAATATACGTATCGCTAATGAACATGGTACGGGAAAGATAAACATGGTACGGGAAAGAAAAAACACGATACGGAAAAGAGAGCTTTTTTGAAATTACGTTATTAGACTAAAACTTTTTCAAAAAGTTCGAAAGATGACGCTTGAAAAACGTTCACGCACTCAGTTATCCTTGTACCAAATCTTTAATTCTTTATTATTAATTATTAATTCTTATAATTCTTATAAGTCTAAACTAAACAGACTCGACTTTTGTTAAATGTCTCCCTTTCAACTAATCTCATGGGGGTATTCTGCAAAGGGCAAAGTGATAGCGATGTTACATTAACGACATACCAACATCCTTATCAAACTACACCGTTGCTGTTGCATTATTAAAAGCATAACAAGGGCCATTACCATTTATTAAAGGTAGGATACACAATTTGCAGATATCGAAACATTTTACTACCGAATTATTAACACATTTTCGAACCGGTCAGTTAAACGATATTTACTATAAAATACAACTCCCAAAAATTCACCTATTCATGATAATTCAAGCAATTACCAAAGGTGTATACTACCTTTAAAAGTAACCCACCGAATTAGTAAATAGCTTAGTTGGATTACATATCGTACTGATACTAAACACCCCGTGGAATTATCCGCCTGGCTTGCTGGCATTTATAGAAGAAATGTGATTTTCAGCGATCAGTCAAATATAGAGCAGATGAGTCGGAATGCTTTGAACAAAAATCATTTTTCTTTTTTACCAAATGTTGTGCATGGTTTTCAATATTCACTCAAAACGTTTTATATCCACTGAGCTTAAACTCCTACACTACAGATAAGGTTTTGAATATTCGTCTTCGGATTTTAAGTGGTTATTGAAAACGAACAAAATATATTATGCATTCATAACTGGCGATAGGATCTTGAATAAAGACACGGGTATTTTTTTTCAAAGCACTACAGTTCAGGCTTATTTAACATTATATCTGAAGATGGTATTAACTTCAAGTCCTGTGTTGGCTCTTGCAGCTAAATGTCGACGCAGTTAGGTTTTATCCTTTCCGATACAATAATGTCCGATTCCTAATTCGTATAGTTTAGTCTTGTGTCGAGTCGGGGGATTATAGAGATACATTAATTTACTCGTATGGGAATTATTCACCCTGCATTAAACCTAAGATTGTAAAGATTTGAAAAGAGGTTATTTGGTGACGGACCTACCTTTACTTCTGTGTTCCTTCGGGGGTGAAATGTAGGGTTCGTAGGGCTTTGGTGGCCTCTCCACACGTGGCGCATATGACGTTGTCTACACGGTGTTTGTCAGCCAGCGCACGACGGGACAAATTATTTGTGGTACCGCGGTTTAAGACGCTCCGTTCCGGTGCAAGAAAACTCAGTGACTGGACGCGCGTATCCAGCGCTTTAAGTACTGCCCTACTCGCATTGCATTGTGGGATCACCGCCCCCTAACGGCCGTGACACGCCGCTATTTTGGGAAAGAATCATGATTCGGTGATTGCGAGTCGCGCACTTGTCCGTCTTGGGCTTCCTATTGGAGGAAAAACGCTACTTTTGGGAACAAAACCTTGGGGGAAACTTAATGCCGCCTCGATTGGAATGCGAGAAAGATCACTAGTCGCTTTTTGTTATTCAGTGCTACGCATTAGCGAACCAGAGTAGATAAAAGGCGGATATATTTGGTCAAATTGATTTGTTTGTCTTTGGCACGTGACGGCTGACCTATTAATATGTTACCCGTTGAATCTGTTGACTGTGTGAAACCCTTACGAGGGCCTTTCATCTTCAGTGATATTAGAAACTTGTTCCCTCTCTCTTTACTTGACACAGGCGTCATGTTGAGTTGATGTCTCCATCAATTTAACGGAGACATCAACTAAAGTATTTGAAGAAAAAAAGAATTGTCGGTGATAATTTTGGATTAACACGTACTTTAGAATATGATATAATATGATCGCTCTCGATGAACCAAACCTAGTAGGGTAATAAACTGTTAGAATAATAATGCGATGGTTAATCATCCTTACTCGCAGCTGAGAAGCTAAATTGCGAAGGACGCGGCTACAGCTTGTTCGAGTCGATGGAATGTAGAAAGCGGCATACGACCCAATCTGACCACGGAGCACACCCAGAGATCGATTGAATTTAATCACAATTTCTATCCAACGAAACCATTTCTGTAACAGTTCTAGATCAGCGCAATTTGGGCTCTACCTTCGCACGACCCATTTAGTGGATGGAGAGAGGCAATTGTAGTAAAGTGTCTTGCCCAAGAACACAAACACCTTGTTCCCGTGTTCCATATCGTACACGAGTCGAACACCGTAACCATTAAACCCAATCAACACTCGCGTCAGAACCAGTCCGCCGTCAAGATTTCTCAACTAGCTGCTTCACCCTCGTTAAGAAATTAATGCCACTCATAACAAATGCGCGCCTACAAAGACGTCTCACTGAGTGAACTAACATGTTTGTGTTTGTAAATTCACGAGCGATTGAAGAATTATTGGGAAGTCACTGGAGAATTCCATCTCTTAATGCATCGATTTATTAACGATGTCTCCAGCGAGGGGAGTTGGCAAATGATTAAGACGTAGATTTTTATCAGACGCGCGGTTTTAACCTCCCCATTTATTATTTTGTTTGTATCAATCGTTTTATCATTCCGCTCAAACTGTCGCTGTCGCTGTATTTAATGACTGGCCTATTGGTGTGTCTACGGCTGTTTACGTGTGCATATTAAAATATATTTCATGAAAAAAAGCAAATGTCTTAAGTTTATGTCCAAATTTAGATGCATTCAAAACATACATTTGTTTAAGTAGACATTTTTGTGTTTCACCTGAGATTACTCTATACATTGTAGTTTGCGATGATGAAATGATTGTCGGTTGGATAATCAATTAAAAGTTGGTTTGTAAACCTGTTTTTGCTAATTAGGAATGATTTTCATGCTAAGTATTTTGTTGGGCTTAGCTGCTCCATGAAATTGGCCCCAGCAAGCTTGTTCTCGAACAGCCGCGTAACTAATTATTCCAAACAGTCGTCGGGTGAAGCTGAGACGGCCTGGCTGCTTTGCTTCAATCACCAGGCAACAATTCATTAGCAGCATCTACAACCCATCCCTCACAAGGCGTCGACGGCGCTGGCCTTACGCACGGTAGCCGAAAGTGCCTGCGATCTGTAACAATTCACACCGTGGATCGGCCAACCATGTCTCCTCTTGTATCCAATCCAATCAAAATGGTATACCGTACCACATTTTGTACACAGATGTTACATTAATATACTATTTGTTAAACTAACAATGAGAAAGTCGACCAACGCTTAATTTGTTTACTGAATTTAAACACTTAATTTATGCACACCATCGGTGCAGTGAGGCTCAAATAGTTCCCGAATTTAATTCTTCAATAGCATTAAGATTCGGCCACAAAATTCAATACGCTCTGCAAGTGCGAAAATTACTGCCTCCCTGAGGAGTTCGTTTCATTTTCGTACCTATTACTTGACAGTGTAGTTCCACTGTTGACCTAATAGTACAGCAACATTATCTTGACAATAGGCGAGATGTCGACACTGATACCCCCTAAGTGGCTCATCATTTATTGTTTATTCATAGCCCTGGGCAAGTCGAGTAATGCGACACGGGCTGAAAAAGAAACGCGAACTGTTTCGAGGAATAGGCTATACTGTACTTGGCCAGCAACGGACCGCGAGGTGCGGTTTGCACGAGAGAGTTCAAATTGGTGGAATGATGAATTGAATTTAGGGGAAGTTTGCGTTCCTTTTTCTATTTTAGAATATAGGTTGCGTTTGATATATGTGACACGATCAAGCGAAATCAGTCGGATGTCGGCCCCGGTCAAAAAAATGAGTGTCCATGTAGTTTCAAAGAGGGCGTCTGTACGTTAAAAACTGAAAACCTCATGTTGATACGATGTTTTGTTGTCGAGTTATGTAAATTTGTTTAAATACCAACGAAGAATACAGTGCATTTTTGGGATTCGCCGACATCATTGATTCGGCTTGATCGTGTCGCATATATCTTATTATTAATATTAACTGTTGCGAGGAATAGGCTATACTTGGGCAGCAACGGGCCGCGAGGTGCGGTTTTCACGAGAGAGTTCAAATTGGTGGGATGATGAATTGAATTTAGGGGAAGTTTGCGTTCCTTTTTCTATTTTATAATAATAGGTTGCGTTTGATATTATTGTGTGACGATTCGTTTAGGCCGTAAACTACGTGTGCGCGCTATAGTAGCTCAACTATAGGGGAAGCCCCCCCCCCCCCCTCCTCCCCCCTCATCCCCCTTTTTTTGCAAATTCAACCCTATGTTACGCCGCTGGTGCACATTTCAATCAAACATATAACTACCTTTGAGATCGTAGATACCCATATACAGAAGTTTATTAGGCCCACCAATTAAAAATAAGAATTAATTTCTCGATCTTCTAATATCTGTAGTTCTTGGTAGCCTATAGCTGACCCTTGCGTTATTTGCTTGGCGATTTTCGGCGCATAATTCACAACAACTAGAAGGCGCCTTTGTGCTTGATTGTCCAGCAGAACGCCTTCTCCAGCCAGAGCCAATGAAATTATTCTCGCCACGTTTGATTTCGCTTGACCTACTATAATTCACCAATTCAACCACAATTATTTGGCGCGACCAAAACTAAACTAGTGGATCTCTAGCTCTGTGTGTTAACCAGTTCGCGCCGTGATTATTTTGACATTGACCGCGCGCGGGCCAAGGCGCGGGATTGTTTTTCACAAACTTCGAACCCGAGACGGTTTGGTGCCGGAATTTGGTATAGCACACCTTGACGATTCTGGCCTCGCTCGCTGCGAGCAGGTCCGTGTGTTTATCCGTCATCCGCCGACGAAAACTGGTACCCCACCTCGGCGCTGAAACGGAAACAATGCTGTCCGAGTGAGGCAAACCCCTGGTAACCATGCACATCACATATTTCCATGTATACAAATCATAGGCACATTGACATCTCTCAATTCGAATAAATGTTACAGGAACCAATACAACTTCCACGAGGGCCACAATTCAGCAATAAAACACAAAGGACTTTAATTTGACTAGCGCCCTCGAACAAAGATACTAATAATTTAGGAGACCGCCAACATATAGGGCCGCCAACATAGGGCAAGATAGCTCAGTTGGTAGAGCGCCGGTCCAATATTCCGGAGGTCGCAGGTTCGAGTCTCGCCCTGCCAATTTCTAATTCTTTGTTCACTTTGATATTTAATTTTAATTCATTAGAGAGACAAGTAAAATGTTACCGTCGCAAAAACAATTATCAACTTTAACCGGTTTTTATAGCTCTTTCTTTTAAAGTCCTTAACAGTCAGGGCAGATCATGAATCATACAATTCACGTTTGTTATCGTACCCCCCGCAGTGGGTGGTACTTTTTGACGTCACTGATTTCGTAGCAAACGATCGTGTGTTTTTTGTTTATCTGTTATTAGGTAATTTAGGTACGCAATACGCCTCGTACCAGCGGCAAGCAAATAGAAGACGATGTGTTTTTGTTCAGCAATATTTGACGTTGTTTGTCGCCTTGTAGTGTTTAAGAAGGTCTTGACTAAACTTCGAAGTAAATACCTTGTTTTCCTCACATGATCCATCCCACCACTCTGCAGTCTGCATCGTGGTGACCGAGTACGGGGGGGGGGGGGGGGGGGGGGCGGCTTCAACGGGCTCGTAATTGGTCTATAGACCCACCTCGTTTTCAGCTCGAAGCTTGGAAAGACTGCTTGCTTATTTGCAAAGTTAATGTGCCGCGAAGTCACTTGAAGGGTTATGCATTATCACGCCCGGGTCCCCCAACCACCCACCAATTGGCCGGATAGATCACAATTACCAGTTTAAAGTTTCCTAATTGAATCAGGGAGAAACGCGGTTACTAGCGCGAAAAGGAAGTAAGATTGAAGACGCGGGAATTTTTCTCACTTTTTCTTTCTTCGCGTCTTGCGCACGTCGCGCCGCCGAGTGGCAAATCCTGTGCCATTTTTAGTTGATTCAATCATACGCTGTGGCGCGCGTGGGAAAGCAAAGAAACGAAAAAAAGGCTAAACGAGTTTGACTGACTTTGGAACTTTTGGGGGCTTCCACCAAACAGGATATGTGTTTGTTTGTCTACTAAAGTGCTGTAGAAGAGGATCTTGTTGGCGTCGTATCTTGAGAGTTGGTTAAACAGTATCTTCGATGGAAAGTGCCCCCACTATATACACGCGATACACGCCATATACCGTCATCGAGATTTCTTCTAATTCAGACTTCGGATGGGTCGGCGAGACTAACTGTGAAGTGCATGAATATTGATTTCCTTGGTGTCCCAATTGCATTTGAGTTCATAAGCCCAATTCTAGGAATAGGAGCAGGCCCTCTAGAAGGGCACCGCTATTTCGGCCATTGTGTTAAGCGACATGCATTTGTGCGCATGTTCAATTTTCAAAACCAGGTCAAATAAAATGTATCATTCATGAGTGGTGACCCACGACAGAGGGGCGATCAAAACACTTTTGAAAAAATCTTGAATATTTAATTATTCCATCTTGAACGGAGTTTTCTGCAACGCGGCATTGCGGTCTAGTATGATATCTGTGTAAATGAGTCTCGTATATTGTTTAAGGACACGTTTGGGAATACGCGGTTCTAGATTTCGGACCAGAGTAGGCAAATATCTGGTTAATTAGGCCGTAATTTTTTTTTTGATATTTAGATTTGCCAACTTGGGTCCGGAATCTAGAACCGCGTATTCCCAAACGTATTCTCAAACAATATACACGAGACTTATTTACATAGGTATCATACTAGACCGCAATTTCGTGTTTTTTCAAACCCTTTTTTTTTGGGGGGGGGGGGGGGGGGGGGGGCTGGGTTTGTTCTTACGAAAACACATTATTAAAAGAGATCACAAACTGTTTTTTTATACAAACCATTTTTTGAGTTTGGAAAAGTTCATCTTCACTGCCAAATTTGTTCCGAAAATCATTCGTTCCTTAATGACTAACGAAACGGAGTGTCTGTGTTTGAGTTTGAATTTTGCGCTTGTCCTACCAATTTTGTTTGTTTTGGGGGGTTTATTACCTCATATTTTTATGAATGAACTTATGAAAATGTTAAGCTCCTAATGTCTGGTTTGTGAGCGCCCTCTGTTGCGGGTCATTATTCATGAATTGTATTCGACCTGATTAGAAAATAGAAGTACATGCGCACCACAATAATTCGCTTTAAAAAAATCGGTGAGGGGCGCAGAATCAGAACCCCCACCCCCAACCCCGGGCCCCACCCCACCCCACCTCGACCCCCACCCCACTCTACCCCTAGTTACGTCACTCTCATCTTTTATTTCTACAGTTCTCATAATTATTTGTTTTTCTCTGAGTTAGGGCCAGTAAAAAAATACACATCTGAGAAAGATAAAAATTGCACCCCGAATAGATGGATAGAAAAAAGAAAAAGAAATAAAGGCCAAGAAGAGATAAAACGATGACATGTGTGTAATTATCGCTCCGAGTTTTGTATTTTATAATCTGGTTCACTCTGGTCAACAGAGGGCGTTGATTACTGACGCACGGTCCGCTGACCACTGGATGACCCCAGTCTCACAAAATACATGTAAAAAAGGATGGGAGACTGGGTCACGTACATATGTACACGCACAGCAGTCGCTCACGCGCAGCGCGCGCGCGGCGCCCAATACAATCTACGGTGCTGGACGGCGATTATACGTTGTGTAGTATGTGAAATTCTCTCATAAAATGTCGTTAATTTTTAGAAAATTTCGTCGGATCATTGTCTGGTATGTGGGAAATTTTAGTAAGAGTATTATAGTTAATGATAGTTGTAGTGAATGGCACTGACATTGTTGGTGACTGGCAATAGCTGAAATTGAAAAAAAAACATCGGGGTCATCGGGCATAAACAATTTACCAAATGCATTGCAAAATGATGCATACAAGTACACATGCGTTGTCACTGCGGGGCGCAATTTCGATACCTTGCATTTGGCAAATGCAATGCACAATTTATATTTGCTTGCGCACTTTTACTTAAGGCTAGGCGATTGATCATCGATAAACCTTGCACATATTTGGTTAGACCAGGCCGTGGAATGTTCACGATTACACCTTCTTATTCCTCCATGATTATAGTCTAGGCGTACAATTTGAAATATTTTTATATTGAATGATACTAGACCTACAATAAATTGATTGTTATACAAATTTATAGGCGCAACCAGGCCCACAAGTCTCTGTAAAAAGAAAATGTATTAAATATCAAATATCCACTGCTGGTACCATAGTGACCATGTGATTATGACATCTTTGTTTATAGTTTGACTTTTGTTTGTTTACAGCACTATGCATAAATTACTGAGCTTGTTGATAGGCTTGACGCTAGCTGCCCTCTTTATTTATCTTCTGCTTGGTGTGGTTGTGTCGATTCACACAAGCCGTGCCATCTCCTCACGCAAAACCAATCTCAGTTTCATCAGGAACGCTACGGATAAGCCAACGATTATCACAGGTCCGAGTCTAAATCCAGAAACAACATTACCCCAAATCCACGGAGCTGTCCGTTATTACAAGTCTCTTCAGAATAATCAGGTAATCTTGTTTCTATTTTTTCCCTGTTTTTTTGTTTTGGGTTGTTTTATTGTGTTTTTGTTTAATTGAAATATTACAACCTCCTATTTTTGCTCACCAGACGATTGACTTGAAATGCTCCTCCTGTGCTTTGGTCTCAAGTTCTGGATACTTGCTCGGTAAAAAAGCTGGGCCAGAAATTGACCGGTACTCCTGCATCTTTAGACTAAACATGGCGCCGGTCAAAGGTTATGAGAAAGACGTGGGAACCCGGACGAGCCTCCGCGTCATGAACTTCTTCATGTTGGACTTTAAGCCGGAGACTCTGCCCCACGACAGTCGTGTCATGGTCTGGGGTCTGTTTAAGAGAACGTCTTATTTAAAAGACGCGAGGAATTTGTCGAGACATTTAAGCACGGGCTCAATTGTTTACGGCCAGTCGCATCAGGGAGAACTGAAAGCAGAGGCATTATTTGGCAAGGAAACTGGACTTCATCCGTGAGTCTCAATTATATCTTTGCCAAAATAAGACATTTTGCAATACTTGCACAGAAACAATTGCATAGAGACTTGACTCTAATGCAACAATGATCGGGAATCTTGAACCTACCTCCTTAAGCCTTTACTCTTATTCACCTACTGCAGTGTCTTAAACATCCAACGTGTAGATTCACCTCACCTGTGTCGATTAAGAGGTGAATCTTCACGTTGGGAGTTCAAGACATGAATAAGAGTGCTTGAGGAGGGTAGGTTTATTGATTGCTGTTTAACCTCCCCGACCCTTTTGTCTAGGAACCCCTCAATCTTGAACTGTTTTTTTATTGCCACACTGTATTGTAAAAATTGGATTTATCCACAATTTTCTTAAACAATTTGTTATTTCTCAGACGGATTGATCAGTATTAATACTGCCTACTGTTTTATTCCTTTCAGCGTGAAGACAAGATCTTGGATATCCACAGGCTGGTTTGCAATGATGATTGCTGTAGATTTGTGCCAAGAAATACACGTGTTTGGCATGATTCCGTCCGATTATTGTGCGTAAGTATCCCATTTTGGCTTTAAAACGATGGACTTGGGAAAGAATGTAGTATCTTGATGCTACTTCAGCAGTTGTACAGAAAGTCTATACATGTAAGCTGATCATAAGTCGATCACAAGCTGACCATAAGTCGATCACAAGCTGACCATAAGTTTTCTAAGTATTTCCTAACGAATTTTGAAATGTTTCTCAGTCCCAGATTCATGTCTTTTCAAATTGTTTGCACTGATTGACCTTTATTAAGATGATAAATGAAGAAAAAAAGTGGGCTCAGGTTGCAACATTTTTTTCCTTTTCGGCTTTTATTTCGTTTTTGAAGGAGAAAACCCCAGAAAGATGTTCCGTACCACTACTATGATTATCCCCATGTCAAGGAGTGTTCAACGTACAAGCAGGCAGAGCGGGATAAGACGGGAAATCACCGCTTCATCTCTGAGAAATCTGTCTTTGCGAGATGGGCTCAACGATACAACATCACTTTCCACTATCCTAGCTGGTCAGAGAAACTTGACCCACATTTGTTTAAAAAACCTGGTCTATTAGAATCTTTATTTCAGTGGATACAGTCCTAGGTTTGTTATACTGAGACAGATTTTTAAAAGGTCTCACAAGTCGGTCACAAGCTGGTCACAAGCTGATCATGTCGGTCACAAGCTGATCATGTCGGTCACAAGCTAATCATAAGTCGGTCACAAGCTAATCATAAGTTGATCATAAGTTGACCATAAGTCGGTCACAAGTTGACCATAAGTCGGTCACAAGTTGACCATAAGTCGGTCACAAGTTGACCATAAGTTGGTCACAAGCTGATCATAAGTCGGTCACAAGCTGATCATAAGTCGGTCACAAGCTGATCATAAGTCGGTCACAAGCTTATCATAAGTCGGTCACAAGCCGATCATAAGTCGCTCACAAGGTGATCATAAGTCGGTCACAAGCTGATCATAAGTCGGTCACAAGCTGATCATAAGTCGGTCAAGTCATTGCAATCTACAGGTACTTCTTTGAAGAAAAATAGACAGAATAAGGAGCAATTTTAAAAAATTCAAAATGGCCGCCATTGCTGGTTATTCTACTAATATTTGTTCAAAGGACAAATCTGCAATGGCCCTACAACCAAATGTGACCTGTCATCACAAAATGAGCGTAAAGTCGGCAAAATCGAAAATTGAGATATGGGTATTTCTAAATTCTGTGGAAACGGAGCTTTCCAATGGTATATAACACTTTGAGGTTTGATACTCAATATTTTTGTTTTGTTCTTTTTTAGTCTGGAGTCTTAATACAGAGATTATGAGAAAACGGGCATTTCTTGCGAGAAATTGTGTGAAAGGCATAGAAAGGCATGGTCAAAATTGTCTCAAAAACTAATTTTGTTTTTATCTGATTGTCCTGAAAAATTGGGAATTGATTGTTGGGAATTTAGTCTTTAAAAAAACCCTATAATCCCCAAATCGACCACCCCTTCAAATTTTGACTTTGACTGGCCGTATTGGGAAATCACTCCGTGCGACTTTACGCTCATTTTGTGATGACAGGTCACAAATATCCTTCTTGTGACAATCTGAATCTCTGACTGTGTGCCAAATTCCCTCACCTATCTGCCGTAGTAGTTCAATAATCACAAGTGAATGAATGAATGAATTAAAAGTCCTTACAACTCAAACCAAAATCAGAAATCAAGCACAATTTGACCATTCAGTCATAAATCGATTCTCCAGCTTTTTATTCAATTAACCGATAATACACAAATTAATCACAAAGGAAACTGACTAAGTAAATTTGCATAAATTTGAAAGTGAACAAAGAAATTGGCAGGGCGGGACGCGACCCTGCGACCCTGCGACCCTGCGACCCTGCAGGTTCGAGTCCTGCCTTGCTAATTTCTTTGTTCACTTTCAAATTACATGTAACTGATAACAACATTCGTCCCAAGATACTTGTTACTCGAATTGTGATTTGAACTTTTGATGATTTGATGTGTTAGTCTTTATTATATTTAAAGGGAAAATCTTGCAATAATTAAAGAGGACCTGTTTATTTGTAGAACTCCCTCTATTTTCACACTTATTGCAAAAATGTCCATGTACAAAATTGAATTTTTCTGTATAAACTGACAATGCAAATCTGATTTTATCTCAAAACTGATGTTGATGTTGAATTTACATTTTAATTAAATGTATTTGTGTGTTTTGTCCTAAAAGTTTGTTTCACTTGTAATATTAGGTGAAGCACATTTTATTTATTTTTAATAAAAAAAAGCCTTTTTTACACCAAAGCTGCATTTTGTGAACATTTGTCGGCCTGTTGTGCTATACATGTAGTCTAAGCATTGTGCATATTTATACTCTGCACTATATGGTAAAAGGTGAATCGCCGGGTTATATAATAGGCCTACATTGTATTTAAAAAAAAAATTGAAATTAGGAACATAAATTCTAAAAGCCAAACAAAAATCTAAATTGTTATATACAGGTTATAAACCATATTGCCCGAACAATAATGTTATGACAAACCATCCGCACATAAAGGCGTATTCTAAATGATCATGCAATGATATTCGTAATGATTCAAAATGATCATGCAATGATATTCATAATGATATAAAATAAAACAAAATGCTGGACAATCGTAGGTTAACCACTGGCTTATTAAAAATCATCCTAGCGATGACGTGGCTACCATCGGAAAATAATATCGTCATAAAATTGAGAAATAAAAATCCAAAAGCCCATAATCAAAATCAAAGACAAAAGAAAATCAAGTCTGACATTTTTTCGATAAAATTTCATAAAGCAGTCATTTTACAAAGACAAATCTATTAATTAACACTTAATAATTGATTACCGTGGGAAAAATAAATTTTAAAACTTTAATTTCAGTTATATCAACGGCTTTTAACTGTTTTCGGCAAAATAGTAATTACATTAAACTTAGAACATTAAAGAACCAACAAAAATACATGTAGAATATACATTATAATTTACTTGAAGCAGTTGAACGCATTCTATGTCAAACTCGTAAAGTATAGCAGCCCGTTTAGCTACATGTATTACATTGTACATATAAACCGCACCACTAAATACACTGCAGTAGTCATTGTTTGCATAGCATTTGTTTTTTAACATCTAATATTATTCATCTTCCAAAATACTTGATGTTCCCTTATATACACTATAATGATAGAAACATTCTTTATAACACCTCACAGATTCTGTGTCTTGATTGGCCGAGAGCGCGTCACGTGTCACTTGCTATTTTTACTATTTTTTACTTGCGCTCCAAAAAGACTATACCACGCAGCCTCGTTCTGAAAAAGTACTATGCGCATAGCAACACACGTATTATAACGCCCCACTTCGCCTCGGGAAAATAGAATGCTCCATAGATCACCTCGGGAGGCTAGTTTTACTATATCACTCAAAGCAGTCAATATTTGTATACTATGCGCATAGCAACGAAAGCGTGACTGAAACCCAGACGTGTGTTTCGGTGCATTGCGTAAACATTGCTCTATCACCCTCGCACCCGTTCATCAAGGCAACAAAGTACACTTGCTTTTCTTGGATTTTGTTCGTTTCTAATAATAATAGCGCCACTCAAAATTAAACGGCTTTGCCAACAAGATGCATGTGTCCAACCTGCTGACATTGGGTCGTACTGTGGTCATGATTCTGGTTGGTTGGTTGTCCTGGTTGAGGTATGATGTCCCATATTAAAATGAACTACAGTTAGTATTGAGGCGTGTTCAGGCATTATAATTACAGCCGTATGGCTCTGGCTACCATCGCGGCTATGGTTACCGTTTCATCACATACGTAGAATAGTCCGAGTCACCTATCTTGCTGTCTACTACCGCCTCTGAAACCTCGGTTGCTTTCTTCATCACAGCATATCCAATCTGTTTCAGGATTTTTGGTCCCGTCGTCTTTGTCTTCTTTTGAGGTTTCGACGACGCCCGCCTTACCTTTAGCGTGTCCATGTTAACAATGGCAATGTCCTTGACATTTGGCATGATTCTCGGATCGTTCATATTTTTCTCAAACTCTTCCTGAATGCTGTCCTGTATCTCGTCACTTTCAATTTGATAAGTGGCTGAGAGATGAAAACATTCAACCGAACGGAAGTATTTTAAGCTGTTGCTGAGGAACCTTACAAACATCTCAGCAGGGGATCCATGTAGCAGATACAGTGTCTTCAATCTTCCCCAGGAATCCTTTCCACCATTCGCCATCACCCCCTGGACTATATCAAATCCTGTACCTGTTACTTTGTACAGAGACAGTTTGAGATCCGTCAACTTTTTGCACTCGCGTAGCGGTCCATTTGTTACCGCCACGAAGGCTCTGTCGTCAAACTGCCTATTCAGACGAATATCCAAAGTTTTCAAGTTTTTTAATTTGTGAGCATTTTTCGCCAGGTCGCAAATAGCTTCTGAGCTCAGAATCGTCCCCACCAGGACAAGACTCTCCAGCGTTTCCAGACGAGGGAGGTAGCGGGCCAAGTCTCTTGCTGCACCAGACGAGTGGCACGCCCGTGCCTGTGACTCCAAAAGCTCATGCAAGCAAAAGGACTGGACAGTGTGAATGACACTGCCGTCTGACGCCTCAGGAGAAAACTTTGGCATGTCTTCGTTTCCCGATTCTATTCTCTCACGCAGCTTTTTGAGTACAGCCAATTCCTTACTACCATCAATTACATCAAACGGTTCAATATCTTCATCCATTGACATCTCAGATTCATCTATAGTACCATCATCATCAGTTGGTGAGGCGCCCATCTCTGTTTCGGATTTGACTGTCTCGACCTCATGTGCTCTATCGTCATCTTCTGATTTGCTTTGTTGAAGCTCAT
Organism: Crossaster papposus; assembly: GCA_037893245.1. Classification (NCBI taxonomy): domain Eukaryota; kingdom Metazoa; phylum Echinodermata; class Asteroidea; order Velatida; family Solasteridae; genus Crossaster; species Crossaster papposus. Next base: position 710,481 of record JBAIAA010000465.1, read on the forward strand.
GGGGTTCCTTGGTGTCCTCTTGTGATCTTGATCTTGGGACTGTTTTCCGGTCGGTTTCAGTTGCAGCTGGCCGACTGTCTGCGGTTTTCGTTTCCATTGTTGTCTTCTTCTCAGGTCTTCTTTTTCCGGAAATTAAATGTTCAATGTATTCTTCAAGCTCTGGCCAGTCGTAATCACCAATTCGTAATAAATGAACCGACATCATCTTCAGTTTTTCTTCATTTGGCTGAGCATGTTCGAGTAGGTATGACAACAGGCGCAATTTGTGACTCGAGATCCCGATTAAGCGGATCCTCTCGTCGGGAAACATCGAATTCAGCTTCTTGTTCAAGGCACCCTTCCACTGTCCCTCGAAATTCAACTGAAGACACAGCTCTATGAGCTCCTGCAACTCTAAAACAACATGGAGGTTCTTAACCTGACTGTATCCCCTGTTGATGATCTTCACAAAGCAATCAACAAGAGCTTCTCTGTCAAACTGCTCATCTTTAATGGCAAACTGGAAGACATCTGAAAACCTCTGCAGAATTTCCTTGTGGCCCATGTTTGCGATGTCTTTCTCCCATTGTTTAACTCCTCTCGCGGTCTGAGCCAAAAACACAGCAGTGCAGAGCTGCTCAAAAATCTCCAAGACAAAACAAACCCTTCCAATCTTGGGACTTGTCAGGGGGGTAAGCTCTGCATCCTGCCTTGTCGGATCTGGGTCGGCTCCACTTTGCTGCTTGCCTTTACAACAAAGAAACCCCCTCCTTGTCTCTACTTCTGATACCTCTGATACGGTTGTACTTTGTTGAGTAGATTCGACCCTGCTGTCAGACTGCAACCGACGAAGAAGTCCAAGTTGTATTACACCTTCCAAGATGTCATCTTCTTTCTCTGACGAACTCAAGAAGTCTTCATCCGAAAATGCCGCATGATTTCCACTGTCTACTCGTCGTGAATAAGCCACTCTACCAAGCTTTACCAGTACGTCCAGTTGGTCTTTCTTGAGCAGACTGAGTTGGTTTCCCTCGGTAACATCTACTTTCAGACTTTTCATTCTGTCGAACATGAACTTGATTAATCTGAAAAACAGATTTGCCATGGTAACGTCTGGTTTGAAGGCATCTCCTTTTGTCCAGATCGACATCTGACAGAGAGCTCCCAAGACGGCTGGGAGACATGAAATATCGGGTTGGAGAATGTCTTCTAACAGATATCGGTGAAGGTTTCGTTTCTTTTTATTTGTATGTGCCTTGAGTGCTTCTAGCTTTCCAGTGGTGGTGCTTTCTTCCATTTTTGGAGGAGTTGACACTTTTTGAGACTCTTCTGTTTCTTGTGGATGCTGCTCGATGTTTGTGTCTGAAGTCGAATCTGATTTTAGTTCAGCTTCACTCTTAATTGCCCTGTGCTCAGGGGTCGATTTTTGTCTGTCGTCAGCTGCAGTCAAAACTACGTCGATATATTCGATAGCATTTATGAGTGTGAAGCCGGTAATGGTGATATGGCGCATGTTATGTTTGCGTGACGCAACTTTTGCAAGCTCTGCGTTTCTAGTCGTCAGAACTAATTGACATCCAAGAAATTCATTGTCTGTCATTAGTTTCATGACAGCGTCAATGTCGTCCTGGTCATTACAGTCGTCAACAAAAATGGTCAGGTTGCTTTTGTCTCGTGCGAAGTGTGCGTCAATGGATTCGGCCGAAATGTTTGCATCTTTAGGAAGTATACATTCAACGACTGATCTACCGATAGTCTTGGCTTTAATCAGCAACCACGCTGGTAAAAGAAATACGATCTGATCACTGCCAAATAATGCACATTCCCTTCCCATGGCCCAATCGTATATCACTTTGTGCAGAAACGTAGTCTTACCGCAGCCCCCTCTACCTTGTATCAGGGCATGCTTACTGGTGAATTCTGGAATACCTTCATCAAAGATATCAGATTCGGAGACTAGTCGATACTTGACTGTGCTGCCTCCGTGTGGGACATTGGCGTACATCTCCAAGGGTTTGTAGACCGTATCGATGAATGCGAAGCAAGAATCGTCATGAACAACCCACGGTGTTATAGGAATCCTGCACAATTTGCTGATCACAAACGATTTAACCTTCTTAGAGAGTGTCTTCAGATTCAGCTCCGGGACGGAATCTGTCACAAAACGAGGGGGAAATTGTTAACCTTTTTATTTGAGTACTCTTCATTTTGTATATAACGTTGAACTCCTAAATACAATTAACCTACAGTCGCTGTGTGGTAAATTCAAATATATACTTCTTCTATTCAACCTCGCTCCCTACCTTGTTTACACAGCGGTTCGTAACGACGACTTTGACGTCGCTTCCAGATCACGAAAAAAACAATCCCAAGAAGAACGACGAGGAATAACGGCACGCAAACAGCGATAGCCACGACGTTGAATGTTCCAGAATCACCGTTGAAATCTAATGTACACCAAGAATCAAAATGACGCTCATACAATTAACACACCGACTTTCGCTATGAAAGACAATGAGATTTTGTCAATATTAAACGACGGCCTCGTCAGAATCCTAAAATGTGCCCACCCACAAACCTTTTTTAATTGCTACTTTCTTTTAAATATGGTTTGGACATAACGATAGTTTGGGCATCCCAGGAAAGATTAATGGTGTCTTCGCGTTTTCATTGTTTCTATGGTACCGTTTCGTGGCATTTTTCATCATTTCTTTTTTCAGATGATTTTTATCAACGTTCTAGAGAAAGTACAACCCTTATTTTCTTTCTTTATATAAAAGTAAACAGACTTCTCATAGATATGCCCACGTATATGAAACGCGTATATGAAACATGATACCAAGGTGTAACGTTATGGTGGATATAAACTCACTCGCTATCGACACATCCACGTATGATCGAATCAAATCGTTATTCGCAGGGAAGACATGACACCAGTATCTGACGTCACCATCTTGAGAACAGTTGTCAAGGAGCAGAGCACCCTCTATTGATATGCCGAGACAGCTATTGTCTCCGAGATCTATCAACGTCTTGGGCCCGTCCGGTAGCTTCAATGTGCCGACCACAGTGGTAGACTCTGCATCGGCGGCGCCAAATGACCAGAACAAAGTTGCTTTGGTTGTCAAGGAGATGTCGGCAAGAGCTGGACATCGAAGAGAAAATTTACTTTGGGGTTTAAAGGTCACGCTGTCGCCTTCTATAGCGATGCCGTTGTCCAATGGAAAGCGATCCCCTGCAATGAGAAGAAATAGTCATGCAGGTTGAAAGGTGCCTTCTGTCGATATCTTTCTTATGGCAGACATGAAATTTAATTACCATCGTCAAATTGAAGTCTGAAGTCGCAGACATGGCTTAAAGCTCAATCCTTTCACCTACCTATCACTCGGACTTCAACATCTGTTTGGTTTGTATCTCCCACAGCGCATCGATAGACTCCAACATGGCCATCGTCAACTGACTGAAACACCAAACCAAAGTCACTGGCCAGATCGAATTCAAGACTAGAATCGACGACACCAGTCGACAGGTTGTAACTAAGGACTTGTCGGTTTAGGTTGTCGAGCTTAATCCACTCTATACCACAAGCCGTGTCGCCGGGTGTCCAGGCCGGGCAAGGGAGTGTCTGCTCTCTGTCTTTTCGCAGATAGAAGGATCTTTCTGAGACCTTCAGGGGATCACTAGTTGATTCCATCTCATCTTCGGCAAAAAAGAGTGAAATTTAAGTTAGTACCGTTTAATGTTTGAAAAAGGACAGAAAATGTGTATTATATACAACTATCGGTAATGAAAATCAGTTAAGAAAAATGTATGTTGTGTTTTATTTCCTATTTTTATTTTATTAGAAACGATTAGCATACGTTTTTGCATTACCTGATATCTGGACATTGGTGTAACAATTTCTGAGAGTATCATCTGACTGGAACACGTGACACCAGAATCTCTGTAAATCTTGCACGTTATTCAGGGAGTTGACTGCAAGTGAAGCGTCGCTGGCAATGCTGTAATCGGCGCCATGTTGGACCTGCAGGGTGGCGCCATCCGAGAAACGCGCGCCAATGATCTGTGTGTCTGTAGTGACGCCCTCTCCCGTTGACCAGTACACTACGTCTGGTGTCTGTTCCGCGCACTCGCACGTTAGCGTTTGTCTGCGTCCTCGTTGGAAACTAGCAGTGGAAGATACCTGACTATTGCCTCCCAGAAACTCATCGCCTGTATTATTGAGGTTGAAAAGTTAAAAATTGGATATCATCTGCCATTCTTAACTCAATCCATTTTAACCAGTTCGCGTCCGATAGTTTTTTCTCCAGAATTCAAAACGGATGACGGATAAACACGTCACGAGCCAGGTCGGAAGTATCTGTCAGCGACCGGCTCGCAGCGAGCGAGTCCCTGAAATATTAGGGTGTGTCATCCACAGATGCCGGCCTGAACCCGTCTCGGATCGAGGTTCGTGAAACACAATTCCGTACACTTAGAGTACCGAATTTAGAATCACCCTCATCGCAGATTTATTTATAATCTTAACAGATTGTTCTGTTTGGTGTAACTTATTTCTCAATACATGGAATACCATAAAACCATATTACCTTACCTATGACGTGGATGTTGACGTTTCCAATTCGGTCTGTAGTGTCACGTGGTATGACCCGACACAGGTAAATGCCTTCATCGCTCTCCTGAACACCTTTAACGACGAGGCTGAAACCAGACGTCCCGAAGGCATACCTGTTGTCGAATATATCGTCTGTGTTACCTGTGCGGCTAATTAGATGCGATGTTGTCGTGGGACTGTCCTGCTTAAACCAACTCACTCGATCAACGGGTTCGCCTTCACGAAATGTCGGGCAAGGAATCTGGTGCCACAAACCTTGCTGAACGTGGCTCGCTGCACCAAAAGGACTTCGAATATTGTTCGCTGAAAAAACAACCGCCCCAAAAAGCATCTATAAAATATATTGATTTAGAGCATACAGAAGAAAATTACCAGACGAAAATTAGTTTGATTCTTAATTGTAGAAATCGTTGATTTTTATTGATTAGGAATCTCCATAAAATTACATTTTGTTATTATGTATAAAAGCTATTTACGGCGTGAATCGTGTAGGTACATGTATAATCACACTGGTACATTTCGAACAGTAAATAATCTTTAAATAAAGTGAGATTAATGTAAGAGAGTGTAACAGGTTATTGTGTTTTGTCTTTGAGAAAAATACAAAAAAATCAAACCCGAATTTGCTGGGCATATCTCGTTTGCTGCCGCACGAAGTCCAAACGATGTTATCAGAATAATCGCCGTGTAAGTCGCCGCCATGACGTCAGAGGTTGCATCCAGAGGTCGTATAGCTCACTGTGTGAAGAAACAATTAGGGTGAATACATCTTAGATGATGTTCAAGATGATGTTCAAGATGAAGGCCTGATAACAAAGATGAAGGTCCTAAATGTACATGTACATGTACTTATCTGGCTGCTCCAAGCGTGTTTGTGAAGTTAAATAACAAATACGGTCGCATAATGTTTGCACACATTTGAACAGCACCCGTTATGATCAGACGCCCCCCCCCCCTACCCTCATCCTCACCCCCTACCCTCATCCTCACCCCCATCCTCACCCTCATCACCCACACCAGCTTCAAATGATGTTCGCCGTGGGACGACTGCACAAGTAGTACTGCAATTATACTCGCGCATACTGCAAGCCCTAAGTCAGGTGTTGACTTCCCCTTCCCCTTCCCCATTCCCCCACCCCCCCCCCCCACCCCCCCCCCCCCCCTCCCCCTCCCCCACCCCCTCCCCCTCCCCCTCCCCCTCCCCCGCCTGTTTCGATTTTGAAGGCGAAGCTTTTCTATATGGTTTGCCATATTCGTAACAAGGGCATTATGCCCAGTATGTCAGTCCTGCTACCAATTACGAGTTCGTGGGCGGTTTTGCCCCATTATTGACTTTTTTTTCTCCATGGACCGGTGACGTGCTAAATGATATTAACAACTAAAATTGCTGCGCTGTGTAATTCCTTCATGGTTATAATGGTTAAAACTCACCATTTCCTTCACGATCATCGCAGCTATAGAACCTCTATCACTGAACAAGTTGTTACAATTAGGGTTATATTTAATACTATCCCACAATGGTGGCCTGTCGGTGCTTAAAAGAAGGCTAAAAGGGACTAAACGCGCATTGAAAACCCCCTATCGTGTGTTTTGGGGCGGGTTTTGACGTTACATGCGGACTGGAATTTCCCACTTGCTATTTTTAAACCGTGGTGTAGCACTGCATGCGCAGGCTGTGCGCGCGCACACAATGCCTGTACTGCATATTTATATGACAATGATGATTAGGTTAGAGTTCAAAGTAGGATCATTGTGTGATTTGTTTACTTTCTGGTGCATACACATTACAATGTGTGTGTTACAACATATTTTATTGTCAAGAATAATTTGTACGCAACAAGCTTCGTAGAAATCACACGTACGTACATATTATATTTATATACAGCGCTCGACATGGCCGTTGCGGTTATTGTCATGTTATTCGCGCTGATTTTGAAAATTTTCCATGGTAAGCTAAATATTTTTAACGTTGTGAGTCTTTTGGCCTTTCTTTTATTCGAACCATGTGCATTCATGTGTTTATTAAATTTATGTTTATTTGTTTTAAATTTATTTATTACTATTTACATATTTGTATCATGTTTTGATTATTTGTTTCGAATAATTTTTGTCCGGTGGTTGATTCTCTGCCGTACCGCATAGCGTATAGGCCTATATCAATTTTTTTTTACGCCAGTGAGAATGTTTAAAAAGAGGTCTTAAATTAAAAATACTTTGTTTTATGACACCCGTTGCGGGGGGCAACATGTTCCCCTATTGTCCCTGTAGACATTCCAATGTGTGCCGTGAGCAAAACAGGTTTTTAATTATATTTTGAGAAATATGAAAAGTAGTCTCATAAAACTTTAAAGTTCGGTTGTTGCCGGATATTCCTTCCTTATCGACAAGAACTAAGTTAATTTAGTACTCCAGAATGTTGTTTATTCCATAAAGGTTTTAGTTTGAACCAAAGCCGAGCAAAATACCTTTAACTTAAGACCTCTTCCCAGAAAAAAAGGTTTTAGTTAAAAGGAATATAATTATAATTGTTTCACGCCATTATTCATGTTTTTGTGTTTGAGCTGGAGCAACCGAACTTCAAATATTGGACGGCGTCGGCAGAGATGCTACAGTTGGATCGAACGTCACGTTTGCGTGCTTATTGACTAGTTATAACGCGAGTGAAAAACCTCTATAGTCAAATGGTTTTTCAACAATAAAAAGGTACTGGCAACGTGTACTAATTTGACGGATCGCATCAATTCGACTTGTATTTTGACCGTCAGCCCCGCTGGGCAGTCACCAGATGGCCTTTATACGTGTGAAGTCTATACCCAAAGCCAACCTAAAGGAAAGAATATAACATCGAAGTTGAACATTATCAGTGAGTCTAACGAGTACACTGTAAATAAAATTCTGTAATTTTACAGAGAACCTTTAACAGATCTATACACTGTAATTGGTTTACAACACTTACAATAATGTTGACATTAAAACAAGAAATATAATGCTATTTTTGTAGTCTGGTTGCTTGACTTCCTTCAAACTAAACCGAGAGGCAATTTATAGATCAGGTTAGGATACCAGACTAGTTGTCTTGCACCAATTCACATATGTAGTATTGCAAATAAAATGTGGACTAACTATTTTAATAAATTCGCAGCAGTGTAAAAGTAATCAGGTATTTCCAACGACTGCCGGGCGGCAATCATTGGAAATTAAGTATACCAAATTCCAATTTCTTGAAAACCCTAGGAAACCAGAAGGTGTGATTTCACAGGATGCTTGAGACTGTTATTTACTTATAAGTTATTCTCAAATAAGGTATTTCAAAATACATGTTACGGTAGTTTTGTTTTTGGATGTTTGCAAATGGTGTATATCTCAATTATTCAAAATTGCAAATCTTAAGGGAAGTCGGTGCTAGCAGAAAACACAAGACGTCACTGTTGCCAGGCGTTGTCAGCTGATGTTGACTGCTCAGTTGTCATCAAACTCGGGCCGGATTGCACTCAAATTCTCGTAATGCAGTCGGTGCAATGAAAAATAGGTCTGAAAAGTAAATAAAATGAACAATTTTCTATTTTAATTGTGAACATTTAATAAATCTAAATTGCTTCCAAGATACAAAATATGCAATTAAATTGCAATGTACGTATCTCAATAAAACTGAGATTTTGTTTGTATATTTGTATACTTTCCTCTAACTAAACATCTAAGATGATGCGATGCGCCAAATACCTTTTACTGAAATTGTTTGTATACGTACATGTTGAATTTTACTGTCATCCATGTCACTTAGAACAGAGACAAGTTCCAAGAAACTCGGTCTGTTGTTCGGATCCTCTTCCCAGCACTTGCGCATCAGGGCGTAACTGAAAGCAGTCAAACGAAAAACCGTGATTGAAAAGTGGTTTATATTTTTTGGTTTCTCTTGAGAAGATAAGCAGAAATCGAATGAAAAAATATTCTTTAATATTCTATAGCTTGTAATAAAACATTTTACACACGAAAGCATTTAAAAGTGTTCACAACTATCAAGTTCCAACCCTTACGCTGAGAAATACAAAGGGTAACATTGCTTGTCAACAGCATGTTAGGCTCATTCGGGGTCAACATGCACATTAGGTCAATGTGCGCCGACGCCTGTAGTTTTACTTTTTACAAGGTACGTGTGTGTACACTGTAATTATACACAATTATGTTAAAACCACGAATTTGGCGGGATTTTCTGTTAGTTTAACGCCAGTGGGAACGGGCGGTAGAACTACGCAATACATGCGGTAAGTTTCCGCGAGTCCGCGGGATAAAAGTCCAATAGGAACACAGCTTGAATTACCTTTTGTCGTCGCAGTTGCTGGGTTTGGTCATACGGTATCCTGCCTTTAGTTCCCCAGCCAGTGACTTGGTCTCTATGGTCGGGTAGGGGGTTCCCCCTTAAGCGATATACGTTAAATGTGAATTAGATATATCGGCAAAGGAGCAATTTTATAGTTGTGTATAAGGATAGTGATGAAAGCAAAGTTGCTTTAAATCTTATTATCTGGTGTGAACTGATGTATTTGACCTAAACAGCGCAAGATATTTTTGAAAGAAAAATACTTTTCTTACCTATTGAGGCTATTTCCCACAAGAGAATGCCAAAAGACCACCTGAAGATAAGAAACATATGGTCCGGTTTTCTTCAATTTTATATGACGGCAGAATTTTGCGAAAATTAAATTTTACCTTTTAAGTTCTAGGTTTTAGTCTGGCATCAGCCAGAAAATAATCCACACGATAAGAAAAAGACTTTGTTACTTACACGTCACTCTTTGTCGTATACTTTTGATACCTGACTGACTCAATGGCCAACCAACGGACTGGTACCCGTCTCTACAATGAAATGCAAATGAACAAACATAACAAAAATACACTCCTCCAGTAATATTTTACCGGGAATCCAGGTGATTTGTTAACTATTATTCCGGCACAAAGTGACGCATTTCCGGGTAAAAACAAATGACTCCTAAAATTACCAAGAATCCAGACAAGTGTCATTTTGACCCAGTAATATGACACCGAGTGTGGATCAATTCCGACCTTTTAAAGTTTACAAATAAAGAGGTCAATAATCATAATCCTTCAAAACAAAGGCAATGTGGATATCAAAGTCAAATTACAAGGTTATGTCGCCCGCATTTTTGTTGTTGTGAAAACTGACAAAGGATTGCCTTAATATGTCAGTTGATTTAGAATTCTACCTGACACCGCGACTTGTGATTGACTTGTGACTGACTTGTGACTGACAACATTGATTGACTTGTGACTGACTGGTGACTGACTGGTGACTGACTTGTGACTGACTTGTGACTGACTTGTGACTGACTTGTGATTGAGTTGTGACTGACTTGTGACTGACTTGTGACTGACTTGTGACTGACTTGTGACTGACTTGTGACTGACTTGTGACTGACTTGTGACTGACAACATTGATTGACTTGTGACTGACTTGTGACTGACTTGTGACTGACAACATTGATTGACTTGTGACTGACTTGTGACTGACAACATTGATTGACTTGTGACTGACTTGTGACTGACTTGTGACTGACTTGTGATTGACTTGTGATTGACTTGTGATTGACTTGTGACTGACTTGTGACTGACTTGTGACTGACTTGTGAATGACTTGTGACTGACTTGTGATTGACAACATTGATTGACTTGTGACTGACTTGTGATTGACTTGTGATTGACTTGTGACTGACTTGTGACTGACTTGTGACTGACTTGTGACTGACTTGTGACTGACTTGTGAATGACTTGTGACTGACTTGTGACTGACTTGTGAATGACTTGTGACTGACTTGTGACTGACTTGAGACTGACTTGAGATTGACTTGTGACTGACAACATTGATTGACAAGAATTTGTAAAGTAAAGTACGCTCTTAAAATACAGGTTTGGAGATTAGTTTAAAAAGCTACCCTTGATGTTTGGACGTAAATATCCTCTCCTCTGGACAGTCCGAAGTCGGAAACCTTAGCAACTAGCCCTTCAGTCAGTAGGATATTCCTGGCAGCCAAATCGCGATGGATCACCTTTTATGTTCAAGGAACACAGACAAAATATAATGGCGTGTATTTAAAACCATTTTGGAATTGTTTTGTTTGGGTGTTTGTTTTTGTTTATGTTTTCTGTTGGCATTTCTGAGATGCATATTTGTTTAATGTCTTTGGTCAAAATCGACGCAATTCTGAGTCATTGTATGAGACACTTCTATTTCAAAGCGGCACAAAGCTGTCATTTAGACTTAGAACTATCATTTTGTACAGGGTAATTTTGACGCAGATATGATGGTCAAATCTGACCCAGATCCTGGAAACAATTTGACCCTAAATTGTTAAGAGTGTTGGTTGCCATCTGACCCGGAAAATGAACCATAAACTTTCATTTTTGACCTCCAAAATGTTCGACACCCAAAAATGTTTGACCACAAAGGTGACAGTAATTTAAATGGGACTTAGATTTGGATAACACCTGACCAGAGAAGAGTTTAGAGTGTAAATGTGGAAACCTTTATTATCAACATTGAACACATGAGATACGGCCCTACCCCAACTTTAGCCAGATGCTCCATTCCCTTGGCAACGTCCAGAGCAAACTTGACCAGCTGTTCCGAAGACAAGGCATCCTCGTCCGAGTCTGACCGCGAACGAGCGGTCCGCAGGTAGCTGCGCAGATCACCGCGGGGAAGATACTCCAAAGCCACGTACAACACATCTAGTTAAACAAGGAGCAACATGTTTATGTGTAACTCTTGCAAAGACATGTTGAACGTCTTGTGTAAAGCTGTCGGGAACCAGTAAAGCCCCGCCCCTATGTTTAGATCAATCACATCGGTCTATGTGTGTACGTATGCATGTGCGTATGACGCGCGCGTATACACCATGCAGTGTCGTACCTATATGGGACACCCCAAGGGGAACCCCAAGGGGCCCGTGCCCTAATGTGTGCCCCCCTTTCCCATTTGAAATTTTAAATTGCACACAAACAATATTGTATGTAAAATCTACACCTGAATGCTGACAAGCGCCGAGCAGCAAAACCACATTAGGGTGGTGGCCGATAGTGGTCATCGTGTGTAGTTCATCCATGAAATCATTTCTCTCCTTCGTCGGAGCATGACCTGTTGAAGAAACAAAAGTAATTCAGAACTTAGCAAATAATTAAATATAGGCTTCGTGCACAAGCACCCCCTCAGCGGAAAGAAAAAGAGAGTTGGGGAGCGGGAGTAATAGTTATAAGTTACCTTTGAGCATCTTGACGGCAGCTCTTGTCAGTTCTCCCTCTTTCATCAAGGCGCCCGATCGCACCTCGCCAAAGTTACCACTGCCGAGGACCCTCTCGTCGACAATGAGGTCGCAGCGAGGCACCGTCCACGTCTCGGCCCAATGAGGTAGATTGTCGTTATCCGAGATCACCGGTGTCTCATCTTGTGGCGGTTCAGTGTCGTCATACTCGTCATCATCTTTCTGAGGTGAAATCTTGTCTTCGTATTGGTGCGCAATCTGCTGTGAAATGTTGTACTCGTAGCTGTGCTGAGCTTGTGGTGCAATATTGACTTCATAAGGATGGTGTACGTGTTCAACATCAACATGCTGTACAATTGTGCTCTCGTATTTGTGTGGGTCATGTGATGTAATTCTGTCCTCCACATCCGGTGACCTACTGACCTCAGACTGACCTTCCAGTGCTTGTCCTAAAGCATCCTGGTCAGAAGCAACATCCTTAAATGAAAAACACAAACTATTTATGATGTGATTCCATCACCATCCAATTCATCTTCAAACTAACCAGGCTTTTCACACTTCTTGACGGGACTTAGGCTACAAATATTCCAAAAAGCTTCAACAAATTAAAGCTTGTCAAAATGTTTTACAGCCCAGTCGGGAAATATTGGAGATGTTTGCACAACTTTGATTTGTTAATGTAAAACTGTTTGTTGGTGTTTCTATAGAAATCACTGACCTCGAAATTAAATATTTCTGTTTCTTTTGAGTTAAATTTATAACTATTCCATGTAATATCAAACCTTCACATTGTTATAAACAATTGTTTCATTTGTCACATCGTTTCCTCTGTTTATATCGTCTTATTTATTATTATGAATTAGTAAAATCCACAAAGGCTCACCATTTCGACAGACGATCGCACGTCACCTTTGACACGCTGTTCCCTGCTGTTCCTTCTAAACTTTACCAACACCATGATTGCCACGACAACCAATATACCGACCACAGTTACTATGGCGATAAGCAGTCCGATTGTACCTTTGACGACAGTAGATGTATACATATGTATAGTTTATAATATTTACATATCTGAAAATTTAATTCAATCTATTTGCTGACACGTTTAACAATGCAGCATAAGATCGATTCGGAATTCCACATTTGACCTGGCACTTTCTAGGGTCATTTTTTATTAGACAAAATATTAACTTTCAGCAAAGTTTCTAGTTTAATAACGATTTGTACGGTCATTACAAATATATATATATATATATATTTTGACCCTGAATAAAACAGGTCAAATGTGACTCTCATTCCGAAACTTTGACCTGGTTTCTTTACTCCTGAAGAAAATAAATGTATCACACGACTATGTCGTATACTGGGTCAGACACAGCTAAACAATAAGCTTTTCTTAAATATGAGGTTTCCGGGTTTTTCTGTAACTTTGCTAACAAGCATCGTTTTCTAAAACAAAATCCCAATTTTCTCTCGTCAATATTTAGATCGGGTTATGACTATATGGATTTAAAACTTATGTGAATAAATTCCGCCCTTGCAACCAAAACAGAAAAAGTCGAAAGCTTTTTCTTTATTTTCAGTGTAAATGAATCACGCAAATCTTATGGGAAAACCCGAGGCAAGATCGAAAGAGATACCCTCTGTCAAAAACAACAACATGTATAATTGTTTCTCTTTCCCTGGAGAGATATTATCCATGCTGTTATAAGCCTATTGCAGGACCAGGAAGGAGTGTCTAAACACTTAGTATAAAGTTTATATAATATCTCGGTCAAAGGCCAAACATTAGGTCACTATTCACTGTACATTTATGTTGCACATTTTGCTACTGATTAAACAACCGCATACAATTTATACGACAAGGCGTGAAAATAATATAACACCAATTTTAACCACATAAATTTGTTTCAAAATAAAGAAACGTGAAGACACAAGAACAAACACCACGGCTTCTGCTAAAGATAAAGGCTGGCCAGCTGGAACTAAGAAAAGCATAAAGTGTATATACAATTACCTGCACAAACTGTTATCAGCACTGTAGCACTCAGTGACTGATCGCTGCTCGTTGCGAGGCACGTCAGGTTACCATCCCGTGTCTCGTTGCCAAGGTTATTCACGATGTACCAGCTACTCACGTTGACGACCAGCCCAGTTGCGGTCCAAGTCTCGCTTTGATGAGTAGAAACCGTCTGGTTGCTAAGCAACCACGTGAAGTTCCAAGTCCCAGGTGTGGCGTCTTGAACCCTACACTCGAATCGCCGCGTGGTATCGGACTGGACGCAGATGGGGCCATACTCGGGATCGTCTAGCACAGCTCCAGTGGCGGGGTCCAGCACGTGCATCGCGGCATCTCGACGATCAGTCAAAGAGTCGTCAAAGAGGGGAGGAATCGTCGATGAGCGATCAAATGAAAACAAAACGATCACATCAAACAGTTAATAAAAACCTTGGGAATATGTCGCTTAATAATGTTACAAGTGTGACCGGGCTGGGCAAGGTGTATGGTGGTTAAAACATAATTGCATACCGCGTAAATATACCGTGCACTTCAGAAAAATCCTAATCATTATTCAATATGAATAAGATTAAAACTGCTGCAAACTGCTTACTGGCTGGAATGACCTGAATGACCTGACCTGACCATGACATTATTTAATATGTTTGCTTTGATTTAACTGGGGGAAAATGTATTTTCTTTCTCGGTTTGTTTTGGCGTAAGCATCCCAGTCTGCAGATGAGTTTACTTGTTTTGCGCATAAATAGAACCATGGCCGTACATTGACCGAGCACTTGAATCCGTTACCAGTTCAACCAAAAAGACTTTTCAGCAAATGCCATGATAGACCTAATTAGACTTCTAATGACGTCACGCTTTCTTTACATGTGCGCTTTCCTATAAGCGACTATGTCCTTACTTTGTATGGCGTCCCAACTTTGCTCCCATATGAAAGGGCATGTAAACAAAACCACAACGTCATTAGGTCTCTGGTCTATTTGACCGGGAAAATGTTTTTCGTTGACCGGAAAAAACCATCTCTGGATTCAGTGGTGGGCCGATCTTTGTCAGCATTTTTAAATTGTGGTATAAAGCAAGTCGAATTAACCCGTGTTCCGCAGCCTTGCAGTAACTTTAACCGCGACATTCTACCGTGCGTTCCCACTTGGACGCAACTTTACAAGTAAAGTTTATAGTACCTTTTGATAAGATGTACCGGAATTAACGATTTTAGGGACTTTTGAAACCGTTTAATGTTGTTTTAGTGTACTCACCATTGCCTCCGATAACGTTTAACCTGGAGGCACTCGTGGTTGCGTTAAGCAGGTCTAAGATATAGACTTCACACTTATAAAGGCCTTCTGATGACTTCACAACGGGGCTGACGGTCAAAACACAAGTCTTATCGATGGAAATATCCGTCAAATTAGTACACGTTGCCAGTATCTTTTCGTCGTTGAAAAACCATTTGAATATAGGCTTTTCACTCGCGCTATGACTAGTCAATAAGCACGTAAACGTGACATTGGACCCAACTGTAGCATCTCTGTCGACGCCTTCCAAGATGCGAAGTTCGGCTGCTCCAGCTTAAACACACAACAATTGACAAATGGCATGAATCAATTTGACTTTAATTCCTTTGACTTACAACCCCTTTTGTCTTTGAAGAAGTCTTAAGGTTCATTTTTCTATATGCTTTAGTTCAACGGGAACTGAAATAAACAACCACATAGTACCTTTAATTGGACAATGAAGGATCTAGTAACAATATCAGGTGACAAACGAACTCCATAGTTTGATGATAACAATGAGACTTATCCCTTGATCATCCACGTTACAAACAGTAATGTTTTGCTAACAACACACAGTGGGGGTATCCGAGGAGGAAAGGGGGAACATTTTGCACCCCTAATTATTATAATGGTTCAGACAGTGTTTGCCCTGGCATGGAAACAAACTGGATGCTTAGCAATGTCACCCCGGATTTTTAAAAGAATACTTTTTTTTTAGATTAACAATTAATAAATCAATAAATACATAAAGGCATACACAGCTCGATTGAAATTATAATGCTCATTTTCATAATACGTATGCTTTGTAGCTTACCTTGGGTAATCTGCAACATCATCGCGGCTAGCATTAACACAACAACCATGTCGATCGAGCGTTGTAGAGGCAACGTGTAGTGTAGCTAGATTTCTTTGGATATTTTTGTAATAGTCCGAAAATGAAATACACGCATGTTGTATATCAGAGGCAATGACTACGAATGTGAAAACAAAACCAGGCGTTGTTCTTGTGTTTTTATTTCCTTGTCCATTATGAGGGCGGACTGGGACACAAATTTGGCCCGGGACATACAGACGCACTGGCCCACACACCGGCCCACGTTTTGAATTAATTAATTTTTTTTTAATTCCAAATTCTCACACAGCGTGCACCCAACTTGGATGTCGTTTAGGAAGAAAAGAACGATCGCCCCTGTGAAAGGTAATTCTGTCCCCCCTGGTAAATGTGTCCCCCCGGACAGACTTACCAGGCCGTGACCCGGTAAATCTGTCCGGGGGGACACATTTACCTAGGTATTTCTGTCCCCCTCCAGGTAATTCAGTCTCCCTGTCCAACGTTAAACGTGTCCCCCTGGTAAATTTGTCCCGTGCAACGTCACAAGTCTAGCACCCACTAGACGCAACAACCAGTGTAGTACAGGCTCACCCCTCCATGGTGCATTATTTGTGGCAGACTGTAGGATGTGTAAAGTCCTACAAATTACAGGTGGTCAAAAGTGCTGCCTTATTTCGTGCTGGGTATCTAGAATCTGTACGCGTGCAAGAAGTCTAAAAATACTGATTACTGCCATTTTCCCTTTCGCGCAGAAACGTAGATCGGTTGATTTAATTAATAAAGTTATTTGTATTTGTATTTTTGTTTTGATAAATCGATGAAGGGAAGAGAAGTCCAAATAATAAATACCATGTGGGCTTTTCATTGAAATAACATCAAAATAACCACTTATGTGTGGAACATGGACACAATTACCTAGAGAGGGGACAGAATAAACTGGAGGGGGACAGAATTAACGTCTCCAGGGGGACACTTTTACCTAGGTAATTCTGTCTACCTATATTTCTTCAAAGGACCAATCTGCAATGGCCCTATAACCAAATATATTTTTCATGACACTCTTGGTGAATTAATTAATTAAAAGTCCTTACAACTTGAACAATGATCAGAAATCAAGCACAATTTGACCACTCGGTCATAAATCGATTCTCCAACTGTTTATCCAATTAATCACAATTTCAATGCCAATTTCTTTGTTCATTTTCAAATTATCTGATAACAACATTCTTCCCAAGATACTTGTTACTCGACTTGTGATTTGAACTTTCGATTGATTTGATTTGTTGTCTTTAATATATTTAAAGGGGAAATGTTGCAATATAGAGGACCTGTCTATTTTTAGAACTCCCTCCAATTTCACACTTATTGCACAAGAAGCCATGTACAAATTTCCATGTACAAATTTTATTTTTTCTGTATAAACTGACAATGTAAATCTGATTATATCTCAAAACTGATGTTGATGTTTAATTTACATTTCGATTAAATGTATTTGTGTGTTTTGTCCTGAAGGTTTGTTTCACTTGTAATATTAGGTGAAGCACATTTTATTTATTTTTAATAAAACAAACAGCCTTTTTTACACCAAAGCTGCTTTTTGTGAACATTTGTCGGCCTGTTGTGCTATAGTCTAAGCTTAGTGCCTATCTATACTGGGCATTATAAATGGTAAAAGGGTTAATTGCTGGGTTAAACATGTGTCAATTTAAACATTAACTAATTATGAGAAATTAATTAAAATGTAAAAACTTTGATTATTCTGTTGACAAAACAAAAGTTGAAATCACAAACATAAACTCTAGAAGCAAAAAAAAAGCAAAATTTTTAAATGCAGGCAATAAACCATATTGCCCCGACAATATTGACAAACCATCCGCACATAAAGGCGTATTCTAAATGATCATTCAATGATATTCGTAATGATTCAAAATGATCATGCAATGATATTCATAATGATAATAAATAAAACAAAATGCTGGACAATCGTAGGTTAACCACTGGCTCATTAAAAATCATCCTAGCGATGACGTGGCTACCATCGGAAAATAATATCGTCATAAAATTGAGAAATAAAAATCCAAAAGCCCATAATCAAAATCAAAGACAAAAGAAAATCAAGTCTGACATTTTTTCGATAAAATTTCATAAGGCAGTTTTTTTACAAAGACAAATCTATTAATTAACACTTAATAATTGATTACGGTGGGAAAAATACATTTTAAAACTTTAATTTCAGTTATATCAACGGTTTTCAACTGTTTTCGGCAAAATAGTAATTACATTAAACTTGGAACATGTAGAATATACATTATAATTTACTTGAAGCATTTGAACGCATTATATGTCAAAGTATAGCAGCCCGTTTAGCTATTACATTGTATATATAAACCGCACCACTAAATACACTGTAGTCATTGTTTGCATATCATTTGTTTTTTAACATCTAATATTATTCATCTTCCGAAATACTTGATGTTCCCCTATACACATTATAATGATAAAAACATTATATACAATACTACGAGCAATACTACGAGCAATACCACATGCTATACCACATGCTATACCACATGCTATACCACATGCTATACCACATGCTATACCACATGCTTTATGCCACATGCTATATACCACATGCTATATACCACATGCTATATACCACATGCTTTACCCCACATGCTTTACCCCACATGCTATATACCCCATGCTATATACCCCATGCTATATACCCCATGCTATATACCCCATGCTATTTACCCCATGCTATATACCCCATGCTATATACCCCACGCTATACCCCATGCTATATACCCCACGCTATACCCCACGCTATACCCCACGCTATACCCCACGCTTTACCACATGCCGTACCACATGCCGTACCCCATGCCGTACCCCATGCCGTACCCCATGCCGTACCCCATGCCGTACCCCATGCCGTACCCCATGCCGTACCCCATGCCGTACCCCATGCCGTACCCCATGCCGTACCCCATGCTATACCCCATGCTATACCACATGCTTTACCACATGCTTTAAACATGCTATACCCCATGCTATACCACATGCTATACCACGCGCTATACCCCATGCTATACCCCATGCTATACCACGCGCTATACCACACGCTATACCACACGCTTTACCACATGCTTTACCACGCGCTATACCACATGCTTTACCACATGCTATACCCCATGCTATACCCCATGCTATACCCCATGCTATACCACGCGCTATACCACGCGCTATACCCCATGCTATACCACGCGCTATACCACACGCTATACCCCATGCTATACCACATGCTTTACCACATGCTATACCCCATGCTATACCACGAGCTATACTACATGCTATACTACGAGCAATCTAAGCTTTAGTCTCGTAATCACATAGTTGCCGAGTGGTGTTGAATTATTGTTAGTATAGGTGTATATCCTAACATTAGTGTCCAACTTCGAAACTTATTCTAAAAGAGGTTCCGGAAAATATATTTGTACCGCGTGAGTCGGATTTATCATGCATGTAACAGTGTACTAAAACAAAGCCTAAAATTGAAATAAAAACATTTATCGATTTTAAAAGCACAAACACTCCAATTCATTTTAATTTAACATTTTTGCAGTACAATGTTCCACAATATTTATAATTAGTAGCAATCAAACGATTACTTAAATTACAAGTTCAATAACGTTTACCAATACATGTAACCCCCAACAAACCATAAATAATATACAATGCAGGTATCTGAAGAGCATTTGATTTTGATATTGAGCTCTGCTTTTCTATGAAAGGGTCTCTGTGAGCGAAGTGTTGGCGAAGGAAATGTTGACAGGTGAGTGTGGCTGTACCTGTTATAGTTTCCCTCTGATGTACATGTACAATATAAAATCAGTGCCCATTAATTATTTCAATGGTACATGTATTTCACAACGTATTATCGAGACCCATTTCCCCCTTTTTAAAATATCAGTTTTAATAATACATTTTGTTGATTCCGAGAGTCGTTTGAAGGTAATTTCATGTTAGTATCGCCTCAAACTTCAGCACGGTTTGTGAAACTGATTATGGAGTCATGCAATCAGAAATGAAATATTTTAAGGCTTACATGTGTAGGATCATTTGCTTTTCTTCCATTTTGTTGGTTTCTAATAATAATAGCGCCACTCAAAATTAAACGGCTTTGCCAACAGGATGCATGTGTCCATGGAGGAAGGCGTGTCCAACCTGCTGACATTGGGTGGTACTGTGGTCATGATTCTGATTGGTTGATTGTTCTGGTTGAGAGATGATGTCCCATATTAAAAGAAACTATACAGTTATAGTATTGGGGCGTGTTCAGACCTTATAATTACAGCCGTATGGCTCTGGCTACCATTGCGGCTATGGTTACCGTGGCATCACATATGCAGAATATTCCGGGTCATCCATCTTTCTCTCTACTACTACCGCCTCTGAAACCTCGTTTACTTTCTTCTTCACAGCATTCCCAATCTGTTTCAGAATGTTTGGTCCCGTCGTCGTTGTCTTCTTTTGAGGTTTCGATGACGCCCGCCTTACCTTTAGCGTGTCCATGTTAACAATGGCAATGTCTTTGACATTTGGCATGATTTTCGAATCGTTCATATTTTTCGCAAACTCTTCCTGAATGCTGTCTTGTATCTTGTCACTTTCAATTTGCTGAGAGGCTGAGAGATGAAAACATTTAACCGAATGGAAGTATTTTAAGCTGTTGCTGAGGAACCTTACAAACGTCTCAGGAGGGGATCCATGTAGCAGATACAGTGTCTTCAATCTTCCCCACGACGTCTCTCCACCCTTCGCCATCATCCTCTGGACTTCCTTAAATCCTGTACCTGTTACTTTGTACAGAGACAATTTGAGAACCGTCAACTTTGTGCAATCGCGTAGCGGTCCATTTGTTACCGCCACGAAGGCTCTGTCGTCAAACTGCCTATTCAGACGGAGATCCAGAGTTTTCAAGTTTTTTAGTTTGTGAGCATTTTTCGCCAGGTCGCAAATGGCTTCTGAGCTCAGAATCGTCCCCACAAGGACAATACTCTCCAGCGTTTCCAGACGAGGGAGGTAGCGGGCCAAGTCTCTTGCTGCACCCGACGAGTGGCACTCCCCTGCCTGTGACTCCAAGAGCTCCTGTAGACAAAAGGACTGGACAGTGTGAAGAACACTGCCGTCTGACGCCTCAGGAGGAAACTTAGGCATGTCCTCGTTTCCCGATTGTATTCTCTCACGCAGCTTTTTGAGTACAGCCAATTCCTCACTACCATCAATTACCTCAAACGCCTCAGGAGAAAAGTTAGGCATTTCGTCGTTTCCTGATGCTATTCTCTCAAGCAGCTTTTTGGGTACAGCCAGTTCCTCACTTCCATCAATTAACTCAAACGATTCAATATCTCCATCCATTGACATCTCAGATTCATCTATAGTACCATCATACTCGGTTGGTGAGGCGCCCACCTCAGTTTCTGAAGGCGATAGATCGTCTGATTTCGTTTCCTCAACTGCAAGATCTGAATGTGGCTCATTGAATCCACTTGGATAAGCTGCATCCGACTGCGGAATGTTAGGATCGGGGGAATTTCTCGGATCAGTTTGATGATGTGTTACGGGTGCATCTCCAGGACCTATCTGAAGGTTGGATGAAGGAATGTTCTCATTATCAACATTGACATCCGGAGATGAAGATTGGAGACCTTCCGATTTTAGACTGCTTTTCGAATCGGTTCCTGCGACGGTAGTAGTCTGTTGATGTGGAACTACATATTGTTGGCTGTTGGACTGAGATTGGTCGGTTTGTGAGATTCTGTCGATAGAATACGTTGCCATTTCGCTTTCTGCATCTGTGGTTGTTGTTGGGCCAGCTTCTTTTATCGAGTCTGCTTGAGGCTCAGTTTTGCTTGATTCGACCCTCTCGCCTCCCTGTGTTCCCTCGTCATCTTCAGATTTGCCTGGTTGAAGCTCCTGGAGTTCCTTGGTGTCCTCTTGTGATCCTAAGACTGTTTCCTGATCGGTTTTAGTTGCAGCTGGCCGACTGTCTGCGGTTTTTGTTTTCATTGATATCTTTTTCTCAGGTCTACTTTTATGGGAAATAAAATGTTCAATGTATTCTTGAAGCTCTGGCCAGTCGTAATCACCAATTCGTAATAAATGAACCGACTTCACCTTCAGTTTTTGTTCATTTGGCTCAGCATGTTCGAGTAGGTATGACAACAGGCGCAATTTGTGACTCGAGATCCCGATTAAGCGGATCCTCTCGTCGGGAAAGATCGATTTCAGCTTCTTGTTTAAGGCACCCTTCCACTGTCCCTCAAAATTCAACTGAAGACACAGCTCTACGAACTCCTGCAACTCTAAAACAACATGGAGGTTCTTAACCTGAGTGTATTCCCTGTTGATGATCTTCACAAAGTAATCAACAAGAGCTTCTCTGTCAAACTGGTTATCTTGAATGGCAAACTGGAAGACATTAGAAAACCTCTGCAAAATCTCTTTATTGTCCATGTTTGCGATGTCTTTCTCCCATTGTTTAACTCCTCCCACGGTCTGAGCCAAGAACACAGCAGTGCAGAGCTGCTCAAAAATCTCCAAGACAAAACAAACCCTTCCAATCTTGGGACTTGTCAGGGGGGTAAGCTCTGCATCCTGCCTCGTCGGGTCTGGGTCGGCTCCACTTTGCTGCTTGCCTTTACAACAAAGAAACCCCCTCCTTATCTCTACTTCTGACACCTCTGATACTGTACTTTGTTGAGTAGATTCGACCCTGCTGTCAGACTGCAACCGACGAAGAAGTCCAAGTTTTATTACACGTTCCAAGATGTCATCTTCTTTCTCTGGGGAACTTAAGAAGTCTTCATCCGAAAATGCCGCATGATTTCCACTGTCTACTCGTCGTGAATAAGCCACTCTACCGAGCTTTACCAGTACGTCCAGTTGGTCTTTCTTGAGCAGACTGAGTTGGTTTCCCTCGGTAACATCTACTTTCAGACCTTCCATTCTGTCGAACATTAACTTGATCAATCTGAAAAACAGATTTGCCATGGTCACGTCTGGTTTGAAGGCATCTCCTTTTGTCCAGATCGACATCTGACAGAGAGCTCCCAAGACGGCTGGGAGACATGAAATATCGGGTTGGAGAATGTCTTCTGACAGATATCGGTGAAGGTTTCGTTTCTTTTTTCTTGTAGGTGCCTCGATTGCTTCTAGCTTCTCAGTGGTGGTGCTTTCTTTCATTTCTGGAGTAGTTAACACTTTTTGAGACTCTTCTGTTTCTTGTGGATGCTGCTCGATGTTTGTATCTGAAGTCGAATCTGATTTTAGTTCAGCTTCACTCTTAATTGCCTTGTGGTCAGGGGTCGAATTTTGTCTGTCGTCAGCTGCTTTCAAAACTACGTCGATATATTCGATAGCATTTACGAGTGTGAAGCCGGTAATGGTGACATGGCGCATGTTATGTTTGCGTGACGCAACCTTTGCAAGCTCTGCGTCTCTAGTCGTCAGAACTAATTGACATCCAAGAAATTCATTGTCTTTCATTAGTTTCATGACAGCGTCAATGTCGTCCTGGTCATTACAGTCGTCAACCAAAATGGTCAGGTTGCTTTTGTCTCGTGCGAAATGTGCGTCAATGGATTCGGCCGAAATGTTTGCATCTTTAGGAAGCATACATTCAACGACTGATCTACCGATAGTCTTGGCTTTAATCAGCAACCAAGCTGGTAAAAGAAATACTATCTGATCACTGCCAAATAATGCACATTCCCTCCCCATGGCCCAATCGTATATCACTCTGTGCAGAAACGTAGTCTTACCGCAGCCCCCTCTACCTTGTATCAAAGCATGCTTACTGGTGAATTCTGGAATGCCATCATCGAAGATACCAGACTCGGAGACTAGTCGATACCTGACTATTGTATCTCCATGTGGGACATTGGCGTACATCTCCAAGGGTTTATAGACCGTATCGATGGATTCAAAGCAAGCATCGTCATGATCAACCCACGGTGTTACAGGAATCCTGCCCAATTTGCTGATCACAAACGATTTGACCTTCGTTGAGAGTGTCTTTAGATCCAGCTCCAGGACGGACTCTGTCACAAAATGAGAGGGAAATTACATTTTATTTGAGTACTCAGCTTGTATATAATGTTGAACTCTGAAATACAATTACCTACAGTCGCTGTGTTGTAAATTCAAATATATACATCTTCTATTCAACCTCGTTCCCTACCTTGTTTACACAGTGGTTCGTAATGACGACTTTGACGTCGCTTCCAGATCACGAAAAAAACAATCCCAAGAAGAACGACGAGGAATAACGGCACGCAAACAGCGATAGCCACGACATCGAATGTTACAGGATCACCGTTGGAATCTAATGTACACCAAGAATCAAAATGACGCTCATACAATTAACACACTTTCGATATGGAAAACAATGAGATGTTGTTACTATTAAACGACGGCCCTGGAATCCTAAAATGTGCTCACCCACAAACGTTTTAAATATTGCTACTTTTTTTAAAATATGGTTTGGATATAACGATTGTCATCCCAGGAAAGATAAATGGTGTCTTAATTCGCGTTTTCATTGTTTCTATGGTACAATTTCGTAGCATTTTTCATTCATTTGTTTTTGACAGATGATTGTTATCAACGTTCCAGCCTTATTTATTTTCTTTTTTTAAATAAAATTCAACAGACTTCTCATAGAAATGCCCACATATATGAAACGCGTATGAAACATGATACCAAGGTGTAACGTTATGGCGGATATAAACTCACTCGCTATCGACACATCCACGTATGATCGAATCAAATCGTTATTCGCAGGGAAGACATGACACCAGTATCTGACGTCACCATCTAGAGAACAGTTGTCAAGGAGCAGAGCACCCTCTATTGATATGCCGAGACAGCTATTGTCTCCGAGATCTATCAACGTCTTGGGCCCGTCCGGTAGCTTCAGTGTGCTGACCACAGTGGTAGACTCTGCATCGGGAGCGCCAAATGACCAGAACAAAGTTGCTTTGGTTGTCAAGGAGATGTCGGCAAGAGCCGGACATCGAAGAGAAAATTTACTTTGGGGTTTAAAGGTCACGCTGTCGCCTTCTATGGCGATGCCGTTGTCCAATGGAAAGCGATCCCCTGCAATGAGAAGAAATAGTCATGCAGGTTGAAAGATGCCTTCTGTCGATATCTTTCTTATAGCATACATGAAATTGAATTACTATCGTCGAATTAAAGTCTGAAGTCGCAGACATGGCTTAAAGCTCAATCCTTTCACCTACCTATCACTCGAACTTCAACATCTGTCTGGTTTGTATCTCCCACAGCGCATTGATAGACTCCAACATGGCCATCGTCAACTGACTGAAACACCAAACCAAAGTCACTGGCCAGATCGAATTCAAGACTAGAATCGACGACACCAGTCGACAGGTTGTAACTAAGGACTTGTCGGTTTAGGTTGTCGAGCTTAATCCACTCTATACCACAAGTCGTGTCGCCGGGTGTCCAGGCCGGGCAAGGGAGTGTCTGCTCTCTGTCTTTTCGCAGATAGAAGGATCTTTCTGAGACCTTCAGGGGATCACTAGTTGATTCCATCTCATCTTCGGAAAACAAAAAAAGTGAAATTAAGTTAGTACCGTTTAGTGTTTGAAAAAGGACAAAGAAAAGGTGTAATATATACTACTATTGGTAATGAAAATCAGTTAAGAAAAATGTATGTTGTGTTTTAGTTTAATTGTATTAACAATGACTTCCTTATTGAAGAAATCTTTTTTTAACTATTGGCATACGTTTTTGCATTACCTGATATCTGGACATTGGTGTCGCAATTTCTAAGAGTACCATCTGACTGAAAAACGTGACACCAGAATCTCTGTAAATCTTGCACGTCATTCAGGGAGTTGACTGCAAGTGAAGCGTCGTTGGCAATGCTGTAATCGGCGCCATGTTGGACCTGCAGGGTGGCGCCATCCGAGAAACGCGCGCCAATGATCTGTGTGTCTGTAGTGACGCCCTCTCCCGTTGACCAGTACACTACGTCTGGTGTCTGTTCCGCGCACTCGCACGTTAGCGTTTGTCTGCGTCCTCGTTGGAAACTAGCAGTGGAAGATACCTGACTATTGCCTCCCAAAAACTCATCGCCTGTATTATTAAGGTTGAAAAGTAAAAAATTGGATATCATCTGCCATTCTTAACTCAATCCATTTTAACCAGTTCGCGTCCGATAGTTTTTTTCTCCAGAATTCAAAACGGATGACGGATAAACACGTCACGGGCAAGGTCGGAAGTATCTGTCAGCGACCGGCTCACGGGAGCGAGGCTGGAAACATTAGGTCGTTCTACCCACAGATGCCGGCCTGAACCCGTCTCGGATCGAGGTTCATGAAACACAATTCCGCGCCTGTGTCAAAATAATCACGGCGCGAACTGGAATGAGGAACATGTCTTTTTTCATTTCCCTATATGAAGGGTCGACTTTTGTCGACAAGAAACTACTACTTCTGCTTACTCTAGTCTACTCAAGTCGAACAGGAAACCACACAAAGTACACTTAGAGTACCGAATTTAGAATCACCCTCATCGCAGATTTATTCTCTGCTTTTCAGCAAGCTGGGATGTTGGTGTCAAGTTGGCTTCCGTGCACCAACCATAATATATCTTACCAGATTGTTCTGTTTGGTGTAATTTATTCCTCAATACATGGAATACCATAAAACCATATTACCTTACCTATAACGTGGATGTCGACGTTTCCAATTCGGCCTGTAAGGGCACGTGGTATGACCTGACACGGGTAAATGCCTTCATCGCTCCCCTGAACACCTTTAATGACGAGGCTGAAACCAGACGTCCCGAAGGCATACCTGTCGTTGACTATATCGTCTGTGTTACCTGTGCGGCTAATTAGGCGCGATGCTGTCGTTGGACTGTCCTGCCTAAACCAACTCACTCGATCAATGGCTTCGCCTTCACGAAATTTCGGGCAAGGAATCTGGTGCCACAAACCTCGCTGAACGTAGTTCGCTGCACCAAAAGGACTTCGAATATTGTTCGCTGCAAAAACAACCGCCCCAAAAAGCATTTATAACATACATGTATATTAATTTAGAGCATACAAGAAGAAAATTATTTTATTCTTAATTGTTTTAGAATTCGTTGATTTTTATTGATTAAGAATCTCCATAAAAGTTACATTTTTGTATTATGTATAGAAGCTATTTACGGCCTGAATGTAGGATTAATTACACTAAGTACATTTTGAACAGTAAATAATCTTTAAATAAACTCCAACCCGAATTTGCTGGGCATATCTCGTTTGCTGCTGCACGAAGTCCAAACAATGTTATCAGAATAATCGCCCTGTAAGTCGCCGCCATGACGTCAGAGGTTGCATCCAGAAGTCATATAGTTCACTGTGTGAGGAAAAAATTAGATTGAATACATCTTAGATGATGTTCAAGATGATGTTCAAGATGAAGGCCTGATAACAAAGATGAAGGTCCTAAATGTACATGTACTTATCTGGCTGCTCCAAGCGTGTTTGTGAAGTTAAATAACAAATACGGTCGCATAATGTTTGCACACATTTGAACAGCACCCGTTATAATCAGACGCCCCCCCCCCCCCCCCCCCCCACCCCCCTACAAACCCACCCTCATCATCACCCTTATCACACACAGCAGCTTCAAATGATGTTCGTCGTGGGACGACTGCACAAGTAGTACTGCAATTATACTCGCGCATACTGCAAGCCCTATGTCAGGTGTTGACTTCCCCTTCCCCCTCCCCCTCCCCCTCCCCCTCCCCCTCCCCCTCCCCCCGTCCCCCTCCCCTCCCCCTCCCCCTCTCCCCCCCCCCCCCGTCCCCCTCCCCACCCCCCGTCCCCCTCCCCTCCCCCTCCCCTTCCCCCTCCTCCGCCTGTTTCGATTTTGAAGGCGAAGCTTTTCTATATGGTTTGCCATATTCGTAACAAGGGCATTATGCCCAGTAGGCCCCCCTATGTCAGTCCTGCTACCAATTACGAGTTCGTGGGCGGTTTTGCCCCATATACTTTTTTTTCTCCATGGACCGGTGACGTGCTAAATGATATTAACAACTAAAATTGCCGCGCTGTGCAATTCCTTCATGATTATAATGGTTAAAACTCACCATTTCCTTCACCATCATCGCATCTAGAACCTCGATCACTGAACAAGTTGTTACAATTAGGGTTATATTGATACT
This sequence comes from Crossaster papposus, assembly GCA_037893245.1. NCBI lineage: Eukaryota > Metazoa > Echinodermata > Asteroidea > Velatida > Solasteridae > Crossaster > Crossaster papposus. Next base: position 738,724 of record JBAIAA010000465.1, read on the forward strand.
ATATCCCACAATGTTGGCCTGTCGGTGCTTAAAAGAAGGCTAAAAAGAACTAAACGTGCATTGAAAAACCCATATCGTGTGTTTTTTGGGCGGGTTTCGACGATGCTGACTGGAATTTCCCACTTGCTATTTTTAAACCATGATGTAGCACTGCACGTGCGCACAAAATGCATGTACTGCATATCTATTGATAATTATGATGCTTAGGTTTAGAGTTCAAAGTAGGATCATTGTGTGATCACAATGTCTGTTTGTACTCATACACGTACACCATTTTTGTTGTATACATGTGTACGTACTCGAGTAAAATAAAATGTGATTGAGGTGTACAAAAGTGTACATGACACGTACAATATTATAGTAATATTTTGCAGCAATATTTATTTTCTGCTCAACAGGCGCGGTATCAGCAAATAGTTCAAGCGAAGGAGGAGGGGGAAGGAGGGGGTGGGGGGGGGGGGGGGGGGGGGGGGTGGGTGGCTACTAGACCCTTCGCACGCACGTGACGTCAATTTCTAATATTCGCTTCGCCACGCCATTTTGAGAAATATGAAAAGTAGTCTCATAAAACTTTAAAGTTCGGTTGTTGCCGGATATTCCTTCCTTGTCGACAAGAACTAAGTTATTTTAGTACTCCAGAATGTTGTTTATTCCATAAAGGTTTTAGTTTGAACCAAAGCCGAGCAAAATACCTTTAACTTAAGACCTCTTCCCAGAAAAGAGGTTTTAGTTAAAAGGAATATAATTCGAATTGTTTCACGCCATTATTCATGTTTTTGTGTTTGAGCTGGAGCAGCCGAACTTCAAATATCAGACGGCGCCGGCAGAGATGCTACAGTTGGATCCAATGTCACGTTTACGTGCTTATTGACTAGTTATAACGCGAGTGAAAAACCTCTATAGTCAAATGATTTTTCAACAAAAAAAAGGTACTGGCAACGTGTACTAATTTGACGGATCACATCAATTCGACTTGTATTTTGACCGTCAGCCCCGCTGGGCAGTCATCAGATGTGTGAAGTCTATACCCAAAGCCAACCTAAAGGAAAGAATATAACATCGAAGAGTCTAACGAGCACACTGTAAATAACATTCTGTAATTTTACAGAGAACCTTTAACAGATCTATACACTGTAATTGGTTTACAACACTTACAACAATGTTGACATTAAAACAAGAAATATAATGCTATTTTTGTAGTCTGGTTGCTTGACTTCCTTCAAACTAAACCGAAAGGCAATTTATAGATCAGGTTAGGATACCAGACTAGTTGTCTTGCACCAATTCACAATATGTAGTATTGCAAATAAAATGTGGACTAACTATTTTAATAAATTCGCAGCAGTGTAAAAGTTATCGGGTATTTCCAACGACTGCCGGCCGGTAATCATTGGAAATTAAGTATACCAAATTCCAATTTCTTGAAAACCATAGGAAACCAGAAGGTGTGATTCCACAGGATGCTTGAGACTGTTATTTACTTATAAATTATTCTCAAATAAGGTATTTCAAAATACATGTTACGGTAGTTTTGTTTTTTGATGTTTGCAAATGGTGTATATCTCAATTATTCAAAATTGCAAATCTTAAGAAAGTCGGTGCTAGCAGAAAACACAAGACGTCACTGTTGCCAGGCGTTGTCAGCTGATGTTGACCACTCAGTTGTCATCAAACTCGGGCCGGATTGCACTCAAATTCTCGTAATGCAGTCGGTGCAATAAAAAATAGGTCTGAAAAGTAAATAAAATGAGCAATTTTCTATTTAAATTGTGAACATTTATTAAATCTAAATTGCTTCCAAAATACGTACATTGCAATTTATTTGCATATTTTGTATCTAAATAAAACTGAGATTTTGTTATATTGTATACTTATATTGTATACTGTATATTTGTATACTTTCCTCTAACTAAACATCTAAGATGATGCGGTGTGCCAAATACCTTTTACTGAAATTGTTTGTATACGTACATGTTGAATTTTACTGTCATCCATGTCACTTAGAACAGAGACAAGTTCCAAGAAACTTGGTCTGTTGTTCGAATCCTCTTCCCAGCACTTGCGCATCAGGGCGTAACTGAAAGCAGTCAAACGAAAAACCGTGATTGAAAAGTGGTTTATAATTTTGGGTTCCTCTTGAGAAGATAAGCAGAAATCAAATGAATAAATATTCTTTAATATTCTATAGCTTGTAATAAAACATTTTACACACGAAAGCATTTAAAAGTGTTCACAACTCCCAAGTTCCAACCCTTACGCTGAGAAATACAAATGGTAACATTGCTTGTCAACAGCATGTTAGGCTCATTCGGGGTCAACATGCACATTAGGTCAACGTGCGCCGACGCCTGTAGTTTTACTTTTTACAAGGTACGTGTGTATGTACACTGTGATTATACACAATTATGTTAAAACCACGAATTTGGCGGGATTTTCTGTTAGTTTAACGCCAGTGGGAACGGACGGTAGAATTACGCAAATACATGCGGTAAGTTTCCGCGAGGCCGCGGGATAAAAGTCCAATAAGAACACAGCTTAGATTACCTTTTGTCGTCGCAGTTGCTCGGTTTGGTCATACGGTATCCTGTCTTTAGTTTCCCAGCCAGTGACTTGGTCTCTATGGTCGGGTAGGGGGTGCCCCCTTAAGCGATATACGTTAAATGTGAATTAGATATATCGGCAAAGGAGCAATGTTATAGTTGTGTATAAGGATATTGATGAAAGCAAAGTTGCTTTAAATTTTATTATCTGGTGTGAATTGTTGTATTTGACCTAAACAGCGCAAGATATTTTTGAAAGAAAAATACATTTCTTACCTATTGAGGCTATTTCCCACAAGAGAATGCCAAAAGACCACCTGAAGATAAGAAACATATGATCAGGGTTTCATCAATTTTATATGAGGGCAGAATTTTGCGAAAATTGAATTTCACCTTTTAAGTTCTAGGTTTTAGTCTGGCATCACCCAGAAAATAATCCACACGATAAGAAAAAGACTTTGTTACTTACACGTCACTTTTTGTCGTGTACTGTTGATACCTGACTGACTCAATGGCCAACCAGCGGACTGGTACCCGTCTCTACAATGAAATGCAAATGAACAAACATAACAAAAATACACTTCTCGAGTAATATTTTACCGGGAATCCAGGTGATTTGTTAACTATTAATCCGGCACAAAGTGACGCATTTCCGGGTGAAAAACAAATGACTCCTAAAATTACCAAGAATCCAGAAAAGTGTCATTTTGACCCAGGAATATGACACCGAGTGTGAGTCAATTCCGACCTTTTAAAGTTTACAAATAAAGAGGTCAATAATCATAATCCTTCAAAACAAAGGCAATGTGGATATCAAAGTCAAATTACAAGGCTATGCCGCCCGCATTTTTGTTAGGTGAAAACTGACAAAGGATTGCCTTAATTTGTCAGTTGATTTAGAATTCTACCTGACACCGCGACTTGTGATTGACTTGTGATTGACTTGTGACTGACTTGTGATTGACTTGTGATTGACTTGTGACTGACTTGTGACTGACTTGTGACTGACTTGTGACTGACTTGTGACTGACTTGTGACTGACTTGTGACTGACTTGTGACTGACTTGTGACTAACTTGTGACTAACTTGTGATTGACTTGTGACTGACTTGTGATTGACTTGTGACTGACAACATTGATCGACTTGTGATTCACATGTCACTATCTCTCGTGACTGTAATAAACAAGAATTTGTAAAGTCAAGTACGCTCTTAAAATACAGGTTTGGAGATTAGTTAAAAAAGCTACCCTTGATGTTTGGACGTAGATATCCTCTCCTCTGGACAGTCCGAAGTCGGAAACCTTAGCAACTAGCCCTTCAGTCAGTAGGATATTCCTGGCAGCCAAATCGCGATGGATCACCTTTTATGTTAAGAAAACAAAGACAAAATATAATGGCGTGTATTTAGAACCATTTTGGAATTGTTTTGTTTGTTTGTTGGGGGTGTTTGTTTTTATTTTTGTTTTTTGTTGACATTTCTTAATCTGAGATACATATTTGTTTAATGTCTTTGGTCAGAATCGACGCAATTCTGAGTCATTAATAAGATACACTTCTAAATCAAAGCGGCACTTTGACAACAAAGCTGTCATTTGGACCAAGAACTGTAATTTTGTACAGGGTAATTTTGACGCAGATATGATGGACAAATCTGACCCAGATCCTGGAAACAATTTGACCCCAAATTGTTAAGAGTGTTGGTTGCCATCTGACCCTTAAAATGACCCATCAACTTTCATTTTTAACCCCAAAAAATGTTTGACCACAAAGGTGACAGTAATTTAAATGGGACTTAGAATTGGATAACACCTGACCAGAGACGACTTTAGAGTGTAAATATGGAAACTTTCATTATCAATATTGAACACATGAGATACTGCCCTACCCCAACTTTAGCCAGATGCTTCATCCCCTTGGCAACGTCCAGAGCAAACTTGACCAGCTGGTCCGAAGACAAGGCATCCTCGTCCGAGTCTGACTGCGAACGAGCGGTCCGTAGGTAGCTGCGAAGATCACCGCGGGGAAGATACTCCAAAGCCACGTACAACACATCTAGTTAAACAAGGAGCAACATGTATGTGTAACTCTTTGAAAAGACATGTTGAACGTCTTGTGTAAAACTGTCGGGAACTGTAAAGCCCTGCCCCTATGTTTAGATCAATCACATCGGTCTATGTGTGTACGTATGCATGTGCGTATGACGCGCGCTTCTACACCATGCAGTGTCGTACCTATATGGGACACCCCAAGGGGCACCCCAAGGGGTCCATGCCCTAAGGTGTGCCCCCCTTTCCCATTTGAAATTTCAAATTGCACACAAACAATATTGTATGTAAAATCCACACCTGAATGCTGACAAGCGCCGAGCAGCAAGACCACGTTAGGGTGGTGGCCGATAGTGGTCATCGTGTGTAGTTCATCCATGAAATCACTTCTCTCCTTCATCGAAGCATGACCTGTTGAAGAAACAAAAGTAATTCAGAACTTAGCAAATAATTAAATATAGGCTTTGTGCACAAGCACCCCTCAGCGGAAAGAAAAGGAGAGTTGGGGAGCGGGAGTAATAGTTATAAGTTACCTTTGAGCATCTTGACGGCAGCTCTTGTCAGTTCTCCACCTTTCATCAAGGCGCCCGATCGCACCTCGCCAAAGTTACCACTGCCGAGTACCCTCTCGTCGACAATGAGGTCGCAGCGAGGCACCTTCCACGTCTTGGCCCAAGAAGGTAGATTGTCATTATCCGAGATCAACGGTGTCTCATCTTGTGGCGGTTCAGTGTCGTCATACTCGTCATCATCTTTCTGAGGTAAAATCTTGTCTTCGTATTGGTGTACAATCTGATGTGAAATGTTGTACTCGTAGCTGTGCTGAGCTTGTGGTGCAATATTGACTTCATAAGGATGGTGTACGTGTTCAACATCAACATGCTGTACAATTGTGCTCTCGTATTTGTGTGGGTCATGTGATGTAATTCTGTCCTCCACATCCGGTGACCTACTGACCTCAGACTGACCTTCCAGTGCTTGTCCTAAAGCATCCTGGTCAGGAGCAACATCCTTAAATGAAAAACACAAACTATTTATGATGTGATTCCATCACCCTCCAATTCATCTTCAAACTAACCAGGCTTTTCACATATTTTGACGGGACTTAGGCTAAAAATATTCCAAAAAGCTTTAACAAATTAAAGCTTGTCAAAATGTTTTACAGCCTAGTCAGGAAATGTTGGAGATGTTTGCACAACTTTGGTTTGTTAATGTAAAACTGTTTGTTGGTGTTTCTATAGAAATCACTGACCTCGAAATTAAATGTTTCTGTTTCTTATGAGTTAAATTTATAACCATTACATGTAATATCAAACCTTCCCATTGTTATAAACAAATGTTGCATTTGTCACATCGTTTCCTCTGTTTATATCGTCTTGTTTATTATTATTAGTAAAACCCACAAAGGCTCACCATTTCGACAGACGATCGCACGTCACCTTTGACACGCTGTTCCCTGCTGTTCCTTCTAAACTTTACGAACACCACGATTGCCATGACAACCAATATACCGACCACAGTTACTATGGCGATAAGCAGTCCGATTGTACCTTTGACGACAGCAGATTTATATATATATATAATTTAAATAATATTTAAATATCTGAAAATTTAATTCAATCTATTTTAAGCTGACACTTTTAACAATGCAGCATAAGATCGATTCGGAATGCCACATTTGACCTGGCACTTTCTAGGGTCATTTTATTAGACAAAATATTAACTTTCAGCAAAGTTTATAGTTTAACGATTTGTCATTACACAAAAAATATATATATTTTGACCCTGAATAAAACAGGTCAAATGTGACTCTCATTCCGGAACTTTGACCTGGTTTCTTTACTCCTGAAGAAAATAAATGTATCATACGACTATGTCGCATACTGGGTCAGACACAGCTAAACCATAAGCTTTTTTTAAATATGAGGTTTTCTGTACTTTCTGTAACTTTGCTAAAAGGCATCGTTTTCTAAAACAAAATCCCAATTTTCTCTCGTCAATATTTAGATCGGGTTGTGACATTTGGATTCAAAATGTATTCCGCCCTTGCAAACCAAAACAGAAAAAGTCGAAAGCTTTTTCTTTATTTTCAGTGTAAATGAATCACGAAAATCTTATGGGAAAACCCGAGGCAAGATCGAAAGAGATACCCTCTGTCAAAAACAACAACATGTGTAATTGTTTCTCTTTCCCTGGAGAGATATTATCCATGCTGTTATAAGCCTATTGCAGGACCAGGAAGGAGTGTCCAAACACTTAGTATATATACAGTTTATATAATATCTCGGTCAAAGGCCAAACATATGTCACTATTCACTGTACATTTATGTTGCACATTTTGCTGATGATAAAACAACCGCATACAATTTATACGACAAGGCGTGAACATTAAATAACACCAATTTCAACCACATAAATTTGTTTCAAAATAAAGAAACGTGAAGACACAAGAACAAACATCATGGCTTCTGCTAAAGATAAAGGCTGGCCGGCTGGAACCAAGAAAAGCATCAAGCTTATATACAATTACCTGCACAAACTGTTATCAGCACTGTAGCACTCAGTGACTGATCGCTGTTCGTTGCGAGGCACGTCAGGTTACCATCTCGTGTCTCGTTGCCAAGGTTATTCACGATGTACCAGCTACTCACGTTGACAACCAGCCCAGCCGCGGTCCCAGACTCGCTTTGATGAGTAGAAACCGTCTGGTTGCCAAGCAACCACGTAAAGTTCCAGGTCCCAGGTCTGGCGTCTTGAACCCTACACTCGAATCGCCGCGTTGTATCGGACTGGACGCAGACGGGGCCATACTCGGGCTCGTCTAGCACAGCTCCAGTGGCGGGGTCCAGCACGTGTAACACTGCGGCATCTCGACGATCAGTCGAAGAGTCGTCAAAGAGGGGAAGAATCGTCGATGAGCGATCAAATGAAAACAGAACGATCACATCAAACAGATAGTAAAAACCTTGGGAATGTGTCGCTTAATAATGTTACAAGTGTGACCGGGCTTGGGAGGGTGTATGGTGGTTAAAACATAATTTAAAGTTGCATACCGCGTAAATATACCGTGCTCTTCAGAAAAATCCTAATCATTATTCAATATGAATAAGATTCAAACTGCTGGACGCAACTTTACAAGTAAAGTTTAGTACATTTCGTTAAGACGTACCGAATTAAAGATTTTAGGGACTTTTGAAACCGTTTAATGTTGTTTTAGTGTACTCACCATTGCCTCCGATAACGTTTAACCTGGAGGTTATCGTCGTTGCGTTAAGCAGGTCTAAGATATAGACTTCACACTTATAAAGGCCTTCTGATGACTTCACAACGGGGCTGACGGTCAAAACACAAGTCTTGTAGATGCGATTATCGATGGAAACATCCGTCAAATTAGTACACGTTGCCAGTATCTTTTCGTCGTTGAAAAACCATTTGAATATAGGCTTTTCACTCGCGCTATAACTAGTCAATAAGCACGTAAACGTGACATTGGATCCAACTGTAGCATCTCTGTCGACGCCTTCCAAGATGAGAAGTTTCATTGCTCCAGCTTAAACACAAAAACATGAGAAATGGCATGAATCAATTTGACTTTAATTCCCTTGACTTACAACCCATTTTTGTCTTTGAAGAAGTCTTGAGGTTCATTTTTATATATGCTTTAGTTCAACGGGAACTGAAATAAACAACTACATAGAGTACCTTTAATTGGACAGTGAAGGATCTAGTAACAATATCGGGTGACAAACGAACTCCATAGTTTGATGATAACAATGAGACTTATCCCTTGATCATCCACGTTACAAACAATAATGTTTTGCTAACAACACACAGTGGGGGTATCCGAGGAGGAAAGGGGGAACATTTGCACCCCTAATTATTATAATGGTTCAGACAGTGTTTGCCCTGGCATGGAAACAAACTGGATGCTTAGCAATGTCACCCCGGATTTTTAAAAGAATACTTTTTTTTTAGATTAACAATTAATAAATCAATAAATACATAAAGGCATACACAGCTCGATTGAAATACTGGTATAATGCTCATTTTTATAATACGTAGGCTTTGTAGCTTACCTTTGGTAATCTGCAACATCATCACAGCTAGCATTAACACAACAACCATGTCGATCGAGCGTTGTAGAGGCAACGTGTAGTGTAGCTAGATTTCTTTGGATATTTTTGTAATAGTCCGAAAATGGAATACACGCATGTTGTATATCAGAGGCAATGACTACGAATGTGAAAACAAAACCAGGCGTTGTTCTTGTGTTTTTATTTCCTTGTCCATTATGAGGGCGGACTGGTACACAAATTTGGCCCGGGACATACAGACGCACTGGCCCACACACCGGCCTACGTTTTTAATTAATTAAATATTTGAGGACCTGTTTGAGGACCAATATTGAGGACCTGTTTGTTTGTAGAACTCCTTCCAATTTCACACTTATTGCACAAGAAGCCTGCGAAATGTTCATGTAAAACATTCAATTGTTCTGTACAAACTGACGATGCAAATCTGATTTTATCTCAAAACTGATGTTGATGTTTAATTGACATTTCAATTAAATGTATTTGTGTGTTTTGTCCTAAAAGTTTGTTTCACTTGTAATATTAGGTGAAGCACATTTTATTTTGTTTTAAGACAAAAACCAGCCTTTTTTACACCAAAGCTGCTTTTTATGAACATTTGCCGGCCTGTTGTGTTATAGTCTAAGCTTAGTGCCTATCTATACTGGGCATTATATATGGTAAAAGGGTTAATTGCTGGGTTAAACATGTGTCAATTTAAACATAAACTAATTATAAGTAATTAATTATTCTGTTGACAAAACAAAAGTTGAAATCACAAACATAAACTCTAGAAGCAAAAAAAAGCAATTTTTTTAAATGCAGGCAATAAACCATATTGCCCCGACAATATTGACAAACCATCCGCACGTAAAGGCGTATTCAAAATGATCATTCAATGATATTCGTAATGATTCAAAATGATCATGCAATGATATTCATAATGATAATAAATAAAACAAAATGCTGGACAATCGTAGGTTAACCACTGGCTTATTAAAAATCATCCTAGCGATGACGTGGCTACCATCAGAAAATAATATTGTCATAAAATTGAGAATTAAAATCTAAAAGCCTATAATCAAAATCAAAGACAAAAGAAAAACAATTCTTATTTTTTTTCATTACATTTCTAAAGCAGTCTTTTTACACAAAAAAATCATTTTAATAATTAACACTCTATACTTGATTACGGTGGGAAAAATAAATTCCAAAACTTTAATTTTCAGTTATATCAACGGCTTTCAATTGTTTTCGGCAAAATAGTAATTACATAAAAGAACAAAAAACAACAGAAATACATGTAGAATATACGATGTAATTTACTTGAACGCATTATATGTCAAACTCGTAAAGTATAGCAGCCCGCTTGGCTGTTTCATGTACATATAAACCGCACCACCAAATAGTCATTGTATGCATTTGTTTTAACATCTCATATTATTCATCTGAAATACTTGATGTTCCCCTATTAACATTTTAATGAAAACAACATGCTATACTACATGTTATATTATAACACCTCACTCACAGATTCTGTGTCTTGATTGGCCGAGAGCGCGTCACGTGTCACTTGCTATTTTTACTATTTTTTACTTGCGCTATCCAAAAAGACTATACCACGCAAAAAGGACTATGCGCATAGCAACACACGAACTATGCGCATAGCAACGGAAGAGTGACTGAAACCCAGACGTGTGTTTCGGTGCATTGCGTAAACATTGCTCTATCACCTTCGCACCCGCGTACCCGTTCATCAAGCCAACAAAGTACACGTATGATCGAGAGACGTATAATTCGGAGATTTGTTGTCATTACTATACTTTCAGGAAGCTTAAATTGGGCAGAATCTGTGAGTGAGGTGTTAACAAATATTGACTGCTTTATTTCGCGGTATAGTAAAACTAGCCTCCCTCGGTGATCCATGGAGCATTCTATTTTTCCTCGACTTCGCCTCGGGAAAATAGAATGCTCCATGGATCACCTCGGGAGGCTAGTTTTACTATACCACTCAAAGCAGTCAATATTTGTATACTACATGCTATACCACATGCTACACTACGAGTAATACTACATGTTATAATACATGCTATACTACCTGCTTTACTACCTGCTATACTACATGCTATACTACGAGCAATACTACATGATATACATGCTATACTACATGCTACGAGCAATCCAAGCTTTAGCCTCGTAATTACATAGTTGCCGAGTGGTGTAAAATTATTAGTACCGGTAGTATAGGTGTACACCCTAACATTATAGTGTCAAACTTCGGAACTGATTCTAAAAGAGGTTCCAGAAAATATATTGTACCGCATGAGTCGGATTTATCATGCATGTACCAATGTACTAAAACAAAGCCTAAAATTGAAATATTTTTAAAAAAGATTTTAAAAGCACAAACACTCCAATTCAGTTTAATATAACATTTTGCCGTACAATATTCAACAATTTATATACATGTTTATTAGAAATCAAACGATTACTTAAATTACAAGTTCAATAACGTTTACCAATACAATGTACATGTAACCCCGAACAAACCATAAACAATATACAATGCAGTCTGAAGAGCATTTGATCTTGATTTTGAGGTCTGCTATTTCATCAAAGGGTCTCCGTGAGCAAAGTGTTGGCGAAAGGAAATGTTGACAGGTGAGTGTGGGTGTACCTGTTATAGTTTCCCTCGGATGTACATGTACAATATAAAATCAGTGCCCATTAATTATTTTAATGGTACATGTATTTTACAACGTATTCTCGAGACCCATTTCACCCTTTAAAATATCAGTTTTAATATACATTTTGTTGATTCTGAGAGTCGTTTGAAGGTAATTTCATGTTAGTATCGCCTCAAACTTCAGGACGGTTTGTGAAACTGATTATGGAGTCATGCAATCAGAAATGAAAATATTTTAAGGCATGTGTAGGATCATTTGCTTTTCTTGCATTTTGTTTGTTTTTAATAATAATAGCGCCACTCAAAATTAACGGCTTTGCCAACAGGATGCATGTGTCCAACCTGCTGACATTGGGTCGCACTGTGGTCATGATTCTGATTGGTTGGTTGTCCTGGTTGAGGTATGGGGTGCGTTCCACTTACGCGAACTGTTTGCGCGAACGTTCGCCTACGTTTTGAGTTTGCGTTAGTTGAAGTGGAACGAAATTTTAAAAACTACGTTTTCAAAATGGCGGCGCCCATTGACAGTGACATCGTTTGGTTGGCTGCTTTTTGTCCAACTCATTATTTTTCTTTAAAAGATCTCTGAAACTGCTAAAAACAATCCACCATTTATAACGAAAAGTATGAAACGTAAATCAAATCTGTGAAAAGAACACTGCCGTCTGCTAACCTCTTCGCCATCTTTAAAATACGTCACTGGCCAACAGCGAACAGCTCGGAATGTCGTTCGCCGTTTTCGCTAACGTTCGCCAACATAATTGGCGCACATTGCGTTCCACTCAAGCGAACAACGCGAACGTTGGCCAACGTTGGCAACGTTCGCGTGAGTGGAACGCACCCCTGATGTCCCATAAAGGAACTACAGTTAGTATTGAGGCGTGTTCAGGCATTATAATTACAGCCGTATTATGGCTCTGGCTACCATCGCGGCTATGGTTACCGTGGCACCACAAACATAGAATATTTCGGGTCACCAATCTTGCTGTCTACTACCGCCTCTGAAACCTCGTTTGCTTTGTTCTTCACAGCATTCTTAATCTGTTTCATGATGTTTGGTCCCGTCGTCTTTGTCTTCTTTTGAGGTTTCGATGGCGCCAGCCTTACCTTTAGCGTGTCCATGTTAGCAATGGCAATGTCTTTGACAATTGGCATGATTTTCGGATCGTTCATATTTTTCTCAAACTTTTCGTGAATTCTGTCCTGTATCTCGTCACTTTTAATTTGATGAGAGGCTGAGAGATGAAAACATTCAACCGAATTGAAGTATCTTACGCTCTTGCTGAGGAACCTTACAAACGTCTCAGCAGGGGATCCATGTAGCAAATACAGTGTCGTTAATCTTCCCCACGACTTTTCTCCACCCTTCGTCATCGTCCCCTGGACTTCCTTAAATCCTGCACCTGTTACTTTGTACAGAGACAATCTGAGATCCATCAACTTTGTGCACTCGCGTAGCGGTTTATTTGTGACCGCCACGAAGGCCCTGTCGTCGAACTGCCTATTCAGACGGAGATCCAGAGTTTTCAAGTTTTTTAATTTGTGAGCATTTTTTGCCAGGTCGCAAATGGCTTCTGAGCTCAGAATCGTCCCAACCAGGACAAGACTCTCCAGCGTTTCCAGACGAGGGAGGTAGCGGGCCAAGTCTCTTGCTGCATCCGACGAGTGGCACTCCCCTGCCTGTGACTCCAAGAGCTCCTGTAGACAAAAGGACTGGACAGTGTGAAGAACACTGCCGTCTGACGCCTCAGGAGGAAACTTAGGCATGTCTTCGTTTCCCGATTCTATTCTCTCACGCAGCTTTTTTAGTACAGCCAGTTCCTTACTTCCATCAATTAACTCAAACGGTTCAATATCTTCATCCATTGACATCTCAGATTCATCTATAGTACCATCATCATCAGTTGGTGAGGCGTCCATCCCTGTTTCTGAAGGTGATAGGCCGTCCGATTTCGTTTCCCCAAATGCAGGATCTGAAGGTGGCTCATTGAATGCACTTGGATAAGCTGCATCCGACTGCGGACTGTTAGGATCGGGGGAATTTCTCGGATCAGTTTGATGATGTGTTACAGGTGCATCTCCAGGACCTATCTGAAGGTTGGATGAAGGAATGTTCTCATTATCAACATTGACATCTGAAGGTGAAGAATCCGTTCCTGCGGCTGTAGTAGTCTGTTGGTGTGGAACTGAAGATTGTTGGCTGTTGGATAGAGATTGATCGGTTTGTGAGATTCTGTCGATAGACGTTGCCATTTCGCTTTCTTTATCTGGGGTTGTTGTTGTTTGGCCAGCTTGATTTGTCGAGTCTGCTTGAGGTTCAGTTTTGCTTGAGTTGACCATCTCGACTCCCTGTGCTCCATCGTCATCTTTAGATTTGCCTGGTTGAAGCTCATGGGGTTCCTTGGTGTCCTCTTGTGATCTTGATCTTAGGACTGTTTCCCGGTCGGTTTCAGTTGCAGCTGGCCGACTGTCTGTGGTTTTTGTTTTCATTGATGTCTTTTTCTCAGGTCTTCTTTTCCCGGCAATAAAATGTTCAATGTATTCTTCAAGCTCTGGCCAGTCGTAGTCATCAATTCGTAATAAATGAACCGACTTCACCTTCAGTTTTTGTTCATTTGGCTGAGCATGTTCGAGAAGGTATGACAACAGGCGCAATTTGTGACTCGAGATCCCGATTAAGCGGATCCTCTCGTCGGGAAAGATCGATTTCAGCTTCTTGTTTAAGGCCCCCTTCCACTGTCCCTCGAAATTCAACTGAAGACACAGCTCTACTAACTCCTGCAACTTTAAAACAACACGGAGGGGCCTAACCTGACTGTATCCTGTGTTGATGATCTTCACAAAGTAATCAACAAGATCTTCTCTGTCAAACTGGTCATCTTGAATGGCAAACTGGAAGACATTTGAAAACCTCTGTAGAATCTCTTTGTGGCCCATGTTTGCGATGTCTTTCTCCAATTGTTGAACTCCTCCCGCGGTCTGAGCCAAAAACACAGCAGTGCAGAGCTGCTCAAAAATCTCCAAGACAAAACAAACCCTTCCAATCTTGGGACTTGTCAGGGGGGTAAGCTCTGCATCCTGCCTCGTCGGGTCTGGGTCGGTTCCACTTTGCTGCTTGCCCTTACAACAAAGAAACACCCTCCTTGTCTCTACTTCCGATACCTCTGATATTGTTGTACTTTGAGTAGATTCAACCCTGCTGTCGGACTCCAACCGACGAAGAAGTCCAAGTTTTATTACACGTTCCAAGATGTCATCTTCTTTCTCGGACGAACTCGAGAAGTCATCATCCGAAAATGCCGCATGATTTCCACTGTCTACTCGTCGTGAATAAGCCACTCTACCAAGCTTTACCAGTACGTCCAGTTGGTCTTTCTTGAGCAGACCGAGTTGGTTTCCCTCGGTAACATCTACATTCAGACCTTTCATTCTGTCGAACATGACCTTGATCAATCTGAAAAACAGATTTGCCATGGTCACGTCTGGTTTGAAGGCATCTCCTTTTGTCCAGATCGACATCTGACAGAGAGCTCCCAAGACGGCTGGGAGACATGAAATATCGGGTTGTAGAATCTCTTCTAACAGATATCGGTGAAGGTTTCGTTTCTTTTTTCTTGTAGGTGCCTCGAGTGCTTCTAGCTTCTCAGTGGTGGTGCTTTCTTTCATTTCTGGAGTAGTTAACACTTTTTGAGACTCTTCTGTTTCTTGTGGATGCTCCTTGATGTTTGTGTCTGAAGTCGAAACTGATTTTAGTTCAGCTTCACTCTTAATTGCCTTGTGCTCAGGGGTCGATTTTTGTCTGTCGTCAGCTGCAGTCAAAACTACGTCGATATATTCGATAGCATTTGTGAGTGTGAAGCCGGTAATGGTGACATGGCGCATGTTATGTTTGCGTGACGCAATTTTTGCAAGCTCTGCGTTCCTAGTCGCCAGAACTAATTGACATCCAAGAAATTCATTGTCTGTCATTAGTTTTATGACAGCGTCAATGTCGTCCTGGTCATTACAGTCGTCAACTAAAATGATCAGGTTGCTTTTGTCTCGTGCGAAATGTGCGTCAATGGATTCGGCCGAAATGTTTGCATCTTTAGGAAGCATACATTCAACGACTGATCTACCGATAGTCTTGGCTTTAATCAGCAACCAAGCTGGTAAAAGAAATACTATCTGATCACTGCCAAATAATGCACCTTCCCTTCCCATGGCCCAATCGTATATCACTCTGTGCAGAAACGTAGTCTTACCGCAGCCCACTCTACCTTGTATCAAAGCATGCTTACTGGTGAATTCTGGAATACCATCATCAAAGATACCAGACTCGGAGACTAGTCGATACTTGACTATTGTATCTCCATGTGGGGCATTGGCGTACATCTCCAAGGGTTTGTAGACCGTATCGATGGATTCAAAGCAAGCATCGTCATGACCAACCCACGGTGTTATATGAATCCTGCCCAATTTGCTGATCACAAACGATTTAACCTTCGTGGAAAGTGTCTTTAGATCCAGCTCCGGGACGGACTCTGTCACAAAATGAGGGGGAATTGTTAAAATTTTATTTGAGTACTCAGCTTGTATGTAATGTTGAACTCTGAAATACAATTAACCTACAGTCGCTGTGTTGTAAATTCAAATATATACTTCTTCTATTCAACCTCGTTCCCTACCTTGTTTACACAGTGGTTCGTAACGACGTCTTTGACCTCGCTTCCAGATCACGAAAACAACAATCCCAAGAAAAACGCCGAGGAATAACGGCACGCAAACGGCGATAGCCACGACGTTGAATGTTCCAGGATCACCGTTGGAATCTAATGTACACCAAGAATCAAAATGACGCTCATACAATTAACACACCGACATTCGATATGGAAGACAATAAGATTGTGTCAATATTAAAAGACGGCCTTGGAATCCTAAAATGTGCTCACCCACAAACGTTTTAAATATTGCTACTTTCTTTTAAATATGGTTTAGACATAACGATTGTCATCCCAGGAAAGACGAATGGTGTCTTCGCGTTTTCATTGTTTCTATGGTACTGTTTCGTGGCATTTTCCATCATTTCTTTTTGCAGGTGATTTTTATCAACGTTCTAGAGAAAGTAGAACCCTTATTTTTCTTCTTTATATAAAAGTAAACAGACTTCTCATAGTATATAGAACGCATATATTATGAAATATGATACCAAAATGTGTAACGTTATTGGCGGATATGAACTCACTCGCTATCGACACATCCACGTATGATCGAATCAAATCGTTATTCTCAGGGAAGACATGACACCAGTATCTGACGTCACCATCTTGAGAACAGTTGTCAAGGAGCAACGCGCCCTCTATTGATATGCCGAGACAGCTATTGTCTCCGAGATCCATCAACGTCTTTTGTCCGTCCGGTAGCTTCAATGTGCCGACCACAGTGGTAGACACTGCATCGGGAGCGCCAAATGACCAGAACAAAGTTGATTTGGTTGTCAAGGAAATGTCGGCAAGAGCTGGACATTGAAGGGAAAATTTACTTTGGGGTTTAAAGGTCACGCTGTCACCTTCTATGGCCGCGATGCCGTTGTCCAATGGAAAGCGATCCCCTGCAATGAGAAGAAATAGACATATGCAGGTTGAAAGGTGCCTTCTGTCGATATCGTGCTTATGGCAGACATTAAATTAAATTACCATCGTCGAATTGAAGTCTGAAGTCGCAGACATGGCTTAAAGCTCAATCCTTTCACCTACCTATCACTCGGACTTCAACATCTTTCTGGTTTGTATCTCCCACAGCGCATCGATAGACCCCAGCATGGCCATCGTCAACTGACTGAAACACCAAACCAAAGTCACTGGCCAGATCGAATTCAAGACTAGAATCGACGACACCAGTCGACAGGTTGTAACTGAGGACTTGTCGGTTTAGGTTGTCGAGCTTAATCCACTCTATACCACAAGCCGTGTCGCCGGGTGTCCAGGCCGGGCAAGGGAGTGTCTGCTCTCTGTCTTTTCGCAGATAGAAGGAACTTTCTGAGACCTTCAGGGGATCACTAGTTGATTCCATCTCATCTTTGGCAAAAATGACCAAAAATGTGTAATATTTACTACTATCGGTAATGAAAATCAGTTGAGAAAAATGCATGTTGTGTTTTATTTTTTGATTTTTTTTTATTAGAAACGATTGGCATACGTTTTTGCATTATACCTGATATCTGGACATTGGTGTCGCAATTTCTGAGAGTACCATCTGACTGGAACACGTGACACCAGAATTTCTGTAAATGTTGTACGTCATTCAGGGAGTTGACTGCAAGTGAAGCGTCGCTGGCAATGCTGTAATCGGCGCCATGTTGGACCTGCAGGGTGGCGCCATCCGAGAAACGCGCGCCAATGATCTGTGTGTCTGTAGTGGCGCCCTCTCCCGTTGACCAGTACACTACGTCTGGTGTCTGTTCCGCGCACTCGCACGTTAGCGTTTGTCTGCCTCCTCGCTGGAAACTAGCAGTGGAAGATACCTGACTACTGCCTCCTGGAAACTTATCGCCTATATTATTGAATTTGACAATTGGATATCATCTAACTCAATTTGTTTTAATCGCAAGCTTTTCATTTGGGCTACATCATTGTCTTTAACCATTTCTCTGCAATCGGGGCGACTTTTTCCCTCCCAAAAACCAGCCACTCCCTGCTTCAACCATGGCTCCCATGTATCAACCATAATAATATATTTTCAGATTGTTCTGTTTAGTGTTAGTTTATTCCTTAACCAGTTCGCGCCGGGATTATTGTAACATTAACCGAGCCGAGGTGCGGGATTATTTTTAACGAAACTCGATCCGAGGCGGGTTTAGGCCGATGGTATCAGGAAGCACATCAATTACATTTCCGAACTTGCTCGCTGCTGACAGACGCTTGCTCGTGGCGTGTTTATGCGTCTTCCGTTTTGAATCTCGCAAAAACTGTGCGTGTATATACGTCCTCTGGTGTAAACTGGTTAAGGGAAGTACCAATAGTACCATAAACCCATCTACTATTACCTTACCTATAACGTGGATGTCGATATTTCGAGTTCGGTCTGTAGTGTCACGTGGTATGACCTGACAAAGGTAAATGCCTTCATCGCTCTCCTGAACACCTTTAATGACGAGGCTGAAACCAGACGTCCCGAAGGCATATCTGTCGTTCACTGGATCGTCTGTGTTATCTATGCGACTGATGAGACGGGACGTTGTAGTTGGACTGTCCTGCTTAAACCAACTCACTCGATCAATGAGTTCGCCTTCACGAAATGTCGGGCAAGGAATCTGGTGCCACAAACCTAGCTGAACGTAGTTCGCTGCACCAAAAGGACTTCGAATATTGTTCGCTGATAAAAACAACCGTCCCAAAAAGCATCTATAACATATATTGATTTAGAGCATACCAGAAGAAAATTATTTGATTCCTAATTGTTTTAGAAATCGTTGATTTGTATTGATTAAGAATCTCAATAAAAGTAACATTTTGTGTATTATGTAAAGCTATTTACGGCCTGAATCGTGTAGGTCTAATCACACCAAGTACATTTTAAACAGTAAATAATATTTAAATAAAGAGAAATTAACGTAGGAGAGTGTAACAGGTTGTTGTGTTTTATCTTGGAATAAAAATACAAAAAACTCCAACCCGAATTTGCTGGGCATATCTCGTTCGCTGCTGCACAAAGTCCAAACAATGTTATCAGAATAATCGCCGTGTAAGTCGCCGCCATGACGTCAGGGGTTGCATCCAGAGGGCATATAGCTCACTGTGTGAGGAAACAATTAGAAACGATTAGGGATGATGTTCAAGATGATGTTCAAGATGAAGGCCTGATAACAAAGATGAAGGTCCTAAATGTACTTATCTGGCGGCTCCGAGCGTGGTTTTTAAGTTACATAACAAATACCATAACATAACAGCGCCCGTTATGGTCAGACCCCCTCTCCCCCTCCTCATTCTCTCTTCCTCCTTTCCTCCCCTCCCCCATCCCCTTTTTTCCCCCACCCCTCCCCACCCCCTTTTTTCCCCCACCCCACCCCATCCCCCACCCCCTCCCCCACCCCCTCCCCCACCCCCTCCCCCTCCCCCTCCCCCACCCCCTCCCCCTCCCCCACCCCCTCCCCCACCCCCTCCCCCTCCCCCACCCCCTCCCCCACCCCCTTTTCTCCCCCACCCCCCTCCCCCACCCCCTTTTCTCCCCACCCCCTCCCCAAACCCCCTCCCCCACCCTTTACCAACACCAGCTTCGAATGACTATGTTTCTCGCTGGGACAACACAAGCAATACTGCAAGCATACTGCAATTGCGCATACTACAAACTATATGTCAGGTTTTGAGAACGGAGACTGTTTAACTCATTATGAAGCAATATATGGGACGGAGCCTCTCTTGAGTCTCTTTTGAGACTTTTAGGGGGTGCATTAGGTAGTGTATAGATATAGGGACTAAGGGTGGGGGCATAGTCTGGCTATAGTATATGCCTCATTGACTTGTGTACACATTATATCCTTTGTGTATGGCTTATCTGCCGCTCAATCGCTTCTACTTTGACAGCATGCCTTGTGGAAACAACAGCTGTTGCCAACCAACGGGGGAGGGGGAACTCGGCAGGGGGGGGGGGGGGGGGGGGGGGGGGGGGGTTGTGGCGGGAGGCCGGCATATTGTATGTCTATACTGTTCAAAACATGTATTATTAGCTAATTAGTGGTAAACCAAATATGCCAATTACCAGTGTGCTTATTGTTGTCATAATGTTTGCCCAGTGGACCTCAATTCAACCTGTTAAAATAATTAGACTTGTATTCTATAAACCAAACGATGTTAAATATGCAGAATACAAACGTCATGTGCGAACAGTTCCTTGGAACAACCGCGTTTGTTTTTTGGCTTGGTGGCTCTGGCCGAGAGTTAAATAAAAGATTCGGAATACATTTCGATTTTGCAGGCGAAACTTTTCTAGGGCTTGCCATGTAAAGATATGCGGTAGGGTACAATATCTCGTCGTCTACGGTCTAAAATATTAGTCAGGTTTCTGATGTATTTTCGTTCACTTTTTGTGTAGATTTGTTAAACTATACATTTTTGGAAACGTTGGGATAAACTTAACATGAAAACCAATGTTTACATTTGTTTTTTAGGTTCTTTATGGCGGCCATAATGGCGGTGGATTTGAATAGCATTTTGATGACGTCATGATGACGTCACAAATTGTTCACAATTGTATTCATATGACCCAATAAACATACTACAACAAGAATTTTAAATGTTCTGTCGAGGAGATATGGCTTAAAGGTCCAAAAATGTAACAAAATCATAACAAAAATCACACAATGACGTCATCATGATGTCACCAATCATTCCACCAATCATTCCAATGTATATCTATTATCCCGCCAAACCTGCATACCAAGTTTGAACCCAATCGGACTTATACTTCCATAGATAGGCCATTGAAAAAAATGGACCTTTAATGTGACACCCAATGACTTTTCATGTGTCACGCCACATTAAAGGTCAATTTTTTTCAAAAGAACCTGAAAACAAAATAATGTAAACATTGGTTTTCATGTTGAGTATATCTTAACGTTTCAAAAAATGTATAGTTTCGCAAATCTACAAAAAAAGTGAACGAAACTTTCAATATGTAATTTTTTTTATGAACCTGACAATATGTTTTGTCAGCTGCATTTGTATCGAGGGCAATATGCCCAGTATGTAAACCTGCTACCAACGAGCTCGTGGGCGTTTCCTCCCATATTGATGTTCTTTTTCCCATGGAACGGTGACGTTTTGATCGGGTATGATAACAACTAAAATTGCCGCGCAGTCTTCAACTCACCATTTCTTTTGCGATCGTCACAGCTATAATATAAAACGTCGATCACTGAACAAGGTGTTACAACTACAAGGGTTACATTATATCCCACAATGGTGGCTGTGGCGCTGGTCTAGCGCTTATTGACAAATCTACATCATGCGATATTTGGGTGGACTTTTATAGCCGGGACGGGATTTTCCAACTTGCTATTTTTAGCATGGCTGTGTGTCTCAGCTGTGTGTGCACTAGCCTAATTCAAGTCACATTGAAAACAGTGAAAAATCAACAATGTTAAGGACCAAGTTTCATGCACACCGACATCACTGGGGTTTATCAAACAACAATCAGAACATAGTCTTGGTCTTTATCTTTCCATTTCTTTTCAATTTTTAGTAGGTTAGCCAATTACATTTTTTAATATTCACACCAAAAGAAACTCACCTCCCGAAAAGTGATACTTCCCGAGCCTGCAAGCAGCCATTTTAACAAATGGCATCCCTCCACGTTCTAGGGCAGTTAGGACCCATTTTTCAACCGTAATTTTTGTCAAGTCTGCCCTCAGATTGAAGCTCAAAACCAGGGAGTTGATCCTCTGCTATATTTACACAATCCCACCATTTCTTTTACCAAACGGCATCCTTTTTCAAAAACAATTGTGGGGGGAGGGGGAGGACATTTCATGCTAATGAGCTGGCGGAGAAATTCTCCCTTCAAAATATTAGGGTAGTGCACCCCCTGTGCCTGCACAATCATTGCTGACGTATACATTGACGTATACAAGCATTGTATATTGTGTGCGCGACAGACGTGACAGGGACAACGCGATGCGTGTATACCGTTATAGAGATCAGTGGTATACGCGTGGTCAAATTTTCAACTGAAAACCGCGCACAGCTGAACATGCGAGTCGGTAACGCGAGTCAGAAAAACAATTCGTTTTCTAACGGTCGAAGTAAAATCGTATCGAACTCTTAAAATCTGAATTTGTTACCAACATAAAGCTGATGAAATGCTCATTCGACTGATTACTCTGAAACTTTCATCTAATTAGAGTAAAATCATCAAAATAATTAAACAAAAAAGGCACCGATAAAAGCACAATGCCAAAATAAATGTCTGACAAGGAGTCACCCATTAACGAAAGCTCAACCATTCTCGATCTACACACAACAGCATCAATGCTAAAGTCCATGCTGGTCCCCGATTTCTAACACATGACTTTGAAATGTAGTCGTACGAACACCAGCTTAGTCTGGATTTTGCCTCATTCAGTTGGGAAATACATTGGAATACATTGGAATGCCTGTACGCGGACCAGACTATCACGATTTATATAGACAGGTAGCCAGAAAGTGTGCGCGCGTAATGCAACATGAGTGATTAAGGTTTCAGACGCACGTGCGACATTGCGTGTTTACCACTCACACGGGGGGTAGTCTTTTGCATGTGCATGCTGCCTGCAACTTTCGCAATCGGAAAGTCATTCTAGTAAATTACTAAAAATAATTATATCATAATCTGTATTATAATTTGCAAAACATTCAAGGGGAAACATCATTGCATTTCATGAGGACCACGCTGAATTCTGTGTTGTTAATAAAGGATACATGACTTAATGTGATTGTATTTGCCTTCGTAATGGCAACACTTCTATGCCAGAGGAAGTGAAAGGGCGTGACTTATCAAAACCAAAAAAGGGGGGGGGGGAGGTAGAGGTAATTAACTTTTATAATTAATCCAGTAGTTTAGGTACACTTAAACAAAATATAAAATACACGTAACAAAACCATATTAATACTAGTTAAGTTAATTAAACAATGTTCCAAGTTATTCTTAGTGATGTTTGTATTCCAGTCAGTGAATTACATGGTCTTCGAACTAGAAATAGCACTGTTGGCAATGTGGTTCTTCCCAGGCTAACCCTAGAACAGAAAGTGGAAAAAGACGTTTAAATTCAGGGGTGCCCAGGCTTGGAACAACTTGCCAAAACATTTAAAATCTCCTCATTCAACAAGTTTAGTTAATTGATCCACTATCCAGTAATGTTTTTACACTGTATTGTATTGTTTATCTGCTGTTTCTTATTGCTGCTGTTTTTTTAGTATTTTTTAATGAATTTTAATTAATTCTATTTCATAATTGTATTTTACTATTTTAACAGTATTATAGTAGTTTGTGTAAGCTGGGATCCATGAGAGATCAGTGAGTTTTTTCTAACTGAATGGATCACCCAGGGTAAATAAGAAATAAATAAATAAATAAATAAACAAAAGGTTTTAAATAAAATGTAACAAGACCTTAATACTAATTAAGTTAATTAACATATTAATTAACATTAATTAACACTTCATTTGCTGAAAACAATAATATATTAAGCTTGTAGCTAGCATACACTAGCATTATTGGTGTTTTATTCATCAAGCATAGACACTGATAGACCATCTTCAGTATTTTGTTATGATAGAAATACACTAATTAGCAGTATTCAAAATATTATAATTAATTAAATTCAGTAAATATTGCTGTTAAAAGATTAATGAGTTACAGACGCCATTTTATTCTAAACATTTCTGAAAACAACAGTGGGATTGAAGTTTTGGATTGTCATTTATGGAGTTCTAAAAATCAAGATTATTGCATGTTTTGCTTGGAACCAAATCATAATTACCAATAATTCCTTTGTTTTAATAATGGTTGTTTGTCTTAAGACCCTTTTTCTTCTGTCATAATTAAACATTCATTAACTTTGCATGCCTTTATTCAATATTGTCTGTACTCATCAATATTTATCTTTGACAAAAAGGCAGTTGTGCTAATTTTGATACTTTCATTAAATAATTACAGACCAATTAAATTTGAATATTTCATTTAACTGATTGTTTATACGGTTGCCAGGTAACGGAATTCAAGAACAGGTGTCATTTAAAAACGATATAATTTTCAAACCATATGACCGATTTTCTTCAAACAAACACCAATCATCCTCATTCACCTAGCCCTTTCATTTGAAATACATTTTAGATGGCTACAACCAAAGTCATTTTTTACTTTGTCATCCCTGACACGCCATATTGGAACAAGACCGTGAACACAGTGCTCGACATACATGTACAATGTACGTACATGTACATGTACAAAATGTACATGTGCATGTACATTTTGTACATGATATGATGAGTATATATTTAGAGTTCAAAGGAGGATTATAATTGTTTTACTTCCTTCACACGCACAATTTGTACATGCACAATAAACACGTAGGCCTACACATGTTATTTTTGTACCGGTACCATGGATAAAGTACTAGATACGTACTGTTCTCGAGTGGAATTTTGATTGCGGGTGTGAAAAAGTGTACATGAACATGTACAATATAATATTTGCAGCAATAATCTGACACATTCAGTCTCGTTTTCGTTGTATTGTACGTACGGTTTAGTCTGTCCATGATGAGACTGGGGCCTGGGTTTTAAGGTTTTAGAAACCTGGACAAAAACGACCCAGCTTCAGTTAAATCAATAATTTATTACTGCCCCACTTCTCACCTATGACCATTTATTTCCTGCTCGACAGGCGCGGCTGTAAAGCCAAATATTGAAAGGGGGAGGGGAAGAGGACTACGAGACCCTTCGCACGCACGTGACGTTCAACTTCTAACTTTAGAGCCACGCATGCTGCTCAATGAGGCATATTTATCCTCTAAAACTATAGTCTTATCCGTTTAATACTGAGTATGTGGTTCTTTAGTTGTGAACAAGGAAAACACAATAAAAACGCCTGGTTTTGCTTTCGCATTCATAGTAATATCCTCTGAGTTGCAACATATTTCATTGTCCAGAAATTATCTGAACACGCTTCGTATAAATCTCACATGCGTACATTGTCTACAGCGCTCGACATGGCCGTTGTGGTTATTTTCATGTTAGTCGCGCTGATTTTGCAGATTTCCCATGGTGAGCTAATTATTTAAGTTGTGAGCATTTTGGCCTTTCTTTCTTTATTTATTAATTACTATTTACATTTTTGTATCATGATTTTTTTATTTTTTTTAAATAATTTATGTTCGGTGGTTGATTCTCTGCTGTGCCGCATAGCGTATATATCGAGCTTTGTTATGCCAATAAGAATGTATTTAAAAAGGCTTAAAATAAAAGTACATGTACTGTGTTATTTTTTGTATATGACGCCCGCTGCGGGGATAATCCAATGTGTGCCGTGAGCAAAACTGGGTTTTTGAATTTATTGTTTTTTACAGGAATGAGTCTATTTTGAGAAATATGAAAAGTAGGGGAACACTCCTATGTGTCCCGGGTTTTATGTGTCCCGGGTTCTATGTGTCCCTAACCCTAACCCTAACCCTAACCCCTAACCCTATAACTCTAACTAGGACACATAGAACCCGGGACACATAGGGATGACCCCCAAAGTAGTCTTATAAAACTTCGAAGTTCGGTACGTTGTCGCACGATTTTCCTTCTTTGTCGAAAAGAACTCACTTAGTTCAGTACTCCAGAATGTTGTTCATTTCATAAAGGTTTTAGTTTGAACCAAAGCCGAGCAAAATTCCTTTAAGACCTCTTCCCAGAAATGCGGTTTTTGTTAAAGGTAGGATACACCATTTGCAGGGATCGAAAATATTTATTAGCGAATTATTAAGAAATATCTTACTCATTTAAAAGTAAATAATGATTCTAGGCATCCAGCAAAATGATTGCGCTAGATATCCTGTAAGTATTCAAAAAATAGAATTTTATAAAGACAAATCCGCGATCGCCGGTCGGCGACCGCGAAAAAAATAAAATAACATAAGAATAACTGCTCGACGCCGGTTAAAAACGAACGTTTTTTTTCGTGCTTTTCTCGGCATTCATGATTGTCAAACTTCGGACAGGTCACTTAAATGATAAACACAACCCTACAAATCTACCCATTTATGATAATTCAAGCAATTACAAATGGTGTAACCTACCTTTAAATGGAATATAATATTAATTGTTTCACGCGCCAATTAATTGTCGTGTTTTTGTGTTTGAGCTGGAGCAGTCGAACTTCGCATCTTGGACGGCGCCGACAGAGATGCTACAGTTGGATCCAATGTCACGTTTACGTGCTTATTGACTAGTTATGACGCGAGTGAAAAGCCTCTAGTCAAATGGTTTTTCAACGACAAAAAGGTACTGGCAGCGTGTACTAATTTGACGAATCGCACCAACAAGTCTTGTGTTTTGACTGTCAGCCCCGTTGTGGAGACATCAGAGGGCCTATATACGTGTGCGGTCTATACCAAAAACCAACCTAAAGGAAAGAATATAACATCGAAGTTGAACGTTATCGGTGAGTCTAATGAGTATACCGTAAATAAAAATCTGTAATTTTACAGAGAACTTTTAACAGATCTATACACTGTAATTGTTTTACAACACTTACAGTTAATGTTGACGTTACAATTGCATGTTTCTGCCAAATTGTCGTGTTTAAAATAACATAATTTTGTTGTCAAATAGTAATACACGAGAAAACATTTTGTTAAAAATACGCGGGTCGATGTGGAAACCCCAGGTTGCAGACTAGACGCGCACAGTTGAAAATGAGCACGTGTATTATTAGGCCTCAACTTTAAAGATTGCTTTAGGTCTTCCTTGATCATTCCCAGCTCGGCCACACCAACCAAGTTTAGAAACAAATTCGTAGTATTTTGTTAGTTAGATGTATTGTTTCGTTTTGTTTTCATTTGGTCGCTCATCGACGATTCCTCCCCGCTTTGACGACTCTTTGACTGATCGTCGAGATGCCGCGATGTACGTGCTGGACCCCGCCACTGGAGCTGTGCTGGACGACCCCGAGTATGGCCCCGTCTGCGTCCAGTCCGATACCACGCGGCGATTCGAGTGTTGGATTCAAGACGCCAGACCTGGGACCTGGAACTTTACGTGGTTGCTTGGCAACCAGACGGTTGCTACTTATCAAAGGGAGTCTTGGACCGCAACTGGGCTGGTTGTCAACGTGAGTAGCTGGTACATCGTGAATAACCTTGGCAACGAGACACGAGATGGTAACCTGACGTGCCTCGCAACGAACAGCGATCAGTCACTGAGTGCTACAGTGCTGATAACATTCTGTGCAGGTAAGCATATTGCTCACACAATATCCGGGGCCAATTTCATCGAGCAGCTAAACACATTAAAAACCGGTTACCAGCCAAACTATTATCGTTTCCATTCAACAAGATGGCCGACTTTTTAAAAACTGTTTCCCCTTTTTTTCGGACAGAATCCGAATACGCGAAGACGGTTGTTCGTGTTCTCGTGAGTATTTGCGTGACTGCGACGATGGCGACCATTACTGCGCACATTCTCCTCTGCAGGTATTTTTATGGATCTGATGGAAAGGGGCGGGACATTGATGAAAGTGGGCAGGGCATTGATGGAGATGGGCGGGGCATTGATGGAGGTGGGCGGCGCATTGATGGAGGTGGGCGGGGCATTGGTGGAGGTGGGCGGGGCATTGGTGGAGGTGGGCGGGACATTGATAGAGGTGGGCGGGGCATTGGTGGAGGTGGGCGAGGCATTGGTGGAGGTGGGCGGGGCATCGGTGGAGGTGGGCGGGGCATTGGTGGAGGTGGGCGTTAACATTGGTATCCGAATCCATTGTAAACAAAATTGCCTTATGATTGATGTTGTCTAGTTGGTATTTCCTGATGGGTTAATTTTATGCAAATATATGCAATTGTGTACAATTAATTGTTTTCAAAATTATTTTCAATGTATGTTTTTATCAAAGTGTACAATAATTGGCAGAAGCAGATTTGAATCTGCGACCTCCGCAACGCAGTACACAACGACTTAAATGTTTTGTTTTTTTAATATTTATTATTTTGAAACTTCAGTAATGAGGCAAACTTATATTAACGACATGTATATATTGTTCATCTTGTTCTATATTATTGAATTAATTAATAATTGTATCTTGTATTTGTCTATATAACAACATATACACATGAAGAGGAAATTAGGTAAAGTAAAACAAAAAATCCGCTAAAATCACACTTCGCCTAAAAATAAAATCACAATATTTAAGGAAACTTCACAATTACATGTACATGTACCAGCAAAAAAGTGTGTTTTAAGCTGCACTTTGATGTGATATTTAAACAAGTTTTTGAGCAATATAAAGTAACTAAAAAGAATGTGTTTGCGTTTAGTTTTGTTGGGGTTTTCTGTACTGCACAATACCCGCTTTTCTGTGTGAATGATTTACGGACAAACGACAACATTGTATGTATATCTAACCTGGCAAAATATGCCGGTAGACAAATTAGCATTTGTACCATACAGCGACAGGCTTTGTACAAAGAATTTACCTTTTTAAAACGGGTCAACCGTAACAAATATTAAAGGACATATTATAATACGACAAATATAATACGTCTTGTCGATTTGTACTAATCTACATAATACATGTATGTAGATTATTATTAAGTGGCTATTATTATTTGAACCGGCTTTTAATTTTATAGTAAATTCGCTATTTTCTGGCAACTTTCCGTTCCTCGCAATACAAAGGCATCTTGGAAAAAAAAAACTCTTGAAATCACAAGACATCCTAAAATTCCTATCCAATTTCGATTTTACCTTTTTTTATTTGTAGCAAAACAATATGCTTTTAAAAAAGTGCACTAAATATAACTCCCCCCCCCCGCGAACTTTGTAACCCCGCCCTTCTTTTTCAATGACGCCCTCTACGTTTGCTGGAATAGACTGGCCCCTTAAAGTGCCAGGGTACCATACACGTGCGTTATCGGTTCTAAAGGGCGAATTTGCCGGTTAAAACTCACGTTAACGATGATTTTAGAGAATTAACTGAAGGTAAGAACTGAAGATATGAATTATATGTTGATGTATTTTGTATATTTCAACTATTCCAATGGGGATATTTTTATAAAATTCGAGAAGACATGTAAAACCGTACAATTTCAAGTAAGCCTATTCCCTAGTCCAGTTTCCGGACACATTTGTGCAATGAGGCTTTTCTGGCGATCATATGGGCCCTTATTTAAATATTGTTGGGCTCGATTTCGAGTCAAGTGTGTTTTTTATCATTCCAAAATATATTCATTAACCTGTTATTAGGCCCTAAATAATAACACTGGATCCGACCAAGCATTATCCTATTTTACATTAATATTAACAACCATCTTCACCTTTAGGAATATTATTAATATTATTACTTGTTGTTTGTTTTAGCAAAAAGAAGAGATCTAAGTTATTGGATATTTGTCTACAACATGCAATCATCTTCAGTTACACCATTTTACATTGATTATACTTCTTATTAACATTGCTACATAAAGGCCTAATTTATTAAACTAACGTTAAACTTTCAAATAAAAATGGTTCTTTTTGATGTCCCGTATTTTTTTAATTAAGTACTTTTAGTAACATGTGACTTAATGATGAGACTTTATCTTATGTCGATCAATTGGTCATGTTTTTATCTAATTACTATTTCAACCTACAAAGATTCCACAACCACAACGAGCCACCCACAATGAGACGATTAAATCGAAAGCAGACCCTAAAGGTAGTCAGGGAACTAGACGCCTTTCCCAAGGTGCCTGAAAGCTACCAAGAAACAAGCTCAACAGGTGGAACGTGTGAGTTCATTGTTGTTTCAATTTGTGCATTCCTCATTTTAACATCTGTTTCTCATCTGTTGCCAATGTTAAGAAAAGAGCAACATTGCAGTCCTATTTGTAAGGGCTAGGGCTAGGGCTTAGCATACCACTGTTATCAGAGTCCAACAGTTTGGGTGTAGGCTTCATATCATACGGTGATTAATTTGGCAAGAGTCGGGAAGGTTTCCTAGATTACTCCGGGGCTAGGTTTGAGGGCTTTTCGGGGGGATACTTAAATTTTAATGAAAACTGAATTGTTCCTGTTTTCTTTTTCCCTAGTGGCTCTGCTAACGTTCTTGTTAATTGGCGTGCTGATCATTTCTGAGATCCGTTACTACTCAGACACCCGCATGAAGTACGAGTACAACGTCGACACGGACATACACAGCAAGCTGAGCATCAACGTAGACATAACTGTGGCTATGAGATGTGGATGTAAGCCGTGTTCCAAAATCTTGTCTATGGCTATTGTCTAGGTGTTCACCCATTACAACTACACGTGAGCAGGCTGACAATAGACGTAGCCGTAGCATTCAAACGGAGCTAGACTAAGTCCAGAAAAATGTCCAACATTAGCTCAAGACAACTTGATACATCTCTGTGGCCCGTTTGTGGGTAAACCCTGGTCACAGCGGTAGAAGTTCGGGAAAGTACTACTATGACAACCTGATACCCAATCATTCTTTAACATTTCTATTTTAATACAAAATAGATACAATTTGTTTAAATGTTTTGATTTGCTTAACCCTAACTCCCTCACGGCTTTTACTAAAAAGTATCCTGAATCCGCTACAGTCCACCAATTTTGGTTTGCAAAAACTGCTGGTGTCCTGAGTCCATCAGACTCCACCAGTATGCATTCTGGAGAGATCCTGAGTCCATCATACTCCACCAGCAAAAGTTTGATGGACTAACGGATTCAGGATACCATGGTGGCATACAAAAAATTGCAGTGCGTTTCTCCATAGAGTCCATCACAGTCCATCACCTGAATTTCTGTATCCTGAATCCATCACACTCCTGCAGTAACGCTAGGCTTAAAATCCTCAATACATCACACTCCTCCAGTTGTTCAATATGGAGGTATCCTGAATCCGCTAAAATCCTCCAAAACAGGAAATGGATTTTGATGGACTCAGGGTGGTTAGGGTTTATACTCTTGGCTGGTTTGAACAAAATCAAAGGAAAGTAAATTTTGTGATGTTAACAACCGAAGCTTCATTGTGATGTTCTTGGTTACCTTAACGCTAATGAATTCGCTTTGCACTGACGGAGTAAGAAGCATGAACTCTGAAGCAAAAGGAATATTGTAACAGATTTAATCAGCTCTGATAAAAAAAATGTCCTTGCAACTTTTAGATGTTCCATTAGTGTGAAGATAAAGTTTGAAGACAATGTGATTAATTTTTACCAATAAAGTTAGAGGTCTCGCTTTAAGTCATAAAAACAGGTTTTGTTATGACTTGAAGTGAAATGAGTGTATTGAAGGGTGGATTAGTTAGAGCAAGGCAATAGAATGTTAGACTCTCAATTTGTAATCTAAAAGAAAACCAATGACTGGTATTGCAGGGATCGGGGCAGACGTTGTGGATATATCAGGAGAGACAACCACTCCAGCACGGGGAAATTTACTAGAAGAATCTGTTTACTTTGAGAAGACGCCAGAACAGCGTCGACGACAAGAGTAAGTAAAGCCACATATAGAATCAATTGTAATAACTCAGGAGATACCTCAAACCTTGCTCAAAGTGAAGGCAAGACTGAAATTATTCCATATCAAGCATTGAGATCGGCAGTTTATCTGCCTAAATTCCAGCATTGTTTACGTTGAGTCATGCATAATTGAGCCATATGCTCGATAGCCCCTGCTCGGCTTCTAAATGTCATCGGTGCTGCCTCAACTCATCCAGTGACTAGTGGAGGATTTGTTAGGATTGAGGCAGCGGTCACCCATCCACTGAACTAATTTAGGATTAAGGATGGTTTTTACCATCCTTAATCCCTTAAAACCTTAAAACCCATTAATATTGCATGTTTGTTTTTCCCCAATGCAGGACATTTCAGATGATCAAGGAGGCCTTAAGTGAGGAACACGCCTTGCAAGATCTCTTGTTTCAATCTGGGTTTGACAGCTCACCAAACCACGGTTCCTCCAATAAGAAAGGAAAAGGACCACTAGATGCATGCAGGTTGCATGGAAGTCTTGTCGTTAATAAGGTGGGTGTGTTAATAAGGTGGGTGTCAGACAAACTAAAGCTTCTCTCTCCTCGGGAATAAATGGGTACCTGTGGGGGCGTGAATGGGTACCTGTGAGGGCGTAAATGGGAACCTGTGAGGGCGTAAATGGGTGACCGGGAAGGACGTAAATGGGTACCTGTGGGGGCATAAATGGGTACCTGTTAGGGAGTAAATGGGTACCTGTGAGGGAGTAAATGGGTACCTGTGAGGGCGTAAATGGGTACCTGTGGGGGCATAAATGAGTACCTGTGAGGGTGTAAATGGGTAACCGGGAAGGACGTAAATGGGTACCTGTGAGGGCGTAAATGGGTACCTGTGAGGGCATAAATGGGTACCTGTGAGGGCATAAATGGGTACCTGTGAGGGCGTAAATGGGTACCTGTGAGGGTGTAAATGGGTAACCGGGAAGGACGTAAATGGGTACCTGTGGGGGCGTAAATGGGTACCTGTGGGGGCGTAAATGGGTACCTGTGAGGGAGTAAATGGGTACCTGTGAGGGAGTAAATGGGTACCTGTGAGGGAGTAAATGGGTACCTATTAGGGAGTAAATGGGTACCTATGAGGGAGTGAATGGGTACCTTTGAGGGAGTGAATGGGTACCTGTGAGGGAGTAAATGGGTACCTGTGAGGGCGTACCTGTGAGGGAGTAAATGGGTACCTGTGAGGGAGTAAATGGGTACCTGTGAGGGAGTAAATGGGTACCTGTGAGGGCAGAGATGGGTACCTGTGAGGGAGTAAATGGGTACCTGTGAGGGCAGAGATGGGTACCTGTGAGGGCGTAAATGGGTACCTGTGAGGGAGTAAAATGGGTACCTGTGAGGGCAGAAATGGTTGTTATTAGCTGCTTTGCGCCCAAGTGGCAGCATTGAGCTATATACTCCCCAGGGAGCTGAGATGGTATTTGGAATGTTTCACTGGCTTATTAAGCAGGGGTAATAATGATGTAGAACCTTTAACATATGTCTGGTGGATATAGTGTGCTCTTTAGAAATGTGAATTTGTATTAAGTTTGACCATAGAAAGTACATCTATACGGGTGGTAAAAAAAACAAAAACAAACGGAATGGTCTATTTCATTACATGTACAATCTGACTAGAAAACCTAGAAACCAATCTCAGCCGATGCGGTCCAGTAGTTTTCATTCTAGTGGCCTTTTATCTGGAACCAAGTCGGGAGTCATTTTACATTTATTCATGAGTCAGTAGTCGTATTTTTGTTTACCCCCTAGGTTGCTGGGAATTTTCATGTAACCGTTGGTAAAAGTATTCCCCACCCTAAGGGGCATGCTCATCTCGCGCTCATGGTGGAACCTTCACGTAAGTATTACACAAACATGAGAACTGTGACTTCATCCTTACAGAAATAAGTGACCAACAAATGTAATTCTTTTAGACAAAACTAAATTCAAATTAACGAGCAAATAGTAAAGACAATGTACATGTACATTAATATAAACTCTCTCATTAAACGCTGTGTGGTTTTGCCATCTTAAGTTAAAGGTAGGATGCACCATTTGCAGATATCGAAAAATGTTACTACCGAATTATTAAGAAATATCTTACTAATTTGAAAGTAAATAATGATTCTAAGCATCCAGCAAAATTATTGCGCTAGATATCCTGTAATTGTTCCGAACAATTGAACAATCGCACAATCGCCTTAAAAAAACAAGAACAACGTAAGAACCACTGCTTGCCGCCGGTTGAAAACAAACGCCGTTTTTCTTGCTTTTCTTGGCATCCATGATTGTAAAACTTCGAACAGGTCAGTTGAACAATATTTACTAAGGGAATAAATGTGTGTTCGGGAGGTTTTAACCACTCTGTTTAATACCGCTTGGAGTCTGGGTGCTGATAATTACCCGAGCCGAAGGCGAGGGTAATTATCAGCACCCAGACTCCAAGCGGTATTAAACAGAGTGATTAATACCGACCGAACACACATTTATTCCCATTCATAAATACCTTTTTTGTAAAATTCAGCCAAAAAAGCCCCGAAAATCACGGCAAATTGTCGCAAGTAAATTTCGGTGTTTCGCCATTCTGTGTGTTTTCCCCTATCCATGTTCACGGGCCACTGTCAAATGACATGTTTCCGCCTCTGTCGCTTACGTCACAATACATGCAATAAAGCGTATTTACCATTGATCTCCATTATATAGACTGGATAGGCCTCCGCGTCTAAATGGCGTACGCGCGCGTGTTTTTTTCAAAGGGAAAAGAACGAACGTGACGCGACCGCGTTTGTGCACGACTTATGGAATTTTTTTAAAAAGTGGAAGACTTTTTTTCTTAAATTCGTCATATTTGGAGGAAAACAGGATTTTGCACCCGAATGGTTCAAAATAGATAAGAACAATGGTCTGCGCAGCAGTGAAGTGCCCGGAGAAGGATGTCCATTGAGTTGTCCATGTGCAGGGGCTACTTTTGTTGCCAACTGGTTTTAAACACTTCTAGCCATGTCTTTATCGTCCGTTTAAAACCGGCCACGTGACGGGCTCTCGACCAATAGGAATGCCTAAACTGTCCCAGGTATTTATGAATATAAAATACAACCCCCCAAATCCACCCATTCCTGATAATTCAAGCAATTACCAATGGTGTATCCTACCTTTAAGAGTTACGCTTTCAGTTTTCTTTTCAATTTTGTTTTTGTGGTTAAAAACAAAATGAAACTGCTAGAGCTATTGTTAATATGAACTAAATGAACCAGGAAATTATAAACAGAATAACAGATGTAATGGCTATAGATATCCGGCCACATTGCGAAACTAGAAGATAGAATTTCAAGGGATATTCCCAAAAACGTTGCAACTGATCTGGCAGCTAGTGTGGCTGGACTGAAAAGGAAGTATAATATAAAGTTGAGAGCATGACTTTGTTAGTGTTAGGGATGGTCTTGCTAAATATAAGGCCAACAAAATTGGTTTTCTGTTACATCGGGGAAAAAAAGACCCGCCCCAAATTTTACACTTGTTCATTAATTTAAAACATTTTTTGTTTAGGCCCTGTTATGATTTGTAGATTTCAGGTCATTCCAGTCAGAAAGTATTTTGCCGCAGTGTGATTCAATTTTCATTTATTTATTTATTTATCAATTTTACTTGCGTTATTATTTTGTTTACCTGTAGAATATAATTTCAGTCATCGAATCGATCATTTATCTTTCGGTGAGCTGGCCCCGGGAATCATAAATCAACTCGATGGGGAAGAAAAAGTCACCAAAGATCGTAAGTCTCACCGTGTAATCACTTGGAATTAATGCTACTTGTTTTTGTCAGGAATTTCAATTGTTTTTTCTTTCAATATCAGTTCATAAAACTCTTTCACTTTCATATTGTAGCATAAAGTTGATGCCACAGGAAACGTGTCAGGTAGTTTAATGGTTGGGTTTAAAACCCAATTTTTAGATGTTTGGTTTTACTTTTACTATTTTGTTGGCATAATTTGGAGCTGCATGGGAACTTCCAGTGAAATCCAATAATCGGTATTCGGTTTTTAAACAGGATATAAGAAAACCGGATTTTGAAACCTCCGATTTCTCCCAAACTATTATAATGAAATTGTGGAACTACCTGGGTTTTTTTTAGCACTTAACATTAAAAATTGACAATGCTTGATTAAATTGATTTGAGTTGATTTGAGTTGATTTGAATTGAATTGAATTGAATTGAATTAATTTGATTGGGATCAATTGGACTCAATTGGACTCGATTTGAATTGATTTAAATTCATTTGAATTGATTTGTTTTTGATTTGTTTTTGATTTGACTTGACAGACAGGAGGATTTATCAGTATTTCCTTCAGATAGTTCCCACTAGGCTCGACACAAGAAAGGCACGGATGAGCACCCACCAATTTGCTGTCACAGAAAGGGTAACAAATCCCCCCCCCCCCATATCTTGTAATGCTATCTTGCAAACACAAATCATTTTCTTTGACATCTGACTGTGCATACAGGAATTTTACGACATCAACAGAAACTCACTGAATTCCAGAGGCTCTGACCCCCATTAACCTTTGACCCTAATGTGACCCTTGGAGGGTTTCCAATAACCGTCTAGACCGTTAACGTAAGCACCTTCTGGAAAAACAAATTCCCCTCGGAACAAACTTAATGGATTCAGGGGCCAATCTCGATCATAGAGCTGCTAATCACAAAAATATGCTTAGCACAAACAAAGTCTTGCTTAGTAAAAACAGGTTACCAGCCAGAACTCAATGTGCTTTTCATGCTAAGCCTAAACCTGCTGTTGAATACGAGTAACAAACAATATACATGTACATCAACTGAAAATTAGGGTTGTAACTCTGTTTTTGCTAAGGAGAAATTTTTCTGCTAAGCAATATTTTGTGCTTAGTGCTTTCTGTGAAATTGGACCCAGATTGCATATATTGCATCATGATTGTAGCTTAATGAAATATTGCAAAGTTGAGATCTCAAACATTAAAATGCCAGATGTGATATGTGCATAGCTATATTAAATTACTAGAGCGCTCAGCGCTGGCTCGGTGTTAAAAGTGATGCCTGCTGGGCGCATCCATGTTTGTGCACAAACCTATAGAAACCTCAAAATGTTGTACGGCTTTTGTACGGCTATTTGCATATCTGCGTTTGTATTCTATACAGTGCGTTACCGAAGCCGATATGCTCAAAACTGAAACACAAGATTAGCAAATGAACTTTTCATTTTTTTCTCTGCGCAAACAGCGCAAATGCGTGCACGTACGTATTCGCTGCAGATGATTTTGCCGTGACTTTTGTAACCGCGCTTAAGTTGTTTGTGTTAGTTTTACCTGCGCGTTGCATTTAGAGTACACTTTCAAAATTTAATCCATCTAATTTCTTTATATTTGACAAACACGCACATGAATTCCAAATGTCTGCGCGCAGGAAGGATTCAAAGTATCTCCGTGCGTAAGACTGAAAATTAACACTCTAGTCATTTAATATAGCTCTATGGAAATGTGACACTTACCGATAATGGAAAAGAAATCGTCATAAATAACTGGAATCTGGCATAAATCGATTTGGAGTTTAGTAGTTTCAATTCTGCTCTCATGACTTGAATACTACGCACATGATTAAAACAAAGCAATTGAGTTATTCACATGAAAACAAACGGATCTAAACGTTTGTGGTCACAAAGAGGAAGAGCTCTGTTTTTGCATGTCATTCATGTCATGTGCCTGATACTTAGCAGGAAATAATACAGGAAACTAGTGTTTTGTTTAACTTGGTTAGAGCAGGGTTTTTTTTCTATCAGGAAACCCGGTGTAAACCAGACGAAAAGACAGAAATAGCGATGAATAGAAATGTGAAAACAAGGCCTATTATTAAAATACAGGCCTACACCCAAAGTTAAAACAAAAATCAAATGAAAACAAATTGGGAAATGTTGCGATAAAAAGAAGCTGTTGAAAATTGACAGTAAATGAAAAACTAAACAGTGAACAATGAACATCATGTATGCATGGCTATAGGGGAGTCAGGTTGGCGTAACGGGTCCTTCCTCACCTTCAACCGCTATGACCCGGGTTAGAATCCTGCCAAGACCAATATGTGGATTGGGTTGACTCACTGCCTGATTCCATGGGTTGTGCCCAGAATATTCTGGTGATTTTTCTCCCAAACTGTAATTTCTTCTCATTTCAGTGCCTACAGCACTTTGAGGAATCCTTGCTTTCATTACCAGAAACTTCAGAAAGATATAAATTTAGAGAAAGGAAAAAAGCAGCTCACGATTACAACTTTTCCCTCCATCTTCTTACGACCACTCAAATATTGCTATCAGAAAAGAAAAAAAAGAAGCTATTTGGTGGGATTATGATTCTATTTTTTCTCCCCAATAGGAAAGATCGATCAATCATAATGAGGGGAGCCATGGTGTCTCAGGGATTTTCTTCAAATATGACTTGTCTTCATTAGAGATCAGCGTGACAGAAACTCATGAGCCGTACTTACAGTTTCTGATCAGACTGTGTGGGATCGTAGGTGGAATATTTGCAACATCAGGTCAGTACCCATTTTATTCTCTTGATTTTGGTAGATAAATGTAGGTGAAGGATTTTGTTTTTGTATTTTTTTTAAGCAACCCATATTGCTCAAAATCTGACGGAGAGTGCGCAACAACTAAATTGTTAAATAATATCAGGCTTTGAAATAGTCCTATGTTAACTTTTGTTTTTCCTTTCTTCAACTTTTTTTACTATTTTATCCCAAAATGTTATTGAGTATTTTAATACTTTACGTGCCAGTGGCTTGACTACGTTGTAGCTGCGTCCTTCGCAATTCAGCACCTGAGGGCCTCCATGGAAAGCAGTGCTGACACTGATTGGAGTTTACCCTCATTAAAGATAACTAAAAATAAAAAATTTAAATAACAAAAATCTCATTGAATAACCCTATTTCTGCCAAGGAAGATGTTTCATGCTAAGTAATTATTTTGTGCTTAGCAGTTCCATGAAATTGGCCCCAGATATCATCAATTGTTTTGGGTTGTTTTTTGTGTGTTTATTCAGGTATTCTTCATTCCTTTCTGGAGTTCATTGTAACCGTCATTTGTTGTCGATACAAGATTAGCAGCCACAAAGAATCGCATCCATCCTCCGTTCCTGCTGACCATCATTTAGACCACACTTCATCACCAAACCCTTCTACACCCAGTCTTAGTAGTCAAGTTAACTCATCGATGCCGTTACCTCATTGATTGCTGTAGACCATGTCTGGATTTGTTTAAAGGGATCGTATACGTTTGGTAATTGGAACCCACTGTTTGTTTCAATCCTATATAGTTATAGATATACACCATAAAACTAACCTGTAAAAATTTAATTTCAAAAGGTGGTAGAGATTTTGAGATATTTCCGAAAATCTGGAGTGGTTATGTCCACGCAGGAAGAATAATCTGCATTGGAATACACAATCTGAGAAACGTTCCTTTGAAAAAGCATTCCTTTGTCATTGTTCATCCAGCTACTTGACTGGCTTTGTGAAAGGACTTATGATTAGACTTCTGAATGGACTTACAGGGACTCAGGAACTATAGTGGATGTATGCTTGAGACCAG
Organism: Crossaster papposus; assembly: GCA_037893245.1. NCBI lineage: Eukaryota > Metazoa > Echinodermata > Asteroidea > Velatida > Solasteridae > Crossaster > Crossaster papposus. Next base: position 777,873 of record JBAIAA010000465.1, read on the forward strand.
GGGCCAATTTCATAGAGCTGCTAAGCACAAAAACTTGCTTAGCATGAACATTTGTCCTTGGCAAAAACAAGGTTACAGACCAAATTTTCAGGTGATCTTTATTGTTTTTGATGGATAATCAGCTGGTTTTTGGCTTAGCATGAAAAACCCGTAGAATTTTGGCTGGTAACCTATTTTGAATGAGCAAGACTTTTTAGTGATAAGCAAATTTGTGTGCTTAGCAGCTCTATGAAATTGGCCCCTGTCATGTGGCTTGTCACAAAACCAGTGAAGAACACTCAATTTTTTAACTTGTTTTCAGCTTTGTGCAAATGTTTTTACTAGTGTAATTGGTGGTGGTTTAAAGATAATGATATTTTGTGCCTTTTATCATTTTATATTTGATGATACTTGTGATGTTAGAAAAGTGTGAGATAATTTTTGTGGGAAAGGGGGGAGCAATTTATTTAGATCTCTATAAACACTTGTGTACTCTCAATTCTTTAGCCCTATGTACATGTATTGATAACATCACTAAATGTTTACCAACTGACATTGCAGTTTTCAGTAAGTTCACTGCTCGACGCTAACAAAACGAATTATACCTGAACCTCGGCGGTGATCATAATATGAGCAACATCATCGGTTTATAGGGCATTTTGAGTACTTTTAAAACCTTTATACCATAAAATTGGCAGTAACACTGTTGTTTAGTTGAACTCTAAATATATATACAACACAACCAACAATTATATCAAGTTTGTCAATTTATTTATTAAATGTTACGAAGGTTACCATGGTTACAGTACAATATTTGTATTTCTTCAATAAAGGTATGCAATTGATTAACAGAGACCCTGGATTGAGTGTTGCCGCTTTCTGCAGTCGATTCCTAGTATTTTGTTTACTCTAATTAAGCAAAAATATCTCAATTGTCCCTTCCCTTCAATTTATTTATAAGGTTAGCCTTGCATTTGTATGCAAATTAGGTCAAAATATAGTAAAAATTATGCAAACATTTCTCTATTGTCATTTTTGCATAATTATCATAATTATTTTGCCCTAATTTGCATATAAATGCAAGGCTAACCCCTTATCAATTAATTTAAGGGACAATAAAGACATTTTCGCCAAATTATCGTATTTTGACCTAATTTGCATATAAATGCAAGGCTAACCCCTTATCAATTAATTTAGGACAATGAAGAATTTTAGCATAATTATCATATTTTGACCTAATTTGCATACAAATGCAATGCTTACCACATCAATTAATTTAGGGGCATTTGAGACATTTTTGGACAAAATCTTATTTATTGCAAAATTATCATATTTTGACCTAATTTGCATACAAATGCAAGGCTTACCCCTTGTCAATTAAGGGACATTTGAGAAATGTTTGGACCAAATCTCATTTATTGAAAATTGTTCATATTTTGACCTAATTTGCATACAAATACAAGCCTTACCCCTTATCAATTAATTTAAGGGACATTGGAGACATTTTTACATAATTACCATATTTTGACCTAATTTGTATACAAATGGAAGCCTTACCCCTTATCAATTAATTTAAGGGACTTTGGAGATATTTTTGCATAATTATCATATTTTGCCCTAATTTGCATACAAATGCAAGACTAACCCCTTATCAATTAATTTAAGTAACAATAGAAACATGTTTGCATAATTATCATATTTTGACCCAATTTGCATATAAATGCAAGGCTAACCCCTTATCAATTAATTTAGAGACAATGGAGACATTTTAGCATAATTACCATATTTTGACCTAATTTGCATACAAATGCAAGGCTTACCCCTTATCAATTAATTTAAGGGACATTTGAGACATATTTGCAAAATTATCATATTTTGACCTAATTTGCATACAAATGCAAGGCTAACCCCTTATCAATTAATTTAGGAACAATGAAGACTTTTTGCACAATTATCATATTTTGACCTAATTTGCATACAAATGCAAGGCTAACCCCTTATCAATTAATTTAAGGGACAATAAAGACATTTTCGCCAAATTATCGTATTTTGACCTAATTTGCATATAAATGCAAGGCTTACCCCTTATCAATTAATTTAGGGACAATGAAGACATTTTAGCATAATTATCATATTTTGACCTAATTTGCATACAAATGCAAGGCTTACCCCTTATCAATTAATTTAGGGGCATTTGAGACATTTTTGGACAAAATCTTATTTATTGCAAAATTATCATATTTTGACCTAATTTGCATACAAATGCAAGGCTTACCCCTTATCAATTAATTTAGGGGCATTTGAGACATTTTTGGACAAAATCTTATTTATTGCAAAATTATCATATTTTGACCTAATTTGCATACAAATGCAAGGCTTACCCTTATCAATCAATTTAGGGGCATTTGAGAAATGTTTGGACAAAATCTTATTTATTGCAAAATTATCATATTTTGACCTAATTTGCATACAAATGCAAGGCTAACCCCTTATCAATTAATGTAAGGAACATTTGAGACATTTTTGGAAAATTATTATATTTTGACCTAATTTGCATAAAAATGCAAGGCTAACCCCTTATCAATTAATTTAAATGACAATGGAGACATTTTTGCATAATTGTCGTATTTTGACCTCATTTGCATACAAATGCAAGGCTAAACCCTTATCAACTAATTTAAGGGACAATGGAGACATTTTTGCATAATTGTCATATTTGGTTCTAATTTGCATACAAATGCAAGGCTAACCCCCTATCAATAAATCTTATGGACAATGAAAACACTTTTGCATAATTACCATATTTTGACCTAATTTGCAAACAAATGCAAGGCTAACCCCTTATCAATTAATTTAGGGGCATTTGAGACATTTTTGGACAAAATCTTATTTATTGCAAAATTATCATATTTTGACCTAATTTGCATACAAATGCAAGGCTTACCACTTATCAATCAATTTAGGGTCATTTAAGACATTTTTTGACAAAATCTTATTTATTGCAAAATTATCATATTTTGACCTAATTTGCATACAAATGCAAGGCTTACCCCTTATCAATCAATTTAGGGGCATTTGAGAAATGTTTGGACAAAATCTTATTTATTGCAAAATTATCATATTTTGACCTAATTTGCATATAAATGCAAGGCTTACCCCTTATCAATCAATTTAGGGGCATTTGAGAAATGTTTGGACAAAATCTTATTTATTGCAAAATTATCATATTTTGACCTAATTTGCATACAAATGCAAGGCTAACCCCTTATCAATCAATTTAGGGACATTTAAGACATTTTTGGACAAAATCTTATTTATTGCATAATTATCACATTTGGACCTAATTTGCATATAAAGGCAAGGCTAACCCCTTATCAATTAATTTAGGGGCATTTGAGAAATGTTTGGACAAAATCTTATTTATTGCAAAATTATCATATTTTGACCTAATTTGCATACAAATGCAAGGCTAACCCCTTATCAATCAATTTAGGGACATTTAAGACATTTTTGGACAAAATCTTATTTATTGCATAATTATCACATTTAGACCTAATTTGCATATAAATGCAAGGCTAACCCCTTATCAATTAATTTAGGGGCATTTGAGAAATGTTTGGACAAAATCTTATTTATTGCAAAATTATCATATTTTGACCTAATTTGCATACAAATGCAAGGCTAACCCCTTATCAATTAATTTAAGGAACATTTGAGACATTTTTGCATAATTGTCGTATTTTGACCTCATTTGCATACAAATGCAAGGCTAAACCCTTATCAATTAATTTAGGACAATGAAGACATTTTAGCATAATTATCATATTTTTACCTAGTTTGCATACAAATGCAAGGCTTACCCCTTATCAATTAATTTAGGGGCATTTGAGAAATGTTTGGACAAAATCTTATTTATTGCAAAATTATCATATTTTGACCTAATTTGCATACAAATGCAAGGCTTACCCCTTATCAATTAATTTAGGGGCATTTGAGACATTTTTGGACAAAATCTTATTTATTGCAAAATTATCATATTTTGACCTAATTTGCATACAAATGCAAGGCTTACCCCTTATCAATCAATTTAGGGGCATTTGAGAAATGTTTGGACAAAATCTTATTTATTGCAAAATTATCATATTTTGACCTAATTTGCATACAAATGCAAGGCTAACCCCTTATCAATTAATTTAGGGGCATTTGAGAAAATGTTTGGACAAAATCTTATTTATTGCAAAATTATCATATTTTGACCTAATTTGCATACAAATGCAAGGCTAACCCCTTATCAATCAATTTAGGGACATTTAAGACATTTTTGGACAAAATCTTATTTATTGCATAATTATCACATTTAGACCTAATTTGCATATAAATGCAAGGCTAACCCCTTATCAATTAATTTAGGGGCATTTGAGAAATGTTTGGACAAAATCTTATTTATTGCAAAATTATCATATTTTGACCTAATTTGCATACAAATGCAAGGCTAACCCCTTATCAATTAATTTAAGGAACATTTGAGACATTTTTGGAAAATTATTATATTTTGACCTAATTTGCATACAAATGCAAGGCTAACCCCTTATCAATTAATTTAAATGACAATGGAGACATTTTTGCATAATTGTCATATTTGGTTCTAATTTGCATACAAATGCAAGGCTAACCCCTTATCAATTAATTTAGGGACATTTGAGAAATGTTTGGACATAATCTTATTTATTGCAAAATTATCATATTTTGACCTAATTTGTATACAAATGCAAGGCTTACCCCTTATCAATTAATTTAGGGACATTTGAGACATTTTTGGACCAAATCTCATTTATTGAAAAATTATCATATTTTGAACTAATTTGCATATAAATGCAAGGCTTACCCCTTATCAATTAATCTAGGGACATTTGGGACATTTTTTGACAAAATCTTATTTATTACAAAATTATCATATTTTGACCTAATTTGCATACAAATGCAAGGCTTACCCCTTATCAATTAATTTAGGGGCATTTGAGAAATGTTTGGACAAAATCTTATTTATTGCAAAATTATCATATTTTGACCTAATTTGCATACAAATGCAAGACTAACCCCTTATAAATTAATTTAGGGACATTTGAGACATTTTTGGACAAAATCTTATTTATTGCATAATTATCACATTTTGACCTAATTTGCATACAAATGCAAGGCTTACACCTTATCAATTAATTTAGGGGCATTTGAGAAATGTTTGGACAAAATCTTATTTATTGCAAAATTATCATATTTTGACCTAATTTGCATACAAATGCAAGGCTTACCCCTTATCAATTAATTTAGGGACATTTGGGACATTTTTGGACCAAATCTCATTTATTGAAAAATTATCATATTTTGACCTAATTTGCATACAAATGCAAGGCTAACCCTTATCAACTAATTTAAATGACAATGGAGACATTTTTGCATAATTGTCGTATTTTGACCTCATTTGCATACAAATGCAAGGCTAAACCCTTATCAACTATTTTAAGGGACAATGGAGACATTTTTGCATAATTGTCATATTTGGTTCTAATTTGCATACAAATGCAAGGCTAACCCCTTATCAATTAATTTAGGGACATTTGAGAAATGTTTGGACATAATCTTATTTATTGCAAAATTATCATATTTTGACCTAATTTGCATACAAATGCAAGGCTAAACCCTTATCAACTAATTTAAGGGACAATGGAGACTTTTTTGCATAATTGTCATATTTGGTTCTAATTTGCATACAAATGCAAGGCTAACCCCTTATCAATTAATTTAGGGACATTTGAGAAATGTTTGGACATATTCTTATTTATTGCAAAATTATCATATTTTGACCTAATTTGCATACAAATGCAAGGCTTACCCCTTATCAATTAATTTATGGACATTTGAGACATTTTTGGACCAAATCTCATTTATTGAAAAATTATCATATTTTGAACTAATTTGCATATAAATGCAAGGCTTACCCCTTATCAATTAATCTAGGGACATTTGGGACATTTTTTGACAACATCTTATTCATTGCAAAATTATCATATTTTGACCTAGTTTGCATACAAATGCAAGGCTTACCCCTTATCAATCAATTTAGGGGCATTTGAGAAAAGTTTGGACAACATCTTATTCATTGCAAAATTATCATATTTTGACCTAATTTGCATACAAATGCAAGGCTTACCCCTTATCAATCAATTTAGGGACATTTGAGACATTTTTGGACAAAATCTTATTTATTGCATAATTATCACATTTTGACCTAATTTGCATACAAATGCAAGGCTTACACCTTATCAATTAATTTAGGGGCATTTGAGAAATGTTTGGGCAAAATCTTATTTATTGCAAAATTATCATATTTTGACCTAATTTGCATACAAATGCAAGGCTAACCCCTTATCAAATAATTTAAATGACAATGGAGACATTTTTGCATAATTGTCGTATTTTGCATACAAATGCAAGGCTAAACCCTTATCAACTAATTTAAGGGACAATGGAGACATTTTTGCATAATTGTCATATTTGGTTCTAATTTGCATACAAATGCAAGGCTAACCCCTTATCAATAAATCTTATGGACAATGAAAACACTTTTGCATAATTACCATAATTTGACTTAATTTGCAAACAAATGCAAGGCTAACCCCTTATCAATTAATTTAAGTGACAATAAAGACTTTTTTGCATAATTATCATATTTTGATCTAATTTGCATACAAATAAAATATGATAATTATGCAAAAATGTCTCCATTGTCCATAAAATTAATTGATAGGGGGTTAGCCTTGCATTTGTATGCAAATTAGTTCAAAATATGATAATTATGCAAACATTTCTCCATTGTCCCTTAAATTAATTGATAAGGGGTTAGCCTTGCATTTGTATGCAAATTAGGTCAAAATAAATAAATAAATGGGTGGATTTCAAACATCTTTTGAAGAAAAAAGAAACAAAAATCATATTTTGTTCCAATTTGCATACAAATGCAAGGCTAACCCCTCACAAATGAATATTGAATTGATTCGAGAGATTATTTGGACAAATCTAATTTTGATCTAATTTGCATAAAAATGTAAGGCTTATCTCTTATAAATTAATTTTGGGTGGATATGAGAAATCTTTTGGAAAACAATCGCATATTGTCTTCTTGGAAAAAAACATTTGGGTCAATTTTAATACAAATACGGGGCTAACCCCTTACAAATTAATTTAAATTAATTAACCCTTTACAAATAAAGTTCTTTACAACTTTTTATTCTCAGCCAATTTTAATAAAAATGAAAGGCCCCTTAAATCCCTTCTTTTTTTTTTGAAAAAGAAATATTGTTGCCCCATTTTAATAAAAAGGGCTAACCCCTTATACATTTTATTTTTTCAAAAACAAAAACAAATTGCCTAATTTTACTTTCAAGTAATTCTTAGATGAGTGGTCGTTACCTTTTGCAGAAGTCGATTCCTGGTTTTTGTTTTAAAAAGGATAACATTATGAGTTTTAAAACAATGATCTCAAATTACCCCTAGATGACCTATTTTTTAAGAATTGCGATGAACCCCCACCCAAGATACATGAAAATCCTTCAAATTCTGTAGACAAAACCAAATGTAAAGCATATGATCCCTTTCACATCTTAGACAGAAGAATTATGTCTTCCCACCTAAGGATCACTGCATCCAAGTTTCATGAAGATCCATAACAGTTAAAATGTATATACATTAAACAAAACTAACTTAATCTGAAACTTTAACATAAATACCTACAAAGATACGGTTATACTGTCATACAGAAATACGGTCAGACAGAATTCAGGATTGGCAAGTGCCCCCAAAACGAAGTTTAGGCGACATAAAAGTAATGAAATGGAATGTCTGTGACATTCCATTATTAATGCAAAATTTCAATAAGGTCATGATAGTTTTTAAAACCAGACAATTGAAGTCCATGTAAATACATGTTACCAGAGTACTGTTATGAAAGGTACGCATCATACTTTATTTCTTTCAGACATTATTCTTAATTAAGTACAAGTAAATCATCCAGAATTGAGATTCTCTGACTCGTTTACATCCTCCATTGAACCACGGGATTGGCAATTGTGCAAGTGTCACACTTATGATTCGATCAGAAAGAAAGTTAGAGTATGAATATGAACTTCAAACTTGGTATGTGTGTCAGACTGTCGGTCTTGGGTTCCAGGGAAGCCTATTGTTCCCAAAGGTCAAGGACATTTTAGTTGTGTCGATTCATAACTAAAATATTGTTTTTGTAATACACAATTTGTAATAACACACCTTGAACTTTGACTGGGACATTTGTGTTCAACGACATTCTGGTTCAAATGTAAACAACAAAGTTGATACAATTAATTACATTCCTTATTTCTTTCCAATTAAATATCTGCCACGTAATATATGCATCAATACCAACCACACAAACCACCATTTGTAATCGTTCTCAAAGTCTAAACGTAATATCAAAAAAAGGAATTCAAAATGAAAACCAACGTGATATAAGTACAAAAGATAGACGTGAATAAAGCACATATTTCTTAGGGCACTTTTGTGAAGGAAAACGAAACAGCATTAAAGTGCACAAAAACATTCATTACAAGTACATGGCTTAAATACCCAGTTATTACCTTATACACCTGCAAGTACTAGTTTAAACAAAACCCCAAATGCTTAAATAAAATTGATTTTGTGACAAGATTTGATTACAGATACATTTCAGCAGATCAACTTCTACATTTGGAAGTACTGAATAGCAAATGGTTATATTTTCCGATCTTCCATCTTATAATGACACCGCGTTCTGCTGCGATGGTCGGATCAACGACATGATGTACAGTATGCCAGTGTTGCCGATTGTCACGAAGCGTTTGAAGTCATCGTCCGCGCGGATCAGACGAACGAAACTGCCTCGGATGTGGAAGATCTGAACCGAGCTGCCATCAACTCGCCACCACTTAGAAACAAAAACCAAAACAGAGACAGATTTAGAGATGTTATAAGAAATAAAGACAGATTTAGAGATGTTTTGAGAAACACAGACAGATTTAGAGATGTTTTGAGAAGCAAAGACAGATTTAGAGATGTTTTGAGAAACAAAGACAGATTTAGAGATGTTTTGAGAAACAAAGACAGATTTAGAGATGTTTTGAGAAACAAAGACAGATTTTGAGATGTTATAAGAAACAAACACAGATTTATAGATGTTTTGAGAAACAAAGACAGATTTTGAGATGTTTTAAGAAGCAAAGACAGATTTAGAGAAGTTATAAGAAATAAAGACAGATTTTGAGATGTTTTGAGAAACAAAGACAGATTTAGAGATGTTTTGAGAAACAAAGACAGATTTAGAGATGTTATAAGAAGCAAAGACAGATTTAGAAATGTTTTAAGAAGCAAAGACAGATTTAGAGATGTTATAAGAAACAAAGACAGATTTTGAGATTTTTTGAGAAACAAAGACAGATTTAGAGATGTTTTGAGAAACAAAGACAGATTTAGAGATGTTTTAAAAAACAAAGACAGATTTAGAGATGTTTTAAGAAATAAAGACAGATTTAGAGATGTTTTGAGAAACAAAGACAGATTTAGAGATGTTTTGAGAAACAAAGACAGATTTAGAGATGTTATAAGAAGCAAAGACAGATTTAGAAATGTTTTAAGAAGCAAAGACAGATTTAGAGATGTTATAAGAAACAAAGACAGATTTAGAGATGTTTTGAGAAACAAAGACAGATTTAGAGATGTTTTGAGAAACAAAGACAGATTTAGAGATGTTTTAAAAAACAAAGACAGATTTAGAGATGTTTTAAGAAACAAAGACAGATTTAGAAATGTTTTAATAAGCAAAGACAGATTTCCAGATGTTTTAATAAGCAAAGACAGATTTCCAGATGTTTTAAGAAACAAAGAGAGATTTCCAGATGTTTTAATAACCAAAGACGGATTTTGAGATGTTTTGAGAAACAAAGACAGATTTCCAGATGGAAAGTGAAACAATCCGATCTCTGTGAAACAAAGTACAAACACGCTCCTTGTTTACCTTGACGTTATCGCCGACAGACAGAACATACTGGCTGTCATTGGAGAAGGTGAGATCGGTGATCCAGGAGTTATGACCAGAACAGGCAGCAAACGCCTTGCCAGAGGTAAGATCCCAAATCTACAGGGGTTGAAATACAAAGTTGTTGAAAACACCTTTTAGCCGAACGTGTAGGGCAACATGCACTGGGCGTTCTTGCAGAGTCTCCTAATTTATAAATATTTATACCAATAAGTTTACCAGTGGTGTCTTAATTTCTTGCCAGGAACACGGCGTTTGTGCCCTTGGGCAAGACACTTAACTACAAATGCCTCGCCCCACCCGGCGGGAGTATAATTGGCTACCTGTGAGGGTCGAGACCTATTGAGCGCCTATAAACGGCTGCCGCGTGGTCCAGGGCCTGATGAACGGGGTAATAACTGTAAAGCGCTTTGAGATCGTTGATACTATGGAAAGGGCTATATAAGCACGATTATTATTATCAAATATGAAGGCAAGAATAGATTAGTACCTACATAGTGTTTTAACATTATTACCCCTGCTTCTTCGGCAGCAGCTCAAGATGAGCGTAATCTGGTCTCTACCTTCACAGGTGCCTGTTTATACTCCAGGTCTGAGGGGCAATTGTAGTAAAGTGTCTTGCCCAAGGGCACATACACTATGTACTTTTTTAGGATTCGAAAAACCCACATACTGTCACGCATGGGTGGAACCATTACACCATACGTGGGGATAAATAGTCTAGTTGGTTGAGCAACTGCACTGTTTTTAGGAGGTTATGGGTTAGAATTCCTGCCTGGTTCACATCTCACCTTGATGACTCCTTGGTCATTACCGGTTGCTAAGAGACGACTGTTTGGGGAGATACAACAGGTTCTGATGATGTCATCATGTCCGTTCAAGACGTGCAGTAGCTTACCGGTTGCTACGTCCCACACCTAAAAAGTTGTTGTAAATATAATTGCGTAAGGAGAAGGTGAAAAAAGCCTTAAGTTGGCCTTGGAAAACCAAAGGCCAGTTTCCTGTAGCTGCTAAGCACAAACAATTGCTAAGCATGAACATTCTTTTTTGGCCGAAATGAGTTACAAACCAAATTATCTGGTTGTGTTTATTGTTTGTGACTGGTATTCATCTGGTTTTTGCTTAGCATGAGAAGCACGTGGAGTTTTGGCTGGTAACTTGTTTTACTGAGCGAGACTTTTTATGCTAAGCAAATTTTGTGCTTAGCAGCTCTGTAAAAGTGGCACCTGGTATGGCCTGGGGAAGGGTTGGCCAATAAGGTGATTTGAACTCAAATCTCTTTCTTCCTATGATTTTGTTGTTTATCTTTTGATGTAGAATGTGCAAATCTGAGACAAACAAAAAACACCGTACAAAATTCCATTGGTTTGTCTAAAGAGGCGTGGTTGCACACCGACGAGCGATAGGTCCATTCCCTGCCTCTATTGCAATCCAAGAGATTTTAAAGTCCCTACAATTTGTTAACTTAACAACTGTTACCTTAGCGGTTTTGTCCACGGAAACGGAGACTGCAAATTTTTCATCTTGTGACATGTCGGAGGAAAAGATCCAGTTGTCGTGAGCGTCGATTGACCTCACTACCTTGCCTGACTTGACATCCCATATCTGAGGTCAAATGTCAAAGGTCATTGGATTTGTTTTACTGAGGCTGCATCTGAATTACTTGGCCAAGGCTAAACATAACAAACAGTTATTGTTATTGCTGTTGGTTTTTAGTCTTTTTAAATGAATTTTAAGTTAATTATTTTACATAATTGCATTTTGTTATTTATAACAGTATTATAGTAATGTGTAAGCTGAGATCCATGGGAGATCAGTGAGAAATAAATACATACAAATAAATAAATAGATGGGTTTTCAAAAAAGCCAACTTTCCTACGATCTCCGATCGATGAAAACTAAACTCCTCACCTTCAACGTTCCATCGTGAGAGGAGGACAGTAGCCTGGTGTCATCTTTGAAGAAGTTACACATATTGACGGAGTCACTGTGACCCTTAAGGACAAGGTGTTGGCCAGGCTTGTTAATAGTCCACAGCTACAAAGAAAGAAAGACAAATGTATGGTGTACCCAATAACCATCTCATATCTCATGCATATAAGTCATTCAACCAAGTTAGGACCCCAGACCCTTCAATCGCGAGTCCCAAGTTCTCCTCAGACCTCTCAAGACTCACCCTAAGATCGTTATCTTCCGACGTTGACGCCAATAAGGAGCCATCTTTGTTGAAGACAGTGTGTCTGATAGCACTAGTGTGGCCCGTCAGTACGCAGAGTTCCTTGGCATAGATCACACTTACAATCTATAACCAAAATAAATCAGCACCTCCAATTAAAGAATCGTGGTTTCTTTGCTTCAAAACCCATCAAGTTGTGCAAAAACCACACGTGCCTGTATAGTTAGCATCTAGCACAACATTTTACTAAGCCACAAAATTGTCTAAGCAACTTCTGAGGTTGTGCATACGTACATAGATCGTCCCCTCGATGTTTCCACAGGCTGCCTTTCCGTTGCTAGACATGGATACGCTACGGACTCGCGACGGACTCTGCGAGACAACACGTATCCTCTTACCATTGTTGTCAATTACCTAGCAACAAGCACAAGAAGTACAAATCAATAGTGCATAACGTACAAGTAACTAAGTGTGTGTCTTTTTGTTTTCTTGGTCGTTGTCATAACAACTCATAGCAGATAACTTACTAGACAAGCATTTGTGACATCGGAGGTTACAATCGTTACGTCGTCGCTGCTAAACTGCGCATCAAAGTCTCGCTTTAGCGTCATGTTACTGTCGCTGAAAAGACCGTCAACTTTCCAAATCTACAAAAGTAATGAATATATATTCTTGAAGAATTTCAAATAATAAGGCAACAATGTTTCAAATGTTGCTGCAGTTACAATAAGTATTTTTTCAAAAAAAACAAAATTTGAAGCAGATCCACCTGGTCATATTACAGAAAGAAAAAAATTGTCCAATTCCTTAAGGAAATTTTCCAGCAAGCAAGCTCGGTGGTCGAGTGGTTAGACGTTTGCACTAGTAAGCAGGAGGTCGTGGGTTCAAGTCCCACCAGAGCGCGCTTATCATTTTTCAGACACTGGATATTCAGTATTTATAAAGTTACAGTATTGTTGGTATTGTTTTATTTTTTCCATACATCACAATAAATAATGTCACACAGTTATTTATACAATGCACAGAGGGTGATGAACGGAAGAAACCAGGCAAAAAGCAAATGCTTGTACGTGGCCTGGTTCCTTAGTTAACGCATTAATATACATGTACAACTATTGTTACAAGAAAGAAACAAAATATATGAAACAAATAACTGGCTGAAAGTACAGCTGAAGTCCAGATTTAAAAAACAAGAATGTTTAAAACTCAATGCAATACGTACAAATATAATAGACATGAATTATATGGACTACGTGCTACGAGATAAATTATATTTCACAGGAAATGAGAATATTCTTAAGGAACTTTTTATAACCGTTTATATTTCTAAAGTAAGGTACTGGGTTGATTTTATTCCAAAGTGGTGACAGACAAAACTTAAATTTTACTAAAAGCAACAATAGATTCAAGGGACTTAAGTCTAAGTTTCAAGTTCATAAAACATACCATGACAGTTTCGTCATCCGAGGCAGACACAAGTTCTTCACCGCTGGAACCGAAGGCTACTGACAACACCCAACTACTGTGACCTCGATAGACAGCAAGCGACTTGAAAGAGGCTATATCCCATAGCTGTCAAACAGAAGATAATATTATATAATATTGCACACAGATAATATTTCTAAAGTTGCAACAAAGAAATTAGGGTTTGAACCTTTAACCTCTGGATTGCCGTTCCGTGTTCTACCTACTTTGCTACTCGTTAACTCACCCAGATGGAGAAATCTGAGCAGCCCGTTGCGACGATATCACTGCTTGGTGAGTAGGCACAGCAGAGAATGGACTCAGCTCGACTGACGCAGAGACCTAGCTGCTTGCCAGTAGACATCTCCCAAACCTAAAGATGAAGATGAAACCAAACATATATCACTGCTTGGTGAGTAGGCACAGCAGAGAATGGACTCAGCTCGACTGACGCAGAGACCTAGCTGCTTGCCAGTAGACATCTCCCAAACCTAAACACGAAGATGAAACCAAACATCCTGAAACCGTGAATTCCATCTTATCAAACATTTAGTTATGGTACCCGATCCTAGATAGCTCAGTGGTCGAGTCATCAAGACTTCTGGACCAGAAAGGAGAAGGTTGCTGGTGCAAGTCCCACCCGAATCTGTGATTTTTTTTCTCCTGAAACAACTGCATTCTCTTGTGTCGCCATCTTGACATTATAAACTGACGTGTTTTTAAATTCCAACTTTTAATCTTAAAGATTGAAGCTAATCTGATTTTTTTAACCAACTTACATGTAACAGGTTTGAAGACCCAGACGCAACCTTTTTCCCTTTGGGTGACACACAGCAGCATGTGATGAAGCTGTCATGCTCGTCGTAGTTGGTCTGTAAATCTCCACTCTCTACGTCAAAAACCTGCCAAATATGCAAACAATTGGTTTCAAAACATCTCAATTTGAGGGGGATTGATTACACCAACCACGCCAACGTGTGGATAGGGTCATAACTTGATTTGGATTCAGACAACTGGGTCCAATTTTATGGAGCTGCTAAATCACAAATATTTGCTTAGCATTAAAAAGTCTTGCTCAGTAAAAACAGGATACAGGCCCAAACTCCACACGCTTTTCATGCTAAGCAACAACAAAAACCAGCTCAATACAGTCACAAACAATACACAACACCTGAAAATTTGGTTTGTGACCCTGTTTTTGTCAAGAAGGAATTTTCATGCTAAACAAATGTTTGCTTAGCAGTTCCATAAAATTGGCCCCAGGGTTACAACAAAGAGACCTTTACCTTGACTGTTGCATCATGGGAGCAGCTAACAATCTTCTTATCGTCAGGTGACCACTGGCAACCTCTGACCGCTCCAGAGTGACCGGTCAGTGTCCGCAGAAGTCTCAGGTTGATTAAGTCCCAGACCTGGATGGTAAGCAAAACTAAATCCGTTACTAGTCAACACGGTGTGTCAGAATATTGTTAATCTTCAGTTTCCCTTGCATGAAATGACTGAGAATATTTATATTTCCTCCTGGATGGGATGTCAGTCCTGCGTAATGCTAGGCACGTTGGGGTAAAACGGCTTGCTCAAGGGTGTAATTTATTGCCTATGAATGGTTTTGAGCTGACCCTCTGATCATGATTTCCCTGGATGAGATTCCAGTCCATCATAGGTTACCAACCAGCTACTCCCAGTTCCCATCTATAAGCTCCTTGGTGACGCTAGGCAAATTGGAACAAAGTGGCTTGTCCAAGGACACAATTTATTGTCAATGGATGGATGACATTACGAAACTTGCTTTGCTGTTACTTTTCCATTAAGTCTTAACCAGCCTTCAGAATAGCCAATAATCTCATTAGATCTTAACCACCTTCTCAACTTAGAGTTGACCTTCTACATACTTTCACCGTCATATCTTCAGAACACGATGCAGCTCTCCGCCCGTCGTGTGAGAAGACACACATGTAAACTTCGCTCATGTGACCAAACAACGTCGCTATTATCTTCTCCTCGTTAATGTTATACAACTAAAGAGAACAAAAAATAACAATTGAAACGTCACACTAACTCTTACAGAAAACAAAATTAGAATAGAATACAGTAATAGTGACAGAGCATTTCAACACCACAATAAATTACGATTGGAGTTTTGTGTACCTTGAGAGTCTTGTCATTGGAGCAGCTTAGTAACTTGCAACCATCGGGTGAAAACTCACACCAATTGACGTGATCACTGTGAGTGTCAAACATGGTACTCACTCGACCAGAACTACTCTCCCATATCTGTCCCAAAAAAGGTTGAATAAAAAAAGAGTTATAATCTGAACAATCCAGACTATAAAAATCCTGGGCTGAAAATATCTTAGAAGTTTGTACCGGGAAAAAGACAAGAAATTTAACACTGTTTTATAAAGTTATAAGTATTCCACTTTTTAGTTGAGCATTTTTATTATTTCAAACAGATTTTCTTTTTCAAAATCGAAGGAATGGTGCTTGACAACTAACCTGACAAAGTTTAGCTCTGTGAAGGCTGTACATTCCGAGAAAATATTATTCTAAGATTTCAATTTCGAAACCAATTACTAATGGACCATTCCAAAAATGTGTCTTTGACACAAATTTGTGAACTTCTTTCATTATTTTCTTTAAAATGACAGCATGCCAGGAGGAATAATTTCACAAGGAGTTTAGAGTCATTAATATCTTTACAACAATTAAGGTTTTGAACAATATTTTGGTCGGTTACTTTTTGGAAAAGGTACACTGTCCTTTCACTCCTTGACCCTGGAATTAATTCCTCACTGCACCAGATAATATGAATGCACAGCAGCCCTATGTGCAGTAGCTGCACTGCACAATGGACCTGAGCGTGCAGCTGTCAGGTAATGTTCTACAGCGTAGCACAGCTGACAACAGCATTCTTGACAGATTAGGGACCTACAGCTATAGTGTCAAGAGGTTAAGCCAAATACCTTGATATTTTCATCTTCTCCGCAAGACACGACCAAGTCTTCTTCTGGAGAGAAGTTAGCGCAAGACACGGTGCCTTCATGGACCTTACTTCTCATCAGTATTTGATCCATTTTAGATGGTCTATTGCTAGGGGGTAAAATGATAACATTTAGGACTCGTTTTATTTTTATTTTCTTATTTTAATCCAAATTTCAATCTGAAGGAATGTTTGGCTCTAAGAGTAAAAAAATAAAAAATTGCAGTGGAAGAAAATAGTGTCAAAAAATTAGATTTGACTTGAGATTTGACTTGAGATTTGACTTGAGATTTGACTTGAGATTTGAGGGCTTGTGAGCGAACACTTACCACCAATTGATATAGAAGCCATTCTTGCTCTGTAGCGCCCTCTGTTGGGCTTGTTTATAGACCAAGGATTCCGGGGGCTGGACCAGAGCAAGTTGCGTCACGTCGGGCTTCGGTGATTGGACAAGGAGGTGGGAATTCACGCTGACAAAAATCTGAAACTCCTTCGCAAGTTCGATTTCCTGAAGAAACGAGAGGAGGAAGAGCACACCAATTCTATTAACCCTTGCTCTATGAGAGTTGTTTATTGCATGGCAGTGGTACGTGCCAATGCACTCCAGCTGTGTGCATTGGAGGATTATAAATACACAGGCATTTCTTATTAGGTGAATATTGAAGTGCGTTGGGGTGAAAACAAGAATAAGGGTTAAATTGATTCGGAATGGCTAAAAATCCACTTTCACTATCTGCATGGAGACTTGACTGCACTTGTACATGTCGGTCATAAAAGTACATGAAATAAGCAGCACCAGACTACCCCTAACCCTGCCAGACGCAGCACAGTGCATCAGGTGGTAAAGTCTGCTGCACCTTGATGCATTCAGCAGTCAATATCAGTACATACAATAAGTCCAAGTCTATTAAGAGCTAGTCCCCATTGAACAATGCCAGAGATGGATCCTGCTGCGTTGGGTGACCACAGATTCTGAGGCAGTTTGGCCTAGAGATATTTGACCCGATGGATCTTGCTATCTTGTACATGCATATTGTTGCATATTGTTGCATCTGGCAGGGTTTGTAGCCAAAATAAACTAGAGGGTTTGAGTTAATAATGAAATCATCCATTTCCGTATCTTACCTCATGCGTCATGAGGTAGTGGCTATACTTGACGTAATCGCTAAGCACATAAGCAGGAGCTGCTGATCCCATCACAGCCAGCTTAGCAACAATCCAGTCCAGGCTAAGCAGTAGACTGCGTAGCTCTGTGCTAAGGTTCGCCTTGGCCACATGCATAGGTAGATACTCATGGATGTAGGCGTCGTCTTCTAACATGTGGTATTCACCGTGGCACAGTTTCTTGTATCGAGAGACCAACTTTTTGTGGACTTCCTACAGAAAAAAAGTGGGAACAACAATTCTATTTTGTTTTGTCCGATTTGAACCAACCAGCCAAACCTGTCTAGCTCGGTGGTCAAGTGGTTAGACATCTGCACTAGAAAGCAGAATGTCCTGGGTTCAAGTCCCACTCAAGTCAGTGATTTTTTTTCAAAAGAATCCCTCGGAACAACAACAGGTCGATGAAGGGCCAAAATTGAATTGGATTTATTGAGTTTATAAAATAACTTGACTGGAATCCTGACACTTTACACCAACAATTCCTCAAGTTTTTCCTGATACGTCCTTGACAAGTTTTGCAAGTTCCAGAAGAAATGTGCTAAAATAATGAAGTTCCTGGTAGTTGCAGCAAAGCAACTAAAGCCGAACTGGGCTTCCAGAGCTACGGCTGCGGCTATTGACAGCATTTCCCTACATAGTTGTAATAAGACAATAGCCATAACCAATAGTTTGGGATGTGGCCAGTCTAAGATACTGAACACACATGCAACTAGCTGACAAGTGATGGCCTCCCTTCTCCCCTCATGGTCATCCTTTCTTGACCATATGCGACCGAGTTGTACCGTCTTACCGTCTGATTCTCGCTGTTTTGCTTGATGAAATCCAGCTGCAGGTCGTGCACTGTGTAGCTCATGCACCGCTGTTTGTCGTCCCATTCCTGACGAATGAGGGACTTGTTGGCCAGTTTAAGCATCTCGTCTTCAACAAATTCCATCTCCTCGTCCCATAAGACACTCAGGACCTGCAATGGAAAAAGAGGGGTGAAAGAATATGTGAAAAAATGCTTTTAGTTTTTGACATACAAACAATAATATAAGCAGATTGGTATTCGCTTTCCTAATACCCATAAAACCCTCTTTTCTTCTTGTACCCAGTTGTGTCTCATGTTTAAACCATCCCCGTTTTGAAACCAAGTCAACACAACCAATCCAACTGACCTTTGCAGATATCTTGACCCCTCCGTCAAAGATGACGAAATCAAAGTACAGTTCTCTTGACTCGTCAGGTAGCTGGTCCACACTGACTCCGATAGCCTCGTCTACGCTTTGATACTCGTAAGATGACACCTTGCGTAACCGGCTGTATTTCTTCTCCTTGAGCTTTTTGAGGTAATACTCCCAGCGATGGGGGTGGTCACGCAGCAGTCCACCAATCAGAGAAATGACTAAAGGATTACCTAGGAAACGAAATGAGCCAAGGATTTTAGTTTGTACAATTAACATTTAACCAGGCATGCAACGCTTTTATTGCAAAAGAAAAAAAGAAAAATGTCTGAAGCAAACTGCAAGCATGTAGCCAATAAATATGGCATTGGGTTCGAGGCTCGCCTTATGACCCCAAATATGTTGATTTGTAAGATGCTCTTTGGTGTATTCTGAGCAGTTTTTGAACCACTTCAATTGAAAGCTGAGTGACAGATTGTTAGGTGTTTCTAAGAGACAGGTGTATTCTCCTGTACCCCTTGAAGCCTCGTAGATCTGATGCGCCTCTTGGGGAAGTTCTACAATGGGTTTGTCAGTCCACAGTGCCAGGGTCTCTAAGGCTTGAGGCGCGGAGAAACCTTGCTCCAAACTGATTGTAGTAACAGGACCTGAGGACATAAAAGTGAGTCACAAGTGAGTCACAAGTCAATCACAAGTCAATCACAAGTCAATCACAAGTCAATCACAAGTCAATCACAAGTCAATCACAAGTCAATCACAAGTCAATCACAAGTCAATCACAAGTCAATCACAAGTCAATCACAAGTCAATCACAAGTCAATCACAAGTCAATCACAAGTCAATCACAAGTCAATCACAAGTCAATCACAAGTCAATCACAAGTCAATCACAAGTCAATCACAAGTCAATCACAAGTCAATCACAAGTCAATCACAAGTCAATCACAAGTCAATCACAAGTCAATCACAAGTCAATCACAAGTCAATCACAAGTCAATCACAAGATACATTTAAAAATGTTTCCACATTTTGACAAAACTTTCTTACTTGTGATGGCATCTATGATGCTTTTGTCTCTAGTCGTTACAAGCACCCTACACTGCACGTCAAATATCCGTGCAGCCTTGGACGACCAAATATCATCCAAAATGAGGAGACACCTAGAAGACAATGAAAGAAACAAAAGCGACATTCACTCTGATACCGAGCTTGAATTAAAAGCTAAACTCAATTTCCTAAACAGAAATATGTACAATTCTGTTTTATTCTTCAGTTTGCTTGACTGAACGTTTGGAGAAAATTTACTGCCATTAGCTGGGGAGAAACCTGATGGACTGGCATCTCATCCAAAGAAATAGAACTACTCTGTAGTTTCATGCAAATAAAAAAAGAGATAGATGTCAGCCTGATAGAGGCTAATGACAGCCTTTACGTCTATACCACCAGAGCAATGTACCTTGGATGTTGTTCAATTAGCACCACTCTCAACCTATCCTTTGCCTCCTCTACATTGAGAGGTGGTGGATGGGCCTCACAGAGATAGATGCCAGCCTGATATAGGCTAATGACAGACTTTACGTCTATACCATGAGAGTAATGTACCTTGGATGTTGTTCAATTAGCACCACTCTCAACCTATCCTTTGCCTCCTCTACATTGAGAGGTGGTGGATGGGCCTCACAGAGATAGATGTCAGCCTGATATAGGCTAATGACAGACTTTACGTCTATACCATGAGAGTAATGTACCTTGGATGTTGTTCAATTAGCACCACTCTCAACCTATCCTTTGCCTCCTGTACATTGAGAGGTGGTGGATGGGCCTCACAGAGATAGATGTCAGCCTGATAAAGGCTAAGGCAGCCTTTACGTCTATACCTAGAGAGTAATGTACCTTGGATGTTGTTCAATTAGCACCACTCTCAACCTATCCTTTGCCTCTTCGACATTGAGAGGTGGTGGACGGGCCCCACAGAGATAGATGCCAGCCTGATACAGGCTAATGACAGCCTTTACGTCTATACCATGAGAGTAATGTACCTTGGATGTTGTTCAATTAGCACCACTCTCAACCTATCCTTTGCCTCCTCTACATTGAGAGGTGGTGGGCGGGCCTCACAGAGATAGATGCCAGCCTGATATAGGCTAATGACAGCCTTTACGTCTATACCTAGAGAGCAATGTACCTTGGATGTTGTTCAATTAGCACCACTCTCAACCTATCCTTTGCCTCTTCGATATTGAGAGGTGGTGGACGGGCCTCACGGTCTAGTCTTGCACACAGGTTCTGTAGCTTAGTCAGTAGCTTAGACTTGTCGATGTTGCTGATTGAGACCCAGAACACGCCACCAGGAAATACCTCTGTCATATCAGAAAGAAAAAAATGTCATCAAGGAGAAAGAATGTTACAACCTGACGCTGGTTTATTTGTCTTTATACAGGGCAAGTCAAAAAGAGAGACCAAATTTAAATATTATTATTTTTTTATATTTTTTTTTTATATTTGGCTCGCTCCACTGAATAAAATAAGTACAATTTAATATGCCAAACCTCATAAAAACTTAATTTTTACAGTGTAGCCAGTGGACAAAGTGGGGACAGTTTTGTTGGAGTACAACAAATTGGCACATAATCTTATACATTTTTAATAGACTTTGTGATTTGGAGAAGTTTTTATGCTAAAAGGGACAGGAACATCTCAAGTGTTGAGACATTGACTCACTTGTGAGTATCTTAGATGATCGGACAGCTTCAGCGGCTAGTACTGATTTCCCGATGCCTCCCATACCATGGACTAGTACCCAACCAATCTTGTCTTGGAGATGGTAGAGAGCTTCGCGGATCTCGCGAATTTTGTCCAAGCGCGACATGAAGACAGCCGGCCTGGGGGGCACTCCTCCGCGCGTCATAACAATCTGAACTGAACGGTAAAACAGAAACAAATCTTTCAGTCTTTGCTGGTCTGTGTATCAGCGTTTTTAAATCAATTTTTGGTGGAGTAATTTCGAGTTTGTTTCTTCTTCGTGTTTTTCGTGCCGCCGGCGGCCATCTTGAAACGTGGAAGCCGTGCGGGTATTTTAACGGTTCCCATTTAAACTGCGTCACACTACATATGTACAAGTATCTGACATACGTTTTTCGCTGGACGTGTCGTGCATAGTGCAATAATGGGAGTTCCTCAAGCATCCTTGACTTATGTTGTGTCTGCAATTGTGCTCATGATGCTGAGACTATGTAACGGAAATTTACCAGTGATACCGGACCAACACTTTGTGGAACATTGGACAGCACCTGTGGCTGTGACGGATAACCTTAGCCTACAGACCTCGGTGAGTCAGTTCCATGTTTTCCTGAACTCTAAGTCATACCAGTACTCAAAGACGAAGCAGCTGATCATTCCTGTGTTGAACTTGAAAAATCGAACCAGCATTAAAATCGCACTTCTCATCGTTCTTGCAGGAGATGTTGCATTAAACCCTGGTCCTTACCAACCAAAGTTTCCCTGCCTGATTTGTAATAAAGCAGCGAAATGGGGTCAAGAATGTCTCCAATGTGATCAGTGCAATGGCTGGTTTCATGTTGAATGCATGAAAATGGACAGAAACATTTACAAAATTCTTGAGGCTCATCAATCCTATTCATGGATTTGTTGCAGTTGCGGTCTACCAAACTACGACACTTCTTTTTTTGGATCGCTGAGTAGTCTTAGTACCTCCAACAGTTTTGAATCGCTTTCTAGCCTGGATAGCAATGACACCACATCCACCTCAAATTCAAACTTAAGTAGCAGTGACCCGACTGCTACCTCAACTCCTATTAGGCAGACCCCGCAACAGTCTGTCAAGAAGCCTAGACAAAAGCCTTTAAAGATTTTGAACATAAATTGCCAGAGTTTACGAGCTAAACTCCCAAACTTTCATAACCTAATTGATACTGAGGACCCAGATGTTATCGTGGGTACAGAATCCTGGCTAAATGGAAGCATCGCCTCAGGTGAAGTTTTTCCACCTAACTTCAGCGTTTATCGCAAGGATAGATCTGACTCCTACGGTGGCGTATTTTTAGCGATTAAAAATACTGTGGTTGCTCAAGAGGAAACAAAACTCCAAAGTGACTGCGAAGCGATATGGGCGAGTATTCATGTGAAAGGAGTATCCCCCGTGTACATCGGAGCCTTTTATAGATCACAACAGACAATGCCTACTTGAGACAGTTGGAAATCAGCATTGAAAAAATCCCCAGGCAGGCAGCCATATGGTTGCTTGGTGATTTTAATTTGCCTGATGTAGATTGGATAACAAACAGCCTAAAACCTAGTGGCAGATATCCTGGTCCAAGTAACATCATGATAGACATCGCCATGGATAACAACTTATCGCAGATTGTGAATCAACCAACCAGAAACAACAACATCCTCGATCTTTGTTTCACGAACTGTCCATCTTTTGTTAACAAAGTGAATGTTCAAGCTGGAATTAGTGACCACGATGTTGTTGTTATCGACGCCAGCATCAGAGCCAAATTTGTCAAACACCCCCGGAGGAAGGTTTTTCTCTTCAACAAGGGAAATTATACTGACATTGCCAATGAGATGAAATCCTTCAATGACCAGCTTTCGCATGAAAGAGTTGCCGAAATGGACATTGAACACCTATGGACATCTTTTAGGGATACCTTACAAGCAGCGATGGATCAGCATATTCCATCTAAGTTGAGTTCATCCAGACCTAGTAAACCTTGGATAACTGGTGCAACTAAGAGAGAAATCCGGAAAAAACAACGCCTCTACAAGAAAGCTCGTAAAAGAAACAGCAAAGTACTCTGGGACCAGTTCAAGCTACTGAGACGTCGCACTGACCGAAAAATCAAGAAACAGTACAAGACCTACATAAAGGATGTCATAGGAGCCAGTCTACATTCCGAAAATCCCAAGCCATTCTGGAATTTCATAAAAACCAAGAGACAAGAAGTGTTTGGAATTTCTACCTTGAATGCTGCTGGGCATACCATCTCTGGTGCAAAGGACAAGGCTGAGACACTGAACAAACATTTTTGTTCCATTTTTACGAAGGAAGATCCGACAAACATCCCTGATATTGGCCACAGCTCAGTTCCAGACATACCTTCATTGATCATCACAACGCCTGGAGTTGAGAAACTGCTTCAGAACCTCAAGGTAAACAAGGCATCCGGACCGGATAATATCCCTGCCAGAGTCTTGAAAGAGTGCTCGGCAACAATTGCCCCAATACTTCAGAAGATTTTTCAGAAGTCAATGGACAGTGGGAGGCTGCCTAAGGACTGGTTGAGTGCAAACATCTCGCCGATTTTTAAGAAAGGTGATAGGACCAGCCCTGCCAATTATCGTCCGATTTCCTTGACCTGCATTATCTGCAAGTTACTTGAACACATCATACATAGTCACGTAATGGGACATATTGATAACCATCACCTACTGAATGACCGTCAACATGGATTTCGGAAAGAAAGATCCTGTGAAACTCAATTAGCAGCTTTAACTGAAGATCTGGCTAGGATTCTTGACAAACGAAGCCAAGTTGACCTCATAATAATGGACTTCAGTAAAGCATTTGACACGGTTCCCCACAAACGCTTACTCACCAAACTACATCACCTTGGAATAAGAAATAATATCAAAAACTGGATTAATTGTTTTCTAACCATGCGTCATCAAATTGTCATCATTGATGGAGAAAAATCCTCAAACTCACCTGTCACTTCGGGAGTTCCGCAGGGGACAGTTTTAGGTCCGTTATTATTCCTTTTGTATATTAACGACCTACCGGACTTAATAAACTCTCAGGTACGTCTATTTGCAGATGACTGCATTTTGTACAGGGAAATAACATCAAATAATGACTGTGTTACTTTGCAACAAGACATCAACTCGCTGTGTGAATGGGAGAAAGCTTGGCAAATGAGCTTCAATGCTTCAAAATGTTTCACAATGCATATGACACATAAAAAGAAATCGATCACTCATCAATATACAATGGGGGATGCCACTTTACAGGAAGTGAGTCAACAAAAATACCTAGGAGTGGAGCTGACAAAAGATTTATCTTGGTCCAAACACATCAACCAAGTTACTTCTGGAGCAAATAAGATCCTTGGCCTTCTGAGAAGAAACTTGAGATGTTGTGATGAAAAGACCAAAGCCATTGCCTACAAGACACTTGTTCGACCCAAATTGGAGTACTGCAGCAGCATATGGGACCCACATAAACAGACCCTCATAGATTCAGTTGAAAAGGTTCAGCGCAGAGCGGCACGTTTTGTCGCAAATGATTACAGACGAGAAAGCAGTGTCACCCAACTTCTCCAACAACTTGAGTGGGAACGACTGGATGTTAGACGTTTAAGATCCCGTCTAACTGTCGTCTACAAAGAACTGAACCATCTAGCTCCATCCAACATTGACCACCTCAAGGTGACAAATGAGGAAACAACCCATAACAGACAAACCAGAAATGATCACCCAAATAACTTAAAAAGAATTACAGTAAACAAAGATTGCTACAAGTTCTCACTCTACCCATACACCATACCGGAATGGAATCTCCTACCAGCTGACATGAAAGAGACAAATGACTTTAAATACTTCAAATCTAGACTTGTTGCTATTGACCTAGAGGATCTGTCCCAAAAAGCCCATTTTAAAATTTAGGTAGCCTGCTGCATGCATGACGTACTGCATGTTTAGAAAGCCACCCCAGGCGTTTTCATGCAGTATAATTTCTGAAAGATTCTGAAAGATTCATTTTACTTGTGATTACTTGTGTTTGTGTGGCGTTTGTCTATTTGTACTGAGTCAAACAAAGCCCAACAACAAGTCGCTAATGATTGGTACCAATCCTGCTAAAATCTGAAGTTGGAGTTTAATAATATGGGCTTGGGGTAGTTAGGGTTAAAGAATAGCCTAATACTACCTGCGACACAATTTAATTCTTTGTATGCTTATACTTATACATTAATGAACTACAACCACCCCTCACCTTCATCCTCGGATAAAATATCCGGCGACATCCCCGGGGTGAGGGGAACTCCGTCCACTGTTACGCCGTCTTCAAGTAGTATTGCTAGATGCCTGTGTTTCTCACCGAGGACTTTGTACAAGTTGTTGTAGGCCTGTTGGCCTTTGGTAGCTAAAATGTCTAGGAGTTTGGTGGCCTTGCGCCGTTTTGTAACCTCCGCAAAGAAAGAATGAACGAAAAACAAAAAACAGTGTTTAAACCATAAATTGTTATTTTGTATCTGTGAAACTAAGATGTTTAATTTCTGTTGGTATTATAGAATAAGATTAGATTTTTCTACCTCTGCATTTATTAATTCTGAGTCGTCAACACTGATGCTTAGATCGGAGATCAACGAATCCAGTACAAAGTCCACCATGAGGTCCTGCGCAATGGACGCTCGATGTATCAGCAGATTGCTACGAGCACGCTCACTAAGAACAGTCGTCATGGTGACAGCGAGCAAAGTTACTCACTAAGAGATAGTGTCAGATATTATCTGTAATATCAAGAAAATATCAGAAGTGTTTACTAAATAAAAGACAATGCGTGTCCCTTAATTTATTTGGGAATAAAAACATTAGGCCAAGTAAAAAAACAAACATGTTTAGCGTCCCCGCCTGCTTCTTTTTTGTAGGCAGCATGGATTTGTTTATTTTACTATTTTTATTTTTGTAAGGAAAAGGTGCACAAAATGAAGAAATATCAAACGAACAAATGAAATATGAATTTATTTTTGGGACTACTTAAGTATCAAGTTTGGATAACAGTTTGGCCCAAATAGAAGAGCAGAGTTGGAAATAGAAGTGGCAGTTGTGATTATATAATAGTTAGTGACTGTCTGTTCCTTTAACATACGTTTCTTTGACTATTAAACCTTCGAATTACTTTATTTCATCATGAGTGTATTTTATTTTCATTTAAATAATTCAGTACATCTTTCACTTCCGTCTTTCGTTGGTAACATAATTCCTGAACAAATATCAAAACAATGACTGGGGGGTTGAGCCGAGTACCAGCTAGAAACACGACTCGACACGCACGGTTGAATCGGTTAAATCTGAGCAGAAAGAACAACTAAAGAGTAAGATTTCTACTAAAAAATCTCAATAAACAAGTGCGTGAAGCTTATACATAGTAAACAACAGATAAACTCCACAAGGCCTACCTTATGCCAGTCGCATAATAATGAACTAAGGTAGGTAAATTGT
Organism: Crossaster papposus; assembly: GCA_037893245.1. NCBI lineage: Eukaryota > Metazoa > Echinodermata > Asteroidea > Velatida > Solasteridae > Crossaster > Crossaster papposus. The sequence goes on from JBAIAA010000465.1 coordinate 805,141, forward strand.
GCGTTTTTCACTTACGATTATTTTGACATCGTGCTGCTGTTGTGCAGAGCTCGTCGAGTTTTTGTTGACGATGACATTGTTTTGGGTCAGGGCTTCAGATGCCATTGCTCATTGGTACTTGGGTAGAAATAGTCAGGTTCTGTTTTTGCCTTGGGCGGAAGTGCACGTTCAGCTGACACAAATCTGTTGTTCGATTTGGTTACGTAACAACTGTCAAGTCATTCAAAACAAGTAACCTCCCTCTTTTTAATAATCATGGGGAACCTATATTGCAATTAAGGCCAAATACGAATAAAAAGTAGTTTCTCGTCTCAGATCCTTGCACCAACAAATTAAATATGACACTTTTTCCAGATTGTTTTTATTTTTTGTCAGTCTTTTGGAACGTAAATGCAGGATCGAGTGGAGTCAATATTATAATTTTTTTGTAACAATGGGTTGGGGGTGTTCATTTAGGCCCAGGTTAAAAAATGTTACCGTAACTCTGTAACCCTCCCCGGGGTTAAGGGTGTGTTCTAAGTTGGAATAAAAACAAATGAAATGTAATAAAAGATAAGGAGGGAGATATAGTTATGACAAGCAAGGGGCCCTGGTCAAGTGGGCCTTGCAGCCCCCATAAGGCTCATTGAGAATTGCCTGTTTTGCACCCATTTATGCCATTGAGTATTTTACCATTCTCAACTTAGTTTGGTTGGCTGTATTTTCTTTGGTACCGGTATATCTTTTACCTAATTCCTCAGCATGGCTGGGTGTCTTTACGCCATTCTTGGAGCAGCACCAGATGCCTCTCATCAAGAACTAAAGTCTTGCTACCAGAGAGGGATACTGCAGGTACGACTCTATGCACCCCAGCTTATTATTAGATGCCGCGCTAGATTCCCATGTTATAACTGTTCATTCACTGTGTAACAGTTGTGACCAAACTTTACGGCCAATTTAAGGGAGCTGCTAAGCACCAGAAAAAATGGCTTAGCATGAAAATTCTTCTTGGCAAAAACAGGGTTACAAACTAAGATTTCTGGTAACGTATATCACTTGTGACTGGTATTCATCTGGTTTTTTTTTCTTACCATGAAAAGCATGAATATTTGGCTGGTGAGATAATTTGTTTGAGCTAAGCAAATTGTTGTGCTTAGCAATAGTAGCTCCCGTGAAATTGGCCCCAGATGTGTGATGGACATGCGATGGACTCAACACTGAAATGGGAAGTTTTCGCTGTCGGTAGTGTGTTTACATCTTCTATTTTCTTGGTTGTAGTGCCATCCAGACAAGCTGCCACAGTCTTGCAGTGAAGCAGAACGGACAGCAGCTAAGCAGCAATTCCACCTGGTAGACGTGGCATGGAGAACACTCAGTGATGATGCCAGCAGAAAGGATTATGATGCAAGACGGGCAGGTCTGACCACCCATCTAACAATTTATAACCCACTTGACAACTTATCTGACCACCCATCTCACAACCCATCTGACAATTAACCCACCTCACATCCCACCTCACATCCCACCTCACCTCAAAGCCCACCTCACCTCAAAGCCCACCTCACATCCCACCTCACCTCAAAGCCCACCTCACCTCACAACCCACCTCACATCTCACATCCCACCTCACCTCAAAGCCCACCTCACCTCTCACATCCCACCTCACCCCTCACATCCCACCTCACCCCAAAGCCCACTTCACCTCACAACCCACCTCACATCTCACCTCACCCCAAAGCCCACCTCACCCCAAAGCCCACTTCACCTCACAACCCACCTCACATCTCACATCCCACCTCACCCCAAAGCCCACTTCACCTCACAACCCACCTCACATCTCACATCCCACCTCACCCCAAAGCCCACCTCACCTCACAACCCACCTCACATCTCACATCCCACCTCACCTCACAACCCATGCACCTCACCTCACAACCCACCTCACATCACAACCCACCTCACATCTCACATCCCACCTCACCCCAAAGCCCACCTCACCCCAAAGCCCACTTCACCTCACCACCCACCTCACATCTAACATCCCACCTCACCCCAAAGCCCACTTCACCTCACAACCCACCTCACATCTCACATCCCACCTCACCCCAAAGCCCACTTCACCTCACAACCCACCTCACATCTCACCTCACCTCAAAGCCCACCTCACCTCACAACCCACCTCACATCTCACATCCCACCTCACCCCAAAGCCCACTTCACCTCACAACCCACCTCACATCTCACATCCCACCTCACCCCACAACCCACCTCACCCCAAAGCCCACTTCACCTCACAACCCACCTCACATCTCACATCCCACCTCACCCCAAAGCCCACTTCACCTCACAACCCACCTCACATCTCACATCCCACCTCACCCCAAAGCCCACCTCACCTCACAACCCACCTCACAACCCACCTCACATCTCACATCCCACCTCACCCCAAAGCCCACTTCACCTCACAACCCACCTCACATCCCACCTCACCCCAAAGCCCACCTCACCTCACAACCCACCTCACATCTCACATCCCACCTCACCTCAAAGCCCACCCCACCTCACAACCCACCTCACAACCCACCTCACATCTCACATCCCACCTCACCCCAAAGCCCACTTCACCTCACAACCCTAGCCCACCCCGCATCCCACCTCACCTCAAAGCCCACCTCACCTCACAACCCACCTAACAGCCCACCTCACATCCCACCTCAAAGCCCACCTCACCTCACAACCCACCTCACATCTCAATTCACATCCCACCTCACCCCATAACCCACCTACATGTAACAGCCCACCTCACATCCCATCCCATCCCACCTCACCTCACAACCCACCTAACAGCCCACCTCACCTCACAACCCTAGCCCACCTCACCTCAAAGCCCACCTCACCTCACAACCCACCTCACAGCCCACCTCACCTCACAGCTCACCTCACAACCCACCTCCACCTCTACCTCACAACCCACCTACCTCACAGCCCACCTCGCAGCCCAATTCACACCCCACCTCACAAGTCACAACCCACCTTACAACCATTCTCATCTAACTACCTTGCAGAAACACAAGTTTCCACATCACAATATACTTTGTTTCTGTATTGCAGAGATGAATATGAGGAAGCCATTACCGTTAAATGAGCAGGTGCGTCTAGATGACATGGATTGGCAAGAAGGTTAGCACAGATATTCCCTCTCAAACTACTACATTGTACTTATTGGCGCCTATGAGTATTTTGCATTTATCAAACTTGTTATACTTGTCTCTCGTAGATAATGAGATGTATACCTACAGTTGTCGATGTGGTGGTGAATATGTCATGACGGATAACGACATTGAGCAGAGCATTTTGATCATAAGTTGCAATACTTGCACACTAAGCATCGAGTTGATAACAGAGGACTCATTGAAACCAGGACAAACTGTTCTTCAAATGGATGATGTACATCTCAGATGACAGCTGGCCAACTGCATGCAGACTCTTGGAAATCTCTGAGGTCGGATCTGAGACAAATTCTGAAATCTCTGTGAAGGGAGCACAAGTACCCCCTCCGTGGGGTTGATAGGGATGAAGGATGGTTCGCTGGGGCGCAGTCATTATCTTAACCTTTGGCAGTGATCTTCATGCAGAAGTACCCCTCAAGAATAAGAAAGGGGGAGTTTAGGGTTGAGCTCTGGGAGGGACATTTGATCGCTTCGCCAATGATGCCTGATGAAATACGAAGATGATATGAACTTGTGTACATTCAGAATTTTAAGAAAAGTGCATACCGGTACTTTTAGTCATAGTATTTTGTCTTGACTCGTGTGATAATATAGATTATATATTTTGTTCAAATAGTCTTCTCACTAGCGCCCATTCAACAAAGATGGCGTGCATCCAAAGTTAAGTTCAATAATAGACTTCAAGGTCTTGTGTCCTTCCATTATCTGCTAATTACTCCAAAGTTAATTGCAAAATGAACCTGCACATTGACTAATATTACATGTAATTTAATTGTAATTGAGAGAGCGGTGTAGAAGGCGGGTCGTACTGCATGGGTTCGTAAAAGCCCCTTTTATTGCGAGTTTGGATAGCACTAAAGTTTCATACACAACCGCTGATGTGTGACAAACCTTGAGCTAGGCAATTAATTTACCCACATGTTGTTAACCAGTTGTTACGAGTTTGGATAGCACTACACATATAATAGTTTCATGCACGACTGCTGATGTGTGACAAACATTGAGCTAGGCAATTAATTTACCCACATGTTGTTAACCAGTTGTTACGAGTTTGGAGAGCACTACACATATAATAGTTTCATGCACGACTGCTGATGTGTGACAAACCTTGAGCCAAGCAATTAATTTACCCACATGTTGTTAACCAGTTGTTACGAGTTTGGAGAGAACTACACGTATAATAGTCTCATGCACGACCGCTGATGTGTGACAAACCTTGAGCCAAGCAATTAATTTACCCACATGTTGTTAACCAGTTGTTACGAGTTTGGAGAGTACTACACGTATAATAGTCTCATGCACGACCGCTGATGTGTGACAAACCTTGAGCCAGGCAATTAATTTACCCACATGTTGTTAACCAGTTGTTACGAGTTTGGAGAGTACTACACATATAATAGTTTCATGCACGACTGCTGATGTGTGACAAACCTTGAGCCAAGCAATTAATTTACCCACATGTTGTTAACCAGTTGTTACGAGTTTGGAGAGAACTACACGTATAATAGTCTCATGCACGACCGCTGATGTGTGACAAACCTTGAGCCAGGCAATTAATTTACCCACATGTTGTTAACCAGTTGTTACGAGTTTGGAGAGAACTACACGTATAATAGTCTCATGCACGACCGCTGATGTGTGACAAACCTTGAGCCAGGCAATTAATTTACCCACATGTTGTTAACCAGTTGTTACGAGTTTGGAGAGTACTACACGTATAATAGTCTCATGCACGACCGCTGATGTGTGACAAACCTTGAGCCAGGCAATTAATTTACCCACATGTTGTTAACCAGTTGTTACGAGTTTGGAGAGAACTACACGTATAATAGTCTCATGCGCGACCGCTGATGTGTGACAAACCTTGAGCCAGGCAATTAATTTACCCACATGTTGTTGTTAACCAGTTGTTATGAGTTTGGATAGCACTACACTATAATAGTCTCATGCACGACCGCTGATGTGTGACAAACCTTGAGCCAAGTAATTAATTTATCCACATGTTCAACCGTTGTCCAAAGATGTGCCGTTAGCTGTTTGCTCTGCAAGCCCCATTCCTTCATTTGAATTATCAGATCAACACAACTGGTGGCAGCCGTACGAAAGCATCTCCATCTGTTCGCTTCTGCACAAACGACCAAGACATTTATTTGTTCGGCTGATCAACTCATCGAGGCTTTTTCAAACTTGTAGTCAGGAGTTAACTCTGAAAAAATTGATTCGTGGAGAGATTTGTGGCTTGTGATGCACCCGTTATTAAAATCAGTTACACCTGTAACGACATTTTAATTAAAGTTTGGTGAAAAAATACAAAATACAACTATGCTGGCGTTGTTAGGAGTTCCACAATGTATTTTCGCAACCCCGAGTTTCTTTGGGCTTGTAGTAACTTTGAGCGCCGTTTGTTCGCCAAATTGGACGCAATTCAGGTCGTCGTGTTACAGAATCATGAACAAAACAACTTGGGAGGATGGCCAGAAACAGTGCCGAGAGATTGGTACCATGCTCGTGGTTATCGAATCGGCCGAAGAGAATGCCTTCATCATCAAGGAAATGAAACTACGAAATATCAAGCGCGCCTGGATCAGCTGTACTGACAAGAAGAAAGAAAATAAATGGGTGTGTCATTTCGGTGATGGGATAAGAGCCATGGCGTACGACAACTGGAAAGGCGGCCAGCCAAATAATTATAGAAACCAGGACTGTGCAGCCATCATAAGTGACGACGGGAAATGGATGGATGATCATTGCTACCTTCAACAATTCAACATCTGCAAGACTAGCAGTACCCAGGTGATGATTGCTCCGCCAGCAGGGATAGTAGTCTCCTCTCGTGTCATTACCGCATCCTGCTACATCTTAGGTGCTGATGGGCGTCTCCATCCCTAAACATTGACTCTCAACGATTTAACGTCTGTAACAGTACCCAGATGATGATTGCTCCGCCAGCAGGGATAGTAGTCTCCTCTCGTGTCATTACCGCATCCTGCTACATCTTAGGTGCTGATGGGCGTCTCCATCCCTAAACATTGACTCTCAACGATTCAACATCTGCAAGACTAGCAGTACCCAGATGATGATTGCTCCGCCAGCAGGGATAGTAGTCTCCTCTCGTGTCATTACCGCATCCTGCTACATCTTAGGTGCTGATGGGCGTCTCCATCCCTGAACATTGACTCTCAACGATTCAACATCTGCAAGACTAGCAGTACCCAGATGATGATTGCTCCGCCAGCAGGGATAGTAGTCTCTTTTCGTGTCATTTCTGCATCCTGCTACATCTTAGGTGCTGATGGGCGTCTCCGTCCATGAACATTCTTTATTTTGCTCGTACCCACCACACATACTGGGCGCTGGGAAGCGCTGATGCACTTTGAGCTCTGATTGCATAGTTTTTGTGTGACCTGTAAACAGAAGGTCACCAATTCCACGGCTCAGCTGCCCTAGAAAGCGATTTTGTTTTTCGTAGGTGGGTGAGTCAAAGTTTATGAATTATTCAGTAGTTTGGATGAGAAATTATGTTTATTCGTCGGAATAAAACACGTCACCACATTGTTATTTAGTTAACTAGTTACATTAAATCACTTTAAAGAACAGCTGTTGTCGAGCTGCTATACATAGTATAGTGGGATGGGCTATGGATCAAAGATCCCTGGTTCGAATCCTGCTGTAGGTCACCTCATTTTTCCTAGTCAAATTGATATCTTTGGAGTATTTTTAATTTGCGTTTATATTCGTCATCCGGCGCGAACTGGTTAAAGGTGACTCTGTGACCTGTGATGCATTCATGTATAAACCAAAAAGTATTAAAGAAATTTAAAAAAAAAATTATCATAAAAAAACAATCTTGAAATAAAATGAATGTTGTAGGATTAATTTATTTCAGCGATGATCTTATAGTACATCAAATGTGTCTTCAGTTTTTGTACAGGGTTTTAAAAACAGAGCTGTACTCCAAAATTAATTAATCCCGACAATGTTGAATCTATTAATGAATAGAAATGTTCACACCGCTAGTGAGTTTGGGTTAAACCTAACTCCCTCGGGCAGTGGTTCTTAACCTGGGGGTCGTGACCCCCATGGGGGTCGTTTGGAGTTTTCAAGGGGGTCATGAAGGGGTCATAATTAAACCCTGATTTTGCCTTTTGTTCGTGCATTCCGTCACATTCTCATCATCTTTCTCTCATGTCTTATTTTACTTTGATCGCCTGATGGCTTCGCAGCAATTTCAGTCATCCCATTGAGTATTGGCAGACGGGTTTTAATAAACCGGGCTGTTTTTTTCTTCAATTTTTTGTTTTGGGGTCACGGTACTGACCAAGAATGTCTGATGGGGTCGTGGGGCTAAAAAGGTTAGGAACCGCTGCCCTAGAGTATATGCAAAATAACTAATGTTAATGTGCAATAGCCACGAACTGTAGACGTGTACAAGTCCACAATCCGTACCCTCTTCCCGACTCCCATGGGCATCTTTTGTTGACAGGTTCTCATCAGTAAGTAAGGAAAGTTCGTACAAGGTTTCCCTCTCGAGGAAAAACAGCTTTCAAAGCATTTTAGGTTTAGGGTCATCAGTCGCAAACAAAAAGGGGACAGTTAAAGAAACCATGATACAAATATTGGGTCACAATTGTTCGCAGTACGAGTAAAATTTGTTGTTTTTTCTTTACAAGAAAACAAAGAAATGTCCACAATAGGTATGTAATGTAGGTTTATGTGTGTTAACAGTGTTCACTCAAGGTAATGTCAAGTAAATGCACATTCATAAACGTAATAAACATTAGTGTGTTAAAATAGCAAAGAATGTATATGTTCACCCTGTGTTTACAGCGTTCATTGTGTTTCTCAATTTGGTACCCTGTGTGAAGACCCCACAAGAATAAAAAGGTCTCCACAAGGAAATTCAATGTCTTGGGATGTCTCCACAAGGAAATTCAATGTCTTAGGATTTCTCCACAAGGAAATTCAATGTCTTAGGATGTCTCCTCAAGGAAATTCAATGTCTTCTCAAGGAATTGTGTGTACAAAGTCTATGAGGCAATGCTTAAGTACAAGGACAAAATCAAGAACATTTTGCCATGTTTCAACAAGGATACAAATGAAAGATGTGTGTAATACTAAGTCTTCAAGTGTCGTCTTCAAGTGTCGTCTTCAAGTGTCGTCTTCAAGTGTCGTCTTCAAGTGTCGTCTTCAAGTGTCGTCTTCAAGTGTCATCGCCGAGTGTTGCTGCAAGCAGTTGTTGTATTTCAGGACTCGCTTTAGTTTTAGCCATTCCTTCCCTCAGTAAGGATCGGTGTCGATGGCTGCACGCATCTCGTAGTAAACTAGCCACTTGTGACTGTGAGGTACTACCCTGCATTACAAACAAACAGACAGACAGACAGACAAACAAACAGACTCATCAGTGTGCCGTTGTATTACATACAGTAACACAAAGAGAGAACAGCAGATTTCTTGTTCTCGAACAGCTCCAAAAATAAATCTGTGTGTTTTGTCTATTACAGGAACCAAGAGAAACACAATGCCTTCTAATCAGATTAATAGTAAAAAAAAAAAAAATAAGGTTTTCATTTGTAAATTGACGGAAGTAAAACTCACCCCCGCCTCTCGCAACAGAAACATGAAAAACGACGACAGATTGTCAGACAATTCCTTCCGTTCGATGTCGTGGCTTTCGTCATCGGTATTGTCATGGCGATTGTCACTCGGATTACCGACAGCAACGCTGCCATCGATGATGGGACGGTCCGTCTCTATCGGTGCATTGTGGGAGTTTGAGCGTTGTTTATCTGCGTTGGTGTTAGACGTCTGACCCTGTATTGTGTCCCTGTGATCCTTCTTAGGATCCTTCTCATCCGTTGCCTTGGCAACAGTTTCTGCTTTGTTCTTATTGAGACAAGTTTCCTCCATTGATGAAGATGATGATGATGGTTTGGTGTCTTTTTGCTTGGCGTTTGGTTCCGACACGTTTTTGCTGAAGAGATTTTTTGTTTTGTCGGGGGAGGGATTTTGTTCGATCGCTGCTTTTTGAGAGTAGAGTGAGGCAAATATCTCAACAGCTCCTTTAAGAAGTTTGGGGTCTGTGGAAAAGAAATGAAAGATTACAATTTGTTCCAAAAATAATGGAAAAAATACAATCTCATCCCTTTTTTACTCACTACGATACCGTAACTCTTTGAAATTTATCAACTACATGTTTTGTTGGAATCTGTTGAAGTGAGTACTCCACTATTAAACTGATCATGCTTTACATTGGGCCAGGCAAACCACCATCAACAGAGTCCAACAAGTTTGGGTGTATAAGTTGCCATATGGTGTTGGATTTTTAAGATTAAAGAAGGTTCCTCAGAAGTTCGTACATTTGCTCAGAGTCTCGACGATATCATTGGCTCCTTCCATGTTTGCCATGACAACCTCGACGATGTAGATCGTGGAGGCAAGACTGCCCTCACTGCTGGCCACCGTTACGACTTCGTCTTCGCAGAAACTCCAGAGGAAGTCGGTCAACAGAGGCAGAACGGTGTCACTGGCGGAAACTGAAATTGGAGAAAAAAAGGGACGGTTCTCAAACCACGAGTCTCGCCTACTTTAACGATTATCCTAGATTTTTACTTGTCTCTAGAAAGAATGTAGTATCCTGAGTCCTGACGCTACTTTAGCGGCTGTGTACAAAGTCTATGAAAAGTGGGGAAAACAATTCCTAACAAAATTGAAAATGTTTCTTATCAACATTTTTGCACTGAATGACCTTTATTGAGATGATATATAAGTAAAAAGAGCGTCAGGTTGCAACATTTTTTCCGGGCCTCATTCTGAACTTTGTTCAGGCGACAACAAGAAAACCGGGGACTATCATAACACGTTGCCAACAATTTTAAAAGGCTTAAGTGTGAAGTGAAGAAATCCGCTGATCTAAGAAAGTTGCACGTCTGAAAAGTAGCAGATGTTATAGCTTAGATCCGTTTGAAAAATGAAATTTTTAGATTTTTAACCAGTTCGCGCCGGGATTATTTTAACATCACCGAGCCGAGGGGCGGGATTATTTTTAACGAAACTCGATCCGAAGCGTGTTCAGGGCGATAGTGCCGGGAAGCACACCCACGCATTTCCGGCCTTGCTCGCTGCTGACAGACATTTCCGAACTTAAACTTGGCGTGTTTATGCGTCATCCGTTTTGAATTTGGGGAAAACTTTGCGTTTATATACGTCATCCGACGCGAACTGGTTAACAGATTGGTTCTTTTCAGTAAGAATGAACAGCATTGTGCAATTTTCATCACGACAGCCACTAACCCAGATTGGTCATTCCGTCGTCATCCGCTACAATAATCTCTAAGCAGCTGAGAAGCAACGAGATGGTCCGTGATTGGCTGGCCGGCGATTTCCCTACAGACCTGTAAGATCAGCGGCAAAAAGGCAAAAACACTGCAAGATTTAATAAAGCAAAATAATGATACAAAGTAAGACGACGGCATTCACTGAAGATTTAGTAGTATGGCTGCAGTTCAGGCACAGGTTCCGGGTAAAATAACTAGGCAACGTTTTGTGCCACTTCCACTTCTCTTTAAACTCACTTCCACTTCTCTGATAAAATGTATAACAAAGTCTCATATATATGTGAAATAGGTGCCATATTCAAGCTAATTGTCCAGAAGCCAAATTTAGATACTAAGCCTAGATATTATATTTCATCCTCCCCCCTCCCCAGCCCCACCCCTTAGCTCACCTGACTTGTCGAAGGGCTTCAATAATGCTGACAATCTGCTCGGTGTCTGTCCAATCCTGGACAAGCGTCTCGTCCAATGAGAACAGAGTGCTCATGATGAAGCCCACATTGTACAAGAGCTCGACTGAAAATGACAGACAACGTCCGTTAAATTGATTTTCAGAAGTGGATTCATTACGATAAGTGGACCAATTACAACGGGTATGTAACTTGGAATTAACAAAAAAAATAGGAACATTCTAATCTTTTCAAGATTTTGTACGGTGTTTTTCAACTTTTAATGACAAAAGTGTTAAGTGAGAAACGAGGAAATCAGTTGATCTAAGAAAAATAATAAGTGGGCTAAACTTGTCAAAAACTTAAAATTTGTCACTTTTCAACTTACATTTCTGTACATTCCTGGGAAGTCAGTTTGGCGAAGTGGTTTATATTGTTCTCACCTTCCACCGCTGTGACCCAGGTTCAAATCCCACCCGGCTCCACATGCAAATTGGGTTTTCAGTCCCATCTCTAAAAACTGTAATTTCTTGTCATTGTCTTCTCTAAGGAGCGGCGGAATCGTACCGGTCATCCTGTGATCTGGTAAAACTGAAAAGATGTGCGGCGGGCTTTTAGACATTCCAAACTCACCGTTTGTAGAGCTCTGGAGGATGAAGGCCAGCTTGGAGCAAAACTCCTCCGTGATTTGCTGAAGCCATAATGCCACCGTTGCCTCCATTTTGCAGGACAGACACGTCAGAAGAAGTCGAGTGGTCTGAATAAGGGTCTGCGTGTCGCTGCTTCCAAGAAAATCCAGCGTCAACAACCTTCGTTTTACCAGAAAAATAACAATTATTGATCGGCAAGCGATTGGCACGTGATTGACACGTGATTGCCATGTGATCGACATGTGATCGACATGTGATTGCCACGTTATTGCCATGTGATTGACACGTGATTGCCATGTGATCGACATGTGATCGACATGTGATTGCTGCTGCTTCTTCATTGCAAATGGACTCAGATTTAAGTCCAAGTTTAGTTGACCTAAATCTGTGTCAGGTTGTTTGTCCAATCCCAAATTACTCCGTCAACACAACCTCTGTGCTTAGGTTGGATTTCTGAACTATGCCACAAACATGTACTCAGTATGCTTGGTGATTTTAAAAATGACAATCACTTTATTTTGGTGACAGCACAAAAGTTTGTCGTACCTGATTTTCTCGTTGCTGCTGATGTGGCTGGCTATGTCCTTGCTGCATGCCATGTTGGCAAGAATACCCATGCATATCTCCTGTGTGAAAAAAAAAAAACATTCTTGATATTGTCACTGCAGTCATTTCATGTCACTGTCATCAATGGTGGTGCTCCTGCAACTGTCACCAAATGCCATCGATGTCACAAACCAGTCTGTGTGCATATTCATTAGAATTAGTCACACGTACATGTACTTCACACAATATTATCATCAAGTCCCTGAGTACATGAAAGCATGAGGTGTGTCTAAGGAACTGGGCCTTTGAAAGCACCCTATAAGTGAGTGCAGGCTTCACGTTTACTTACCGTGACCCTGGGAGCCGTGGTCTGCTCGATAACGCTCGTCAGAATGTCCAACGACTTCCACTCATGAAGAAACTTTGCCACGTCTTTATTGGCCGTCATGTCCCACAACTTGCACAATTCGGTCTCTAGGGACTCCTCGATATCTATCCCATGAGCCTTTGCTGTGTCCAGTTCCCGGTCAGACTTTCCCGCTGGCTCCTTCTCCACTTCCTGCAAGTGAATTCCCGTTACAATTACAAATGCTGTGCCGAGTCGTAAACTATTTGATTTACTAATTTATGACAACTCTTTCTGTATAAATAAATAAATTAAGGGTAGTGATCTAAAAAGCAAATGATGAAACATTCAGTTTGATGATAGGAGGAAATCCTACAATGTTGTTCTTGAGAAACCCCCAAAACTCTATCAGGTCATTTGTCTTTAAAGTGTCGTTCAGGCCTTTTGAAAAAGTATGAATTTGATTTTAAAAAGCTGCAAACTACTTACTGGCTGAAATGACCTGAAATATACACATCAAATAAGTTAAGAGGGCATAATATTTTTATCTTAACAAGACCTTCTTTTGAGACAAAAGGACAGAGGCTGGTATTCTTGCATTTTTTATTTTGTTTATACTTTTGTTGATAATTGTGTGTCCAAACGAACCTTTACCAGATTTTGAACTTGCATACATAGCTACAATCTTGCTTTGATTTACCTTGAGTAGTTTTATAAGCGTTCCAAACACCCATCGTTTGCTGAAGACAGTGTCTCCTATGCTGTCTGCGTGTAGGAGCTCGGAGTCGATATTGAGCAGGTCAGCCGTAGGTGGTGACGGGTTACGATCTGTGGCATTCAAGAGGACATTGTTAAATACGACAGCTAAATTGATCAAAACTAATCTGAACTGGTTTCCAAACCCTGGCTTCGGTTCTGTGTGTGGCTCTAGCGCATCACTAAGCTATATGAATGAAGCCTCAAGGAAGACAAAGCTTATTGTTTGGAAAACAGCTCAGGCCGTGCTGAATTATAGTATAATTTATACTTTAATTTGGCTGCTGGCTGCTGCTTAAAATTACGCACAACTTACTGAAAAATATAGGCGGAGGCTTAGGCCTTTGTTTTACCTTGTGCACGTCACGTGTTCTTGCAATGCATCATGCATGATATGATGCAAAAAAGCCAGTAACAACATTACGTTAAGTTCTATAGGCCGAATCCAAATTAAAATTCCGATTGGATAAAACTGTCCGGAAACTGGACTCAACCGTTTCATTTGCAATGCAACCTGTGTGACAGTCAGTGACACTACAGTAACAACAGTGACACATTTCTCACGCTTAATTTAATCAACTGTCCTACATTAAACATCGTTTATTTAATTCTGGCAATAAACCTGAGAGAACCTACCTTGCGTTGACATTTTGCCTGGCCCAGCAGTAGCACTAGCACTAGCAGTATAACTTCCTTGAAAATCACCCGGAATCTGGTATTAATTCATCATGCTTTGTGTACTGTAAGGTACGCACAGCCGTATGTCGTTCACTGATAAGCAATAGCGCCACCAATTGACCAATTTTCATTATTTCGACTGACCTAGGATATCGGATGGACGGCGTACGAAAACAAAACAAAAGAACTGTGCACAGACTAGTCGTGTAGGCGATCGTGTCGTCGTATCTACGTAATCGTGAACAACTTAGAATTTAGTAAATTGGTAAAAACAAAAAATATTTCAAAATTCTGCATGTTGTGCAACAATGTTTAACTCAAAGTCTAAACTGGGGCTGCTCAATACACGGCAAACAAAAATTATAGTATTCACATTTTATTTTATTTTATATATTTTATTAATTTTTTTTTTTTTTGGGGGGGGGGGAGGAGGGCACTGCCGGCGCGCCCACGTTAAAATCAAAGTGAGGTATCCTTTTCAAAGCCGTCGACAAAGTTCATCTACTTCATCTAACAGGCCTTCATAATTCACAAGGTTTTTGTTCATACCACTTTCCTGTTTTCATGGCAACTTACTGGTGGATTGCTAGGTACTTTGGCGCCGGTAAATGATTCCAAGTGGTTTAGAGACATAAAGACAGCTAGCCCCGGCCGGTCACACGACCACCTGGATTCCGCAAAAAAACACTCAACTGAAAAGTGGAGAAAATGCTGGCAAATTATGGAAGTTCTAATGACAGCTTTCACATACAAACAACATACATAGTTAACACGCGCTATAGAATACTTCATAAATTTGTTTTTATCGTTTACAGCATTTGTTTTTGTAATTAAAGTGTTGCCAGGGGCTTCGATTTATGCGCTAATTAAGGAATCTCATACAAAAAGGCGCCAAATGATTACGTACGTGCTCGTTGCTCACGTGCATTGCGCATGAGCGGGGATCGACCACTAATACGACAGATAACTTGAACGCCAAATATGGAAGACAAAGTTGATGCAGTTGATGTACGAATAATATCACCAGACTTTGCATAAATATGAGTCATCAAACAAAAAACTTGCACTTTCGAACTCTGTCGATTTTTGAACGATAACTTCCGCAATCGTAGTAGACTTGCTCCCAGTCTCCACACGGTAAGCTTCTGCGAGACATTATTCTGACATAATCTATGATAGCAGAATAGATAATGAGCCGCTTTTATGACGGTGAAATCTTCTCTGCAAACACGTACGTACACAAAAACTTAAACTTAAGACAATAGCGTTGGTGCCTTGCCGTAATGCAATTTAATGTTGACAGCTGCTCACACGACTAGCCCGGGCCAAAGCGGACATGACACCAGTCTACTATTTTGTGAAAGGCGGAATAGTATAACTTTAATTTGTATTGTCGGGGAGAATACATTGTTGAAATCCATTCATGAATATATTTTTCTATGAATGACAATCGGTCGGTAGGGATTTCTCACAATTTATGCCTTAAAAGGCAATGATTAGGGCTTTATTAAACTATACAGCGATCAAGTAGTGTGGCAATATAAACATATTTTCAATTGGACATTTTGCTTATTCATGATACATGCAATGGTGCAGTTACAAAAAAAAGGTATTCTTCACATTCGCGGTTTGAAAACGGGCTTTATTTCCTTCTTTTACAATTCAGAGAAACTTGTTTTAGTTGTGAAATGAGTTAGACAAGTCCTTATTCAGGTCTATTACGCCCGGTCTATACATTATAATGTTGGACAAAGTTTATTGAGTCCAGAAGTCTCGCTTAAAAAATCTAATCGCAAAAAAACTAAGACGACTTTACAGATCTTAGAAGCAAACGAATCATTGCCTGTGAAGAGGATCTTGCTAAGATCTTCAGGCAGTCCTGATTTTTCTTTATTTCTTTATTGATAATTATTTATTTATCTTTTTTTTTGGGGGGGGGGGGGGCCGGGGGGGGGTGGGGGTGACCAGGTTTAAAGCCAGTCAGAAAGCAATTTCAAGCGGTTTCATTATTGTCATGCTAAATACATTATATTATATTTCCCCGTCTGCTTCACTCCCCACTCCCCACTCCCCACTCCCCCCTTCCCCCCTCCCCCCCCCCCCCCCCCCCCCCCGTCTGCTTCAGTTCCCCCCCCCCCCCCCGTTTATCACATTTATACGCTCCAGGTATTTGCGTCTTTTTGCGAGTTCTTCGTCGGTGTGTGCACGTTTTCCCATCTTATAAGCTTAATACAAGTGAACTTGCTCACTTTAATTGAAACATTCAATGTTACCTGGAAATGACATCTGAAGTTTGAACCAACCGATTGTGACGTTCCACGTATTTCTAACCATTCCAGAAGTTTACATCTCTCCTCAATGAAAAGTGTCACAAACCGCACGGTTCAGGTTGGCAACTGCAGGAGATATCCAAGCAACATAATGGACCGAGCGTTTGTCCCCCATCTATACACCCCTAGACTATTGTTACCTAACGCACCCCCTTAAAACCTCAAAGGAAACCACAACATCCCGCGCCCAATGAACACCACAAAGGAGGGGGGGGTCTCCCCGTCCCATATATTGCTTCACGTGGGAATCGGGGGAGGGGTTTCCCATTTTGACGTTTGGTGAGTAACCTATTGTGGTGCATTTTACCGTATCAGTACACAATTTTACATGTGGCTTTTCCTAACAAAAGGCCGGTTTCCCCTAAACACTTCCTAATATGTCCTGAATGTGGGCCGACAATACACAAAAAACATCCGCGTTCAGATCACGCGCGCGCGATGATCGTGTCTGTGCGGTGACCATAAAAGGTGCGCTTATGATGATGTGCCGCCCACGGACCCCGGGAATCCAGGGGTTATTATATAAGTCTCTGGGTCTTAGCTGGAGCAGAACCCTGGGAAAGGTCCCGGGGATAGTAAGGTGAGGATGTTCGGGAGCACGATGAGGGGCAATTTACTGAGAGAGGTCGGTGAGGAAGCAAGTGGTTTGGAGGTCCGCTCCTGCTGGCGTCGTTTATAGCTCCCGGGTTAACATCTAAACATGATGTGGGCAAACTCCACACACATGTTGACAGTCGGTAAGCATGATACAGTTTCTAGTGTTAAAATAACGAATGTAGGCAAAGGTTTTATCTTGTGTTTTCTAGCTCTTTTGACTTATTATTCATGGTAGTTGATGGAAATTTTTAAAATACACAAATCTGTCAGATTTAGAGTGATGAATTTTGATTAAGTTTATGCACAATGTTTCGCAAAAAGCTGCAGCGAAAAATGTATTCCACTTGAAATCGCGTAGATGTATTTGCAAATGTTGCTGGTCGCGTGATGTACTTAGATATTTCTCTATTCAGAATGATGAGGCTCGCAAACAAGTAGAAAATTAACGCGAGTAGACGGAGGTCCAGCGATTAGGGAAGGTCATTTAATTTCTCCCGCCTGAAAATAATTTACCCCATTTTTTTATTTTGCTATGGGTATTTTGCGCGCCAGTACCACTTAATTATAAATCCGCGTTATAAAAATGGTGGCGTGTCAAGACGTGGCCCGGCATATAGGCACGATTATTTGGGGTCTTAGGTTTAAGCAGCGTCTGCTACTGACAAGCTTTCTGGTACCCTATAAATTATATAATGTTTGTTATTGTTTAATTGTTGTTTCCCCAATTTTGCAAATTTCGGTTGGAAGAGGAGGTTAACATTTCTTTCTGCCATATTGCTCATAATCTATTTGTCGGAAATTGGGTTGTGCCTTTCATTCGCAAGTTAAATTCAGTGCAAATTGTCGTCGTCGACATCGTCATTGTTTGTTATTTATTATTATTTATTATTATTATTATTATTATTTATTATGCCTTGGATTTTGAGCGGCGGTATTATTAGAAACCAACAAATTGCATACAAATAGTCTACTTAACTATAGTCGCAAAGATTACATCTGGGACGAATCTTAAGTTGACACGGCTTTATGTTCTGGTAAACAGTGGTTTAGTTTACCATCTTCCTTGCTAAAATAGATTTGAAGAATTGATCGTGAGTTCATCTTGTTTTTCTCATCGAATTTCTTAGAAATACACCTTGATAAGTGGTCCTCGTAGCGACAGGTGCACGTGTTAAACATACTGTTTATTTCTCTATGTAAACTGATTGAGAAATTCGACCGACGATAAACTCGCCAAGAACTATGAGGTATGTGCAGTGATTTTCTTGTTTGTTTGTTTGTTTGTTGTTTTTTATTTATTTTGTATTATACATAAATCAATTCTGGACACGCTAAAATTATATCATGTATAATCAGCCTAATTATTATTAGGCTGTCTTCAATGAACTGTAAAACAGATCCAGTAAATTTACGGAAAATTATTTCGGCAGCCATGGATGCCAACTGTCACCGTAGAATTATTGTCACTGTAAATTGGTGTAAGGGCTCTAACAGGATTGTTAACTGAGTCTAAACTGAACATGTGGCGTCATCTGCACGTACTTTGTTTTAACATTTTACCCTCTTTTTGCCCTTTTTACCCATCTTCAGTAATAAGATCTGCACATCTGCCGATTCTGGCGCCCACCACCAATCGGTGGACAAGGTGTTTGATCTGACGAAACGGAGGAAACATCAAGAACTCGACATGGAGATTAGAAATGCGTCACTTAAGGTTTCTAGCGACGGTAAGTGACCACGTGTCGTGTGGCGCCATACCGACGGCAATCCCTACATTGAGGAATCTTTTGCATGTTATTTGGGCCGAGTTCGGGCGGTCTATTCTTGACACGCGTAACTTGTTCTTGCAAAACCCTGGTGGATAGGTGGTGTGTGTTCTTGTTCCGAGTGCAATGTTCACGGGTCGCGTTCCCGCCGTTCGAGCGCGAGAACAGAGTTCGCGTGTCAATAACAGACCGCCCGAACTCGGCCTTGATGTACAAGATTGCATCACGTGACCAAAGGTTACGTGGTCTAATGGTAGGCGCACACGTCTGGGAATGTTAACATTGGATTGTTGTCTAGATCTTATATAGACGCAGTCATGAAACTTTTGAGAATTTGACTCAGGAGTAAACCATAGCTGTTAGCAACCAATACAATTATGCAGTGATGTTTTCATCGGATGACGTAACAGCCGCCCGAACTTATAGGCCAAAATAGTAATAGACCTATTGCGGTAGAATCGCGTCAACACAGCTTGTGAAATAATATTATTGTCCAATCACATGTGAATTACAATTCAGTGCGCATCAGTTGCGTCAAATCTGAAACAAAAAAACCAGGGTTGTCAAAGGGGCGTGGCTACGTGCCAGCGAGCGATTATAGGTCAATAGTTTTGACTCCCTCGATTTGAGCAATTAGTAGAGTACAAATTTCACCGACGTTTTGATTGACTATTTTTTTTAAAGCTTTCAAACTCATGCAATTTGTTGCAGATCCAGGCTTGTGGAATCGATCCGACGTGGCCAGCTGGCTGCGGTGGGCCGTGGAGTACTACCAGTTGGACATCGTGGATCCGTCTAAGTTTGGTATGAACGGCAGAGGGCTCTGTCTACTGACCCGAAACGGTTTCATGTCAAGGGCTCCCTCGTGCGGCGATGTCCTGCACAGCGACTTCCAGGGGAGATACGGCATGGCCGTCTTAAAAGCCGAAAAAGAGAAAAAGAAACGAAAGGCACCATGGCAACCAGACGCGAAGAATTCGGTGGACGATACTAAGAGGCCTAAAGAGGCGGAAAAACAGTGACCGCCCAAATAGATACAACAATGTTGCACAATCGTTGAACGCCTGAAAATGAGACTATATTTCGATGGCTGTGGCCGATTATTATTCAAAACACATTTATATATGTATTCAATTTCTTTACTCATGATGTGCCCAAACAGTTTAAAAACTGGTTTCCATTGATGGGGCCTTGCACATCATTAAATAAAATTGGATGAAAAAAGAAGTCATCATCGGACAAATAACAATGTGCATAGAATGTACAAATGTACAAATACACAAATATAGCCTATATGCCTACATCGCTAAATAGAATATACAATACAAATAGAAATACATGGTCCATGTTTACAACTATGTATTTCGTATCAGTCCATGCAGACAGACGATAGTTGGAGAATTAGAAAATAAAAATATCTTACGCTCGGTTCAGACAGGCGTTCCACAGTCGCGCCGAACCAAATTGAAATCAAGTCGCTCCTGAGTCGCTCTAACAACTCCAGCAGTCGATCGTTCGCCCTCTGGCGCGACTTGTCGCCCTTATTCGTTTCAGACGTCGGACTCATTTTGGTTCGGCACGAACGCCTGTCTTGAATGCTTCGTCCGACCATGGAGATATATTCCGACTCGGGAATCGGTGTAAACTCGTTGGTGCGTACAGCGGTGCATGCGGTGGGTCCGCTGAGCTGAAGTGACCCTACTTTTATCTCTTGGTGGCGGGCTTCGACGTGTTGGTGACGTCACCTAATGTTTACCATATGTAGGCCATATTAATTTGAAATGTTATGACGGTGAAGACGTACCGCTTACGTATTATTTTAGCGCCATTATAATTATGAAGTAGATGGATGTAAAAATAAGTGTCGATAAATTATTTTATTTTAAGATTCTTGTATGTTATTTTGTAAAGTTGATTTCACCGTACTGTTATCCTGCCCCCCCCCCCTCTCCCGACATCTCAACACACAAAGTAGAACCCCCCCCCCCCCCCCCCCATCCCCCGGTCATATTTTACATGTACATCAACAAATGCGGCCTCTAAACAAAATATTTTGTCCATATCATGCGGGAAAAAAATATAATACCAACCCCACCTTTTCGGCTCTGTGTACATCAAGTACCCGAAAAAATAAAAATTCTTCCTTTTCTTCAAAACAGTATTAACTTTGAAATTGAGCTATTTTAAAACCCGAATTTGTTTTAGGACGACTTTTTTAGCTGCTATTTTTTTCAACACTGCGTGTCAACCCCGTTACCATGGCTATGATCTTGCTGCGCCATGTTCCAGAATGCCTTGCGCGATCACACGTTTTTTGTTCAACAGAGGGCGCTCGTGATGATCAGATGTTGTCACGTGCTGGTCATGTGAGAATAGATTGGGGATTTCCCAACACATTTAACGGGAACATTGTGAAATATTCTAAGTAAGAGTCGATTGTCGTCACGTGTTGAATTTAGGGAAAATCCAGCAGTAACACACGTCCCACACAACTCGCGTCTAAGACTAAAAAGGTGTCGTCGTCCCGCGATCGCATTCCTTCCTATCGGCTAAAAAAAGCTGCATTTAATCTGCAATCATCATGGCCGGTGAATTTCTTCCAAAGCTTTTCAGGTAAATTTGTACTGCTTACTGTAAATATTTCGGACGATGTCATAATAAATGGCTTACCCTTCTCTTTTGCTTCATTCCGGGCACGCCTTCTTATTCATTGTGCAATGTAATTGGATGGGTAAGCCCATGGAAAAATATTTCATATTTAACATTTTTTGTCAACTTGTTCAACTGCGATTAAAAAGGCATTTATTTATTTTTAACCCGGGGTTGGGTGGGGTCGGGGGGGGGGGGGGGGGGGGATACAAAGCAGTATAATATTATTACTACTGTAGTGTCATCATGTATCATCAACATTTGTGTAACTATTAAATTGTTGTGTTTCAGCTACATTGATGCCCATCAGGATGAGTATGTTACGAGGCTGGCTGACGCTGTAGCCATACAAAGTGTTTCGGCTTGGCCTGAGAAACGCTCCGAGATCAAACGCATGCTGGAAGTAGTGGCACAGGTAGCTTATTTATCTTTACACAGCAGTGAAGTGTTTATTCATTGCCTTTTCTGCTCTTGAAAGCAGTCTACAAAGTACTGATTTTATAGTAATCAATTAATGTTTTTGGTGTTTTTTCCCTTCAATTAAAATAGTCACAAAGATAAATTTGACTAAGAAAAATAGGTACTATTGGTAGATTCGAACCAAGGACCTTTCAATCTATAGCTCATTACCTAGTCTATGATAACTTAAGCATGATCAATTCATAAATTGATCTTTAGCCGATCATAATAAGACAGTCTTATGCCAATCATCAATTTTAGGTTTAGTCACAAGTTCATCTCAAGTAAGTCCATCTGAATCAGTCATAAGTCAATCAGATATCAATCTAATTTCTGTTTCTTGCAGGACCTCCGAAAGCCAGAAGTTGGGGCAACAATTGAGCTGGCCGACGTTGGCACCCAGGAATTGGATGACGGAAGTGTCATTCCGTTACCTCCCGTCCTCCTTGGTTACCTTGGTGATGACCCCAAGAAGAAGACCGTCTGCATCTACGGTCACTTGGATGTGCAGCCGGCCAAAAAGGTCAGTGCTGGGTAACATTGGAATGGGGTAAATTGGAACCTTACCCCTTGACCTAACACCATCGCTAGCATGAACCCAAACATTACTTCTTTCTATTTCAAATATTTGTCAACACTTAACCAAGTACCAGTCGGAAATCTTCTTGAAATTCTTGGTCAAGTCAATAACAAGTTCATAATTTTGTTTAGGAGGACGGTTGGTCGACTGAACCGTTTGTTCTGACGGAGATAGACGGCAAGTTATACGGACGTGGCTCGACCGATGATAAAGGACCTGTGCTGTCCTGGCTGAATGTCATCGAAGCCTACCGTGCCCTGAAACAAGACATTCCTATCAACATCAAGGTGAGTAAATGTGGATTCGAACCCTGGACCCCTGAAACAAAAACAAAGCATTTTATTAAGAGTAAATGTGGATTCGAACCCTAGATCCCTAAATCCCTAAAAACAAAGCTTATTATTAAGGTGAGTAAATGTCAGTTCGAACCCTCGACCCCTGAAACAAAACACAACGCTTATTATTTAACGGAGCAAGTGTGCATTCGAACCCTAGACCCCTAAAACAGAAAACTGAACATCAAGGTGACAAATGTGGTTATGAACCCCCCCCCCCCCCCCCCCCGAAACACAAAACCAGGTTTGTTTTTGTTATCTCGTTTTTATTCTTTAGCTATGGCTTCAGGTGATTTCTAACCCCTGATTTAGGAAATGGAGACATACCTACAATTTTAAAATCTTTCTGAGATAATAAGTAACCAGATCCACCTGTGTTTTCAAAATAATCAATTAATAAATCAAGAGACCATATGTTCTGGTAGCTCACTTGATAGAACACTGACAGTTTGACGGAGGTTGCAGGTTAGAATCCTGCCTTACTCAATCTACTAGCCTGGCCCTACCCTCACTCCTATTCTATTTGCAGTTCTGCTTTGAAGGAATGGAAGAATCTGGCTCTGAAGGTTTGGAGGAATTGATTGAGGCTCGGAAGGACACATTTTTTAAGGTAAGTTAGTCAGTCGTGCTTTCTTATTGCACTTATGGCCGTGTCTGAATGAATGCATCTTCTATTTTATTACAATTTGTTATTTGTTCTCTTGTCGTCTCAGGATGTTGACTACGTGTGCATCTCTGACAACTATTGGCTGGGCAAGAACAAGCCTTGTATCACCTACGGTTTGAGGTAAGGTTCCGAGTTCCCAGGCAGAAATAAAAACTGTCACTGTAAATTTAATTTTCAAGCTAGTAGTTTCGTTAACATACTCTTGCACTGCAAATGTTTTATCTTGTGGCATTCCTGTGGCAGTCAAAATGTTGAATAAATGAAGGTGTTTATTTATTCATTTCTTTTCCCCAGGGGATTGTGCTATTTTTTCTTGGAGGTATCGTGTTCCAGTAAGGACCTGCATTCCGGTGTGTATGGAGGTTCTGTGTAAGTAATCGTATGACGCTTCCATTAAAAACAAATTACTGAAATGTTAGTGCGTTGAAAAGACTTTAGCTGATTGTTGGACGCTACCGGATGCTACCGGGCGCTACCGAAGGGGCTACTTTGGGATAGATAACCTTTCTGCATCCCACGCAGGCTAATGCCCATCTCATTTATTCTGCAGACACGAGGGTATGACCGACCTGATCGCGCTACTGGACAGCCTAGTGGATGTCAAAGGTCACATCAAAGTCCCTGGCGTCTACGACAAAGTGGCTGAGTTGACTGAGGAAGAAGCCAAGCTCTACGGACCCATCGACTTCGACATGGTGAGGCAAAAACAAAGTCCGTCCCGAGACAATGTGGCTCATCAGGACGGTGTTTAACTCTGGTTTCCTTGGCATGAAATGATCTGAGAATATTTCTATCCTCCTGGATAGGATGCTACCAGTAGTCCATCGCAGGTTACTCCCCAACTAATGCCAGTACCTATACTCCTGGGTAGAGAGATAGAGAGAGAGGCAAATGGGGTAAATTGGCTTGCCCAAAAACACAACATATGGCCACAGCTGGATTCGAACTCCTGACCCTCTGAGTCACAAACCCTCACCGCTGACGTCAAACTAATTGTGCCTGTTGTTTTCTAAGCGGTTTTTGCATCATTTTTTAGCATCTCTCATGTTCTTGACTGCAGGAGGAGTATCGTCAGGAGATTGGAACCGACCGTCTTCTTCATGACAGCAAGGAGAAGATTCTGCAGCATCGTTGGCGCTATCCGTCGCTATCCATCCACGGTAACGATCCAAGCGTCCGTTCTTGTAATATATCTTCGTCAATCTTGTTACAACTTGACGAAAACATAAAACTACAAAAATAAGCCAGAAATTGCAAAGGTTATAGTTGATTGTTTCTATTTGATTAATCTCAATCCGAGAGCATTCTAGTCCAATTTTAGATTAAAAAAATGAAACAAAAATCATACATCTGTTCTAAAATTACCCTAAGATTTATTAATTTTCAGGAATCCAGGGGGCCTTTGACGGAGCCGGTTCCAAGACGGTGATTCCTCGCAAAGTGATTGGAAAATTTTCCATCCGTCTGGTACCCCACCAAACGCCAGAAGAGATTACACAGTTGGTCGTCAAGTACCTGAATGGTATTCACAAGGCACGAGGCTCACCCAATAAAATAAAGTGAGTGTGTACATCTTCTTCTTTTTCGAAACTACGGCTTCATCTACATTCTGCCTCCATCAGTTCCAAAATCATTTAGGAGCCTCTTATTTTCAAATGATTTTTGAAATGTTGTCTTCATATAGTTGGACTTGATTTTCTTGAAGTAGGACGTGAAGCCATGATAACTAGGATGCAGAAGTCAGGAGCCACCATTTTTCTTTGTTATCGTTGACAGTACTTATAAACACACTTGAATCATACAGAAGCTTGTTCTGTCCAGCAGTATATTTGATACAAAACAAACCAACTCTTTCTTGAGCAAGCGCCACTATAAAAAGGATCGGTGATTTTAATTGTCATGTTTTTATTTATTTTGGCAGTGTTACTGCAGGTCACAGTGGTAAGAGTTGGCTGAGTGAGTTTGATCATCCTCACTACATCGCTGGAAAGAAGGCTGTCAAAACAGGTAAAGGTCTATGTTTGATTGAGTGACTCCGTGTCACAGGTGCGTGGCAGTGATACAGGTGCGTGGATGTCCACAAATAGAACCAATCAGTTTACATTTCGTCATCTTTCCTCAGTGTTTGGAATGGAGCCTGACATGACACGCGAGGGCGGTAGCATCCCAGTGTGCCTCGCGCTGCAGAACGCCACCAATAAGAACGTCATGCTGCTACCAATGGGCGCGTGTGACGATAGCGCTCACTCTCAGAATGAGAAGTTTGACCGCTCCAACTACGTCAATGGGGTAAGAACCAATTTTTCCCTCGAAATAGGAAATCTGGCAAAATGAGACGAAACTGGGCAAAGGTCATAGTGGAGATAGTGATTTTTAATAGATATTTCTAATAATTTCTACTGTGCATATTTATACCAATACAATGTAGTATAAAAATTGTGGAATACACGTGTACATGTTTTTAAGAAAAAAACAACAAAGGTTTTCCTGTTCGTCTTTTATTGTCGTCCATTTTACTGTAATTTGACTTTTGCAGTCAAATGGTAATAATCAAATTCAAATAAATATTGTTGGTAACCTCTTCTTGTACTTTTCTTTTTCATTCTGTCATAGATCAAACTCCTTGGAGCCTACTTCGAGGAGGTAGCTAAACTCGAGTAAAACCAAGAAACTGGTTAAACAGATGACTTACAATGTACTTAGATTGAAGGTTTTATAACTAAACCAACTGTCTTGTTTAACTATTAAGTAGCATTGCAAGTGTATTTTTTTGGTACCCAGACATTTTTTTAAAGCAAATTTGTGGGTTTTTTTGTACGCTGATGAGCTTTTCCATATAAAAAAAAGATGTTCTAGTTTATAAAAAGATCTAAAGAATGTTTAAAATAAAATTTGCTTTATCAATGACAATATATATTTTTAAACATTAATTCTTGAAAGATTGTTTGTTCAATCAATGTGAATAATTATGTTTAAGCAGTTCGCGCCGGAGGACGTATACAATGTATACACACAAAGTATTTCCCGAGATTCAAAGCGGATGACGCATAAACACGCCACAAGCAAGGCTGGAAAATGTTTGTCAGCACTTAGCAGTGCTTCCCGATACCATCGGCCTGAACCCGCCTCGGTAAATCGGGCAAGACTCCCGGTGCGAACTGGTTATCACCATCTATATGTAGCTGATTCAGCTACCCCCTCACAGCAGTCCAAACCAATTACTGTTTTTGACAGTTAAGAATTCACTTGTTAGTTTGATGATCTAGCTATGCTTTGACTGTAGGTGATAGGACCTACCAGTTACCTCCTAGTCTGTTAATGAAATCAGACTAGTTTACTAGTCTGTATACAAATGCATAGCAGAGGAAGTGAAGGAACCTTTCAACTGTCTGTGAAGGTTTAGAAGTCTTTAAACACAGATGCTTGCCCCCCAAAAAATAATATTCAAACTTCTCTTTTGTACTAATGTCATATTACCCAGGACTAAAGTTGCAAGAGGTTAGCTTTGCATTTGTATTACCATTAAAGGGACGGTATACGTTTGGTAATTACTTATTAATAAAAACTTACTTGGTAAAAAGTACAGCAGCTTTGGATAGTATAATGCATTTCTAGAAACTTTTCACTTCTAAGTACTGCGGTTATGGAAAAAAATATCACTTTTTATCCCCAAAAATTGTTGTAAGGGCTCATAGCCTACATTTGTTCTGAAAAATTACAAATTTTAAGGGTTAGATTTGAATATTCTGTTAGGGGTAGGGTCATCATTTAAAAATAAAACGGGAATTGTAAACGATGTAATTTCATGCTACAACTGCTGAATAAAAGAACTATCAAACTTTGTCAATTTGTTTAATTTGTTATTTAGTGATCTTTATTAAACATGAAATAAACGAAGACTAGAAAAGAAGTCATAATTTTTAACACCAGAAATGAATGAACAGACAATTGTTATTTACATTTGATTTTCACCTTCCTACGTGTACTGGGGCCAATTTCATAAAACGGGTAAGCACACAAATCTGCTTAGCACAAAAAAGTCTTGCTCAGTAAAAACAGGTTATCGGCCAAAACTCCACATGCTTTTTAAAAGCAAAAAACAGCTAAATACCAGTCGCAAACAATAAACATCAACGGAAATTTTAGTTTGTAACCCTGTTTTTTCCAAGGAAGAATTTTCATGCTAAGCAATTTTGGGTGCTTACACGTTTTATAAAATTGTATTGGCCCCAGTTCCTACTCTGACACACATTATCGCTCTGTGAATACACACAAGTATGAATGAGCCTTATTTAATTATTAAATGTCATCTGCGATATGTACAATGTTGGTCTACATGCAAACAAAATATGTCATCCTCCAGCACAATGGATCATTCATTTGAAAACCTAGATTTAGGGCTCAGTATAAAGCACATTTTAAGAGCTTTCTGACAGGAACAGTTTCCGATTTCAGGCCTCGGAAAGTTCAAGTTGTTAGGTTCCCAAACGATATTCGTCACTTGTCCTAATTTAATACACTAATTGTCATTAATATACGGTATAAAAATAGTGGTTAAGTTTTGACCAGTTCTGTGCTGGAGTATTACACACAGAGAGTGAACAGTTTTTACTCCAGATATGCTAACATAACTTGTCTCTGCTTAACAAAATGACTACACTACACAATCGTAACAACATTTTTTACAATTTTTAAAGACCTGGGTGCGAGCTCAAATTTTTACACGATTATGTAGAGATTTCTCAGCTTAGAATAAACCTTATGGGAGCCATGTTTGTTCTGCAAGGAAAGACATGACTTTGGCTAAGGCTAAC
This sequence comes from Crossaster papposus, assembly GCA_037893245.1. Lineage (NCBI taxonomy): Eukaryota > Metazoa > Echinodermata > Asteroidea > Velatida > Solasteridae > Crossaster > Crossaster papposus. The sequence goes on from JBAIAA010000465.1 coordinate 833,243, forward strand.
AATTACACACTGTCTATGGGAAGCGGCTAAATCAACTTACCATAGATGCATGTGCTGTGTGTTTTTGCTAGTCGTAGCCACGACATTGGATGTAGCCTTTGAGTTTATCTTGTCTTAACTCAAAACAAAAAACGGTTATACAAAATGCCAAGCAGTGCAAGTTGTGCTGTTAAAAACCTATCTACAAACTTTAAGAAAGTCACGAAACTGGTGATTTCTAGTACAACAACAGAACAAACAGTTAAAAAAAAAAATCAGAAACTGTACAGGAACCGCGAGACAAAAATTCAACACATTTGCAAATCCCGAAAAACAAATCTTCCTTTTTTCTTTAAAGAAATGCAATAAGCTGAAAGTTAAGTTTAGTTTTTAGAAGAAACCCAAACGAACTTCAGTTGCAGGTACCTATGATAACTTGAAAGTATTTTAACTAAAACCTACAACCAGTTATGACCAAAAACATTGCATTTCTACACGATTCAGGGAGCGTCAAGTAAAAATTGCCTGTCCACATTTCAGTGGACAATTTTCGGTTGACCTGAGATCTTACAGTACAGAGTATTCAAAAGGATGAAAATTTTTGAATGGACTAATAATGTGGAAAATTAAACTCTGATTCGACTGGGAAATTTCAGCTCTGCATGTGTACACAAATTGAGCCAACATATTTGCTGAATTGTTCAAGTTTGAATTATTACTGTCCGTGTTTGGAGTACAGATACATCATTTTGGGCATGTCCATGTTGTGTTGCTTTCTTATGAAATTATGAATTAGAAAATGTAGTGATACGTACTCTTGGAATTAGGGTATTTAATCTCAGTCACTGTGGCTGTGGCTACGTGCCTGCCTCTCACGACTACCGTTCTGCACAGGACTGTGGCTTCGAGACCGGCTGCGACTGCGGCTATGATTGCTGGCCCGACTGCGGCTGCGTCGAGGGCTGGCGCTACCTCGGTGGCTGCGGCTACGTCGTGGGCTGGCGCTGCCCTTGTGGCTGCGGCTCCGCCTGGGGCTAGCACTGCGCTTATGACTACGGCTACGCCTAGGGCTAGCACTGCGCTTATCGCTACGGCTACGTTTGGGGCTGGGGCTATGGCTTCGGCTCTTCCTGCAAAAACAAAAAAACAGACTATGAATACAGGAGGAAAAGCTGCAATTGTATTTGAATTTATCATTTACTATTTTGTTTTCTTTACCCTTCCCATGACCATAATGTTAACCAAGTAGAGGAGTTAGTTTCTAGGTTCGCAAACTTCTTCGGAGTTGCACAAAGTTCCCCCAAAAAAACCTCCTCAAAACTGGATGAACAAAACTTGTTGTATGAAGGTAACACCTATAATTTATCGGTCCTTGTATTAAAATAAGATTTAATAAAATGCCATGGTTTACCTTGGGGAGTGGCTTCTGCTGCGACTACGGCTTGGTGTCCTCTTGTGATGGCTGCGGCTGCGACTACGTCGGCGATCTCGGCTTCGGCTACAAGCAGATAGAAAATACAAGTGTACAATCTGTTAATAAGAAACCCGTTTGTTGATAAAGTTAAGATGTCAAGAAAGGAGTCAAGTACCACAAGGTTTTAAAATTGATATCCATTTAGGCATTTTCGTAATCGACGCGAACGTGAATTTGTGATATGGGGAGAAATTTTCGTGCTGCAAATTCACAAAAGTTGAACGCATTTCAACCCCGACAAACTTTCGCAGCGAATGTTTTGCGACGCCTAATTCGCGTTCACATTCGCGTCAAGTATAAACTGGTCTTTATGAAACATTGCATTATGTGTTCAGTTTCTGACTAAGTCCATTAGACCAAACATTTCAACAATAGAAGCCTTTGACGTCCACAATAATTTGATATACTGTAAACTTTGGCCTTAAATTAAGAAACTACGTAGATATTTATAACAGAGCATTGATTAACCCTCTTATGGTTTTACCTTTCAAAACCTTTCAAAATCTGCTTAATGGGCAAAATGGCTATCAATAAGTATGAACCTTTCAAAACGCTTCAGAATTTTTTGCTACTGCACTACTACACCTTTCAAAACCTTTTGAATTTTTTTTTTTTTTTTAACACCAGTTTGTTCAGAGAGTTGTTTTACCTTTCAAAACCTTTCATAGGTTCCTTTTGTCAGACAGCTTTCTCACCTTTCAAAACGCTTCAGTCCAGAAAACTTGAAAGGTTTTGAAAGGTCTGACAGCTCTATGGTAACTGCACTGTATATAGGAGGGTTAAAATCCCCAGTCATCAAGGGGCCTGAAACCACCTGAAACTTAGAGTCTAACTGCAAACGACATTTTCCTTCTTTTAGAGACATCGGTATTTCTTACCTCTTGCGCTTACGATCGCGGCTACGGCTACGACTTCTCTTTCGCGGACTGCGACTTCGAGAGCGATAGCTGCGACGTCTGTAAGGAGAACAAGTACAAAACAATGGAGTTGTTATTCCATAAAAACAAGAACAACATAAAAACCACTGCCCGACGCCGGTTTAACCAGTTCGCGCCGGATGACGTATATAAACGCAAACATTTCCCAAAATTCAAAACGGATGACGCATAAACACGCCAAGTTCAAGTTCGGAAATGTATGTCAGCAGCGCGCAAGGCCGGAAATGCGTGGGTGTGCTTCCCGGCACTATCAGCCTGAACACGCTTCGGATCGAGTTTCGTTAAAAATAATCCCGCCCGTCGGCTCGGCGTTGTTAAAATAATCCCGACGCGAACTGGTTAAAACGCCGATTGTAAAACCTTGGACAGGTCAGTTACAACCTGTTATAACCAAAGTTATAAATTACAACCCTCCAAATCCACCCATTTATGATAATTCAAACATCTACCAATGGTGTATCCTACTTTTAAATACAATTTTTGTAATGACATTTGTTTACCTTGTACTGCCATAGCTGCTCCCAAAGCCACCACCTGTACACAGATAGGAAAATAACAGGGTTCTTATGTAATGTGTATGGAGGGCAAATGTAACAAAATAGCAGGAACAAAACTTAATATTTTTTTTAGAACTATCAATAGAAATGCTGGAGGATTTTGCAGGATTGATGCAGTGGCAACGCCTCAAGTGAACAAATTCAAGAAATATCAGAGGATCTTGGAGGATAGAAGCTGACTCTAGTTTTTACAGGGAGCTAATTGGATTATTATTTTGGGGGATTGAGGGTGTTTCCTAGCAAAATGCCTAGGGAGTTTGGGTTAGTCATTGTTTATTAGAAGGCTGGAATCACCCGTATATTATGCCATAATGATAACAGAAAATCAAAATGTAGCATATAATTACATAGTTTAGAGTATTTGTAATTGTCAATATGGATGGTCTTTATTTTGTTTAGATGTAGTAACTTACGATATCCTCTGGATTCGCTGCGGCAGTTACGAGCAAAGTGACCGATGCCACCACACTTATAACACTCGTCATCACTCTGGGATTAAATATAAATAACAAACAAAACAAATATATCAGATTGGATAATTCAATTATTCAATCAATCAATTATAATTTGGAAGCCATGGAAACACGTTTACCGTAATAACAATAGACCAATCAAGTAGGCACCGAGGCCACACCCCTAAAAAAATTGACCAATCACAGGGTATTATTTCAAGGTTTGACAAATTGTCGCCATTTTGTCTGACAAAATTCTTCACTTCACCATTGTTTATGGCACACTTTTTGTTGATTTAACTTTCGTTTTTTTGTACGTGCCAATTTTATTATCGGACTGGTTGTAATCATAGTCATGGTTACGTGGTGTTTACTATGTTAGTTGTAAATCTAATTCCTAGGACCGTTAATAAAGAGAAAAGATAATAATGGTTTATTACAGTGACACCCACCACGCCTCGCTTGGGTCCTCGTGCCCACTCCACTACGATGCTCTGCCCGCAAATTTCCTGACGATCTTCAAACTTCTGTGCATCCTGGGATACATCGTAAAACAAAACACTTCTTGTTTAGTAAAAACATTTTTATTTTTTTATATTTTTTTATATTAAAAAAATGGCTACATGTTTTAATATTTATGTTTCACACTAATTTGATTACTGATATATGGCTTAAGCCAGGTTCATACTCAACACGAATGCAAATTTGTCACAACATAGGGAGTTTTCCACTCTGGCAAATGTTCACAGCCAATTTTTTGTGACGTCCAATTCATACCTTGAATAAAGCGCCCTCAAACAAAGATACTGACAATTTGGGAGACCGCCAACATAGGGCAAGATAGCTCAGTTGGTAGAGCGAAGGTCCAGTATTCTGGAGGTCGCAGGTTCAAGTCCTGCCTTGCCAGTTTCTTTGTTCACTTTTCCAAATTTGTATCTCATTAGTTTTCGCATCAAGTATGAACCAGCGTTTACTTTGACGAGAAAATCACACCAGTTTGTAAAACTGATGGGGGAAAACAAACATCAATATTTCAATTTCCAAAGCGTCATTTAATAGCTTTGTGCATTTTGGTTTTTCCTTTTTTTTTTAGGCCGTGTTTTTTTGGTAAGTGAAATATTTCACACAGTTCATTGATAAATTGAGATTCCGTTGTGAAATTGGCTCACAGTCACTCCAGCCAAGATACATTCTAAGAAACATGTTTTTAAAATGGGGTCAGGCAAGTTTGAACTTTGAACAAACTTCAAATGAAACAAACAGTGAAATTTATTTCCACAAAGTTGCCGTTCAATGAAAAAAAATGGCAATGAAATGTCCAACCCTGTGATAACCAACTGCATAATGGTTTTTTGCACGTTTGGGTGCACATATATAAAAGGGATTTTGTTTTGGACAAGTTTGATTAGAAGATAGCTTGGCTAGATATACACAGTTTTCTTTTTGTTACGTACTCTACGTAAACCTAAAACAGAAGCCAGTCTGGTGCCCCGTCTTCGAGGTAGGTCTGACAAAGCCAAAAAACCACGGTCATGTGCTCAGAAATTCTCGCTTACACACACCAACGGTCTCGGACCCCTTTTTTTCTGATTGGTTTACGCAAAACGACTTTGGGTAGACCGCCCTCTTGTGGTAGTAGTGATTAACAGACGGCCGAGGTAGGTTCTCGGGTAGCGGCTAACCGGCCAGGTACCGATTGATTGGCTCAAGTCGGCTTTACTGGTCGGGCACTTTGGGCTAGGTTCAGGTAGTGCTTCGTCAACTCTTTGGCTTAAAGGTACGGTTGGGTTTATAGCAGACTCGAGGTCTGGTGGTCAATGGCCGTGCTTGCGGTAGTGACCGACAGACTTTAAGGTAGGCAAAGGAACTCTGGCTGGCTGCAATCATTGGGAAGAACAGATTGTTTATCAATGCACAAATAAGATAAACATTTCTAAGAATTACCGATCATTTATTTTAGTTTCAGCGCGATTCAATTCTTTCAATTATTGGGTTTTGTTTTTCAACAACAAAATTGTATGGACTCTCTCCATATACAAAGGATGGTATTTATTGTATGTCGGTGAAAGGCAGGCTCAACATTAGGAAATAAAATAGTAATTATTTTGTGATGGATTTTTCAATTTTAAAACACAACCCAACAATGTAGAGAAATCAGCGGAACAAGCCAGTGGCACACATTATTGTGCGATTGGCCCATCTGGGTTCGGATAGATGTAAAACAGAGAAATATTTGCATACAGTCTAAATGTAATGTACTTAACCATAACTTCTCATGCATTTTCACTCAAACTGTTTAACCCTTCAAAGTCCAACTATGTTTTGTGGGAATCTGTTGAAGCGAGTACTGCACTAGTAAACTGATTATGCTTTACACTGGGTCAGGCATATATGTACCAAAAATCAATCATAGTCCATGACCCTACCTCGCTCTCACAAAATCCAACACCCTTTGGTAAATAAACTCTGCATTGTATACTCAAACTGTTAACTCCGATTTTGGTGGTACGCCCGACTCCACGTGAAGCATAAAAGTTTAATATTCATTTATTGCAGTAATCACTCCAACAAATTTCAACAAAACATGCAGTGGGATTTTAAAGGGTTTGGGACGTTAGGGTTAACTTTGAAAGAATGTTCCAACCTGACGCCAATTTTTTCTTCATATCTCAATGAAGGTGAATCAGTGCAACAATGTTGAAAGAACATGAATCTAGGATTGAGAAACATTTCTGTGGATTGTGTGCGCAACCGGTAAAGTGGCGTCAAGATACTCCATTCTTTCCTTAACTTTGACTGAACAATTAGCCTGAAATCAAAAGCAATACAAGGAACAAAATTAAAAGACTTACCTCAGCATCCCGCCGGTCTTCATAATCAATAAAGGCATAAGCTAAATAAATAAACAAAATAAACAAAATTACGCATGGACGAGGTATTCTGCAATTCCCATAAAATATTTGTCCAAAAACATGTTTGAGACAGAGTACAACAAAATTTGCAAATGTAAATGCAACCTAATGTCATAATGAATCGGCATACTGGACCAGTTCGTGCCGGATGACATATATTAACGCAAAGTTTTCCCCAGATTTAAAACGGATGACGCATAAACACGCCACAAGCAATGCCGGAAATGTCTGTCAGCAGCGAGCAAGGCCGGAAATGCGTGGGTGTGCTTTCCGATACCATCGGCCTGAACCCGCCTCGGATCGAGTTTTGTTAAAAATGATCCCGCGCGTCGGCTCGGTGATGTTAAAATAATCCCGGCGCAAACTGGTTAATTAACACTTATAGAATTAAATTGAACACTTAACGACTTACCCATTCCCGTTCCTGTCGTCGGCCAGAGATTAAATTCATGCAAAAAAAATAAAGATGAAAGATTGAAAATTTGTATTGCATCTTTATTCTTAAACCATTAATCGGTAAACATAATCAATACTTGTTGTGAAACAATGTTTGAATTGTCGTGGCTCGGCTTCCTAAATTTTAATCAATTATTTTTTAGTGCTTATTTCATTTGCTTAAATTAAAGTAACATTTAGTAAATCTTGGTCGTGTAGAAGTGATTTCATTGCTTTGCATCATGGTTTTCATAACAAAACCCTCACAGCATGTGCCATGAAGTTGCAGCATAATGCCCCCCCCCCCCCCCCCCCCAACCCACAATTTTCAAACCCCGCCCACAAGCAAAATCCAAAATGGCGGCACGAATACAAGTGAAAATGAAAAGTTACGCGGAAACTTACCGTATTTCAGTTCACATCTTAGCATGGGGCCGTACCTTCTGAAAACCTCCTCAACATCTCTTTGTCGTGTCTGCTTGCTCAACCTTCCAATGAAGAGTTGGGCAGACATTCTGGCTACTGACAAATTCGGATTTTTCGGTGAATGATCCTTTGAAACGAGAGCGATTTTACGAAACTCGTGCTTTTCACTGAACAAGCTACAACTGTACTGTACAACCTCGACACCAAAAGTAGTCAGCACCACGCTAGTTCAAGTGCTTAATGTCATATCCCTTTTATATTTTTATAAAAAAATCGGCCAAAAATAATGCTTTAAAATAGCAGAAATGCAATTATTCCTTTAAGACAATATTTGTGAATCAAGAAGCTTCAGAAAAACGGATAATTCTGATGGCTTTCTGACAAGAGAGAGGACAAAATGAGAGAAAGAGGTTGCTGTTAACAAATATATTTAGGCCGAGTAGCTGATGAATGCATGACGCCGTTATATATCCGCAGCTAATGGCGTTAAATATAATCATGATTCAATACAAACAAAAACCTAAACGAGATTCTATTAAAATTAAAAAAAAAAGTTAACTGAGTGCATGCAGTAAGGTGGTGATTTTAAGATTTTAGGAGATACTACCAATTTTTTCTTTTCCATAAACAATTCTTAACTTGGTTCTGGAATAAGAACAGCGAAAGTTAGAATTATCAGAAACTACACGTTTTGATTACAGTAGGAGCATGCATGACGTCATTTTAAGCTTGACACGTTGTTCTTCGTCGCGTCGTGTGTGTTCTCGAATCGTGCAACTAAAAACCTGCTGAAATGAGTTACGATTAAAAGATTTTAACTGACATTTTTTATCACAGGAAGCTACAACAAAGACCCAAAAGTACACGCATATTTTATAAATTATGGGTGAGTATTTACTGCTGTGCTGGGATAAGGTGGCGTTTTGGCACATTTTTAGGCCGAAGACGCGACGCGTACGCGCATGTACAGTGTACATGTACGTGGAGCGGTTCGACAGTGTCCATGGTGGTGGTACGAACTGTACTGTGGACCTGCGCACAAAAAGACGCCCACGGGATCAGGGATGCTAGGAAGAGGTTACGGATTGTGGACTTGCACAAGTTAACAGTCCTTCTCGCCCTCTTTTATAAAAAAGAGCTTAAACTTGTTCGAATCCCGGCCGGGACACGTGTGTCCTTAAGCAAGGCAATTAAACCACTATTGCTTCGTCCTTCGGATGGGACGTAAAGTTGTAGGTCCCGTGTGTTGTATAATTTATAATGTGTGTATATATATTTCCCATTAATTATAACATTATACAATTGTATAATGCACGTAAAAGAACCCAGAACACTTATCGCTAAGAGAAGGGGTTTGCCCCGGTGTTCCTGGCTGACACAGCCTCTTTCTACGGGTTTCTTCTGGCTTACGAGCTACAGTGCCTTGAGCACTTTTGAAGGATCCTTGGTTTCATTACCAGAAAATAATAATAATAATAATAATAATAATAATTAGGGAAAATGGGGTTAGAAGTTATAATATGTAATGAAAGTATTCCAATGCCAAGCTTTCAGTTTCAACACTCCATTAACACTGCATTTTTCTTGCTCCGTGGCGTAACACCACGGTGGTTCTATCTTTAATGTTCTTTCCAGGGGGATTCTTCAGTAGAATATTTTCCGGCCTCTTCGGTTCCAAAGAATTGAGAATTCTGATTCTTGGTTTGGACGGTGCTGGCAAAACGACGATTTTATACCAACTTCATGTTGGGGAAGTTGTCACAACGATACCGAGTAAGTCAGACATGGTAGCCTATAGACCTTATGCATAGCGGCCATCTTAGAGGGTATATTGTGTACAATGATAACACAGCAGGTTCAATGACATCAAATTCAAAGGCATTACCCTCTAACTATTAAAGATGGCTGCTACGCATAGTCCATGGTTCACCTCCATCTTTGTGGTCGTGAGTTAATCCCTGGGTATGTTTGAGTAGCTTATCCGGATTGACCCCGGTAAAGGCAGACGGGTTAGCCATGAGAGCCATGCTAATCGAACGCTCAAACATGGACATCACAATCCTAACGCGACTTTTGTAGCGGCAGCCATAGCCATTGACAAATTGTTCTGTTCAGACCGAGGCTTACTTCAAATTTACTGCTTTTCCGACATTAACAATGTAAATACTACATTATTAGACTGAGTTAAGTAATTTTTTGTTTGTTTTGCAGCGATTGGATTTAATGTAGAAACGGTGAAATATGGCAATATTAAATTTCAAGTGTGGGATCTTGGCGGACAAACATCTATCAGGTAAAAAAACCAATTTCTTTAAGTTTTGTAAGGTTGCTTCAACATTTTCTCCAAAAGGCTCCTGTTTATTGCATGGCCCTCCAATGCACTTCAAAGAATACAAAGGAAACTCAAGGTTAACTGGGTCATACTGGGAGTACACTGTGTATTACACTGATAAGCAAAGCCACATACAAAGTTGCCTTTACTGATAAACAGTAAGGTCCCCTATCCTACTGCACTCCAGTAGAAGCTTTACAAATCAGTTCTCTGGTAATGCAAGGAATCCTCCAATGCTCTGCAGCTGGAGTGCATTGGCATGTACCACTGATCTGCAATAAACAACTCTCATAGAGCAAGGGTTAATTTGCATTAACCATCCTGATATTCTGCGCTTAAGTCTGACCAGTGGCCAACCACTTTTGCTCATAGAGTTTAGTGCCCGGACTTTAAGGTAATCTTCTGTGAAGTATGGATAACACTTCAAATGTCTTTTTCTTCTTAGGCCATACTGGAGATGTTACTACTCAAATACAGACGCCATCATATATGTCGTTGACAGCTCTGACAAGGACAGAATTGGTATCTCCAAATCTGAACTAGTCGCGATGCTAGAAGTAAGTCGTCCCAACCACAAGACAAGTATTTTTTTTTTAAAGCCCACAAGATTCTTGTCCCCACCTCCTATTTTTATCATACTTATTTTCACGCTTACAAAATTTCCAAATACATAAATTTTCGGGGAATATTATAGGCTTTCAAGTAATCCTACTGAAACTTCAATTTCCTAGTTTTTGCTGGTTCAGAGTAAAAATAAAATAAAAAACAAGTGAATGTTCAGCTTGATCTAAGACTACTCATGAATATTCATTGTGTCCTTTGACCTCCCACAGGAAGAAGAACTGAAGAATGCCTTACTGCTGGTCATGGCTAATAAGCAGGATATGGATGGCGCCCTCTCACAAACAGAAGTAGCTACTGAACTAGGCCTGTCGGCACTCCGGCATCGCAAGTACCAAATCTTCAAGACATCCGCCGTAAAAGGGGAGGGGCTGGAAGAGGCAATGCAGTGGTGAGTTGTCAGAGATAGTCACTTCGTTTTCTTCTGGTTTTTGTTTTTGTACCTCCGAGTACAAATAATTATTGGACAGAATGTAGTATCCTGATGCTACTTCAGTGGTTGTGTGTACAACCGTGTACGGCGAGTCAAGAACAATTTTCTACAAAATTTGGAAATGTTTCCCAGTCCCAGATTGTTGTCTTTCCTACAAAAAGTAAAAACATTTTTTCCCGATTATTTGATTTCACCGGAAGTTCTCATCCAGTTTGCAACCATGCCAACAAAAAATAAGTGAGGTGCCGCATGAAATGCCCTCCTAATGACTGGGTACAGTTAGTTTCTAGTAACACTGGGACTTGACAAAACCCTACAGGGCTGTGAAATAAAACTAATATTTCTTTTGGATAGGATGCCAGTCCACTCTTGGACATATTCAAATTAATTCCAGTTACCAATTCACACTTTGTAATGAGAGGGGTACATTGGAGTAAAGCGGCTTGCCCGGGGACACAGCATACAGATGATGCAGACAAACCTAACCTTATGTCACATGGGATAGCCCAACCTCAAAACTAATCCCAATTTAAACCAAATCAATTCTTTGTTGCAAAAGTCGCCTTAATTACTGACAAATTTAATTCCTTTTGTTGTTTTCTGTTTTGATTTTGCAGGCTTGTTAGTGAGCTCAAGACAACGCAGTAGAGAGCGCATACCTCTGTAGATATATTTACAGCGATTCACAAACTGTCAAAGAATTCAATCTACAGTTATGATCGAAATTAAGATCAATATACGCGTAGCGCTACGCGTAGCGCTACGCGTAGCGCTACGCGTAGCGCTACGCGTATTTACATACGCGTAGCGCTACGCGTAGCGCTACGCGTAGCGCTACGCGTAGCGCTACGCGTAGCGCTACGCGTAGCGCTACGCGTATTTACATACGCGTATATTGATCATAATTTCGATCATAACTGTATCATCAGAGACTAAAGGTTGGTACAGAAATGATATAAAGCGATAGAAAACACCAGAGCTACCGATCTGCCATGTACAAACAAATGTATGTAAATATTTCTTTTTTTCAATTTCTTCACCAAATTTGACATCCAGTTTTTACAGCATTTAGATGCACCTTAATACAAGTGTATTGATGTATCAAGATTTTGGTCTGGTAATTAATACCAGAGGAACCCTTGCTAAATTTTGTTTTCCTCGAAAGAATCCCCCGGGATAACACTGAGAATACAGTGTAATTACACGTCGGTAAAAGGTAACAATCTAATATTGAATTTACATCTCCTGATTCGTTGACTAGAGACCTGGTTTTATTTTCAACAAATGACATTGAAAACCATAACAGCAAGATGTACAATAAAAATGTTTTGATTGACACGAAGTAGCGACTCGATAAGAGGCTAGATTAATACAGTTCTTAACTCTAACAATCCCCATCCAGTCAAACTCCAACACCAGGTTTTGTTGGGATTTGTCTTTTACACTGGGTTAGGCATACCTCTAGAATCAGAGTCTAACAGTTTGTGTGTACAGTTTGCCATGGTGTTGGAATTTGCCAGGATGGGTATGATTCCTATTAAGGTGCACTGAGGACTTTAACCTTGTAGACTGTCAAAATAAAACCAAAACACATTTTGACCCTTCAAATGATTTGTAAAATTAAACATTGTCTTCTTAAATTACATGTAGGATGTTAAGAAAAAGAATCTGTACTACATTCAGTTTATTATTTACATGTTGAGTACGATAGCGTGGAAATTCTAGAGAAGTTTTTTTTTTTTTTACATGATGGTAATTTATACTTATTTATGCCTATAATTTTATAGGTAATGTAGGATATGCCATTTGACTTTACTGTAATTTTTGAAAATGGATGGGTTAAAGGGATTCATATTTATAATATAAATATTGTGACAATGACCTATTTTTTAAAGTTTTGTGTTCATAAATGCTGGAAAAAACAAAAAGGTGTTTTTGTAGTCTGGTTCTTTAACTTCTTTCAGACGAAATGCCAGAGCAATTTATAGTACCCCAGTGAATTATCAGGTTAGGAAACCAGACTAGTTATCTGGCACGCATTCACAAATGTGAATTTGTATTGCAAATAAAATGTGGACTTTTATAAATCGAGGACAGACTAGTCGAATCAAGTATTTCAAGGAATAGTGAGAAATCCTGCCCAGGATTGGATCAGAGTTTACAAGGTAAAGCCGATGATTTTGCTCGCCTGTTTAAAAACAAAAAATGGAGCGGGGAACTATTACACAGTGCAGCTTTTTAGACTATATACTGAGAGTATGTTAAACACTAAAAAATACAAATATAGAAGGTTAATTGACCCTCTTTTGCTACAGAAAGTGGAAAAGGGTGAAACGAAACAGCGATTAAATAGAATATATGTACAGTGTAATTTGCATTGTTTTAATAGTAGATATTATAATGTTTTATTCCTACACGATTTAAAGGGATCGTATACGTTTGGTAATTGGAACCCACTGTTTGTTTCAATCCTATATATAGTTATAGATATATACCATAAAACTAACCTGTACAAATTTCATTTCAAAAGGTGGTAGCGATTTTGAGATATTGCCGAAATTCTGGAGCGGTTTTGTCCACGCAGGAAGAATAATCTGCATTGGAATACACACTCTGAGAAACGTCACTGCAGTAACGCTTCTCAGATTCAAATTTTTGGGGATAAAAAGTGGGGATAGAAATCTTTTTCAATAACCGCAGTACTTCGAAGTTTCTAAAGATGCATTATACTATCAAAAGCTGCTCTACTTCTTACCAAGTAAGTTTTTATTGCCAATAATTTTTGGAGTAAATACCAAACGTATATACGATCCCTTTAAAGTTCTAGTAGAATATTTATCAGTAGGTGCATGTTTATGTTCGAAGCAACTAAAGTTGTCATAATCTAAAGAATGGTGCTGGACAGCTATTCCGAGAAAATATTATTCTAAGATTTCGATTTTGAACCAACTACAAATAGTAATAGAAATGTTCAAATTTTTGTCTCTGAGACGCATTTTGTTACTCCTATTCAAAGCAGACAATAATTATTCGTCTCGTACGACGTGTGTTCAAATTTGACGTGCGAGAGTGGTTCCGTTTGTTTTCACACGGCGCTAGATGTTTACGTGAACTCGTGTATAAAACAAACAAACCCAAACCGACGACAAAAGAGTTCTTGGTTGCTTTGTTTCTATTAGTATTAAGGTGATGGTGTTAATTTAGGGGTGGGAGGGGGGGTCTTAAAGGTAGTATACACCATTGGTAATTGCTTGAATTATCATGAATGGGTAGATTTGGGGGGTTGTATTTCGTAGTAAATATCGTTTAACTGACTTTTCCGAAGTTTTACAATCATGGATGCCGAGAAAAGCACGAAAAACAGCGTTTGTTTTCAACCGGGGTCGATTAGTTATTCTTATGTTATCTTTGTTCTTTTCGCGATCGCCGTCCGGCGATCGCGAATTTTTCTTTATAAAATTCAATTTTTTGGAATAATTACAGGATATCTAGCGCAATCCTTTTGGTGAATGCCTAGAATCATTATTTACTTTCAATTGAGTAAGATATTTCTTAATAATAATTCGGTAGTAAATATTTTCGATATCTGCAAATGGTGTATACTACCTTTAAGAACACCCGTTAGGCCTATAGATAATCCATTGACTACTATAAGCCCATCCACCTAAACCGATGAATCTTGGAGGGTCGGTCGGCGGGGATGGGTCGGTCCACTCCAGGTAAGCTGCCTCCTCGTGTTTGCCTAAGGCAAAGGAACCGTGGTCGTATCGCAGCCAGAACCGTCGCATCTCATCTCCGCTGACGACGCCGCCGGCTTCAGCTGGTATGATGATCAGGTCGTCATTGTAATTCTTTCTGCGAATGGCCGTAAAGGTGTTTTCATCTCTCCCTAAACCTGATGACACCCACCAAATAATCAATTAATTGCCAGTGGTGTAGAATGAATTCCAGACTCTATGAAATATGGACTCATGTTTGTACTATTGCGCATGATAATCAATCTTTCGCGTCGGGAATATTTTGACATTGACTCGCTGCGAGCCGGGCACTGACGGATATTTTTGGCCGGCTTGCTCGTGACTTGTTTATCCGTCATCCGTTTTGAATTCCGGAAAGAACTTTGCGTGTATACATCCATCTGACGCGAACTTAACTAGTTAAATGTTTAAACCATTAGAACATTTTCCAGTCGTTATATATACGTACCCACTTCGTATTTGATACCTGCGTATGTGCCGTCTACAGATAAACTCACGATTGCCGCTTCGGGAACCTGGACGGCAAAGTCCAAGACGAATGTACCAACAAAAGCAGGAAAGGGGAAAATTTGGTTGAATTCTGTCCCACTTGTGAACGTGTTTGTTGTGCACACTGGGGAAAAGGGAAAAAAGAGTACAAACAGTACATGTAATTATGTGTTCAATAAGTTCGTACAGAAAGCAATGCATTTTTACACGGCATCATTTTGAATGTATACGTAGTATTCCAGCGATTTTGGTCATAGTGCCAATTAAGCGTTTCTTATTTCAGGGAGTTTAGTTTCTTTCGACAATAGAGACATTCAGTTTCATTTGACATTCCAACCTGTTTGAGTGCATGGATTGTAACTCTACTTGGAGACAAAAACATTGATGATTTGGAGCTAGGGTGGCATGGGTGGCTTGTGCGAAAACCGCTCGCCTCTCACCAATGTGGCCTGGGTTCGATTCCCTGCCCAGACGATTATGTAAGTAGAGTTGTGCGTTGGTTCTCTCCTGTGCCCCGAGGGTTTTTCTCCGGGTCTTTCGGTTTTCCTCCCTCTGGAAAAATCTAACACTTTCGATCTCAGGCTGTGCTCTATGAGTTAATGCGCCAAGTGTAAAATTATTATTTTACGCTATTATTTACATATATTAAATTTTTGCACATGCAATTATGTATATACGTGTTTGTAAACCGATTCAACTTCGGAGAGTGCTCTACTTTACAAAAGGAGCGATATAAAATCAATCACAAAAACTAGGATAGGTTTTTGTTCACCATTTCTTTATTCCGACAAATTTGTTTCGTGGATACCTCCACTCGTCAGGGAATATTATTGTAATATATAATTGTTGGACAACTTTCATTAGGCCAAATAAAAAAAAAATGTTTAGCGTCATGCCTTTTTTTGAAAGGAAGGAGGAGGCCCTTTTTTTCCTTTTTTTCTTCTTCAAAATGGCCGCCCGACAAATTTTAATGCGAGTCATGTAGTGAACATGTCACACCCTATCTTCCTATTAGAAATTAAAACATGGCTCAGCCACGATTAAAAATCCAAATTCATGTGGGTCGATCATGTATGCACCATACACGTCACATCCTAGCCTTCCCATTAGAAATGTACACAGTGATGCTAAAGTCTAAAATACTATCTTAAAATTGTTATTTTTTGAAAGAAAAAAAATATATAAAAATTTTCAAAAAGATAATACAATTTTATAATTTTTAAAAAGAAAAAAGAAAGAAAAAGAGGCAGCCCCCAAAAAGGAAGCGGGCGGGGACGCTAAACATGTTTAATTTTTTATTTGGCCTTATATACATATAATTTTACGGATCATTATACTCGTATACAAATCATCGACGAAAATGTTTTATTTGTAAATAAAGAATTTTGCACCAACAACAATTATATATGTGTGCAAAAGTAATTAGTTACATATAACATTTGTCAGTCGTTATTATGTATAGTATAATGATGCGTAAAATTATATGATGCATATAATGAAAGTTGTCCATCAATTATTTAGGGAATAACAGTACGATGACCCGGTCATTACTACGTGGTAAAATCCAGGCGTGACGTATTCCTATTGTTCCTGCACGACAATACTAGCCGGTAATGGCTTGTTGGACACAAACTCATCATTAACCGTGCTGGTTAACTCATCGTTACGAACACAATAACTCATCGTTACGAACACAATAACTCGTCGTTACGAACACAGTAACTCATCGTTACCAATACAATAACTCATCATTACCAATACAATGATATTAAACACAATTGCTCTCCATTATCAAGTAAACAAACAGTATTGTTATACCACGGCAATAGATTGTGAATTTTTATTGGTCGAGAAGCGTTCACGTGACATGCCACAAAAACGCATGTATCCGAGTGTGCCGATGTATGAGCATGGTATGAGTGATGTACGCTGAGCCTACGCGTGGTACATGAGTTCATGTACCCCACGGGGTACATAAACTTTCTTTTTCCAGGCCGCGGAATTTTTTTTTACACGCTAGCGCATAGCCTGGCCGGCCATTTCTGTGATAAATACCATGGAAGCGACTGATATTAGAGTCTAGCAACCTTTGACATGGCGCTGTGTTATATTATCTGGTACTACGTAAATTGATGTATGTTCCTGTGCGATGTAAACAGGGAACAGTGAAGTTAGCACTTTCGGCAACGACTGACGACCGCCATTGTTGTTTACACCGGCTTTCGTTTATGCTGTTCGTCTCCTTTTTTTCTGTTCCAATTTTGCCTTATTTTTCCGTAATGTTGGCAGACGACAGCATTAAGTCACCTCCAAAGAAGCGATTTCTGTCTCGTTCAAAAGAGGAGATCAGAAATTTGATTTTCGAGCAAGACAGCGCTAGTACGAAGAAAAACACGGAACATAATCCATGGTTTAAATAACAATTCTTGCCTGCTGTAATCTATTACCGTGGTATAACAAAACAATTGTTGCCTGCTGTGACATGGTCCATGGCGTTTTGTACACCCTCGGGGGCAAATGGCACCCTCGGCTTCGCCTCGGGTGCCATTTGCCCCCTCGGGTGTACAAAACGCCATGGACCATGTCACAGCAGGCAACAATTGTATACTGTATCACTGTGCCAACCAAATGAACATAATATGTATCATAGAATGGATACTCTATATAGTTCACACTGCGGCATTGTGCGGTGTCGTCAATAAGCCACATCGCAGGCCCGTACGCAGGGGGGGGGGGGGGGGGGGGTGCGACGGGTACGTACATACACCCCGAAATTACCAAAAGGTCTACAATTTCCGGGGTAAATAATGGTATTTTGATGTAGAAATAACGGTATTGGCACACACAAATGGACTTGGCTTAGGCGATAATGCCAACAACAAAAACCGCACCCCCATAACAAATCCTGCGTACGGGCCTGTGTGATTGGCAGTGCACTTACATTGTAGCCTCATTGTACTCTGTCTTTGTTGTTCACATTCCCATTAACAATGGGAGTCTGGATTTTACATAGGCTAATAGCTTCGGAACGCGCCAATACCAGCGATAATCGGTCTCGGCGCTGCGCGCCTCGCCCGATTATCCTGCTGGTATTGGCGTGTTCCTCAGCCATTACCCTTTACATAATGACCGGGTTGGGAGATGACCACTGGTAATGGACCGAGCCAAACCTTTTTAACTAGAAAAATTGTGAAAATGCTCCAAATTTCGTGACTTTTCTTTCGGCGATATTTCCAGTGTTTTGTTTTCATGTTTAAAGGCCATGTTTTAGCTTATGCATGATACCCTGTCTCTTCAATATGTGTTGTTATTATTACCTATACTTTGAGATCAGGGGCCAATTTCACGGAGCTGCTAAGCACAAAAATTTGCTTAGCACGAAAATTCGTCCTTGGTAAAAACAAGGTTACAGACCAAATTTTCACGTGATCTTCATTGTTTTTGATTGATAATCAGCTGGTTTTTTGCTTAGCATGAAAAACACGTAGAATTTTGGCTGATAACTTGTTTTAATGAGCAAGACTTTTTTGTGGTAAGCAAATTTTTGTGCTTAGCAGCTCCGTGAAATTGGCCCCAGACCATAGAGCTACATGTATATTAAATTACTAGAGCACTAACTTTTCATTCTTACGCGCGGAGATACTTTGAAATCATTCTGCACGCAGACATTTTTTATTCATTGTAGAATACAATAAAAAAAGATGGATTTAATTTTGAAAGTGTACTCTAAATGCAACGCGCGTGCAAATAGAGCAGACGCAAACAACTTTACGCGCGTCATGTAAGTTTTAAAAAGTCACGGCAAAATCAACTGCAGCGTGCAGATATATATACACACGCGCATTTGCGATGTTTGCGCTCATTTGCTGATCATGCGTTTTGGTTTTGGGCGTATCGGCTTCGGTAACGCACTCTATAGAATACAAACGCAGATATGCAAATAGCCGTACAAAAGCCGTAAAATGTTGAGGTTTCCATAGGTCATGTGCACAAACATGGATGCGCCCAGCTCGCATCACATTGTACATGGAGCCAGCACTCTAGTAATTTAATATAGCTCTATGGATCAGACTAGCTGAATACTGATGCCCACCGTACATAGTAACGCGCTAGCGTACACGCGCATTTAAAAGAAATGCCGCGCGTATAGATACAACGTTCCTTGCGTACATTTATAGCGCGCAGTATTAAGATTTGACGCGTCCTTGTTACAAATTACCGTAGAATTGTTGTGTTTGGCAAATCATTGGCTTACATGATGCTTGATTAGTGCTGGTTCAGGGGACATTTTATTGAGTTTTATAAAAAAAGTTCGCAAACGCCGTCGGGCAATCGCGAAAAGAAAAGAACAACGTAAGAATCACTGCCCGACGCCGGTTAAAGGGATCGTATACGTTTGGTAATTACTCCAAAAATTAACTTACTCGGTAAGAAGTACAGCAGCTTTGGATAGTATAATGCATTTTTAGAAACTGTTCACGTCGAAGTACTGCGGTTATGGAAAACGATATTACTTATCCCCAAAAATTTGAATCTGAGAAGCGTTACTGCAGTGCCGTTTCTCAGATTGTGTATTCCAATGCAGATTATGATTCTTTCTGCGTGGTCATAACCGCTCCAGATTTTCGGCAATATCTCAAAATCGCTACCACCTTTTGAAATGAAATTGTTACAGATTAGTTTTATGATATATATCTATAACTATATAGGATTGAAACAAACAGTGGGTTCCAATTACCAAACGTATACGATCCCTTTAAAAGCGAATTCCGTTTTTCGACCTTCGAACAGGTCTGTTACGTATTTACTATAAAATACACCCCCCCCCACCCCAATTTTTTTTTTATTCCACCCATTTATAAGAATTCATGTTGTGTATTCTACCTTTAGGGCCCTAGCGCATGGCGGCGCTGGCAAATCCTTTCTCTCTTTAGAAGTAAGTACACACAGTCACTTGTCTGGTTGGTAACCAACATTTTAAGTATTTCCGTCAATGTACAAACAAATCTATAATATATACACCATTACGACTAATAACCTCGTTTCGTTCAATGTAATACTCACCTGGATTATCCCTGATATAGCAGGAAAAATTGCCCGTCTGCTCTTGATCATCGGAATCAGCATCTTCCAATAGACACTGTTTAGTCGTTGGCTCGTAGCAGAACTGAGTACAAGCGGTCTGCCGCAAGCAGCCCGCGGCGCATCGCTGCTTGGAGCCCCGTACAGACGAGGCGAAAACACGGTGCTGAATAGTCGCGCTGTGACTGAGCAATTCGAACTCGACAGAACGACTTAATGCCGGCTCGGCTGAAGTCAGACTGGCTACGAGAATGTCACAACTGACCACCACAACAGTGAGGAATAGACTCCCCATGCTTGGCGTCTTAAGTACTTTCTTGTGTTTTGCTATTAACTACTTGTCTCGAAGAACAGTCCTACATTCCTTGAACCGTCACCATCTTTGTGTCTTAACTTAAGTGATGCAACGTTGCCAAGCACCGCGATATCTGCAAATAATTTCCCTATTATTCCCCGTTTTCCCTGTTATTGGTTAGTGGTTACACCCTCTCACGTGATCAGTCACTTCTCCTTATAATAAGCCATTTATGAGTTAAATTTAAATAACATCTGGTACACTGACTTGTTTAAAATGCAAATGCTTGGTGCGTTTTATCTTCTCCAGACTAAACACACTGTTGCTATATCACGTTGCTATACGTGTAGTTATCGTATATGCTCATGTTGGTACTTAATTAAAACGAAATGAAATTACGGCGGATTTTAAGTCCTTTTATTAATCATTTTAATACCAAGATCCTTTTTAAGTGAACGACAGCAATTACAGGCACGCGCGTATAGACAACAAAATTATAATAACAAAATTAAACAG
Source organism: Crossaster papposus (assembly GCA_037893245.1). Taxonomy (NCBI): domain Eukaryota; kingdom Metazoa; phylum Echinodermata; class Asteroidea; order Velatida; family Solasteridae; genus Crossaster; species Crossaster papposus. The sequence continues at coordinate 853,942 of JBAIAA010000465.1, forward strand.
GAAGTCACTTCGCAATAGAATATTTGTAGAGACAAAGTCAAACTATACACGGTAAGAAACTGAATTTGCATTTACAATTATTTTATTCACACACACAAAAATAACGATTATAGCAAAGATTAAATTATTTGCAATTATGTTTACGATTCACACTTTTTGGGGGTGTATTTCATTTGTTTTGTATGCGTTTTATTTTCGTATGTATTTTTTATATATTTTATATTTGTTACAAATTTATTTTAATTGCGTTTTTTTTATTTTCCAGTTGTTGTTGTTTGAAAGGTATGTATTTTGGTGAACATGTACTTATACATCTACTTATGTTTGGTTCAATACACGGATGATCATTCAAGAAACTTGATCGTTTGATCGTTACATCTTACAAATAAAAACAACAACTAACCACCAGTTTGTATAGACGATGTGCCCGCTGACGTCACGTGTTTACATCTGTATTCAAATGTGCCCGGCAGTATGCGCACACACCGTGTTTTACATAAAATTTGCTTAAAGAGTGGTGTCGCATGTCAGATCGCCTTTGAATTATGTGACCTCTGATGTCATCTCTTAACCAAATTTATGTAAAACATGTTGCGTGCGCATAATGCCGGGCACATTTGAATTATGATTATGTAAACACATGGCACGTCGTCTATATACGACCCTATTTACAACATAAACATCAACCTACATTAATAATATCTATAACCTATATTTCTTATTTGTTTCACAGCTCGTGAAACAAATCTCGTGAGAATCAAGGGCGCCCTCAAAAAGCAAATTTTCGGAGTATTGACGATTGATATGATGAACTACATCGGCGGATGGCGCGCCCGGAACAAAATGAACAACTCGGTCTTGGAGCAAGGCTAGTATTGTTGTTCCAAAAGCCAGCGTTACAGAGCTGGATTCAAACATTTCGCGAAGGGGTGGTTTAGAAATGAGCAAAGAAATATTCCACCAATTTTGTATTGAAATCGAAATTCATTTTAACTGTATTTAGATTTAGATTTAATAAAATATTAAAACTAAGCAGAACCTGTGAGTAAGGTGTCAAAAAGCAAATATTGAATGCTTTATCGATCTCGTGATTTAGTAAAACTAGCCTCCCTCGGTGATTTATGGAGCATTTCATTTTCCCTCGTCTTCGCCTTGGGAAAACAGAATGCTCCATTGATCACCTCAGGAAGCGAGGCTAGTTTTACTACACCAATCGAAGCAGTCAATATTTGTATAATATCTGTGGTGGAAGGTCGTGGCGTGCGTACGTTAGAGGGCGCCCGCATCGGCGGCCTACGCGCGCTGCATACGCGCGCTGCATACGCGCGCTGCATACGCGCGCTGCATACGCGCGCTGCATACGCGCGCTGCATACGCGCGCTGCATACGCGCGCTGCATACGCGCGCTGCATACGCGCGCTGCATACGCGCGCTGCATACGCGCGCTGCATACGCGCGCTGCATACGCGCGCTGCATACGCGCGCTGCATACCGCGATTAGGTCGTCAGTTGGAGTCGAATCAAGTATTTCAAGGAATAGTGAGAAATCCTGCCCAGGATTGGATCAGAATTTACAAAGTAAAGCCGATGATTTTGCTCGCCTGTTCAAAAACAAAAAATGGAGCGGGGAACTATTACGAAGTGCAGCTTTTTATACTATATACGGAGAGTATGTTAAACACTAAACAAATACAAATATAGAAGGTTAATTGACCTCTTTTGCTACAAGTGGAAAAGGGTGAAACGAAACAGCGATTAAATAGAATATATGTACAGTGTAATTTGCATTGTTTTAATAGTAGATATTATAATGTTTTATTCCTACACGATTTAAAGGGATCGTATACGTTTGGTAATTGGAACCCACTGTTTGTTTCAATCCTATATATAGTTATAGATATATACCATAAAACTAACCTGTACAAATTTCATTTCAAAAGGTGGTAGCGATTTTGAGATATTGCCGAAATTCTGGAGCGGTTTTGTCCACGCAGGAAGAATAATCTGCATTGGAATACACACTCTGAGAAACGTCACTGCAGTAACGCTTCTCAGATTCAAATTTTTGGGGATAAAAAGTGGGGATAGAAATCTTTTTCAATAACCGCAGTACTTCGAAGTTTCTAAAAATGCATTATACTATCAAAAGCTGCTCTACTTCTTACCAAGTAAGTTTTTATTGCCAGTAATTTTTGGAGTAAATACCAAACGTATATACGATCCCTTTAAAGTTATAGTAGAATATTTATCAGTAGGTGCATGTTTATGTTCGAAGCAACTAAAGTTGTCATGATCTAAAGAATGGTGCTTGACAGCTATTCCGAGAAAATATTATTCTAAGATTTCGATTTTGAACCAACTACAAATAGTAATAGAAATGCTCAAATAATTGTCTCTGAGACGCATTTTTTTACTCCTATTCAAAGCAGACAATAATTATTCGTCTCGTACGTGTGTTCAGATTTGACGTGCGAGAGGTGCCTCTTTGGCGTTCCATATGAGAGTGGTTCCGTTTGTTTTCACACGGCGCTAGGTGTTTACGTGATCTCGTGTATAAAACAAACAAACCCAAACCGACGACAAAAGAGTTCTTGGTTGCGCTAGATGGAACGGTTGCTTTGTTTCTATTAAGGTGGTGGTGTTAATTTAGGGGGGGGGGGGGGGGTCTTAAGAACATCCGTTATAGATTATCCAGTGACTACTATAATCCCAACCACCTAAACCGATGAATCTTGGAGGGTTGGTCGGCGGAGATGGGTCGGTCCACTCCAGGTAGGCCGCCTCCTCGTGTTTACCTAAGGCAAAGGAACCGTGGTCGTATCGCAGCCAGAATCGTCGCATCTCAACTCCGCTGACGACGCCGTCTGCTTCAGCTGGTATGCTGATCAGGTCGCCGGCGTCCCACTTTCTGCGGATGATCGTTTGGGTGTTGCCGTTCTTCCCTAAAACTGATGACACCAACCAAATAATCACTAACCATTGTCAGTGGTGTAGCATTAATTTCAGACTACTTGTATATGAAATTATTATAGAATGGTTGTACTATTGCGCATGCTAATAATTAATCCTTAGCGTCGGGAATATTTTGACATTGGCCGGGCCCAGGCGGTTTCAGGCCGACATCGTGGGTAGAACACCCTGATTTTTCCTGCTGCGCTCGCTGCGAGCCGGACACTGACGGATACTTCCGGCCTTGCTCGTGACTTGTTTATCCGTCATCCGTTTTGAATTCCGGAAAGAACTTTGCGTGTATACATCCATCTGACGCGAACTTAACTAGTTAAATGTTTCTAACCATTATAACATTTTCCAGTCGTTAGCCATACGTACCCACTTCGTAGTTGATACCTGCGTGTGTGCCGTCTACAGATAAACTCACGATTGCGTCTGCGGAATTCTGGACGTCAAAATCCAAGACGAATGTACCATCAAAAGCGGGAAAGGGGAAAATATGGTCGAAATATGTCCCACTTGTGAACGTGTTTGATGTGCACACTGGGAAAAAAACAGTACATGTAATTATGTGTTCGATAAATTCGTATAGAAAGCATTGCGTTTATACACATGGCATCATTTTTTAACACACGTAGTATTCCAGCGATTTTGGTCATAGTGCCAATAATGCGTTTCTTATTTCAGGGAGTTTAGTTTCGTTCGACGAAAAGATATTCAATTTCAATGCTGTTTGAGTTCATGGGTTGTAATTTGAATGGACTGTACTCGAAAAAAACAAACCAATGATGATTTGGAGCTATGGTGTAACTTAATTGTAAAGGTATGATACGCCATTTGCAGATATTTAAAATATTTACTAACTATTAAGAAGTATCTTACAGTATCATCCATCAAATGGATTGCGCCAGATATCCCACAAATTTAAATGTTTATTACAAAAAATCACAACCGCTGGACAACGAGTGCAAAAACAAAAACAAGAACAACATAAGAATAACTGCCCGACGCCGGATGAAAACGAACGCCGTTTTTCTTGCTTTTCTCAGCATCTATAATTGTAAAACTTCAGACAGGTCAGTTAAACTATATTTACTATACTAAATACACCCCTCCAAATCCACCCATTCGTGATAATTCAAGTAATTACCAATGGTGTATCATATTACCTTTAAGGCGTACGCTGTGTTCTGTGAGTATAGCGGCTTAAAAAAAGACGCATTTTACTGGCAAATCTTGATCGTCGTTAAGACTGTCGTCACAATTAATTAAGGTTAGAATCTCTCACCTAGCCTTGCGTTTGATGTAAATAAATGTATATTTTACTCAGACGGATATATTTTAAAATTTATTTAATAATTAACGAGTTGCCGTACGATTCCGAAGAGTGGTTGACAAAACCGGTTTTTGTTTATGGCGGGAGATGATTCAACGACCGTTTCATGAACAAACTAAATCATCCATAAACTGTCGTGTATACGTTTAATACAAAGTGTTTTTTTTCTAATTAGTTGCCTAATTTGACGTGCAAGTGGCTTCAATCAATTTGGGTTGGGCGCACTTATAAAAACGTTTTCACTACAATGGTCTAGATGGTATTTAATATACCTTCTTTGCACACTAACCATCCACGCGTCACGCGCGCGAAAGGTCGATCAAACGAAACTGACCTATATAGCACAAAATCGATTTCGGACAACTCAATTATTTATAGTACTCTGTTGGTCATCCACAATACGTTACTGTATTGTATCGATGGCGGTAATAATTTATGGGCAAAAATTATAATACAACTTGTTTGTGCTCTCACTATAAACAGCGAGCGAACTTCTTTTTTGTTTATAGCCAACGGCTGACGAGTAAATATGGCCATAAATTAAAGACAAGTTCTTTGGCACGTCACGGTCTTTTAAAAACAATTTCACCTTTGCAAGATAAAGATAGCGCTTTCTTATAAGGACTAATTAGCCCAGGTTGGACAACGTTCTTCGTTGCAATAGTGTTCTTTCGTTTTAGACGGTTTCATACGACATGGTAGACGGTGTGCGTCTCCTATCCAATCAAACGCCTTGCAAAACAATACGGCCCTCCCACCGGGGCCCCGTCCAATCGTTGGCCAGATGACGACCGGTCGTTACATTAGGCTTTTGTAGTAAGGCAAAGATAATGTTACATATTCAGCATGAATGAATTTATTTAAATTAAGGAAGCTTTTTTGCGGTTTGTTATAGCACAATGTACAGGGGACTAGCTAAGGTGCTCATCTAGCCGTTGAATTTGTCTTCTTTGTTCAATTCCTTTGTTCAATTTAGAGTCAGCAGGGAATTTAAGTAGCATGGACAAATGCGTTGCTGCAAGGATAGACCATGCATAGACATTTTCATTAATTTGGGTTTGAAGAAGCCGCTGGGGGGGGGGGGGGGGGGCTTTTTAAAACTGTATTGCTTAATGACTGCAACATCTATAGTTGACAAAATTGCTAATTTGCAGTGCTACTACTAGTGAATAACAAATAACCACTCAACTTGCTTCCAAGCTCGATGGTGGGTACAAAGGCTTAATATTCCTCGCCTCTTTCTTTTTGTAATGCAAATTATAAGCCAACTCCAACCGCTCATTTTGAGGCGGTAGGGCTACTTAAATTATTATGAGTGAACACTAATGTTTTTTAATCATTTCTAACATTTGGGTGACTGATTGATACTACAATATTCACAACTTGGAACACAAATGGAGCGCAAATTGTTCAGCTTATCAAAAAGACAAAAAGCACAGTTCTTTTTATTAGTGGCTTTTAGCTTTATTGAACTAGGAATAAATACAGTTAATATTTCATTTAGTTACTATGGGGATTTTGGTAATGATCGCCACGTCAAATGTTTACAATAAACCTTACAATTGTGCCTGCATACGAATAATACAAAGACCGCAATTACTGTGTAAGTGTATTGTGTTTTCGGAAGAAAAAAAAATAGAAGTAAATATATTTGTATTTATTTTGATGCTACAAAATTGGTCAAAGTGTTAAATAGATGTTTTACAACAAGGCTTATACTGTCTTGAAGTTTTGCTCAATTGATATTACGTTTTCTGTTTATGGGAAAACAGAAAACATAATGCACATGTTTAGGTCTTGTGAGTTTTCTTTGCTGACGTCGCATGGTTCCAAACCATTTCTGGTGAAATTAATGTGTAAAGGAACGAGCTTGTCAAAAGAGACAATGTTTTCAATATCGAGTTTCTTTGCTTTAAAGGTAGGATACACCATTTGAAGATATCGAAAAAACTTACTACCACATTATTAAGAAATGTCTTACTCATTTGAAAGTATATAATGATTGTAGGCATCAAGCTCAATGGTTGCGCTAGATATCCTGTAATTGGACGGCAATCGCAAATAAAACACCCAGAACAACATAAGAGCAACTACCCAACGCCGGTTGAAAACGAATGCATTCTTTCTTGATTTTCTCGGCATCCGTGTTTGTAAATCTTTGGACAAGTCAGTTAAACAATATTTACTATAAAATACACCCCCCCCCCCCCCTCCCCCTAATCCACCCGATCATGATAATTCAAGCAATTGTCAATGGTGTATCCTACCTTTAAAACATCTCACTCAATAATTCTAGCTTGCTTCTATGAGCTAAACCTAACAAACCTGTAAGGGGCAGGCATCTCAATACATGTAATTGCATTTTTCGTTTTTACGAAGAGACGCGCTTGTTGTGCACAATGGCGTAAACAAAATAATTTTAAAAATAAGTAAACTGAAAAATTCACGACGAGACGGTTATCTTTGCTGATAATTTTAGTTAAGAAACCATTGCTTTGTTTGCAATTATCTCAACACTTTACATGCCCGTCCCTTCCTGAAACCGGTGACGTATTAATGCAAATACGTTTGGAGGAATTTCAATGTGAACAAAGAAATTAACAAGGCGGGACTTGAACCTGCGACCTCCGGACCAGCGCTCTACTAACTGAGCTATCTTACCCTAGTATTATGGCGGTTTCCCATATTGTCAGTATCTTTGTTTGAGGGCGCTAGTCAGAAGTCATAAACACCAGAATTCCGTGTGGCCAGGGATCACGCTCAATGTTACGATACAGCCTGGGAAGCGACATTGTGGGGATCACTCAATGAGGATATGACATTTTATCTTTAATACACAAATAAACCACAAGGAAAACTGACTATGTACATTTGCATAAGTTTCAAAGTAAACAATGACATTGGCAAGGCAGGACTCAAACCTGCGACCTCCGGATTACTGGACCGGTGCTCAACCAACTGAGCTGTCTTGCCCTATGTTAGCGAGCTTCTAAATTGTCAGTATTTTGGTCGCAGTGGTTATCAATTTTGTCCAATATAGATGTTACAGTCACCAGGTAATGAAGTTTAATAAAGCCCCCCCCCCCCTTCTTTCACCCCACTGCGGCTGAAACATAATGAAGCGCGATGCGTGGCAGAGAAACACCCCCCCTCCTCCCCTCTTTTGTGTTGACCATTGTGTTCCCGGAATCTCAGGAATTATTGTTAGGTTTCAAGGGGGGGATGTGTTAGGTAACAATAGTGTTGAGTGTGTATAATGTATAGGGATAAGAGGGGGGTACCCCTCTGCCACATATCGTGCTGGGTATAGAACGAAAATGTCTACGCATGGTCTATCCTTGCAGCAACGCGTTTGTCCAGGCTACTTAAATTCCCCTGTAGGCCTACATTGTTGTTATAACAAACCGCAGAAAAAACTTTCTAAATTTAAATAAATTATTATTCATGTTGAATATGTAACATTATCTTGCCTTACTAATAATAACAAAAGCCTAATATGACGACCGGTGTCATCTGGCCAACGATTGGACGGGGCCCCGATGGGAGGGCCGTATTGTTTGGCACGGCTTTGATTGGATAGGAGACGTATACCGTCTACCATGTCGTATGAAACCGTCTAAAAAGAAAGAACACTATTACGACTGCATACAACGGAGGAGTCCAACCTGGGCTAAGGACTAATGCGCTAATTGGTCCTTTAAGGCCCCAATGGCGGCGTTGGCAAATCCTTCCTCGCCCTAATGCTCTCTTTAGGAGTAAGTACACACAGTCACTGGTCGGGTTGGTAACCAACGCTTTCAGTATTTCCTTCAGTACGAACAAATCTATGATATACGTACCAATACGAGTAATAACATTGTCTCATTCAGTTTTATACTCACCTGGATTGGTAGATTTTATGTAGCAGGAAAAATTGCCCGTCTGCTCTTGATCATCGGAATCAGCATCTTCCAATAGACACTGTTTAGTCGTTGGCTCGTAGCAGAACTGAGTACAAGCGGTCTGCCGTGCGCAGCCCGCGGCGCATCGCTGCTTGGAGCTCCGTACAGACGAAGCGAAAACACGGTGCTGAATAGTGGCGTCGTGACTGAGCAATTCGAACTCGACAGAACGATTTAATGCCGGCTCGGCCGAAGTCAAACTGGCTACGAGAATTGCACAACTGACCACCACAACAGTGAGGAATAGACTCCCCATTCTTTGCGTCTTAAGTACTTTCTTGTGTTTTGCTAATAACTAATTGTGCCGAAGAACTGTCCTACAGTCCTTGAACCGTCACCATCTTTGAGTCTTAACTTAAGTGATGCAACGTTGCCAAGCACCGCGATATCTGCAAATAATTTCCCTATTATTCCCCGTTTTCCCTGTTATTGGTTAGTGGTTACACCCTCTCACGTGATCAGTCACTTCTCCTTATAATAAGCCATTTATGAGTTAAATTTAAATAACATCTGGTACACTGACTTGTTTAAAATGCAAATGCTTGGTGTGTTTTATCTTCTCCAGACTAAACACACTGTTGCTATATCACGTTGCTATACGTGTAGTTATCGTATATACTCATGTTGGTACTTAATTAAAACGAAATGAAATTACGGCGGATTTTAAGTCCTTTTATTAATCATTTTAATACCAAGATCCTTTTTAAGTGAACGACAGCAATTACAGGCACGCGCGTATAGACAACAAAATTATAATAAAAAAATTAAATAGGAAGTCACTTCGCAATAAAATATTTGTAGAGACAAAGTCAAACTATACACGGTAAAATACTGAATTTGCATTTACAATTATTTTATTCACACACACAAAAGAAACAATAACGATAGCAAAGATTAAATTATTTGCAATTATGTTTACGATTCAAACTTTTTGGGGGTGTATTTCATTTGTTTTGTATGCGTTTTATTTTCGTATGTATTTTTTTTATATTTTATATTTGTTACAAATTTATTTTAATTGCGTTTCTTTTATTTTCCAGTTGTTGTTGTTTGAAAGGTATGTATTTTGGTGAACATGTACTTATACATCTACTTATGTTTGGTTCAATACACGGGTGATCATTCAAGAAACTTGATCGTTTGATCGTTACATCTTACAAATAAAAAAAACAACTAACCACCAGTTTGTATAGACGATGTGCCCGCTGACGTCACGTCTTTACATCTGTATTCAAATGTGCCCGGCAGTATGCGCACACACCGTGTTTTACATAAAATTTGCTTAAAGAGTGGTGTCGCATGTCAGATCGCCTTTGAATTATGTGACCTCTGATGTCATCTCTTAACCAAATTTATGTAAAACATGTTGCGTGCGCATAATGCCGGGCACATTTGAATTATGATTATGTAAACACAGGGCACGTCGTCTATATACGACCCTATTTACAACATAAACATCAACCTACATTAATAATATCTATAACCTATATTTCTTATTTGTTTCACAGCTCGTGAAACAAATCTCGTGAGAATCAAGGGCGCCCTCAAAAAGCAAATTTTCGGAGTATTGACGATTGATATGATGAACTACATCGGCGGATGGCGCGCCCGGAACAAAATGAACAACTCGGTCTTGGAGCAAGGCTAGTATTGTTGTTCCAAAAGCCAGCGTTACAGAGCTGGATTCAAACATTTCGCGAAGGGGTGGTTTAGAAATGAGCAAAGAAATATTCCACCAATTTTGTATTGAAATCGAAATTCATTTTAACTGTATTTAGATTTAGATTTAATAAAATATTAAAACTAAGCAGAACCTGTGAGTAAGGTGTCAAAAAGCAAATATTGAATGCTTTATCGATCTCGTGGTTTAGTAAAACTAGCCTCCCTCGGTGATTCATGGAGCATTTCATTTTCCCTCGTCTTCGCCTTGGGAAAACAGAATGCTCCATTGATCACCTCAGGAAGCGAGGCTAGTTTTACTACACCAATCGAAGCAGTCAATATTAATTTGTATAATATATGTGGTGGAAGGTCGTGGCGTGCGTACGTACGCGCGCTGCATACGCGCGCTGCATACGCGCGCTGCATACGATTAGGTCGTCAGTTGGAGTCGAATCAAGTATTTCAAGGAATAGTGAGAAATCCTGCCCAGGATTGGATCAGAGTTTACAAGGTAGAGCCGATGATTTTGCTCGCCTGTTCAAAAACTAAAAATGGAGCGGGGAACTATTACACAGTGCAGCTTTTTAGACTATATACTGAGAGTATGTTAAACACTAAAAATACAAATATAGAAGGTTATAATTGACCTCTTTTGCTACAGGAAGTGGAAAGGGGTGAAACGAAACAGCGATTAAATAGAATATATGTACAGTGTAATTTGCATTGTTTTATTAGTAGACATCTTAATGTTTTATTCCTCCACAAGTTAAAGTTGTAGTAGAATATTTATCAGTCGTTGAATGTTTATGTTTGAAGCAACCAACGTTGTCATAATCTAAAGAATGGTGCTGGACAGCTATTCCGAGAAAATATTATTCTAAGATTTCGATTTTGAACCAACTACAAATAGTAATAGAAATGTTCAAATATTCGTTTGTGAGACGCATTTTTGGGCTCTATTCAAAGCAGACGATAATTATTCGTCTCGTACGTGTGTTCAGATTTGACGTGCGAGAGGTGCCTCTTTGGCGTTCCATATGAGAGTGGTTCCGTTTGTTTTCACACGGCGCTAGATGTTTACGTGATCTCGTGTATAAAACAAACAAACCCAAACTGACGACATAAAGAGTTCTTGGTTGCTTTGTTTCTATTAAGGTGGTGGTGTTAATTTAGGGGGGTGGGTGGGGGTCTTAAGAACACCCGTTATAGATAATCCAGTGACTACTATAAGCCCAACCACCTAAACCGATGAATCTTGGAGGGTTGGTCGGCGGGGATGGGTCGGTCCACTCCAGGAAGGCCGCCTCCTCGTGTTTACCTAAGGCAAAGGAACCGTGGTCGTATCGCAGCCAGAATCGTCGCATCTCAACTCCGCTGACCACGCCGCCTGCTTCAGCTGGTATGCTGATCAGGTCGCCGGCGTCCCACTTTCTGCGGATGATCGTTTGGGTGTTGCCGTGCTTCCCTAAAACTTATGACACCAAACAAATAATCAATTAATTGTCAGCAGTGTAGCATTAATTTCAGACTACATGTATATGAAATTATTATAGAATGGTTGTACTATTGCGCATGCTAATAATAGTTAATATTTCGCGTCGGGATTATTTTGACATTGGCCGGGCCCCGGCGGTTTCAGGCCGACATCGTGGGTAGAACACCCTGATTTTTTCAGCTGCGCTCGCTGCAGTGCGAGCCGGTCGGTGACGGATACTTCCGGCCTTGCTCGTGACTCGTTTATCCGTCATCCGTTTTGAAATTTGGAAAGAACTTTGCGTTTAGACACCGCATCCGACGCGAACGGTGTTGCCGACCATTAGAAAATGTTCAAGTCGTTAGCCATACGTACCCACTTCGTAGTTGATACCTGCGTGTGTGCCGTCTACAGATAAACTCACGATTGCGTCTGCGGAATTCTGGACGTCAAAATCCAAGACGAATGTACCATCAAAAGCGGGAAAAGGGAAAATATGGTCGAATATTGTCCCACTTGTGAACATGGATGTGCACACTGGAAAAATCAACGAGTAAAAACAGTGTACATGTAATTATTTGTTCGATAAGTTTGTATAGAAAGCATTGCGTTTATTTATACACACGGCATCATTTTTTAACACACCTAGTATTCAAGCAATTTTGGTGATAGTGCCAATTATGCGTTTCTTATTTCAGGGAGTTTAGTTTCGTTCGACAATAAGATATTCAATTTCAATGCTGTTTGAGTTCATGGGTTGTAGTTTGAATGGACTGTACTCGAAGAAAAACATCAATGATGATTTGGAGCTATGGTGTACTAACTTAATTGCGTAATTATTAAAGGTAGGATACGCCATTTGCAGATATTGAACATATTTACTAACTATTAAGAAGTATCTTACAGTATCATCCAGCAAATGGATTGCGCTAGATATACCGAAAATTTGAATGTTTATTACAAAAAATTACGACCGCTGGACGACGAGTGCAAAAACAAAAACGCTGGACGACTAGTGCAAAAACAAAAACAAGAACAACATAAGAATAACTGCCCGACGCCGGTTGAAAACTAACGCCGTTTTTTTTCTTTTCTCAGCATTCATGATTGTAAAACTTTATACAGGTCAGTTAAACGATATTTACTATAAAATAAAACCCCCTAAATTCCACCCATTCGTGATAATTCAAGTAATTACCAATGGTGTATCCTAACTTAAAGGCGTACGCTGTGTTCTGTGAGTGTGACATATAGCGGCTTAAAAAAGACGCATTTTACCGGTAAATCTTGATCGTCGTTAAAGGTAGGATACACCATTGGTAATTGCTTGAATTATCATGAATGGGTGGATTTTGGGGGTTGTATTTCATAGTAAATATCGTTTAACTGACCTGTTCGAAGTTTTACAATCATGGGTGCTGAGAAAAGCACGAAAAACAGCGTTTCTTTTTAACCGGCGTCGAGCAGTTATTCTTATGTTATCTTTGTTTTTTCGCGATCGCCGTCCGGCGATCGCGATTTTTTCTTTATAAAATTAAATTGTTTGGAATAATTACAGGATATCTAGCGCAATAATTTTGCAGGATGCCTAGAATCATTATTTACCTTCAAATGAGTAAGATATTTCTTAATAATTCGGTAGTAAATATTTTTGATATCTGCAAATGGTGTAGGCCTATCCTACCTTTAAGCCTGTCGTACACAATTAATTAAGGTTAGAATCTCTCACTTAGCTTTGCGTTTGATGTAAATTAATGTATATTTTACTCAGACGGATATATTTTAAAATTAATTTAATAATTAACGAGTTGCCGTACGATTCCGAAGAGTGGTTGACAAAACCGGTTTTTGTTTATGGCGGGAGATGATTCAACGACCGTTTCATGAACAAACTAAATCATCCATAAACAGTCGTGTATACGTTTAATACAATTGGTTTTTTTTTTTTTATTGGTTGCCTAATTTGACACGCAAGTGACTTCAATCAATTTGGGTTGGGCGCGCTTATAAAAACGGTCCACATGGTAATTAATATACCTTCTTTGCACACTAACCATCCACGCGTCACGCGAAAGATCGACCGAACGAAACTGACCTATATAGCACAAAATCGATTTCGGACAACTCAAGTGTTTATTGTACACCTGTACTGTGTTGGTCATTCCCAATACGTTACTGTATTGTATGGGTGGCGGTGATAATTTATGGGCAAAAATTATAATACAACTTTGTTGTGCTCTCACTATGAACAGCGAGCGAACTTCTTTTAGAGCCAACGGCTGACGAGTAAATATGGCCATTTAGAAATTAAAGACAAGTTCTTTGGCACGTCACGGTCTTTTAAAAACAATTTCACCTTTGCAAGATAAAGATAGCGCTTTATTATAAAGACTAATTAGCCCAAGTTCGACGACGTTCTTCGTTGCATTACAACTGCATACAACGGAGGAGTCTAACCTGGGCTAAGGACTAATGCGCTAATTGGTCCTTTTAAGGCCCCAATGGCGGCGTTGGCAAATCCTTCCTCGCCCTAATGCTCTCTTTGGAAGTAAGTACACACAGTCACTGGTCGGGTTGGTTACCAACGCTTTCAGTATTTCCTTTAGTACGAACAAATCTACAGGGTGGTCCAAAAAAAACTATACCCAACTTTGGAGGCCATTTTCTCCTAGATGATAAAATATTTTAGTAATTTGGTTTGCATATTATTAAAGCATATATCGTTGAGCATTATTGGTAAAAATAGGGAAGATATTACATTAATATTTTTGGAGATATTCCTATTTTTAGCGAGTATGTGTAAAAATGGCTTTTCCACGGGAGCTGTCGATGCATCAACATGTTTGAATATGATATGACACAATAATGTAATGACGCGATAGTCCTTTGACAAATGTTTTTGCGAGAGCTTCTTTTATTTACACTAAAAATGGATAAATAATACTTTTTAATAGATAGGCTTCTGGTTTTGTTCATTTCAGTTAGTTCAACAAATGATATAATTTCATTTCAACAGAGAACGCAGGAACAGACTTTAACTTATGCAATGACGATATTATGTGCAAAAAATCATGACAATTGTCTATTGATGTTCCAGATACATGAAATTATATCATTTGTTGAACTAACTGAAATGAACAAAACCAGAAGCCTATCTATTAAAAAGTATTATTTATCCATTTTAGTGTAAATAAAAGAAGCTCTCGAAAAAACATTTGTCAAAGGACTATCGCGTCATTACATTACATGTAAATCTTTGGACAAGTCAGTTAAACAATATTTACTATAAAATACACCCCCCCCCCCCCCCTCCCCCTAATCCACCCGATCATGATAATTCAAGCAATTGTCAATTGTGTATCCTACCTTTAAAACATCTCACTCAATAATTCTAGCTTGCTTCTATGAGCTAAACCTAACAAACCTGTAAGGGGCAGGCATCTCAATACATGTAATTGCATTTTTCGTTTTTACGAAGAGACGCGCTTGTTGTGCACAATGGCGTAAACAAAATAATTTTAAAAGTAAGTAAACTGAAAAATTCACGACGAGACGGTTATCTTTGCTGATAATTTTAGTTAAGAAACCATTGCTTTGTTTGCAATTATCTCAACACTTTACATGCCCGTCCCTTCCTGAAACCGGTGACGTATTAATGCAAATACGTTTGGAGGAATTTCAATGTGAACAAAGAAATTAACAAGGCGGGACTTGAACCTGCGACCTCCGGACCAGCGCTCTACTAACTGAGCTATCTTACCCTAGTATTATGGCGGTTTCCCATATTGTCAGTATCTTTGTTTGAGGGCGCTAGTCAGAAGTCATAAACACCAGAATTCCGTGTGGCCAGGGATCACGCTCAATGTTACGATACAGCCTGGGAAGCGACATTGTGGGGATCACTCAATGAGGATATGACATTTTATCTTTAATACACAAATAAACCACAAGGAAAACTGACTATGTACATTTGCATAAGTTTCAAAGTAAACAATGACATTGGCAAGGCAGGACTCAAACCTGCGACCTCCGGATTACTGGACCGGTGCTCAACCAACTGAGCTGTCTTGCCCTATGTTAGCGAGCTTCTAAATTGTCAGTATTTTGGTCGCAGTGGTTATCAATTTTGTCCAATATAGATGTTACAGTCACCAGGTAATGAAGTTTAATAAAGCCCCCCCCCCCCCCCTTCTTTCACCCCACTGCGGCTGAAACATAATGAAGCGCGATGCGTGGCAGAGAAACACCCCCCCTCCTCCCCTCTTTTGTGTTGACCATTGTGTTCCCGGAATCTCAGGAATTCTTTTTAGGTTTCAGGGGGAGATGGGTTAGGTAACAATAGTGTTGAGTGTGTATGAGGTATAGGGATAAGAGGGGGTACCCCTCTGCCACATATCGTGCTGGGTATAGAACGAAAATGTCTACGCATGGTCTATCCTTGCAGCAACGCGTTTGTCCAGGCTACTTAAATTCCCCTGTAGGCCTACATTGTTGTTATAACAAACCGCAGAAAAAACTTTCTAAATTTAAATAAATTATTATTCATGTTGAATATGTAACATTATCTTGCCTTACTAATAATAACAAAAGCCTAATATGACGACCGGTGTCATCTGGCCAACGATTGGACGGGGCCCCGATGGGAGGGCCGTATTGTTTGGCACGGCTTTTGATTGGATAGGAGACGTATACCGTCTACCATGTCGTATGAAACCGTCTAAAACGAAAGAACACTATTACGACTGCATACAACGGAGGAGTCCAACCTGGGCTAAGGACTAATGCGCTAATTGGTCCTTTAAGGCCCCAATGGCGGCGTTGGCAAATCCTTCCTCGCCCTAATGCTCTCTTTAGGAGTAAGTACACACAGTCACTGGTCGGGTTGGTAACCAACGCTTTCAGTATTTCCTTCAGTACGAACAAATCTATGATATACGTACCAATACGAGTAATAACATTGTCTCATTCAGTTTTATACTCACCTGGATTGGTAGATTTTATGTAGCAGGAAAAATTGCCCGTCTGCTCTTGATCATCGGAATCAGCATCTTCCAATAGACACTGTTTAGTCGTTGGCTCGTAGCAGAACTGAGTACAAGCGGTCTGCCGTGCGCAGCCCGCGGCGCATCGCTGCTTGGAGCTCCGTACAGACGAAGCGAAAACACGGTGCTGAATAGTCGCGCCGTGACTGAGCAATTCGAACTCGACAGAACGATTTAATGCCGGCTCGGCCGAAGTCAGACCGGCTACGGAAATTGCACAACTGACCACCACAACAGTGAGGAATAGACTCCCCATTCTTTGCGTCTTAAGTACTTTCTTGTGTTTTGCTAATAACTAATTGTCCCGAAGAACAGTCCTACAATCCTTGAACCGTCACCATCTTTGAGTCTTAACTTAAGTGATGCAACGTTGCCAAGCACCGCGATATCTGCAAATAATTTCCCTATTATTCCACGTTTCCCTGTTATTGGTTAGTGGTTACACCCTCTCACGTGATCAGTCACTTCTCCTTATAATAAGCCATTTATGAGTTAAATTTAAATAACATCTGGTACACTGACTTGTTTAAAATGCAAATGCTTGGTGTGTTTTATCTTCTCCAGACTAAACACACTGTTGCTATATCACGTTGCTATACGTGTAGTTATCGTATATGCTCATGTTGGTACTTAATTAAAACGAAATGAAATTACGGCGGATTTTAAGTCCTTTTA
Organism: Crossaster papposus; assembly: GCA_037893245.1. Taxonomy (NCBI): domain Eukaryota; kingdom Metazoa; phylum Echinodermata; class Asteroidea; order Velatida; family Solasteridae; genus Crossaster; species Crossaster papposus. Next base: position 871,024 of record JBAIAA010000465.1, read on the forward strand.
TTAATCATTTTAATACCAAGATCCTTTTTAAGTGAACGACAGCAATTACAGGCACGCGCGTATAGACAACAAAATTATAATAACAAAATTAAACAGGAAGTCACTTCGCAATAAAATATTTGTAGAGACAAAGTCAAACTATACACGGTAAAATACTGAATTTGCATTTACAATTATTTTATTCACACACACACACAAAAGAAACAATAACGATAGCAAAGATTAAATTATTTGCAATTATGTTTACGATTCACACTTTTTGGGGGTGTATTTCATTTGTTTTGTATGCGTTTTATTTTCGTATGTATTTTTTATATATTTTATATTTGTTACAAATTTATTTTAATTGCGTTTCCTTTATTTTCCAGTCTGTATTTTGGTGAACATGTACTTATACATCTACTTATGTTTGGTTCAATACACGGGTGATCATTCAAGAAACTTGATCGTTTGATCGTTACATCTTACAAATAAAAAAAACAACTAACCACCAGTTTGTATAGACGATGTGCCCGCTGACGCCACGTGTTAACATCTGTATTCAAATGTGCCCGGCAGTATGCGCACACACCGTGTTTTACATAAAATTTGCTTAAAGAGTGGTGTCGCATGTCAGATCGCCTTTGAATTATGTGACCTCTGATGTCATCTCTTAACCAAATTTATGTAAAACATGTTGCGTGCGCATACTGCCGAGCACATTGGAATACATAATATGTAAACACAGGGCACGTCGTCTGTATACGACCCTATTTACAACATAAACATCAACCTACATTAATAATATCTATAACCTATTTTTCTGATTTGTTTCACAGCTCGTGAAACAAATCTCGTGATAATCAAGGGCGCCTTAAAAAAAGCCCCTTTTCGGAGTATTGACGATTGATGAACTGCATAGACGGATGGCGCGCCCGGAACAAAAATGAGCAACTCGGTCTTGGAGCAAGGCTAGTATTGCTCCAAAAGCCAGCGTTATAGAGCTGGATTCAAACATTTCGCGAAGGGGTGGATTAGAAATGAGCAAAGAAATATTCCACCAATTTTGTATTAAAATCGAAATTCATTTTAACTGTATTTAGATTTAGATAATTTTAAAATATTAAAACTAAGCAGAACCTGTGAGTAAGGTGTCAAAAAGCAAATATTGAATGCTTTATCGATCTCGTGGTTTAGTAAAACTAGCCTCCCTCGGTGATTCATGGAGCATTTCATTTTCCCTCGTCTTCTCCTTGGGAAAACAGAATGCTCCATTGATCACCTCAGGAAGCGAGGCTAGTTTTACTACACCAATCGAAGCAGTCAATATTTGTATAATATCTGTGGTGGAAGGTCGTGGCGTGCGTACGTTAGAGGGCGCCCGCATCGGCGGCCTACGCGCGCTGCATACGCGCGCTGCATACGCGCGCTGCATACGCGCGCTGCGTACGCGCGCTGCGTACGCGCGCTGCATACGCGATTAGGTCATACTGCATACCGCGATTAGGTCGTCAGTTGGAGTCGAATCAAGTATTTCAAGGAATAGTGAGAAATCCTGCCCAGGATTGGATCAGAATTTACAAAGTAAAGCCGATGATTTTGCTCGCCTGTTCAAAAACAAAAAATGGAGCTATTACGAAGTGCAGCTTTTTAGACTATATACGGAGAGTATGTTAAACACTAAAAAATACAAATATAGAAGGTTAATTGACTTCTTTTGCTACAGGAAGTGGAAAAGGGTGAAACGAAACAGCGATTAAATAGAATATATGTACAGTGTAATTTGCATTGTTTTAATAGTAGATATTATAATGTTTTATTCCTACACGATTTAAGAACACCCGTTATAGATAATCCAGTGACTACTATAAGCCCAACCACCTAATCCAATGAATCTTGGAGGGTTGGTCGGCGGGGAGGGGTCGGTCCACTCCAGATAGGCTGCCTCCTCGTGTTTGCCTAAGGCAAAGGAACCGTGGTCGTATCGCAGCCAGAATCGTCGCATCTCAACTCCGCTGACGACACCGCCTGCTTCAGCTGGTATGCTGATCAGGTCGCCCGCATCCCACTTTCTGCGGATGATCGTTTGGGTGTTGCCGTTCTTCCCTAAAACTGATGACACCAAACAAATAATCAATTAATTGTCAGCAGTGTAGCATTAATTTCAGACTACATGTATATGAAATTATTATTGACTAAATAATAAATATTCCTTCGCGTCGGAAATATTTTGACATTGGCCGGGCCCCGGCGGTTTCAGGCCGACATCGTGGGTAGAACACCCTGATTGTTCCGACTGCGCTCGCTGCGAGCCCGGCACTGACGGATACTTTCGGCCTTGCTCGAGTGACTTGTTTATCCGTCATCCGTTTTGAAATTTGGAAAGAACTTTGCGTTTAGACACCGCATCCGACGCGAACTCGGTGTTGCCAACTATTAGAAAATGTTCAAGTCGTTAGACATACGTACCCACTTCGTAGTTGATACCTGCGTGTGTGCCGTCTACAGATAAACTCACGATTGCGTCTGCGGAATTCTGGACGTCAAAGTCCAAGACGAATGTACCATCAAAAGCGGGAAAGGGGAAAATATGGTCGAAATATGTCCCACTTGTGAACATGGATGTGCACACTGGAAAAATCAACGAGTAAAAACAGTGTACATGTAATTATTTGTTCGATAAGTTCGTATAGAAAGCATTGCGTTTATTTATACACACGGCATCATTTTTTAACACACGTAGTATTCCAGCGATTTTAGTCATAGTGCCAATAATGCGTTTCTTATTTCAGGGAGTTTAGTTTCGTTCGACAATAAGATATTCAATTTCAATGCTGTTTGAGTTCATGGGTTGTAATTTGAATGGACTGTACTCGAAGAAAAAAATCAATGATGATTTGGAGCTATGGTGTAACTTAATTGCGTAATTATTAAAGGTATGATACGCCATTTGCAGATATTTAAAATATTTACTAACTATATTAAGAAGTATCTTACAGTATCATCCAGCAAATTGATTGCGCTAGATAGACCGAAAATTGTAATGTTTATTACAAAAAATTACGACCGCTGGACGACGAGTGCAAAAGACTGTCGTACACAATTAATTAAGGTTAGAATCTCTCACTTAGCTTTGCGTTTGATGTAAATGAATGTATATTTTACTCAGACGGATATATTTTAAAATAATTTAATAATTAACGAGTTGCCGTACGATTCAGAAGAGTGGTTGACAAAACCATTTTGTTTTATGGCGGGAGATGATTCAACGACCGTTTCATGAACAAACTAAATCATCCATAAACTGTCGTGTATACGTTTAATACAAAGTGTTTTTTTTTCTAATTAGTTGCCTAATTTGACGTGCAAGTGGCTTCAATCAATTTGGGTTGGGCGCGCTTATAAAAACGTTTTCACTACAATGGTCTACATGGTATTTAATATACCTTCTTTGCACACTAACCATCCACGCGTCACGCGAAAGATCGACCGAACGAAACTGACCTATATAGCACAAAATCGATTTCGGACAATGCAAATGTTTATAGTACTCTGTTGGTCATCCACAATACGTTACTGTATTGTATCGATGGCGGTAATAATTTATGGGCAAAAATTATAATACAACTTGTTTGTGCTCTCACTATAAACAGCGAGCGAACTTCTTTTTTGTTTATAGCCAACGGCTGACGAGTAAATATGGCCATAAATTAAAGACAAGTTCTTTGGCACGTCACGGTCTTTTAAAAACAATTTCACCTTTGCAAGATAAAGATAGCGCTTTCTTATAAGGACTAATTAGCCCAGGTTGGACGACGTTCTTCGTTGCAATAGTGTTCCTTCGTTTTAGACGGTTTCATACGACATGGTAGACGGTGTGCGTCTCCTATCCAATCAAACGCCTTGCAAAACAATACGGCCCTCCCACCGGGGCCCCGTCCAATCGTTGGCCAGATGACGACCGGTCGTTACATTAGGCTTTTGTATAGTAAGGCAAAGATAATGTTACATATTCAGCATGAATGAATTTATTTTATTTAAGGAAGCTTTTTTGCGGTTTGTTATAGCACAATGTACAGGGGACTAGCTAAGGTGCTCATCTAGCCGTTGAATTTGTCTTCTTTGTTCAATTCCTTTGTTTAATTTAGAGTCAGCAGGGAATTTAAGTAGCATGGACAAATGCGTTGCTGCAAGGATAGACCATGCATAGACATTTTCATTAATTTGGGTTTGAAGAAAGCCGCTAAGGGGGGGGGGGGGGGCTTTTTAAAACTGTATTGCTTAATGACTGCAACATCTATAGTTGACAAAATTGCAAATTTGCAGTGCTACTACTAGTGAATAACAAATAACCACTCAACTTGCTTCCAAGCTCGACGGTGGGTGCAAAGGCTTAATATTCCTCGCCTCTTTCCTTCTGTAATGTAAATAAGCCAACCACAACCGCTCATTTTGAGGCGGTAGGGCTACTTAAATTATTATGAGCGAACACTAATGTTTTTTAATCATTTCCAACATTTGGGTGACTGATTGATACTACAATATTCACAACTTGGAACACAAATGGAGCGCAAATTGTTCAGCTTATCAAAAAGACAAAAGGCACAGTTCTTTTTATTAGTGGCTTTTAGCTTTATTGAACTAGGAATAAATACAGTTAATATTTCATTTAGTTACTATGGGGATTTTGGTAATGATCGCCACGTCAAATGTTTACAATAAACCTTACAATTGTGCCTCCACCATACGAATAATACAAAGACCGCAATTACTGTGTAAGTGTATTGTGTTTTCGGAGAAAAAAAATATAGAAGTAAATATATTTGTATTTATTTTGATGCTACAAAATTGGTCAAAGTGTTAAATAGATGTTTTACAACAAGGCTTATACTGTCTTGAAGTTTTGCTCAATTGATATTACGTTTTCTGTTTATGGGAAGACAGAAAACATAATGCACATGTTTAGGTCTTGTGAGTTTTCTTTGCTGACGTCGCATGGTTCCAAACCATTTCTGGTGAAATTGCTTTAAAGGTAGGATACACCATTTGAAGATATCGAAAAAACTTACTACCACATTATTAAGAAATGTCTTACTCATTTGAAAGTATATAATGATTGTAGGCATCAAGCTCAATGGTTGCGCTATATATCCTGTAATTGGACGGCAATCGCAAATAAAACACCCAGAACAACATAAGAGCAACTACCCAACGCCGGTTGAAAACGAATGCATTCTTTCTTGATTTTCTCGGCATCCGTGTTTGTAAATCTTTGGACAAGTCAGTTAAACAATATTTACTATAAAATACACCCCCCCCCCCCCCTCCCCCTAATCCACCCGATCATGATAATTCAAGCAATTGTCAATGGTGTATCCTACCTTTAAAACATCTCACTCAATAATTCTAGCTTGCTTCTATGAGCTAAACCTAACAAACCTGTAAGGGGCAGGCATCTCAATACATGTAATTGCATTTTTCGTTTTTACGAAGAGACGCGCTTGTTGTGCACAATGGCGTAAACAAAATAATTTTAAAAGTAAGTAAACTGAAAAATTCACGACGAGACGGTTATCTTTGCTGATAATTTTAGTTAAGAAACCATTGCTTTGTTTGCAATTATCTCAACACTTTACATGCCCGTCCCTTCCTGAAACCGGTGACGTATTAATGCAAATACGTTTGGAGGAATTTCAATGTGAACAAAGAAATTAACAAGGCGGGACTTGAACCTGCGACCTCCGGACCAGCGCTCTACTAACTGAGCTATCTTACCCTAGTATTATAGTGGTTTCCCATATTGTCAGTATCTTTGTTTGAGGGCGCTAGTCAGAAGTCATAAACACCAGAATTCCGTGTGGCCACGGATCACGCTCAATGTTTCGATACAGCCTGGGAAGCGACATTGTGGGGATCACTCAATGAGGATATGACATTTTATCTTTAATACACAAATAAACCACAAGGAAAACTGACTATGTACATTTGCATAAGTTTCAAAGTAAACAATGACATTGGCAAGGCAGGACTCAAACCTGCGACCTCCGGATTACTGGACCGGTGCTCAACCAACTGAGCTGTCTTGCCCTATGTTAGCGAGCTTCTAAATTGTCAGTATTTTGGTCGCAGTGGTTATCAATTTTGTCCAATATAGATGTTACAGTCACCAGGTAATGAAGTTTAATAAAGCCCCCCCCCCCCCCCCTTCTTTCACCCCACTGCGGCTGAAACATAATGAAGCGCGATGCGTGGCAGAGAAACACCCCCCCCCCCCCCCCCCTCTTTTGTGTTGACCATTGTGTTCCCGGAATCTCAGGAATTCCTTTTAGGTTTCAAGGGGGGATGGGTTAGGTTACAATAGTGTTGAGTGTGTATGAGGTATAGGGACAAGAGGGGGTACCCCTCTGCCACATATCGTGCTGGGTATAGAACGAAAATGTCTACGCATGGTCTATCCTTGCAGCAACGCGTTTGTCCAGGCTACTTAAATTCCCATGTAGGCCTACATTGTTGTTATAACAAACCGCAGAAAAAACTTTCTAAATTTAAATAAATTATTATTCATGTTGAATATGTAACATTATCTTGCCTTACTAATAATAACAAAAGCCTAATATGACGACCGGTGTCATCTGGCCAACGATTGGACGGGGCCCCGATGGGAGGGCCGTGTTGTTTGGCACGGCTTTTGATTGGATAGGAGACGTATACCGTCTACCATGTCGTATGAAACCGTCTAAAACGAAAGAACACTATTACGACTGCATACAACGGAGGAGTCCAACCTGGGCTAAGGACTAATGCGCTAATTGGTCCTTTAAGGCCCCAATGGCGGCGTTGGCAAATCCTTCCTCACCCTAATGCTCTCTTTAGGAGTAAGTACACACAGTCACTGGTCGGGTTGGTAACCAACGCTTTCAGTATTTCCTTCAGTACGAACAAATATATGATATACGTACCAATACGAGTAATAACATTGTCTCATTCAGTTTTATACTCACCTGGATTGGTAGATTTTATGTAGCAGGAAAAATTGCCCGTCTGCTCTTGATCATCGGAATCAGCATCTTCCAATAGACACTGTTTAGTCGTTGGCTCGTAGCAGAACTGAGTACAAGCGGTCTGCCGTGCGCAGCCCGCGGCGCATCGCTGCTTGGAGCTCCGTACAGACGAAGCGAAAACACGGTGCTGAATAGTGGCGTCGTGACTGAGCAATTCGAACTCGACAGAACGATTTAATGCCGGCTCGGCCGAAGTCAGACCGGCTACGGAAATTGCACAACTGACTACCACAACAGTGAGGAATAGACTCCCCATGCTTGGCGTCTTAAGTACTTTCTTGTGTTTTGCTATTAACTTGTCTCGAAGAACAGTCCTACATTCCTTGAACCGTCACAATCTTTGAGTCTTAACTTAAGTGATGCAACGTTGCCAAGCACCGCGATATCTGCAAATAATTTCCCTATTATTCTCCGTGTTCCCTGTTATTGGTTACACCCTCTCACGTGATCAGTCACTTCTCCTTATAATAAGCCATTTATGAGTTAAATTTAAATAACATCTGGTACACTGACTTGTTTAAAATGCAAATGCTTGGTGCGTTTTATCTTCTCCAGACTAAACACACTGTTGCTATATCACGTTGCTATACGTGTAGTTATCGTATATGCTCATGTTGGTACTTAATTAAAACGAAATGAAATTACGGCGGATTTTAAGTCCTTTTATTAATCATTTTAATACCAAGATCCTTTTTAAGTGAACGACAGCAATTACAGGCACGCGCGTATAGACAACAAAATTATAATAACAAAATTAAACAGGAAGTCACTTCGCAATAAAATATTTGTAGAGACAAAGTCAAACTATACACGGTAAGATACTGAATTTGCATTTACAATTATTTTATTCACACACACAAAAGAAACAATAACGATAGCAAAGATTAAATTATTTGCAATTATGTTTACGATTCACACTTTTTGGGGGTGTATTTCATTTGTTTTGTATGCGTTTTATTTTCGTATGTATTTTTTTTATATTTTATATTTGTTACAAATTTATTTTAATTGCGTTTCCTTTATTTTCCAGTTGTTGTTGTTTGAAAGGTATGTATTTTGGTGAACATGTACTTATACATCTACTTATGTTTGGTTCAATACACGAATGATCATTCAAGAAACTTGATCGTTTGATCGTTACATCTTGCAAATAAAAAAAACAACTAACCACCAGTTTGTATAGACGATGTGCCCGCTGACGTCACGTGTTAACATCTGTATTCAAATGTGCCCGGCAGTATGCGCACACACCGTGTTTTACATAAAATTTGCTTAAAGAGTGGTGTCGCATGTCAGATCGCCTTTGAATTATGTGACCTCTGATGTCATCTCTTAACCAAATTTATGTAAAACATGTTGCGTGCGCATAATGCCGGGCACATTTGAATTATGATTATGTAAACACATGGCACGTCGTCTATATACGACCCTATTTACAACATAAACATCAACCTACATTAATAATATCTATAACCTATATTTCTTATTTGTTTCACAGCTCGTGAAACAAATCTCGTGAGAATCAAGGGCGCCCTCAAAAAGCAAATTTTCGGAGTATTGACGATTGATATGATGAACTACATCGGCGGATGGCGCGCCCGGAACAAAATGAACAACTCGGTCTTGGAGCAAGGCTAGTATTGTTGTTCCAAAAGCCAGCGTTACAGAGCTGGATTCAAACATTTCGCGAAGGGGTGGTTTAGAAATGAGCAAAAAAATATTCCACCAATTTTGTATTGAAATCGAAATTCATTTTAACTGTATTTAGATTTAGATTTAATAAAATATTAAAACTAAGCAGAACCTGTGAGTAAGGTGTTAAAAAGCAAATATTGAATGCTTTATCGATCTCGTGGTTTAGTAAAACTAGCCTCCCTCGGTGATTCATGGAGCATTCCATTTTCCCTCGTCTTCGCCTTGGGAAAACAGAATGCTCCATTGATCACCTCAGGAAGCGAGGCTAGTTTTACTACACCAATCGAAGCAGTCAATATTTGTATAATATCTGTGGTGGAAGGTCGTGGCGTGCGTACGTACGCGCGCTGCATACGCGCGCTGCATACGCGCGCTGCATACGCGCGCTGCATACGATTAGGTCGTCAGTTGGAGTCGAATCAAGTATTTCAAGGAATAGTGAGAAATCCTGCCCAGGATTGGATCAGAGTTTACAAGGTAGAGCCGATGATTTTGCTCGCCTGTTCAAAAACTAAATATGGAGCGGGGAACTATTACACAGTGCAGCTTTTTAGACTATATACTGAGAGCATGTTAAACACTAAACAAATACAAATATAGAAGGTTAATTGATTTATTTTGCTACAGGAAGTGGAAAGGGGTGAAACGAAACAGCGATTAAATAGAATATATGTACAGTGTAATTTGCATTGTTTTATTAGTAGACATCTTAATGTTTTATTCCTCCACAAGTTAAAGTTGTAGTAGAATATTTATCAGTTGTTGAATGTTTATGTTTGAAGCAACCAACGTTGTCATAATCTAAAGAATGGTGCTGGACAGCTATTCCGAGAAAATATTATTCTAAGATTTCGATTTTGAACCAACTACAAAATAGTAATAGAAATGTTCAAATATTCGTTTGTGAGACGCATTTTTGGGCTCTATTCAAAGCAGACGATAATTATTCGTCTCGTACGTGTGTTCAGATTTGACGTGCGAGAGGTGCCTCTTTGGCGTTCCATATGAGAGTGGTTCCGTTTGTTTTCACACGGCGCTAGATGTTTACGTGATCTCGTGTATAAAACAAACAAACCCAAACTGACGACAGAAAGAGTTCTTGGTTGCTTTGTTTCTATTAAGGTGGTGGTGTTAATTTAGGGGGGTGGGTGGGGGTCTTAAGAACACCCGTTATAGATAATCCAGTGACTACTATAAACCCAACCACCTAAACCGATGAATCTTGGCGGGTTGGTCGGCGGGGATGGGTCGGTCCACTCTAGGTAGGCTGCCTCCTCGTGTTTACCTAAGGCAAAGGAACCGTGGTCGTATCGCAGCCAGAATCGTCGCATCTCAACTCCGCTGACGACGCCGTCTGCTTCAGCTGGTATGCTGATCAGGTCGCGCGCGTCCCACTTTCTGCGGATGATCGTATGGGTGTTGCTGCTCTTCCCTAAAACTGATGACACCAACCAAATAATCAATTCAAGTTGTCAGTGGTGTAGCATTAATTCCAGACTACATGTATATGAAATTACTGGACTAATGGTTGTACTATTGCGCATGCTAATAATTAATCCTTAGCGTCGGGAATATTTTGACATTGGCCGGGCCCAGGCGGTTTCAGGCCGACATCGTGGGTAGAACACCCTGATTTTTTCAGCTGCGCTCGCTGCAGTGCGAGCCGGTCGGTGACGGATACTTCCGGCCTTGCTCGTGACTCGTTTATCCGTCATCCGTTTTGAAATTTGGAAAGAACATTGCGTTTAGACACCGCATCCGACGCGAACTGAGTTGCCAACCATTAGAAAATGTTCAAGTCGTTAGACATACGTACCCACTTCGTAGTTGATACCTGCGTGTGTGCCGTCTACAGATAAACTCACGATTGCGTCTGCGGAATTCTGGACGTCAAAGTCCAAGACGAATGTACCGTCAAAAGCGGGAAAGGGGAAAATATGGTCGAATATTGTCCCACTTGTGAAGGTGTTTGATGTGCACACTGAAAAAAAAACAGTACATGTAATTATGTGTTCGATAAATTCGTATAGAAAGCATTGCGTTTATACACACGGCATCATTTTTTAACACACGTTATAGTATTCCAGCGATTTTGGTCATAGTGCCAATACTGCGTTTCTTATTTCAGGGAATTTAGTTTCGTTCGACGAAAAGATATTCAATTTCAATGCTGTTTGAGTTCATGGGTTGTAATTTGAATGGACTGTACTCGAAAAAAACAAACCAATGATGATTTGGAGCTATGGTGTAACTTAATTGTAAAGGTATGATACGCCATTTGCAGATATTTAAAATATTTACTAACTATTAAGAAGTATATTACAGTATCATCCATCAAATGGATTGCGCCAGATATCCCACAAATTTAAATGTTTATTACAAAAAATCACAACCGCTGGACAACGAGTGCAAAAACAAAAACAAGAACAACATAAGAATAACTGCCCGACGCCGGATGAAAACGAACGCCGTTTTTCTTGCTTTTCTCAGCATCTATAATTGTAAAACTTCAGACAGGTCAGTTAAACTATATTTACTATACTAAATACACCCCTCCAAATCCACCCATTCGTGATAATTCAAGTAATTACCAATGGTGTATCATATTACCTTTAAGGCGTACGCTGTGTTCTGTGAGTATAGCGGCTTAAAAAAAGACGCATTTTACTGGCAAATCTTGATCGTCGTTAAGACTGTTGTACACAATTAATTAAGGTTAGAATCGCTCACCTAGCCTTGCGTTTGATGTAAATTAATGTATATTTTACTCAGACGGATATATTTTAAAATTTATTTAATAATTAACGAGTTGCCGTACGATTCCGAAGAGTGGTTGACAAAACCGGTTTTTGTTTATGGCGGGAGATGATTCAACGACCGTTTCATGAACAAACTAAATCATACATAAACAGTCGTGTATACGTTTAATACAAACTGTTTTTTAAAAATTGGTTTCCTAATTTGACATGCAAGTGACTTCAATCAATTTGGGTTGGGCGCGCTTAAAAAAACGTTTTCACCACAACGGTCCACATGGTAATTAATATACATTGTACCTTCTTTTCACACTAACCATCCACGCGTCACGCGAAAGGTCGATCGAACGAAACTGACCTATATAGCACAAAATCGATTTCGAACTTGTACACCTGTACTGTGTTGGTCATTCCCAATACGTTACTGTATTGTATGGGTGGCGGTGATAATTTATGGGCAAAAATTATAATACAACTTGTTTGTGCTCTCACTATGAACAGCGAGCAAACTTGTTTGTTTATAGCCAACGGCTGACGAGTAAATATGGCCATTTAGAAATTAAAGACGAGTAATTTGGCACGTCACGGTCTTTTAAAAACAATTTCACCTTTGCAAAATAAAGATAGCGCTTTATTATGACTAATTGGCTCAGGTTGGACGACGTTCTTCATTGCATTACGACTGCATACAACGGAGGAGTCCAACCTCGGCTGAGGACTAATTCGCTTGGTCCTTTTAGGTCGCCCCAATGGCGGCGTTGGCAAATCCTTCTGCGCCATTAATGCTCTCTTTGGAAGTAAGTACACACAGCCACTTGTCGGGTTGGTAACGAAAGTGTTCAGTATTTCCGTTAGTACGAACAAATCTATGATATATACACCATTACGAGTAATCATGAACATTGTCTCATTCAGTTTTATACTCACCTGGATTGGTAGATTTGATGTAACAGGTAAAATTGCCCGTCTGCTCTTGATCATCAGAATCAGCATCTTCCAATATACACTGTTTAGTCGTTGGCTCGTAGCAGAACTTAGTACAAGCGGTCTGCCGCGAGCAGCCCGCGGCGCATCGCTGCTTAGAGCCCCGTACAGACGAAGCGAAAACACGGTGCTGAATAGTCGCGCCGTGACCGAGCAATTCGAACTCGACAGAACGATTTAATGCCGGCTCGGCCGAAGTCAGACCGGCTACGAGAATTGCACAACTGACTACCACAACAGTGAGGAATAGACTCCCCATGCTTTGCGTCTTAAGTACTTTCTTATGTTTTGCTAATAACTAATTGTCCCGAAGAACAGTCCTACATTCCTTGAACCGTCACCATCTTTGAGTCTTAACTTAAGTGATGCAACGTTGCCAAGCACCGCGATATCTGCAAATAATTTCCCTATTATTCCCCGTTTTCCCTGTTATTGGTTAGTGGTTACACCCTCTCACGTGATCAGTCACTTCTCCTTATAATAAGCCATTTATGAGTTAAATTTAAATAACATCTGGTACACTGACTTGTTTAAAATGCAAACGCTTGGTGCGTTTTATCTTCTCCAGACTAAACACACTGTTGCTATATCACGTTGCTATACGTGTAGTTATCGTATATGCTCATGTTGGTACTTAATTAAAACGAAATGAAATTACGGCGGATTTTAAGTCCTTTTATTAATCATTTTAATACCAAGATCCTTTTTAAGTGAACGACAGCAATTACAGGCACGCGCGTATAGACAACAAAATTATAATAAAAAAATTAAACAGGAAGTCACTTCGCAATAGAATATTTGTAGAGACAAAGTCAAACTATACACGGTAAGATACTGAATTTGCATTTACAATTATTTTATTCACACACACAAAAGAAACAATAACGATAGCAAAGATTAAATTATTTGCAATTATGTTTACGATTCACACTTTTTGGGGGTGTATTTCATTTGTTTTGTATGCGTTTTATTTTCGTATGTATTTTTTATATATTTTATATGTTACAAATTTATTTTAATTGAGTTTCCTTATATTTTCCAGTTGTTGTTGTTTGAAAGGTATGTATTTTGGTGAACATGTACTTATACATCTACTTATGTTTGGTTCAATACACGGGTGATCATTCAAGAAACTTGATCGTTTGATCGTTACATCTTACAAATAAAAAAACCAACTAACCACCAGTTTGTATAGACGATGTGCCCGCTGACGTCACGTGTTTACATCTGTATTCAAAATGCCCGGCAGTATGCGCACACACCGTGTTTTACATAAAATTTGCTTAAAGAGTGGTGTCGCATGTCAGATCGCCTTTGTATTATGTGACCTCTGATGTCATCTCTTAACCAAATTTATGTAAAACATGTTGCGTGCGCATAATGCCGGGCACATTTGAATTATGATTATGTAAACACATGGCACGTCGTCTATATACGACCCTATTTACAACATAAACATCAACCTACATTAATAATATCTATAACCTATATTTCTTATTTGTTTCACAGCTCGTGAAACAAATCTCGTGAGAATCAAGGGCGCCCTCAAAAAGCAAATTTTCGGAGTATTGACGATTGATATGATGAACTACATCGGCGGATGGCGCGCCCGGAACAAAATGAACAACTCGGTCTTGGAGCAAGGCTAGTATTGTTGTTCCAAAAGCCAGCGTTACAGAGCTGGATTCAAACATTTCGCGAAGGGGTGGTTTAGAAATGAGCAAAGAAATATTCCACCAATTTTGTATTGAAATCGAAATTCATTTTAACTGTATTTAGATTTAGATTTAATAAAATATTAAAACTAAGCAGAACCTGTGAGTAAGGTGTCAAAAAGCAAATATTGAATGCTTTATCGATCTCGTGATTTAGTAAAACTAGCCTCCCTCGGTGATTTATGGAGCATTTCATTTTCCCTCGTCTTCGCCTTGGGAAAACAGAATGCTCCATTGATCACCTCAGGAAGCGAGGCTAGTTTTACTACACCAATCGAAGCAGTCAATATTTGTATAATATCTGTGGTGGAAGGTCGTGGCGTGCGTACGTTAGAGGGCGCCCGCATCGGCGGCCTACGCGCGCTGCATACGCGCGCTGCATACGCGCGCTGCATACGCGCGCTGCATACGCGCGCTGCATACGCGCGCTGCATACGCGCGCTGCATACGCGCGCTGCATACGCGCGCTGCATACGCGCGCTGCATACGCGCGCTGCATACGCGCGCTGCATACGCGCGCTGCATACGCGCGCTGCATACGCGCGCTGCATACGCGCGCTGCATACCGCGATTAGGTCGTCAGTTGGAGTCGAATCAAGTATTTCAAGGAATAGTGAGAAATCCTGCCCAGGATTGGATCAGAATTTACAAAGTAAAGCCGATGATTTTGCTCGCCTGTTCAAAAACAAAAAATGGAGCGGGGAACTATTACGAAGTGCAGCTTTTTATACTATATACGGAGAGTATGTTAAACACTAAACAAATACAAATATAGAAGGTTAATTGACCTCTTTTGCTACAAGTGGAAAAGGGTGAAACGAAACAGCGATTAAATAGAATATATGTACAGTGTAATTTGCATTGTTTTAATAGTAGATATTATAATGTTTTATTCCTACACGATTTAAAGGGATCGTATACGTTTGGTAATTGGAACCCACTGTTTGTTTCAATCCTATATATAGTTATAGATATATACCATAAAACTAACCTGTACAAATTTCATTTCAAAAGGTGGTAGCGATTTTGAGATATTGCCGAAATTCTGGAGCGGTTTTGTCCACGCAGGAAGAATAATCTGCATTGGAATACACACTCTGAGAAACGTCACTGCAGTAACGCTTCTCAGATTCAAATTTTTGGGGATAAAAAGTGGGGATAGAAATCTTTTTCAATAACCGCAGTACTTCGAAGTTTCTAAAAATGCATTATACTATCAAAAGCTGCTCTACTTCTTACCAAGTAAGTTTTTATTGCCAGTAATTTTTGGAGTAAATACCAAACGTATATACGATCCCTTTAAAGTTATAGTAGAATATTTATCAGTAGGTGCATGTTTATGTTCGAAGCAACTAAAGTTGTCATGATCTAAAGAATGGTGCTTGACAGCTATTCCGAGAAAATATTATTCTAAGATTTCGATTTTGAACCAACTACAAATAGTAATAGAAATGCTCAAATAATTGTCTCTGAGACGCATTTTTTTACTCCTATTCAAAGCAGACAATAATTATTCGTCTCGTACGTGTGTTCAGATTTGACGTGCGAGAGGTGCCTCTTTGGCGTTCCATATGAGAGTGGTTCCGTTTGTTTTCACACGGCGCTAGGTGTTTACGTGATCTCGTGTATAAAACAAACAAACCCAAACCGACGACAAAAGAGTTCTTGGTTGCGCTAGATGGAACGGTTGCTTTGTTTCTATTAAGGTGGTGGTGTTAATTTAGGGGGGGGGGGTCTTAAGAACATCCGTTATAGATTATCCAGTGACTACTATAATCCCAACCACCTAAACCGATGAATCTTGGAGGGTTGGTCGGCGGAGATGGGTCGGTCCACTCCAGGTAGGCCGCCTCCTCGTGTTTACCTAAGGCAAAGGAACCGTGGTCGTATCGCAGCCAGAATCGTCGCATCTCAACTCCGCTGACGACGCCGTCTGCTTCAGCTGGTATGCTGATCAGGTCGCCGGCGTCCCACTTTCTGCGGATGATCGTTTGGGTGTTGCCGTTCTTCCCTAAAACTGATGACACCAACCAAATAATCACTAACCATTGTCAGTGGTGTAGCATTAATTTCAGACTACTTGTATATGAAATTATTATGGACTAATGGTTGTACTATTGCGCATGCTAATAGTTAATCCTTCGCGTCGGCATTATTTTTAAAATTGGCCGGGCCCAGGCGGTTTCAGGCCGACATCGTGGGTAGAACACCCTAATTTTTCCGGCTGCGCTCGCTTCGAGCCAGTCACTGACGGATACTTCCGGCCTTGCTCGTGACTTGTTTATCCGTCATCCGTTTTGAATTCCGGAAAGAACTTTGCGTGTATACATCCATCTGACGCGCACTTAACTATAGTTAAATGTTTCTAACCATTAGAACATTTTCCAGTCGTTAGCCATACGTACCCACTTCGTAGTTGATACCTGCGTGTGTGCCGTCTACAGATAAACTCACGATTGCGTCTGCGGAATTCTGGACGTCAAAATCCAAGACGAATGTACCATCAAAAGCGGGAAAGGGGAAAATATGGTCGAAATATGTCCCACTTGTGAACATGGATGTGCACACTGGAAAAAACAACAAGTAAAAACAGTGTACATGTAATTATGTGTTCGATAAGTTTATATAGAAAGCATTGCGTTTATTTATACACACGGCATCATTTTTTAACACACGTTAGTATTCCAGCGATTTTGGTCATAGTGCCCATTATGCGTTTCTTATTTCAGGGAGTTTAGTTTCGTTCGACGAAAAGATATTCAATTTCAATGCTGTTTGAGTTCATGGGTTGTAGTTTGAATGGACTGTACTCGAAGAAAAACATCAATGATGATTTGGAGCTATGGTGTAACTTAATTGCGTAATTATTAAAGGTAGGATACGCCATTTGCAGATATTGAAAAAATTTACTAACTATTAAGAAGTATCTTACAGTATCACCCAGCAAATTGATTGCGCTAGATATCCCACAAATTTGAATGTTTATTACAAAAAATCACGACCGCTGGACGACGAGTGCAAAAACAAAAACAAAAACAACATAAGAATAACTGCCCGACGCCGGTTGAAAACTAACGCCGTTTTTTTTCTTTTCTCACCATTCATGATTGTAAAACTTCAGACAGGTCAGTTAAACTATATTTACTATACTAAATACACCCCTCCAAATCCACCCATTCGTAATAATTCAAGTAATTATCCTAACTTAAAGGCGTATGCTGTGTTCTGTGAGTGTGACATAGGCCTATAGCGGCTTAAAAAAGACGCATTTTACCGGTAACTTCTTGATCGTCGTTAAGCCTGTCGTCACAATTAATTAAGGTTAGAATCTCTCACCTAGCCTTGCGTTTGATGTAAATGAATGTATATTTTACTCAGACGGATATATAATTAATTTAATAATTAACGAGTTGCCGTACGATTCCGAAGAGAGATTGACAAAACCTTTTTTGTTTATGGCGGGAGATGATTCAACGACTGTTTCATGAACAAACTAAATCATCCATAAACAGTCGTGTATACGTTTAATACAAAGTTTGTTTTTTTAATTGGTTGCCTAATTTGACACGCAAGTGACTTCAATCAATTTGGGTTGGGCGCGCTTATAAAAACGTTTTCACCACAACGGTCCACATGGTAATTAATATACCTTGTTTGCACACTAACCATCCACGCGTCACGCGCGCGAACAGTCGATCAAACGAAACTGACCTATATAGACAGGGCCCAGACCAGGAAAAACTAAGGGTTTTTCCTGTCAAGGTTTTCTCAACGGTTTCATCATCCTGAACCTCAACCATTTGATATTAGCTTGGGGGCCACCCTGATTTTTGCCCCTAATTCAAAATGGCCGCCAAAATCCAAAATGGCCGCTAAAATTACATAAATTACGTATATACTGCTAATTACGTTTAATATCAACGTTTTTTTGTGTGATTCTGTCATCTTGAATGTACACCCATTGAATTTAGCTCCAGAGCCACCCAGAATTTGGCCTCAAATCCAAGATGGCCGCCAAAATCTAAAATGGCTGCCAAAATTACATAAAATACATATATACTGCTAATTACGTTTAATATCAACGTTTTTTTGTGTGATTCTGTCATCTTGAATGTACACCCATTGAATTTGGCTCCAGAGCCACCCAGATTTTGAACTCAAATCCAAGATGGCCGCCAAAATCTGAAATGGCTGCCAAAACTACATAAAATATACTGCTAATTACGTTTAATATCAACGGTTTTGTGTGTGATTCTGTCATCTTGAATGTACACCCATTGAATTTAGCTCCAGAGCCACCCAGAATTTGGCCTCAAATCCAAGATGGCCGCCAAAATCTAAAATGGCTGCCAAAATTACCCTAAGCAGGTTTATACCGCTTCTAGTTTTTTTCTGTCAGAGTTTTTTCAGTGATTCCGTCATTCTAAGCCCAAGGCCTTTAAAATTAGTCTGGAAATACCCAAGATTTATGGTCTAATCCAAGATGGCTGTCAAAATGGCTGTCAAAAGGGCTGCCAAAAGGGCTGCCAAAATGGCTGCTAAAATGGCCATCAAAAGCATCTTACTTAAATTTAAAGTACATCTTCGTTTTGTCCTGTTAAAGTTCACTAAAGTTTTGTCCACGATTTGTCCGCCTAAATCCAAAATGGCTACCAAAATGACCTTAATCAGATTTAAACGGTCTCTTATTTATCCCCCATAATTTAGTAAAGGACCTGGCTCAGACATTTTGTATGCACATTATTAAGGAGAGGATAACTCAACTGTTCTAGGCTGATATGACCCCAAGGAACAACTTGGGATGTGTGCCAAAATCTCTATCAGGTGCGAACAGCCCAGAAATGACCACGCCCTTTTTTAAATGACCATGCCCTTTTTATATGACCACGCCCTTTTTATCGAAAGTGCTACTTCCGACATAGCTGTATCTTCTAAACCGTTGGAGCTAGACATTTTCTGATGTGCTCAAGATGTTCATTGGATATTTTACAAGAACATTTCTAAAAACTTATTACCATACAAATCAATACATACACCGGGAATTTCCATATATATTTATTAATTAAACTTTCCAAACTTAGAGCAAAGTTGGAACATTTGTGTCATCTACTAGAGCTTAACTGACAATTCGGAATTTAAACAATACAACGTATTTTGTTTTAAGAAAGAAAACAAGCATTTAATTATTATAAAGTAACACAACAGAGTCCAGGTATGAGAATTATGAGCAGTGTTCATTCAGTGATGGGTTCTTACAACAATCACCTCCCTTGCATTTGCAGTACTTGCAACAATGGATCCAAGCAACTCGCCTTCTGGTTTTGAGATCACAATCTGGTTGTAATTTATTTTCAACTGGCGTCGGCAGTGGCTCTTATTTATAATGTAGTGGGTTTTTTCTTCGCGATCGCCGTCCGGAATTATGAAATGTATTTTTTCGGAACAAATACAGGATATCTAGCGCAATCATTTTGCTGGATGCCTACAATCATTCTTTACTTTCAAATAATACAAGAAATGGGGACAAAACTGTTTGTTTGTTTACTGTAACATGCGAGCTTCGCGCTCGCATTTTACAGTTTTGGGTGTGCCCCCCGTCTAACAAATTCGTGGATCCGCGCTTGCACTCTTTTAACAATAAACGGTCGTTTTAGATTCGTTTGTAAATGAAAATAAGTCCTTCAAGATTATGAGAAAGAAATATTGTGTCCCAAAAGACGGGATAAGTTTTTATCCAATGATCGCCACAAAATTATTTAATAAATTTGTACGAGTGCTTCGATTCCACATGTATTTTAAATTTTCGAAATTGATAGGTCAAGTTTTGGCGCGATATTTTTCTTCCGCGTCGCGCAATTGTTTAGTTTCCATATTTGGCCCAACCACAGTCGCCAGAATTACTTTTGATTAAATACACCTTTTAACAGTGTCATACACTAGAGAAATTAAGGGAAGCAGTCAACCCTTTTACCCAAATAACAACTGTACATTATAAGGTGTCAACCTGAGTGATAGAGCAAATACCTAAAAACCTGTCCTTGAGACTCATTCGAGGGATTCGGTCACATAGTAGCGCTAGCAGCAATTTTCCAGGGGTGGTTTTATTAGGAAATCATTGTACCAAAAATAATGTTAAAATCAATATTTTGAAGCACGCCACCAGTCAACTTTCAAGCTCTACCCCAGTTCATTTTCACAAAGGTTTGTTAAATACTCAACTTGAACAGGGAAAGGAGGGAAAGGAGTGAAATAAGACGGGCAGGCCACCTAAATAATTACATTTATCGAATTTTATACAAAGCGTTATGCACGGCTGCTTTACATTCACAGTCACCGCGTTTGTTAATATAAACCTCATTTATTGGTTCGTCAAAATGACGAGAGCAACTGGCAATAACTGATAATAAGGGCATGGTGTTTGTGGTCTATGCGCGTCTTAAGTCATACTGAGCGATCCGACTTTGGCTTAGATAAACAATTTTTGGCATAGATAAACAATCTTTGTTGTTATATATTAATGTTATACAGAACGTAATTATGTGTCTAAGGCAGTTAATGGAGTTCCATGGTCATTTAAAAAAACGGTTCGCCCCGGATAGAGATTTTGGCACACATCCCAAGTTGTTCCTTGGGGTCATATCAGCCTAGAACAGTTGAGTTATCCTCTCCTAAATAATGTGCCTACATGGGTGAGCCAGGTCTTTTACTAAATTATGGGGGATAAATAAGAGACCGTTTAAATCTGATTAAGGTCATTTTGGTAGCCATTTTGGATTTGGGCGGACAAATCTTGGGTAGCCACAAGTTAATTTCAAAAGGCTTAGGTTCAGGACGCCACAATGAAACCAACTTTAGTGAGCTTTAACAGGACAAAATGAAGATGTACTTTAAATTTAAGTAAGATGCTTTTGATGGCCATTTTGGCAGCCATTTTGACAGCCATTTTGGCAGCCATTTTGACAGCCATTTTGACAGCCATCTTGGATTAGACGATAAATCCTGAGTATTTCCCAGACTAATCCTAAAGGCCTTGGGCTTAGAATGACGGAATCACTGAAAACAACTCTGACAGAAAAAAACAAGAAGCAGTATAAACCTGATTAGGGTAATTTTGACAGCCATTTTAGATTTTGGCGGCCATATTGGATTTGGGGCCAAATTCTGGGTGGCTCTGGAGCTAAATTCAATGGGTGTACATTCAAGATGACAGAATCACACAAAAAAACGTTGATATTAAACGTAATTAGCAGTATATTTTATGTAATTTTGGCAGCCATTTTAGATTTTGGCGGCCATCTTGGATTAGACGATAAATCCTGGGTATTTCCCAGACTAATCCTAAAGGCCTTGGGCTTAGAATGACGAAATCACTGAAAACAACTCTGACAGAAAAAAACAAGAAGCAGTATAAACCTGATTAGGGTAAGATTGACAGCCATTTTAGATTTTGGCGGCCATATTGGATTTGAGGCCAAATTCTGGGTGGCTCTGGAGCTAAATTCAATGGGTGTACATTCAAGATTACTGTGTAAGTGTATTGTGTTTTCGGAGAAAAAAAAATATGGAAGTAAATATATTTGTATTTATTTTGATGCTACAAAATTGGTCAAAGTGTTAAATAGATGTTTTACAACAAGGCTTATACTGTCTTGAAGTTTTGCTCAATTGATATTACGTTTTCTGTTTATGGGAAGACAGAAAACATAATGCACATGTTTAGGTCTTGTGAGTTTTCTTTGCTGACGTCGCATGGTTCCAAACCATTTCTGGTGAAATTGCTTTAAAGGTAGGATACACCATTTGAAGATATCGAAAAAACTTACTACCACATTATTAAGAAATGTCTTACTCATTTGAAAGTATATAATGATTGTAGGCATCAAGCTCAATGGTTGCGCTAGATATCCTGTAATTGGACGGCAATCGCAAATAAAACACCCAGAACAACATAAGAGCAACTACCCAACGCCGGTTGAAAACGAATGCATTCTTTCTTGATTTTCTCGGCATCCGTGTTTGTAAATCTTTGGACAAGTCAGTTAAACAATATTTACTATAAAATACACCCCCCCCCCCCCCCTCCCCCTAATCCACCCGATCATGATAATTCAAGCAATTGTCAATGGTGTATCCTACCTTTAAAACATCTCACTCAATAATTCTAGCTTGCTTCTATGAGCTAAACCTAACAAACCTGTAAGGGGCAGGCATCTCAATACATGTAATTGCATTTTTCGTTTTTACGAAGAGACGCGCTTGTTGTGCACAATGGCGTAAACAAAATAATTTTAAAAATAAGTAAACTGACAAATTCACGACGAGACGGTTATCTTTGCTGATAATTTTAGTTAAGAAACCATTGCTTTGTTTGCAATTATCTCAACACTTTACATGCCCGTCCCTTCCTGAAACCGGTGACGTATTAATGCAAATACGTTTGGAGGAATTTCAATGTGAACAAAGAAATTAACAAGGCGGGACTTGAACCTGCGACCTCCGGACCAGCGCTCTACTAACTGAGCTATCTTACCCTAGTATTATAGTGGTTTCCCATATTGTCAGTATCTTTGTTTGAGGGCGCTAGTCAGAAGTCATAAACACCAGAATTCCGTGTGGCCAGGGATCACGCTCAATGTTACGATACAACCTGGGAAGCGACATTGTGGGGATCACTCAATGAGGATATGACATTTTATCTTTAATACACAAATAAACCACAAGGAAAACTGACTATGTACATTTGCATAAGTTTCAAAGTAAACAATGACATTGGCAAGGCGGGACTCAAACCTGCGACCTCCGGATTACTGGACCGGTGCTCAACCAACTGAGCTGTCTTGCCCTATGTTAGCGAGCTTCTAAATTGTCAGTATTTTGGTCGCAGTGGTTAGCAATTTTGTCCAATATAGATGTTACAGTCACCAGGTAATGAAGTTTAATAAAGCCCCCCCCCCCCCCCCTTCTTTCACCCCACTGCGGCTGAAACATAATGAAGCGCGATGCGTGGCAGAGAAACACCCCCCCCCCCCCCCTCCTCTTTTGTGTTGATCATTGTGTTCCCGGAATCTCATGAATTCTTTTTAGGTTTCAAGTGGGATGGGTTAGGAAACAATAGTGTTGAGTGCGTATGAGGTATAGGGATAAGAGGGGGTACCCCTCTGCCACATATCGTGCTGGGTATAGAACGAAAATGTCTACGCATGGTCTATCCTTGCAGCAACGCGTTTGTCCAGGCTACTTAAATTCCCCTGTAGGCCTACATTGTTGTTATAACAAACCGCAGAAAAAACTTTCTAAATTTAAATAAATTATTATTCATGTTGAATATGTAACATTATCTTGCCTTACTAATAATAACAAAAGCCTAATATGACGACCGGTGTCATCTGGCCAACGATTGGACGGGGCCCCGATGGGAGGGCCGTATTGTTTGGCACGGCCGTATTGTTTGGCACGGCTTTTGATTGGATAGGAGACGTATACCGTCTACCATGTCGTATGAAACCGTCTAAAACGAAAGAACACTATTACGACTGCATACAACGGAGGAGTCCAACCTGGGCTAAGGACTAATGCGCTAATTGGTCCTTTAAGGCCCCAATGGCGGCGTTGGCAAATCCTTCCTCGCCCTAATGCTCTCTTTAGGAGTAAGTACACACAGTCACTGGTCGGGTTGGTAACCAACGCTTTCAGTATTTCCTTCAGTACGAACAAATCTATGATATACGTACCAATACGAGTAATAACATTGTCTCATTCAGTTTTATACTCACCTGGATTGGTAGATTTTATGTAGCAGGAAAAATTGCCCGTCTGCTCTTGATCATCGGAATTAGCATCTTCCAATAGACACTGTTTAGTCGTTGGCTCGTAGCAGAACTGAGTACAAGCGGTCTGCCGCAAGCAGCCCGCGGCGCATCGCTGCTTGGAGCCCCGTACAGACGAAGCGAAAACACGGTGCTGAATAGTGGCGCCTTGACTGAGCAATTCGAACTCGACAGAACGATTTAATGCCGGCTCGGCCGAAGTCAGACCGGCTACGAGAATTGCACAACTGACTACCACAACAGTGAGGAATAGACTCCCCATTCTTTGCGTCTTAAGTACTTTCTTGTGTTTTGCTATTAACTAATTGTCCCGAAGAACAGTCCTACATTCCTTGAACCGTCACCATCTTTGAGTCTTAACTTAAGTGATGCAACGTTGCCAAGCACCGCGATATCTGCAAATAATTTCCCTATTATTCTCCGTGTTCCCTGTTATTGGTTACACCCTCTCACGTGATCAGTCACTTCTCCTTATAATAAGCCATTTATGAGTTAAATTTAAATAACATCTGGTACACTGACTTGTTTAAAATGCAAATGCTTGGTGCGTTTTATCTTCTCCAGACTAAACACACTGTTGCTATATCACGTTGCTATACGTGTAGTTATCGTATATGCTCATGTTGGTACTTAATTAAAACGAAATGAAATTACGGCGGATTTTAAGTCCTTTTATTAATCATTTTGATACCAAGATCCTTTTTAAGTGAACGACAGCAATTACAGGCACGCGCGTATAGACAACAAAATTATAATAAAAAAATTAAACAGAAAGTCACTTCGCAATAAAATATTTGTAGAGACAAAGTCATACTATACACGGTAAAATACTGAATTTGCATTTACAATTATTTTATTCACACACACAAAAGAAACAATAACGATAGCAAAGATTAAATTATTTGCAATTATGTTTACGATTCACAGTTTTTGGGGGTGTATTTCATTTGTTTTGTATGCGTTTTATTTTCGTATGTATTTTGTTTATATTTTATATTTGTTACAAATTTATTTTAATTGCGTTTCCTTTATTTTCCAGTCTGTATTTTGGTGAACATGTACTTATACATCTACTTATGTTTGGTTCAATACACGGGTGATCATTCAAGAAACTTGATCGTTTGATCGTTACATCTTACAAATAAAAAAAACAACTAACCACCAGTTTGTATAGACGATGTGCCCGCTGACGTCACGTCTTTACATCTGTATTCAAATGTGCCCGGCAGTATGCGCACACACCGTGTTTTACATAAAATTTGCTTAAAGAGTGGTGTCGCATGTCAGATCGCCTTTGAATTATGTGACCTCTGATGTCATCTCTTAACCAAATTTATGTAAAACATGTTGCGTGCGCATAATGCCGGGCACATTTGAATTATGATTATGTAAACACATGGCACGTCGTCTATATACGACCCTATTTACAACATAAACATCAACCTACATTAATAATATCTATAACCTATATTTCTTATTTGTTTCACAGCTCGTGAAACAAATCTCGTGAGAATCAAGGGCGCCCTCAAAAAGCAAATTTTCGGAGTATTGACGATTGATATGATGAACTACATCGGCGGATGGCGCGCCCGGAACAAAATGAACAACTCGGTCTTGGAGCAAGGCTAGTATTGTTGTTCCAAAAGCCAGCGTTACAGAGCTGGATTCAAACATTTCGCGAAGGGGTGGTTTAGAAATGAGCAAAAAAATATTCCACCAATTTTGTATTGAAATCGAAATTCATTTTAACTGTATTTAGATTTAGATTTAATAAAATATTAAAACTAAGCAGAACCTGTGAGTAAGGTGTTAAAAAGCAAATATTGAATGCTTTATCGATCTCGTGGTTTAGTAAAACTAGCCTCCCTCGGTGATTCATGGAGCATTCCATTTTCCCTCGTCTTCGCCTTGGGAAAACAGAATGCTCCATTGATCACCTCAGGAAGCGAGGCTAGTTTTACTACACCAATCGAAGCAGTCAATATTTGTATAATATCTGTGGTGGAAGGTCGTGGCGTGCGTACGTACGCGCGCTGCATACGCGCGCTGCATACGCGCGCTGCATACGCGCGCTGCATACGCGCGCTGCATACGCGCGCTGCATACGATTAGGTCGTCAGTTGGAGTCGAATCAAGTATTTCAAGGAATAGTGAGAAATCCTGCCCAGGATTGGATCAGAGTTTACAAGGTAGAGCCGATGATTTTGCTCGCCTGTTCAAAAACTAAATATGGAGCGGGGAACTATTACACAGTGCAGCTTTTTAGACTATATACTGAGAGCATGTTAAACACTAAACAAATACAAATATAGCAGGTTAATTGATTTATTTTGCTACAGGAAGTGGAAAGGGGTGAAACGAAACAGCGATTAAATAGAATATATGTACAGTGTAATTTGCATTGTTTTATTAGTAGACATCTTAATGTTTTATTCCTCCACAAGTTAAAGTTGTAGTAGAATATTTATCAGTCGTTGAATGTTTATGTTTGAAGCAACCAACGTTGTCATAATCTAAAGAATGGTGCTGGACAGCTATTCCGAGAAAATATTATTCTAAGATTTCGATTTTGAACCAACTACAAAATAGTAATAGAAATGTTCAAATATTCGTTTGTGAGACGCATTTTTGGGCTCTATTCAAAGCAGACGATAATTATTCGTCTCGTACGTGTGTTCAGATTTGACGTGCGAGAGGTGCCTCTTTGGCGTTCCATATGAGAGTGGTTCCGTTTGTTTTCACACGGCGCTAGATGTTTACGTGATCTCGTGTATAAAACAAACAAACCCAAACTGACGACAGAAAGAGTTCTTGGTTGCTTTGTTTCTATTAAGGTGGTGGTGTTAATTTAGGGGGGTGGGTGGGGGTCTTAAGAACACCCGTTATAGATAATCCAGTGACTACTATAAACCCAACCACCTAAACCGATGAATCTTGGCGGGTTGGTCGGCGGGGATGGGTCGGTCCACTCTAGGTAGGCCGCCTCCTCATGTTTACCTAAGGCAAAGGAACCGTGGTCGTATCGCAGCCAGAATCGTCGCATCTCAACTCCGCTGACGACGCCGTCTGCTTCAGCTGGTATGCTGATCAGGTCGCGCGCGTCCCACTTTCTGCGGATGATCGTATGGGTGTTGCTGCTCTTCCCTAAAACTGATGACACCAACCAAATAATCAATTCAAGTTGTCAGTGGTGTAGCATTAATTCCAGACTACATGTATATGAAATTACTGGACTAATGGTTGTACTATTGCGCATGCTAATAATTAATCCTTAGCGTCGGGAATATTTTGACATTGGCCGGGCCCAGGCGGTTTCAGGCCGACATCGTGGGTAGAACACCCTGATTTTTTCAGCTGCGCTCGCTGCAGTGCGAGCCGGTCGGTGACGGATACTTCCGGCCTTGCTCGTGACTCGTTTATCCGTCATCCGTTTTGAAATTTGGAAAGAACTTTGCGTTTAGACAACGCATCCGACGCGAACGGTGTTGCCGACCATTAGAAAATGTTCAAGTCGTTAGCCATACGTACCCACTTCGTAGTTGATACCTGCGTGTGTGCCGTCTACAGATAAACTCACGATTGCGTCTGCGGAATTCTGGACGTCAAAGTCCAAGACGAATGTACCATCAAAAGCGGGAAAGGGGAAAATATGGTCGAATATTGTCCCACTTGTGAAGGTGTTTGTTGTGCACACTGGAAAAATCAACGAGTAAAAACAGTGTACATGTAATTATTTGTTCGATAAGTTCGTATAGAAAGCATTGCGTTTATTTATACACACGGCATCATTTGTTTAACACACGTGGTATTCAAGCAATTAGGTGATAGTGCCAATTATGCGTTTCTTATTTCAGGGAGTTTAGTTTCGTTCGACAAGGAGATATTCAATTTCAATGCTGTTTGAGTTCATGGGTTGTAATTTGAATGGACTGTACTCGAAAAAAAAAAAAATGATGATTTGGAGCTATGGTGTAACTTAATTGCGTAATTATTAAAGGTAGGATACGCCATTTGCAGATATTGAAAAAATTTACTAACTATTAAGAAGTATCTTACAGTATCACCCAGCAAATTGATTGCGCTAGATATCCCACAAATTTGAATGTTTATTACAAAAAATCACGACCGCTGGACGACGAGTGCAAAAACAAAAACAAGAACAACATAAGAATAACTGCCCGACGCCGGTTGAAAACTAACGCCGTTTCTTGCTTTTCTCAGCATCCAGGATTGTAAAACTTCAGACAGGTCAGTTAAACTATATTTACTATACCAAATACACCCCTCCAAATCCACCCATTCGTGATGATTCAAGTAATTACAAATGGTGTATCATATTACCTTTAAGGCGTACGCTGTGTTCTGTGAGTATAGCGGCTTAAAAAAAGACGCATTTTACTGGCAAATCTTGATCGTCGTTAAGACTGTTGTACACAATTAATTAAGGTTAGAATCTCTCACCTAGCCTTGCGTTTGATGTAAATTAATGTATATTTTACTCAGACGGATATATTTTAAAATTTATTTAATAATTAACGAGTTGCCGTACGATTCCGAAGAGTGGTTGACAAAACCGGTTTTTGTTTATGGCGGGAGATGATTCAACGACCGTTTCATGAACAAACTAAATCATCCATAAACTGTCGTGTATACGTTTAATACAAAGTGGTTTTTTTCTAATTAGTTGCCTAATTTGACGTGCAAGTGGCTTCAATCAATTTGGGTTGGGCGCGCTTATAAAAACGTTTTCACTACAATGGTCTACATGGTATTTAATATACCTTCTTTGCACACTAACCATCCACGCGTCACGCGAAAGATCGACCGAACGAAACTGACCTATATAGCACAAAATCGATTTCGGACAATGCAAATGTTTATAGTACTCTGTTGGTCATCCACAATACGTTACTGTATTGTATCGATGGCGGTAATAATTTATGGGCAAAAATTATAATACAACTTGTTTGTGCTCTCACTATAAACAGCGAGCGAACTTCTTTTTTGTTTATAGCCAACGGCTGACGAGTAAATATGGCCATAAATTAAAGACAAGTTCTTTGGCACGTCACGGTCTTTTAAAAACAATTTCACCTTTGCAAGATAAAGATAGCGCTTTCTTATAAGGACTAATTAGCCCAGGTTGGACGACGTTCTTCGTTGCAATAGTGTTCTTTCGTTTTAGACGGTTTCATACGACATGGTAGACGGTGTGCGTCTCCTATCCAATCAAACGCCTTGCAAAACAATACGGCCCTCCCACCGGGGCCCCGTCCAATCGTTGGCCAGATGACGACCGGTCGTTACATTAGGCTTTTGTATAGTAAGGCAAAGATAATGTTACATATTCAGCATGAATGAATTTATTTTATTTAAGGAAGTTTTTTGCGGTTTGTTATAGCACAATGTACAGGGGACTAGCTAAGGTGCTCATCTAGCCGTTGAATTTGTCTTCTTTGTTCAATTCCTTTGTTCAATTTAGAGTCAGCAGGGAATTTAAGTAGCATGGACAAATGCGTTGCTGCAAGGATAGACCATGCATAGACATTTTCATTAATTTGGGTTTGAAGAAAGCCGCTAGGGGGGGGGGGGGGGCTTTTTAAAACTGTATTGCTTAATGACTGCAACATCTAGGCTATAGTTGACAAAATTGCTAATTTGCAGTGCTACTACTAGTGAATAACAAATAACCACTCAACTTGCTTCCAAGCTCGACGGTGGGTGCAAAGGCTTAATATTCCTCGCCTCTTTCTTTTTGTAATGTAAATAAGCCAACCACAACCGCTCATTTTGAGGCGGTAGGGCTACTTAAATTATTATGAGCGAACACTAATGTTTTTTAATCATTTCCAACATTTGGGTGACTGATTGATACTACAATATTCACAACTTGGAACACAAATGGAGCGCAAATTGTTCAGCTTATCAAAAAGACAAAAGGCACAGTTCTTTTTATTAGTGGCTTTTAGCTTTATTGAACTAGGAATAAATACAGTTAATATTTCATTTAGTTACTATGGGGATTTTGGTAATGATCGCCACGTCAAATGTTTACAATAAACCTTACAATTGTGCCTCCACCATACGAATAATACAAAGACCGCAATTACTGTGTAAGTGTATTGTGTTTTTCGGAGAAAAAAAAATATAGAAGTAAATATATTTGTATTTATTTTGATGCTACAAAATTGGTCAAAGTGTTAAATAGATGTTTTACAACAAGGCTTATACTGTCTTGAAGTTTTGCTCAATTGATATTACGTTTTCTGTTTATGGGAAGACAGAAAACATAATGCACATGTTTAGGTCTTGTGAGTTTTCTTTGCTGACGTCGCATGGTTCCAAACCATTTCTGGTGAAATTGCTTTAAAGGTAGGATACACCATTTGAAGATATCGAAAAAACTTACTACCACATTATTAAGAAATGTCTTACTCATTTGAAAGTATATAATGATTGTAGGCATCAAGCTCAATGGTTGCGCTATATATCCTGTAATTGGACGGCAATCGCAAATAAAACACCCAGAACAACATAAGAGCAACTACCCAACGCCGGTTGAAAACGAATGCATTCTTTCTTGATTTTCTCGGCATCCGTGTTTGTAAATCTTTGGACAAGTCAGTTAAACAATATTTACTATAAAATACACCCCCCCCCCCCCCCCCTCCCCCTAATCCACCCGATCATGATAATTCAAGCAATTGTCAATGGTGTATCCTACCTTTAAAACATCTCACTCAATAATTCTAGCTTGCTTCTATGAGCTAAACCTAACAAACCTGTAAGGGGCAGGCATCTCAATACATGTAATTGCATTTTTCGTTTTTACGAAGAGACGCGCTTGTTGTGCACAATGGCGTAAACAAAATAATTTTAAAAATAAGTAAACTGACAAATTCACGACGAGACGGTTAGCTTTGCTGATAATTTTAGTTAAGAAACCATTGCTTTGTTTGCAATTATCTCAACACTTTACATGCCCGTCCCTTCCTGAAACCGGTGACGTATTAATGCAAATACGTTTGGAGGAATTTCAATGTGAACAAAGAAATTAACAAGGCGGGACTTGAACCTGCGACCTCCGGACCAGCGCTCTACTAACTGAGCTATCTTACCCTAGTATTATAGTGGTTTCCCATATTGTCAGTATCTTTGTTTGAGGGCGCTAGTCAGAAGTCATAAACACCAGAATTCCGTGTGGCCAGGGATCACGCTCAATGTTACGATACAACCTGGGAAGCGACATTGTGGGGATCACTCAATGAGGATATGACATTTTATCTTTAATACACAAATAAACCACAAGGAAAACTGACTATGTACATTTGCATAAGTTTCAAAGTAAACAATGACATTGGCAAGGCGGGACTCAAACCTGCGACCTCCGGATTACTGGACCGGTGCTCAACCAACTGAGCTGTCTTGCCCTATGTTAGCGAGCTTCTAAATTGTCAGTATTTTGGTCGCAGTGGTTAGCAATTTTGTCCAATATAGATGTTACAGTCACCAGGTAATGAAGTTTAATAAAGCCCCCCCCCCCCCCCCCCTTCTTTCACCCCACTGCGGCTGAAACATAATGAAGCGCGATGCGTGGCAGAGAAACACCCCCCCCCCCCCCCTCCTCTTTTGTGTTGATCATTGTGTTCCCGGAATCTCATGAATTCTTTTTAGGTTTCAAGTGGGATGGGTTAGGAAACAATAGTGTTGAGTGCGTATGAGGTATAGGGATAAGAGGGGGTACCCCTCTGCCACATATCGTGCTGGGTATAGAACGAAAATGTCTACGCATGGTCTATCCTTGCAGCAACGCGTTTGTCCAGGCTACTTAAATTCCCCTGTAGGCCTACATTGTTGTTATAACAAACCGCAGAAAAAACTTTCTAAATTTAAATAAATTATTATTCATGTTGAATATGTAACATTATCTTGCCTTACTAATAATAACAAAAGCCTAATATGACGACCGGTGTCATCTGGCCAACGATTGGACGGGGCCCCGATGGGAGGGCCGTATTGTTTGGCACGGCCGTATTGTTTGGCACGGCTTTTGATTGGATAGGAGACGTATACCGTCTACCATGTCGTATGAAACCGTCTAAAACGAAAGAACACTATTACGACTGCATACAACGGAGGAGTCCAACCTGGGCTAAGGACTAATGCGCTAATTGGTCCTTTAAGGCCCCAATGGCGGCGTTGGCAAATCCTTCCTCGCCCTAATGCTCTCTTTAGGAGTAAGTACACACAGTCACTGGTCGGGTTGGTAACCAACGCTTTCAGTATTTCCTTCAGTACGAACAAATCTATGATATACGTACCAATACGAGTAATAACATTGTCTCATTCAGTTTTATACTCACCTGGATTGGTAGATTTTATGTAGCAGGAAAAATTGCCCGTCTGCTCTTGATCATCGGAATTAGCATCTTCCAATAGACACTGTTTAGTCGTTGGCTCGTAGCAGAACTGAGTACAAGCGGTCTGCCGCAAGCAGCCCGCGGCGCATCGCTGCTTGGAGCCCCGTACAGACGAAGCGAAAACACGGTGCTGAATAGTGGCGCCTTGACTGAGCAATTCGAACTCGACAGAACGATTTAATGCCGGCTCGGCCGAAGTCAGACCGGCTACGAGAATTGCACAACTGACTACCACAACAGTGAGGAATAGACTCCCCATTCTTTGCGTCTTAAGTACTTTCTTGTGTTTTGCTATTAACTAATTGTCCCGAAGAACAGTCCTACATTCCTTGAACCGTCACCATCTTTGAGTCTTAACTTAAGTGATGCAACGTTGCCAAGCACCGCGATATCTGCAAATAATTTCCCTATTATTCTCCGTGTTCCCTGTTATTGGTTACACCCTCTCACGTGATCAGTCACTTCTCCTTATAATAAGCCATTTATGAGTTAAATTTAAATAACATCTGGTACACTGACTTGTTTAAAATGCAAATGCTTGGTGCGTTTTATCTTCTCCAGACTAAACACACTGTTGCTATATCACGTTGCTATACGTGTAGTTATCGTATATGCTCATGTTGGTACTTAATTAAAACGAAATGAAATTACGGCGGATTTTAAGTCCTTTTATTAATCATTTTAATACCAAGATCCTTTTTAAGTGAACGACAGCAATTACAGGCACGCGCGTAT
Source organism: Crossaster papposus (assembly GCA_037893245.1). Taxonomy (NCBI): domain Eukaryota; kingdom Metazoa; phylum Echinodermata; class Asteroidea; order Velatida; family Solasteridae; genus Crossaster; species Crossaster papposus. Next base: position 904,196 of record JBAIAA010000465.1, read on the forward strand.
AGACAACAAAATTATAATAAAAAAATTAAACAGGAAGTCACTTTGCAATAAAATATTTTTAGAGACAAAGTCAAACTATACACGGTAAGATACTGAATTTGCATTTACAATTATTTTATTCACACACACAAAAGAAACAATAACGATAGCAAAGATTAAATTATTTGCAATTATGTTTACGATTCACACTTTTTGGGGGGTGTATTTCATTTGTTTTGTATGCGTTTTATTTTCGTATGTATTTTGTTTATATTTTATATTTGTTACAAATTTATTTTAATTGAGTTTCCTTTATTTTCCAGTTGTTGTTGTTTGAAAGGTATGTATTTTGGTGAACATGTACTTATACATCTACTTATGTTTGGTTCAATACACGGATGATCATTCAAGAAACTTGATCGTTTGATCGTTACATCTTACAAATAAAAAAACAACTAACCACCAGTTTGTATAGACGATGTGCCCGCTGACGTCACGTCTTTACATCTGTATTCAAATGTGCCCGGCAGTATGCGCACACACCGTGTTTTACATAAAATTTGCTTAAAGAGTGGTGTCGCATGTCAGATCGCCTTTGAATTATGTGACCTCTGATGTCATCTCTTAACCAAATTTATGTAAAACATGTTGCGTGCGCATAATGCCGGGCACATTTGAATTATGATTATGTAAACACAGGGCACGTCGTCTATATACGACCCTATTTACAACATAAACATCAACCTACATTAATAATATCTATAACCTATATTTCTTATTTGTTTCACAGCTCGTGAAACAAATCTCGTGAGAATCAAGGGCGCCCTCAAAAAGCAAATTTTCGGAGTATTGACGATTGATATGATGAACTACATCGGCGGATGGCGCGCCCGGAACAAAATGAACAACTCGGTCTTGGAGCAAGGCTAGTATTGTTGTTCCAAAAGCCAGCGTTACAGAGCTGGATTCAAACATTTCGCGAAGGGGTGGTTTAGAAATGAGCAAAGAAATATTCCACCAATTTTGTATTGAAATCGAAATTCATTTTAACTGTATTTAGATTTAGATTTAATAAAATATTAAAACTAAGCAGAACCTGTGAGTAAGGTGTTAAAAAGCAAATATTGAATGCTTTATCGATCTCGTGGTTTAGTAAAACTAGCCTCCCTCGGTGATTCATGGAGCATTTCATTTTCCCTCGTCTTCGCCTTGGGAAAACAGAATGCTCCATTGATCACCTCAGGAAGCGAGGCTAGTTTTACTACACCAATCGAAGCAGTCAATATTTGTATAATATCTGTGGTGGAAGGTCGTGGCGTACGTACGTTAGAGGGCGCCCGCATCGACGGCCTACGCGCGCTGCATACCGCGATTAGGTCGTCTTGCAAACAAGACTAGGTCGTCAGTTGGAGTCGAATCAAGTATTTCAAGGAATAGTGAGAAATCCTGCCCAGGATTGGATCAGAATTTACAAAGTAAAGCCGATGATTTTGCTCGCCTGTTCAAAAACTAAAAATGGAGCGGGGAACTATTACGAAGTGCAGCTTTTTATACTATATACTGAGAGTATGTTAAACACTAAAAAAATACAAATATAGAAGGTTAATTGACCTCTTTTGCTACAAGTGGAAAAGGGTGAAACGAAACGGCGATTAAATAGAATATATGTACAGTGTAATTTGCATTGTTTTAATAGTAGATATTATAATGTTTTATTCCTACACGATTTAAAGGGATTGTGTACGTTTGGTAATTAAAACCCACTGTTTGTTTCAATCCTATATAGTTATAGATATAGGCCTACCATAAAACTAACTTGTACAAATTACATTTCAAAAGGTTGTAGCGATTTTGAGATATTGCCGAAATTCTGGAGCGGTTTTGTCCACGCAGGAAGAATAATCTGCATTGGAATACACACTCTGAGAAACGTCACTGCAGTAACGCTTCTCAGATTCAATTTTTTTGGGATAAGAAGTGGGGATAAAAATCTAATTCAATAACCGCAGTACTTCGAAGTGAAAAGTTTCTAAAAATGCATTATACTATCAAAAGCTGCTCTACTTCTTACCAAGTAAGTTTTTATTGCCAATACTTTTTGGAGTAAATACCAAACGTATACGATCCCTTTAAAGTTATAGTAGAATATTTATCAGTAGGTGCATGTTTATGTTCAAAGCAACTAAAGTTGTCATGATCTAAAGAATGGTGCTGGACAGCTATTCCGAGAAAATATTATTCTAAGATTTCGATTTTGAACCAACTACAAATAGTAATAGAAATGTTCAAATATTCGTTTGTGAGACGCATTTTTGGGCTCTATTCAAAGCAGACGATAATTATTCGTCTCGTACGTGTGTTCAGATTTGACGTGCGAGAGGTGCCTCTTTGGCGTTCCATATGAGAGTGGTTCCGTTTGTTTTCACACGACGCTGGGTGTTTACGTGATCTCGTGTATAAAACAAACAAACCCAAACCGACGACAAAAGAGTTCTTGGTTGCTTTGTTTATATTAGTATTAAGGTGGTGGTGTTAATTTAGGGGTGGGAGGGGGGGGGGGTCTTAAAGGTAGTATACACCATTGGTAATTGCTTGAATTATCATGAATGGGTAGATTTGGGGGGTTGTATTTCGTAGTAAATATCGTTTAACTGACTTTTCCGAAGTTTTACAATCATGGATGCCGAGAAAAGCACGAAAAACAGCGTTTGTTTTCAACCGGGGTCGAGCAGTTATTCTTATGTTATCTTTGTTCTTTTCGCGATCGCCGTCCGTTCTTTATAAAATTCAATTTTTTTGAATAATTACAAGATATCTAGCGCAATCCTTTTGGTGAATGCCTAGAATCATTCTTTATTTTCAATTGAGTAAGATATTTCTTAATAATAATTCGGTAGTAAATATTTTCGATATCTGCAAATGGTGAATACTACCTTTAAGAACACCCGTTATAGATAATCCAGTGACTACTATAAGCCCAACCACCTAAACCGATGAATCTTGGCGGGTCGGTCGGCGGAGAGGGGTCGGTCCACTCCAGGTAGGCCGCCTCCTCGTGTTTACCTAAGGCAAAGGAACCGTGGTCGTATCGCAGCCAGAATCGTCGCATCTCAACTCCGCTGACGACACCGCCTGCTTCAGCTGGTATGCTGATCAGGTCGCCCGCATCCCACTTTCTGCGGATGATCGTTTGGGTGTTGCCGTGCTTCCCTAAAACTGATGACACCAAACAAATAATCACTAACCATTGTCAGTGGTGTAGCATTAATTTCAGACTACTTGTATATGAAATTATTATGGACTAATGGTTGTACTATTGCGCATGCTAATAGTTAATCCTTCGCGTCGGCATTATTTTTAAAATTGGCCGGGCCCAGGCGGTTTCAGGCCGACATCGTGGGTAGAACACCCTAATTTTTCCGGCTGCGCTCGCTTCGAGCCAGTCACTGACGGATACTTCCGGCCTTGCTCGTGACTTGTTTATCCGTCATCCGTTTTGAATTCCGGAAAGAACTTTGCGTGTATACATCCATCTGACGCGCACTTAACTATAGTTAAATGTTTCTAACCATTAGAACATTTTCCAGTCGTTAGCCATACGTACCCACTTCGTAGTTGATACCTGCGTGTGTGCCGTCTACAGATAAACTCACGATTGCGTCTGCGGAATTCTGGACGTCAAAATCCAAGACGAATGTACCATCAAAAGCGGGAAAAGGGAAAATATGGTCGAATATTGTCCCACTTGTGAACATGGATGTGCACACTGGAAAAATCAACGAGTAAAAACAGTGTACATGTAATTATTTGTTCGATAAGTTCGTATAGAAAGCATTGCGTTTATTTATACACACGGCATCATTTTTTAACACACGTGGTATTCCAGCGATTTTGGTCATAGTGCCAATAATGCGTTTCTTATTTCAGGGAGTTTAGTTTCGTTCGACGAAAAGATATTCAATTTCAATGCTGTTTGAGTTCATGGGTTGTAATTTGAATGGACTGTACTCGAAGAAAAACATCAATGATGATTTGGAGCTATGGTGTACTAACTTAATTGCGTAATTATTAAAGGTAGGATACGCCATTTGCAGATATTGAACATATTTACTAACTATTAAGAAGTATCTTACAGTATCATCCAGCAAATGGATTGCGCTAGATATACCGAAAATTTGAATGTTTATTACAAACAATTACGACCGCTGGACGACGAGTGCAAAAACAAAAACGCTGGACGACTAGTGCAAAAACAAAAACAAGAACAACATAAGAATAACTGCCCGACGCCGGTTGAAAACTAACGCCGTTTTTTTTCTTTTCTCACCATTCATGATTGTAAAACTTCAGACAGGTCAGTTAAACTATATTTACTATACTAAATACACCCCTCCAAATCCACCCATTCGTTATAATTCAAGTAATTACCAATGGTGTATCCTAACTTAAAGGCGTACGCTGTGTTCTGTGAGTGTGACATATAGCGGCTTAAAAAAGACGCATTTTACCGGTAAATCTTGATCGTCGTTAAGCCTGTCGTCACAATTATTTAAGGTTAGAATCTCTCACCTAGCCTTGCGTTTGATGTAAATTAATGTATATTTTACTCAGACGGATATATTTTAGAATTAATTTAATAATTAACGAGTTGCCGTACGATTCCGAAGAGAGATTGACAAAACCTTTTTTGTTTATGGCGGGAGATGATTCAACGACCGTTTCATGAACAAACTAAATCATCCATAAACAGTCGTGTATACGTTTAATACAAAGTTTGTTTTTTTAATTGGTTGCCTAATTTGACACGCAAGTGACTTCAATCAATTTGGGTTGGGCGCGCTTATAAAAACGTTTTCACCACAACGGTCCACATGGTAATTAATATACCTTGTTTGCACACTAACCATCCACGCGTCTCGCGAAAGATCGATCTAACGAAACTGACCTTTATAGCAAAAATTCGATTTCAGACAATGCAAATGTTTATTGTACTGTGCTGGTCATACACAATACGTTACTGTATTGTATCGATGGCGGTGGTAATTTATGGGCAAAAATTATAATACAACTTGTTTGTGCTCTCACTATGAACAGCGAGCAAACTTGTTTTTTCTATAGAGCCAACGGCTGACGAGTAAATATGGTCATTTAGAAATTAAAGACGAGTAATATGGCATGCACGTCACGGTCCTTTAAATTTCACATTTGCAAGATAAAGATATCGCTTTATTATAATGAATAATTAGCCCAAGTTGGACGACGTTCTTCATTGCATTACGACTGCATACAACGGAGGAGTCCTACCTGGGCTAAGGACTAATGTGTTTGGTCCTTTTAAGGCCCCAATGGCGGCGTTGGAAAATCCTTCCCCGCCCTTAAAGATCTCAAGTTATACGTTTGGTAATTACTCAAAAAATTAATGGCAATAAAAACGTACAGCTGCTTTGGATAGTATAATGCATCTTTAGAAACTGTTCACTTCGAAGTACATGTACTGCGGTTATGGAAAAAGATATCACTTTTTATCCCCCAAAAAAATTGGATCTGAGAAGCGTTACTGCAGTGACGTTTCTCAGATTGTGTATTCCAATGCAGATTATTCTTCCTGCGTGGACATAACCGCTCCAGATTTTCGGCAATATCTCAAAATCACTAACTCAAAATCGCTCAAAAAATGGGGTTTTTTTTACAGGTTAGTTGTCTGGTATATATCTATAACGATATAGGATTGAAACCAACAGTGGGTTCCAATTACCAAACGTAAACGATCCCTTTCATGCTCTCCGAGGAAGTAAGTACACACAGTCACTTGTCGGGTTGGTAACCAAAGTTTTCAGTATTTCCTTCAGTACTATCAAATCTATGATATACGTATACTATTACGAGTACATGTAATAAAATCGTCCCATTCAATTTAATACTCACCTGGATTGGTAGATTTGATGTAGCAGGTAAATTTGCCCGTCTGCTCTTGATCATCGGAATCAGCATCTTCCAATAGACACTGTTTAGTCGTTGGCTCGTAGCAGAACTGAGTACAAGCGGTCTGCCGCGCGCAGCCCACGGCGCATCGCTGCTTAGAGCCCCGTACAGACGAGGCAAAAACACGGTGCTGAATAGTCGCGCCGTGACCGAGCAATTCGAACTCGACAGAACGACTTAATGCCGGCTCGGTCGAAGTCAGACCGGCTACGAAAATTGCACAACTGACCACCACAACAGTGAGGAATAGACTCCCCATTCTTTGCGTCTTAAGTACTTTCTTGTGTTTTGCTATTAACTAATTGTCCCGAAGAACAGTCCTACAATCCTTGAACCGTCACCATCTTTGAGTCTTAACTTAAGTGATGCAACGTTGCCAAGCACCGCGATATCTAAAAATAATTTCCCTATTATTCTCCTTTTACTGGTTACACCTTCTCACGTGACCAGTCACTTCTCCTAATTATCATGATCGTCACTTAATTATAGGCACGCGCCATATACTATGAATTCGGTTTTTATAGTCGGTGTTTATAGGCGGTGTTTACCAACCAGGGGCCAATTTCATAAAACGTGTAAGCACCAAAATTTGCTTAGCATGAAAATTCTTTCTTGGAAAAAAACAGGGTTACAAACCAATATTTCAGTTGATGTTTATTGTTTGTGACTATAGTATTCAGCTCTTTTTTGCTTTGAATGAAAAAACACATGGAGTTTTGGCCGATAACCTGTTTTTACTAAGCAAAACCTTGTTGTGCTAAGCACATTTTTGTGCTTACATGTTTTATGAAATTGGCCCCAGGGGTGTTCGTGCACGCAGTTCGGACATAATCGCGCACGCACTTCCTATTACTAGCGCGAATTGGCTTAACGCGTTTTCAAAGCCTTGGCCTTGGCCTGAGACGAGGATCAAGCCTTGCGCTACAATTTAATAAAACATAATGAAATTCAATAAACGAAACATTGAGAACATTACCTTCAACTTTCGTTGATATGTATATTTTATGGCTTGGAACAAATTGCATCGCAAAACACGGAAGTTTATAGTACTTTAATAGTACATTTGTACACCACAAAAACAAAGAACTCTTTTCACATCTCGATACTCAAGTTAAAAAGAAACAAAATTACGGAAGATTAGTCGCGGCAAATTTGAGTTTAGATCTGAACTCTATTTTGAAAATAATACCTAAATCGAGAATCGCAATAAAATCATTTCAATAAAAAGTACAATTGAAGACCATTATATCATTAACAAACATAATCTTCTGTATAAATCAACTGTATAAATATACCGCCATTTACAGCAAGCATCACTTCTTTACTACAATTACTATGATAACAAGATAGTATAGTTCGCTACATGTATTAACTTTTAATACATAAATAAACCACAATGGAAACTTACTAGGTAAATTTGCATAAATTTCAAAGATAAAATGTCAAAGATAAAAAGTTGTATCCTTATTGAGTGATCTCACAATGTTGCTTCCCAGGTTGTATCGTAAAATAGGGCGTGATCCCTGGCTACAGGGAATTCTGGTGTTTATGACTTCTGACTAGCGCCCTCGAACAAAGATACTGACAATTTGAGAGACTGCCAACACAGGGCAAGATAGCTCAGTTGGTAGAGCACCGGTCTGGTTTGGTCCCAGGTTCAAGTCCTGCTTGCCAATTTCTTTGTTTACTTTGAAATGTATAACTTTTACTACAGTTTAAGCAATTTGAGTGTTGACTTCGACTTGCATCAATAGACCAATCCAGTAGGCTACACCCCTCGACATCAATAGACCAATCCAGTAGGCCACACCCCTTGACATCAATAGACCAATCCAGTAGGCCACACCCCTCGACATCAATAGACCAATCCAGTAGGCCACACCCCTTGACATCAATAGACCAATCCAGTAGGCTACACCCCTCGACATCAATAGACCAATCCAGTAGGCCACACCCCTCGACATCAATAGACCAATCCAGTAGGCCACACCCCTCGACATCAATAGACCAATCCAGTAGGCCACACCCCTCGACATCAATAGACCAATCCAGTAGGCCACACCCCTCGACATCAATAGACCAATCCAGTAGGCCACACCCCTTGACATCAATAGACCAATCCAGTAGGCCACACCCCTTGACATCAATAGACCAATCCAGTAGGCCACACCCCTCGACATCAATAGACCAATCCAGTAGGCCACACCCCTCAACATCAATAGACCAATCCAGTAGGCCACCCCTTTGGCATCAATAGACCAATCCAGTAGGCCACAACCCTCGACATCAATAGACCAATCCAGTAGGCCACACCCCTCGACATCAATAGACCAATCCAGTAGGCCACACCCCTTGACTTTCTTTGATTTATTTTGTAATTATTATTCTGTTACTGTGGAAATTAAATAAAATTAAACCTGAACCCGAAGTACTCATCTATGTCTAACACTAGTCTTTTTTTGCCAAAACATTTTTTTGTAAGTAAAACACTTTAATTATTAGACCCTTAAATATTCTATATTGCAATATGTAAAAGCTACTCAAACGTAGTTAAAAAAAAGAGCTAACAGTGCAGTTTTAAAAGGTAGACTTTGGGTACAATACTTGAGGGCGGGTACGATACTTAAGGGCGGGGCAGGTACAATACTTGAGGGCAGGGCGGGTACGATACTTGAGGGCAGGGCGGGTACAATACTTGAGGGCAGGGCGGGTACAATACTTGAGGGCAGGGCGGGTACAATACTTGAGGGCAGGACGGGTACGATACTGGAGGGCAGGGCGGGTACGATACTGGAGGGCAGGGCGGGTACGATACTGGAGGGCAGGGCGGGTACGATACTGGAGGGCAGGGCGGGTACGATACTGGAGGGCAGGGCGGGTACGATACTGGAGGGCGGGGCGGGTACGATACTTAAGGGCAGGGCGGGGCGGGTACGATACTTAAGGGCAGGGCGGGTACGATACTGGAGGGTGGGGCAGGTACGATACTGGAGGGCAGGGCGGGTACGATACTGGAGGGCAGGGCAGGTACAATACTTGAGGGCAGGGCGGGTACGATACTTGAGGGCAGGGCGGGTACAATACTTGAGGGCAGGGCGGGTACAATACTTGAGGGCAGGGCGGGTACAATACTTGAGGGCAGGACGGGTACGATACTGGAGGGCAGGGCGGGTACGATACTGGAGGGCAGGGCGGGTACGATACTGGAGGGCAGGGCGGGTACGATACTGGAGGGCAGGGCGGGTACGATACTGGAGGGCAGGGCGGGTACGATACTGGAGGGCGGGGCGGGTACGATACTTAAGGGCAGGGCGGGGCGGGTACGATACTTAAGGGCAGGGCGGGTACGATACTGGAGGGTGGGGCAGGTACGATACTGGAGGGCAGGGCGGGTACGATACTGGAGGGCAGGGCGGGTACGATACTTGAGGGCAGGGCGGGTACGATACTGGAGGGCGGGGTGGGTACAATACTGGAGGGCAGGGCGGGTACGATACTGGAGGGCAGGGCGGGTACGATACTTGAGGGCAGGGCGGGTACAATACTGGAGGGCAGGGCGGGTACGATACTTGAGGGCAGGGCGGGTACGATACTGGAGGGCAGGGCGGGTACGATACTTGAGGGCAGGGCGGGTACGATACTGGAGGGCAGGGCGGGTACGATACTGGAGGGCGGGGTGGGTACCTTACTTGAGGGCACGATACTGGAGGGCGGGGCGGGTACATTACTTGAGGGCGGGGCGGGTACATTACTTGAGGGCAGGGCGGGCACTAACTTGGACAGGCCTGCGTTGCGTGATGTCGAAGCAGTAAATGCCCAGATTAATTGATATCTGTAGGCAAACGAGGATGGCGTAGCGAATCAGGTCGGCCAAGCAGTAAATCTAAAAGAAACAAGAACATGTACCAAATGTGGTTCAAAGGTTAACCTTGAGACTAATCAAGTTGGTACCACACCTATTTGGCTCGGAGGCCCAAAAGAAACGTAAGTTTTTTTCATTATTTTCAATAATAACGACACTCTAAATCCAAATACAAAATTTCCAAACTTAAGCTGTTAAAGTTTCAGCGCAGTTTTGGAGTGAGTATGAAGAATGGTTTACATTGTACAATGGATCAAACATATTACCATAATCTAAGAGTTTGGGTGGTGAGTTTTCCATATGGTGCTGGAATTTCAGAATTTGCTGCGTCCTTTTCATCAAATTTGTTGTAATTTATTTTTAGAAATCATATTCTGCGGGGAAAAGATCGTCAAAATCACAATTTTGTCAATAAACTCTGAAGTAAAAAGTAATAAAGTTAGGCAACTAATTTTCTTACCGTAGCGATCCAGAGAAGAACATGCTCGGGCAATGGCGTGTCAAAATATTGGTTGAGAAAGAGAAGGCCAGGTCCAATGAAAATGGTGTCCAGAAGATCCATAGCACTTTTGCTCATGTGAGCAACCTGTGGATATGAGTGGATACCAGGGACAAATTAGTTGATGTGGAGTTGATGTGGAGTTGATGTGGAGTTGATGAGGAGTTGTTGTGGAGTTGATGTGGAGTTGATGTGGAGTTGATGTGGAGTTGATGTGGAGTTGATGTGGAGTTGATTTGGAGTTGATTTGGAGTTGATTTGGAGTTGATTTGGAGTTGATTTGGAGTTGATTTGGAGTTGATTTGGAGTTGATTTGGAGTTGATTTGGAGTTGATTTGGAGTTGATTTGGAGTTGATTTGGAGTTGATTTGGAGTTGATTTGGAGTTGATTTGGAGTTGATTCGGTGTTGAATTGACATTTTTACTCATAAGAGCAGCCTGAGGTCTATCAGTGGATGCAATGAAAAATCAGTTGATTTGTTGACTTGTATTTGTTTACATGTATATGAATTGGCAATTGATTTAGAGATTGATGGTGTCTGAATGCGTTGATAAAATTATCCACAAATCAACTTAAAATGAAAAGTTACTATCAACTCAACTCAAGTTGTATGCCATCATTAGAGGCCGCCATGCCCAATGTCAGCGATTGGATGTAGTCGACAATATCAGTGGATTTTGGAGTTGATATCAACTCTAATCAGTGTCGGTCTTGGTCTGCAAAAGTGTCGGTCTCACAATTCTTTGTCTCAGTCTTGAAAGAGCTAGTTTTAGTCTCAGAAGTCTTGATCTAGACTCAGACATAAAGTTCTTGACTACAACACTGTATAAATTGGATGTGTTGATTATCCACAATTCAACAGACTTGTTGACTACATCAACTGTTTCAACTCACCACTAGTTTGTTGGTGATCTTGGAGGCCACTGTGCCAAACATCAGCAGGTAGACGCAGGGTTGGTTCTCATAAAGACCGGTGTGAGATTTCTGCTTGATAACGACGGCCAGGAGAATAACAAAGCCAATGTGGAGTGCTGGGGCTATCACACTTGTATCCTGAAAAGAGGTGGGTTTGGACGAAAGTATCAATTCAGAAACTGGATTTATGATGATTGGATCACTGGAAAACAGTCAGATTATTGTGTCACAAGAGGGCAGAATTCCAAATGTGACTTGGCAGCTTTCAAACTGAAATCGGGATCTAGAATACCGTGTTAAAATTCTCAACAAATATACAGCATACACACAGCGTACACTTCATTGCTTTTATATTTTAAACACTTTTGTTGCTTCAAATGAAAAATATGGGATGACGTCGGTTTCAGCACGAACCAAAACTCTGGGTTTTATTTTTAAAGACTTACAGCAACCGTGGATCCATCTTTTCCCTTGCCTCCACCACCAAGAATGACTCTGAGATAACTCAAGAAGGCGATAGATGCCAAGGAAACTCCACACATAAGCACTATGACTTTCAGTTCCACGCCTAAAACCTGGGGCAAAAAATAAGACAAAATTAAAAAGCTATTATAAAAGAAGTAAATGAACAATCTTGGATCGCTAACAATTATATTGCGAAGGCCTGCTTTAATGGCTTGCGATTCGTCTTGCAATTCGTCTTGCGATTCGTCTTGCGATTCGTCTTGCGATTCGTCTTGCGATTCGTCTTGCGATTCGTCTTGCGATTCGTCTTGCGATTCGTCTTGCGATTCGTCTTGCGATTCGACTCGCTAATGAACTTGTGATTTGACTTGTGATTTGACTTGTGAGTGATTTGACTTGTGACCAACTTGCTGGTGACTGGCTTGTGATTAACTTGTGACTGTTTGTAACGTCATGTGCGTGCCTTTTGATTTGTTGTCGATTTGAAATGATCAATAAAACTTAGGGAAAGAATGTTGCATCTTGTCATCATATATTATCTCAATGATGATTTTAAAAAAGACATGAATCTAGGACTGACCAAACAATTCCAATGTTGTCAGAAAATACTTTTACAATGCACACGAGTCTCCATAGACTTTTTACATAAGTGGCAGAAGGCTACTACATTCTTTCCAAACTGACCTTGAAAGCCCAAATCTGCGGACCGAATAACCCCGAAATACTGAAGATGGAAATGACCGTCAGCTGTGATTCTGTTACGTCAAACCTGGGAAAACAAAAACGAACACCAAGGAGGCCAAATAAAAACAAGTAACCCAATTAAAAATTAACATGAGAACATGCCCAATTCAGAATCATTTCCGATTCAGTACCATGCCCAATAAAGAATCATACCCAATTGAGAAACCACCGCCTTTTGGCAGCCTTAGCCAAACCCAAGTAGCATGGCTATGGATAATATCATAAGTGTATAGGAAGAGGCTGCAGTGTCTAGCCAGTGACTTCCATAAGTATGCGTACAAGTCACAGCCTTTAGACGCGACTCGGTTGCAGCCTTACTTTCCAAAATGCAGAGTTCCTGAGACGTAAGTCTGCCAGTGGGCGCAATAGAACATCAAGATGGAAAAGGCTGTCGACAGGAAGAATAATTCTGGCCACTCGCCAAGCTGAACGGCAGCGCCAAACGCAATAGACACAAAAGCTAGCGGAAGAAAAAGACAATAATTCTAATTGTTAACAAAACCAAAAGCTGCTAGTAGATTTATGGTTAGTGGGTCCATGAAATTAATTTTTCTTAAGAACATATTTATATGGTTGATTCTATGGAAAAATGCACTTTTGAACCTCAACAGAGCTGAATCCATCCATTTCAATTCGCATGTTTACACTCTAGAGTAGGGGGTATAAGGTTAAACTTTTCAAAAAATGTCTATGCTTTTCTGGACAAACTGAGGGTATTTTTGCTGTCATTTCAGGAAGACGCTCTCCAAATGTGAACCCCCACCTACAATTTTAAATGAAATCATAATAACGCTCGGTTCAGACAGGCGTTCCACAGTCGCGCCGAACCAAATTGAAATCAAGTCGCTCCTGAGTCGCTCTAACAACTCCAGCAGTTGATTGTTCGTCGTCTGGCGCGCCTTGTCGCCCTTATTCGTTTCAGACGTCGGACTCAATTCACTCATTTGGTTTGGCGCGACTGTGGAACGCCTGTCTGAACCGAGCGTCAGACAATACCAATGTCCGAGTGAGATCGTATAATCAGAATGTTCCATACCCATCGAGACGGCATCGCATCCATGATCAAAGAGCTCTCCCAAGGGAGTGCTCGTCTGTGTTCGTCGTGCCTGTTTGCCGTCAATAGCATCGAGAGCTTGATACATAAACAACGTCACAGCTGCCGTCATGTAGGCCCAGCCTGGTGCCTGAATGCAAACATTAATGACTGCATAGAATGAGGCATGAGGTACCACACAAGTTCCATGCCAATGCAAAATGTGTGTTGTGTATCATTTCTTTTTACAGTTATTCCAGTGCAGTATTATTAATATTCTCAGAGTCGGACATCCGGGAACCCGTTTATATCTTCCTCGTTTATGGACTTTAGTGCAAAGGGAACAATTTAAGGTCACGCCGAGTACACTACAGTTGTTGTAGGATAATTTTCTACGTAATTAAAATATTACCAAACATTTTAGGCTAAAATGGAATAATTTGTTGGGTTCCTATCTTCATGTTAATGTTTTTGAGTTGTTGTATACATATGCAAAATGGCACCATACAATTTGCCACTGCAGTTAACAAATAAAATAAGTTACGGGCCTTTTTTGATCTTAACAAATAACAAGATCTTTCTCAGAGACAAAATAATAATACCGGCAAAATAAACACAAGAACAAGTTTATATTCGCCATGATCAATACAAAATTAATAACAAATCTTCATATTTTTGTCCATCTGTCCACCCAAATTGTAACTGGCGTTAACCTGTTCTGTAGCAGTAGGACAGAACAGCATGAGAATAACCGAGCCGATAATATTCATCGCAAGCCCCGTGAGTGTGATCGTGTTGGGCGCTATGGTCTTCGGTGTCTGCTCGATTAACCACCGCCAAAAAACCTGCATCGGAGCGTCGAACATCGACGTCCCTTCCGCCGAATATTTATGCTCCTTCAACCTCTTCAACTGGCCCTCAGAAAGCAGATCTGGGGCAGTTAGGTGCCTGAGCAGGCTCTGGGTCAGGGAAAACATTTTGGAAGACTTTTGAGCCGAATTATCACCGTCTTTATAACTCAATCTTATCAGAACTGTGTCTGTGTTTTTCAATGGTAGTTCCTCTGACATGTCGGCAAAAGTCTGGTACGCCGTAGCACCAGAAATATATTAACACGTCTTCTCATATTGAACTAACGGCTATTGACAGGAAGGCACCCGTTTAATTTAAAGGTCGATGCACTAGGCCCGTTTTCCAAACCCCAGCTTCCTCTCCTTTGGCTTTGTTTATGCAGTTTACAATAGAGATGGAGCCAATTGCCTTGCTGGAGTTTTAAAAAACGGCCTATTTCCTACCTTTGCAAACGTGAAGGGCGCCACCACTTTTGACCCCAGTGACAAACACTTTTGGGGGCATAACTTTACTGTGAAGTGCGTGGAGGCGGTAACTTATCCAGCATCTCTTGTTGGGATTATCTAGACATCAGCATTTATTGTACCTGAGCAGTGCTTTGGAAGTTATTCACCACAACTTTCTACTGGTCTGCGCTGGTCCACCGTACTGGTCTCAACGTCAGCGGGGCGGGAGAAACTAACGCTCGGTTCAGACAGCAGGCGTTCCACAGTCGTCGCGCTGAACCAAATGAGTGAATTGAGTCCGACGTCTGAAACGAATAAGGGCGACAAGGCGCGCCAGCGCCAGACGGCGAACGATCTGAACGGTCTGAACCTAGCGTGACTGATTGACACTGGCTTCCTGATATAATTGCCTAAATTGAGCTGCTATCTGTAACAAATTAATGGGAACATGAGTGGGTATTTGCCTAATAATTTGGTAAAAATACCAACTGCCTACAACTGAATCTTGGGTATATCCTTCCCAACGGTCAATTTGTACACGAATTTACCAATAATGAGACACCATTATCTGCGAGTCACCCGAATCGAAGTAATAATGAGGGCGCTATCATCTTATCCTCGAAACGGACCGGAATGTCACTGTTTGAGATCAAACAAGATGACATCGTCGCGTCGTGCGGCTTTTTGGTTATACGACATCGTCATACGGCTTGAGTTTAGGGTTAGAGTTAGGGTTAGGGTTAGGGTTAGGGTTAGGGTTAGGGTTAGGGTTAGGGTTAGGGTTAGGGTTAGGGTTAGGGTTATAGGGTTAGGGTGGCCCACCAATAATGTGGCCCCAGTGGGGCTAGGGCTGTCATTAAGTGATTACCTAACGAACTACATGCAGCCTTTACGTGCTCATTTTGTGAGTGCATGGAAGACCAAAAATAGAGCAAGACTCAGCAACGTCTGATGGCAGAAAGGGCGCCATTTACGAACTCTCGGCAGAATTGTGCGCCATGAAAACCATTATTGAATGTGTAATAAAATCAAATAATTAATTTGTAGCTTTTCAATTTTTTTTTTAACTTCACCTGATTGAGGAGTGTGGCGAAAAAGCGGAATTGCGGAAAAATAGGGTCCAACTATACCAATGGTTTTTATGAATAATGTAAGGGTTAAAAACTTGTCGTTAGTTTGGGCTGGAGTTGATGCTGAATTAGGGAGGGTTGTTGGTACGATATAGGCCTAATCACGAAAAGGACGGAATGTCACCTTAATTCAAGAAAAAGGGGGATGATTTTTGTTGGATGGGGCATGAATGCTGCCTGCGGAAGAGCCAGTGATTGACTGGATAAACTGCGCTAATCTATGTAACGGCACGGCCCCTCTGATACATCAGGTCATCCGTGAATACGAGTTACATCGTGTTTTAAACTAGCTCGCGGCCGTCTAACACCACCATAGGACGGACTGACTTTAGCGTACGGCATCAGGTCGGTTCCGCGGGGGGCAAACCCCACGAGAGCCCCGTCATGTCATGAAAGATCACGGTCAACAATAACTCGCGTCCCTAGCGAGTGAGTATTGTACTCACATCAAATCCGGAGGTTGGAAATGTTTACTTAAGATTTTTTTAAGGAGGGAAAGTTGCAAACAAAGTGTTAAGAGCTGTGCGGTAAAAACCACAGTGAAAATCAAAATTAAGCGTTCGGTGCACCGCACTTTTTTTTCGTTGAGTCCTTGTAAAGAATACAAAAAGTATCTTTTTATGAAACGTTGGGGGGTAAAGCGCAAACAATAGGGACTCGGTGCCTTATGTGTAAGCGTATCCGTTGCAATTCCCCCATTGGTTGAGTGGGACTTCTTGAGGGAGCGCTGACTTGAGAAACCTAAGACGTGATGAATGAGTGACAGTATAGTGGGTGGAATTCTCAACGGGGCTCGGCTGAGTTAGAGCGTTGGAGGAAGGAATCTTTTTTATTTCTGCCGCGCGTGAGCTGAGGATTGGAACCTCAGCCTTCACAGTGCAACTGGAGGGTATTGGCCTGCTTTCAGTAGATTCATTTTGTGTTTGTTAGTTGGCAAAGTCCGAGAGACATTCACCCCGAAGCGGCTTTATGCGTGGCACTGCCGTGGTGTGGCGCTTGTGTCCCCCAGGAACCAACTGTCAAAACACGGTCCTGCGACCCCGCGCCGCAGGCGGCGCCTAACAAAATCCCCACCGCCTTTTCACCAGCGTTTCGGGACACAAAAAAGTGGGGTGGAAATTTAGATTGAGCCCTGGTTTTTCTTTCGCTTTGCTTCAGTCAATATTGGGGTTCAGTTTCATTGTTACTGGAAGCTGTGATTTGGGTGATTTGATCGACATTTGGCGTTTATTTTATCTGCGTGTCGTCGAAGTACGCGGACGTTCACACTCCTTCGATCCCAAGAAGCTACACCAATTTGACTTGGAATATCTCAACAAAAGGTAAGTCGTTTTTCTAATGTGATTTTCAGCGTGATTTTTCAATTTTCTTTTCGTTTTCTCTCCAATACCACGTTTTCGTCGCCGATAAAATGTTACTAGTTTCTCGGGAAATGATGACCGACGTTTCGGTCTCACATTCCCGGTACGGTCATCAAGTTGCTTTTAAGTGGTTTTTGTTAAACAAATGATACGTCATTAGAGTGTCCTGTATACTTGTCTTCCTTTGTTTTTTTAGGTAAAATAATCATTGCCGTTTCCATGGTAAAGATTTTTAACGATAAACAAAAATTGACTTTTTCAATTTGGACTTGCATAATTTACCCGATAGTATCCGTTGTGTTAAGAAGCCAAACAGTTGTGAGACAGGTCGTTATTTGATAGATTTAATAAATAATATCGATAGGCCTACTGTATATCAATTTAATACCAGCTGGTATCAAAATGTTTTCTTTCAAAATTCCACTTTTACTTTAGATCTTTTTGGTGGTTTCAGCTTTAACTAGCGTTTAAACTTTTTACCAAGGTATAGAGAGACGTTTAGAAAATATCCAATAACAATTACCAATTTTAGCCGCCTATTATACAACTCATACACAGACGGCAATTTTATGACCATTAAATGTGCCTTTTTCGTTGTAACTGTTTCCGCGTTAAAAGACGCATTAAGGGTTTAAGCCCTTCTCTACATCAGTGACTCGTCATTTTTTAACGAACTACAGTTTTTTTTTTCCTGTGTTTTTTGTGTCTAAAATTAATCTGTGTTTTTAACTCTCTTTTTTCCCTTCGATGGTATTAAGTGCCCTTTCTTATGAGTGCGTCACGCCCATTGCAGACTTTAATAAAGATATACCGCGTCTAGCGTCTACCCATGATCAATTCTATTCAGTCGGCCCAGGAAGAAATAATTTCCTTTATTATACGGCTGTTCCGGTTCCAACTGAAACAGAAAAACACCGAACAAAGTTCTGATGTGATGTAAAAACTTCAGGCTATGTAGTTCTTGACAGATTTGACATAAAATTATGAAAAGTTCTTTTCAGTTTTTTAATTTCAGTATATAAATTTTGACCTAGAATTAAAAATAAAAAGTTCTTGTTGGTCTTTTTTTTCAGAGTCTGAATTTGTTTAAGTTTATATACCGGTACCGTTTGAATCGTGATAAATGTATGGTGGCTTAGAAAGAAGCATTATAAATCGTGAATATTGACGTCAATATTCGCGACAAGTGTCATGGCTTCTTAAGTGTACGACTCCGTGCTGTCAATTTGTCACCGTTTTCACGAAGAGGCAAATTGAGCCTTTCACGGTCTGAACAAACTTTCGAGATAATCGCTTGTAAAGTTTGTCCTTTTTTCGTTTGGCAGTTTGAAGCATAAATATCTATAGAATATACAAGATTAAGGTATCATGGGAAAGAAGAGATTTCAATCTTCTTAAATATAGCAAACGTTAAGAAAAATAGGTGATTAGTTTTGCAGAATTAATCAATTAATAGAATTGCCTCTTCGTGAAAACGAAAAAAACGATACATTAGCAAATTCGCCCGTGGCTGTGAGAGTCAGAATGTATACATTTCCCCATTGCGCCCTCCAATTTGCCTCTTCGTGAAAACGCTAAAAGCCCTTTCGCGACCAATTCGCCCAATTCGCCTCTTCGTGAAAACGCTAAAGTGACTAAGCGCACCAAAGTGCCCTTCATAAACACGTTGAAGTCAACGCTATTTCGAATTTGCCTCTTCGTGAAAACGCTAAAAGCCACTTCGCGACCAATTCGCCCAATTCGCCTCTTCGTGAAAACGCTAAAGTGACTACGCGCACCAAAGTGCCCTTCATAAACACGTTGAAGTCAACGCTATTTCGAATTTGCCTCTTCGTGAAAACGCAAAAGGGCACTTGAGGACCAATTCGCCCATTAGTTAATTAGGTTAATTGTGATTTTAATGATTTTGTGGATGTATAACTTCACCAGGTTGTAGAAATTGCAATATTTAATCGTTTTCATCAAAAAAAATTATTTCGATAAATAGACGATTTTTCATGAAATTCGCCTCTTCGTGAAAACGGTGACGAATTAATAATCGCCTTTTTGTTTTAAATTGATTGATTGATTCAGCAGCTGTCTGTGCATCTGCCGAAAATTGGAGAATAAAAAACAGGACAAGATGAGGAAACTGCTACTCATACTCGTGGTGCTGCTAATTTGCGTTGCCATGGTTAAGGCAGGAAGAAAGGACCGGGAGCGAAAAGACAGACGCAGAGAAGGAAAGAAAGGTAGGTCGTGACCTTTTGGGCGGAAGGAACTCAGTGCGCTCTGAATAAAGTAGAAATACAGACTTATCCACGTTGTGTGCAATATAAAGGAAGGGAAATTGTCCCCATCATTATATGCTTCATGCTCCAAAAACACTTTTCTTTGAAGCGGTTATTTTGGTTGACAGGTGTTTCCCTAAATTAATATTGAGTTAATGAAGTGGTTCTTGAAGGTCAAAACACTTTCTGTTGAAAAACACTTTGTCAGATGCACCACTGAGAAAAATTACTGACTCCAATTCACTTCGTCCGAAGGAGGGGGGGGGGGGGGGGTTGTGTCCGTGGGCAATATATCTAGTCACAACTTTGTTCAACTGACCCAGGAGTATTGAAACGGAAGATAGTGTAGTCTTTAACTAAGTATTGTTTGCTCCGAAATGCCATGCCTACATACGAACCAAAGACCTCGCAGTTACCAACGAAGAAAGGTTCATACTCCCGACGAGCAGGGGTAACAATGAAACATTTCACTGTGTGTGTCTGCGCGCCAATGGTAGCAAATGTGCCGGCATTATAGAAAACATTCATAATGGTTATTTGATATAAAATGTTACAATATTCTCCTTGTTGTATGACACTTTCACATTGACAACAAAAAAGCTGGCAGTAGTACACGTCATAAAGGCAGAACAAAGTAGCTCTATATAAATTTATAACACATCAATTCCCTAAAGCGGAGTAATAATGCCGGCGCCAAAACCTTGCAAAAACGGAAGATTTATTTGCAATGAGTTCTTATGTTCCCCAAAGAATCCAAACGCCACGTTAACAGCAATGATTCATCATCATAAACTCCCAAACCACTCAAGGGTTTGTTGTTCAGAAATCGTGTTTGGCAGGGAATAGTCTGGGCAACGCAGAACAGACATGGAGCGCAATATTAACATTGAACAAAATCACAGACCAAAACAGTCGAAGATTCTGACAGCTCTCCAAGATTTTGACAATCAATTATGCTCGAGCTTTATACGGAACAATGTGCACCGGTTCTTCCCAAACAAATTTGGGGAAAATTGAATATCAAAACATCTGCCAATTTAGGGCTGACTATCGGATTCCATAGTTGACCCACTTTTTACCCGCTGCTGGGAACAAATTGGGAATTACGGCGTGTAAATGGCGCCACCTGCCAGCTATCAATCAGAGAAATGATCAGGTGTATGGAAGACTAGAAAGCTGGACTCGCCTCAAACATTGCTGTGGTTTAAAGAAGTGTCCATGGCAATTCAGTTCACGATACTATAATATTTTCGTATCAAGGAGTGCACGAGGGTTTTAGAGTCAATCAGAGGCAAAAAGAAACGGTGAAATCTTATAAGATTTATTTTAACATTACCGTTTGAACCGCACCTGTATAGCGTTTTGAATGCCCGGCACTTATAGTTTCCCCCACAATTCCCCCCTTTTTTTGGGGGGGGGGGGGGGGGGGGGGGGGTGGGGGCGAGAAAAATGCCAGATTTTCGTGCGTGTTCCTTCTTCCATGGTTCGTACAACAGGATTTCTGTTCTGAGGGGCGTTTTTCCCCGCCCCCAGACAATCTCCACCGTACACATGATGAACTGACATTCAAGTTGAGAGCCAGCTGGCCTGTGTATACTGGCAAATCCCATCGGCTCACGGCGATCAAGGAGACTTAGCGGGCGATGACAAGGGCAGACGGTGGGTTAGTGAGTAACTTCCCACGGTACGCTCGTATCCGTCTGTCTGGTAAAATGTTTGTCGCAACACGAGCTAGCAATTTGAACAATTCGAAGAAACAAAGGAGCGTTGTTTCAGAATTTAGGCAGCGCGTTAGTTTGTATGATCCTTTGTCTGGATGGGGTGCGTGCCAGCACTAAAGAGGATATGTTTCCTTTAATTATCGAGTTTACTGGAAAGTCAACAGGTTGTGTAGCACATTCAATAATTGTTATTGGATGAGGAGGTGTGTAATAATGTACTAATGAACACTAACAAGTCACCACAGTTTGTTTTAAATAAATAACAGAATTAATTCGTTAAATAACTTTTGTTTTCCAGCGAGACCCCAGGCCGATGCGGCCCAACCCGAAAACCTTACAACTGAAGATTCCCGTGCCCCAAAGCACGAGCAGACGCCGACCCAGCCGCCGTCCAACCAGCCTCAGGCCTCGGCCGACGCCCAGCGGCCCAGCCCCGCTGACGACCGTCCGAACCCCCGCTGCAGCGAGTGGCGGTGGTCAGCGTGCGAGGTCCGCCACGGCCGGCCGTGTGGTAAGGGCGTGGAGCGGGCCGCGCGGGACGGCGATAACTGCAAGAAGAGAGAACAAGTACGACCGTGCCTCGTGCCCTGCGAAGGGCGTGACCAAGGCGGGGCAAAGACTGAAGGAGGAGGGAAGCGGAAGGGTGGAAACAACGGGGAGGGGAGAGACCGTGGGGGGAGCTCTTCCGATGAAAAACAGGAGGTACAACCACCCAAGCGACAGCGGGAGGAAGCGCGACCACAACCCGAGGAAAACAATGAAAGTGAGTATTATCGTCTTGGTGGCATCACCTTAATTGTTTTATCTTTTACACTAGACAACACTTTTTGCTTCTTTAGATGCAATGCAAGGACTTCTTGATGATCTGGATTTGGAGGCCTTTCTAGACTTCGTCTTCATTTTCTAGCTGCGGCTTCATAATGTGTGATTTCTTAATAATAATGCCTCGTTTCTCTATCAGAATGCAAATACAACAAGAAGGACTGGACAGAGTGCGACGAACAGACTAGTCTCCAAACCAGGCTCTACGTCTTGAAGAAAGGCGACCCGGATTCGTGTCCCGCCAAGAAAGTCATCACTAAACCCTGTGATAAGTACCAGCGGCGGCTGGAGAACAAGAACAGTGAGTATGAAGGAGTTATTTTACAATACAGCAATCTAGCCGTGAGCGGTGCAACTCGGAGTCTTTTCTCAAGTCTGATTTCACTCGAAATCCAGAGCTATCAAAGTCGTTTCCTCCACGACACGTGTGTTATAGCCGTGTCCGTAATACTTGGGTGTAAAATTACACACGACTGCAGCCACATCTCATAGACTCGTGCGTAATATACATACCAAGCCGCAGCTAAGTAATTCGGACACGGCCTTACTTTATGGCGCGTCCCAGAACTCCAGATGTTATTGAAGAGTTTGTCATACAACGATACGTATATGTCGTAGGAAAGTAATGTGTTCAACATCTTAAAAACTTCCGCGCAGACGTTCCCCAAGTCGGCTGCGGAAAGCTGCAAATTGAAACCGGGATGAGAGTCGCCAGGTGTCGGTATAGAATGATGCTTGCTGATTGGACGAGAGAAGTTGTTGAAATAATGTTGGCTGCCACTTGAACCTTTATTCCCAGAAGTTAATATGTTCTTATTAAGACTGCGGTTTCCGTTTTTACCTGGCATGTCTACGGAAGGGTGTGTCCCGTTGTGAACCTTTCCCCTCCTTTGGGAACTTTTAGGTATCCATCCTGTCGCACCCGTTTCAAAAATAGATTGGTCCATTAGGCCCCACCCCGAGATGTTTACCTCAATCTACTAAAATTTTGGAGGAATTTGTCTAAGAGGCAGTGATGACCAACATTGAACAAAATACCAACATATTTTGCTCAACATTGTTTTAGTGAACAAGATCTACCTGATCTTCCAACTCACCGAAACTCCCCTGTCACCTAAATCGACCAGGCCTAAACATCCACAAATCGACGAGTCGCGTACGTACATTCAGGCTCTAATGAGAATAGACAACTCTTCGATCCAAAGCCGCACGCTGCATGCATGCTTGTAAAGATTAGACTCGTTATCAGACGCCAATTGACATAGCTTCGAACTTCAGTGGTGACTCGACATCTTGGTCTTACAGCCTGTAGTTGAGGCAGTATTTAACGTGGTGATATTCACTCCACTTATTATGACTCATGTTCTTGAGGGGAAAGTTGCGTCTCCTGCCGGTGCCCGTCCCAATTTAATTTCAGGTTAAGAAATAAAGTGCGTTTACGCATACAATTTATTGCCTGGAGACTGCTCATTTCACTAGACTCCCGTGTTTATACTCAGTACAAATTATAGGGTTTCACACCGACTCGTGATCGGGCATTGTTTTATAAAAGTTGTATTGTTTTATTGTTATAACCAACATAAACAACCAAATACGGCCCGGAGGAAACACGGGAAGGGTGGGGGAGGGGAGTGGGGCCGGGGGGGGGGGGGGGGGGGTGGGGGGCTACACACTTAAGGGTCCCTGAAAAACCATCCACATGCCTGCAATTAGATAGACGGAAAAATTTTACGTAGTGTTTATAGTATTATATAGTTAAACTGCATGCACCAACTTCCTTCGCATTTGATGCCAATTTTACTCTGTTTCTCCAAACAACATTTGCTCCATTAAAAGTCTGGGGCCTCGTTTCCCGCCATAAAACCAAAATGATGAATGGGGTTATAACGAACACACTTAAGGGTCCCTGAAAAACCATCCACATGCCTGCAATTAGATAGACGGAACAATTTTACGTAGTGTTTATAGTATTATATAGTTAAACTGCATGCACCATTTTCCTTCGCATTTGATGCCAATTTTACTCTGCTTCTCCAAACAACATTTGCTCCATTAAAAGTCTGGGGCCTCGTTTCCCGCCTTAAAACCAAAATGATGAATGGGGTTATAACGACTGTCACGGGATCAAAACATTTTGTTCAGAATATCGAAGCAAGACTTAATGTCTGTGCTAAGTAAATGTGAGTGCTTAGCAGCTTCGGGAAATTGGCCCCTGGTGATAAGCATGAAAACAATGTCAGACTGAATGTAATTGTAATCATTTTTTTTATCTTTGACTGATTTGTCCCCTGTGTGACATCATAGACTGCGAGTACGTGCTGGGACCGTGGAGCATGTGTAACGTGACGAGTGACATGCGTGAGCGTCACGACACGCTCACGGATCAAACTAAACAAGCCACGGGTTGTCGCCTAGTTAGAGACATTCACCAACGGTGCGCAGTCGGTAGGTGATGAACGGCAGCCTCCTTACGCTCGGTTCAGACAAGCGTTCCACAGTCGCGCCGAACCAAATTGAAATCAAGTCGCTCCTGAGTCGCTCTAACAACTCCAGCAGTCGATTGTTCGCCGTCTGGCGCGCCTTGTCGCCCTTATTCGTTTCAGATTTCGGACTCAATTCACTTATTTGGTTCGGCGCGACTGTGGAACGCCTGTCTGAACCGAGCGTAAATCAAACGCCCGGAAAACAAACTACTTGCCTTTAATTGGTTTTAACCTTACAAGCTTGAGTGACCTTTTGGGCAGGTAAACCGCTTTCTGCTTTGCAAGCGGGTACATTTTTCTCAGCTTGGCCCCCCAAACAATCGTAGGTGCTGATGAGCGAAAATAAAAACCTGGAGGAAACCGAAAGGATTACAACTACATTGTATTGCATCATTGTATTTCAGTAGATAACCTCGTTTTGCTTAGAAGATGCTCGAACTTTGGTAAATATATAAAAATAATTCATAAAATAATTCCGGATAATTTCTGTGTTTTCCTTCAAAGCTTGTGTCTACAGTTGGGGCGAGTGGAGCGACTGTGACAAAGAGGTTGGGAAACGATCGATAACTGGTACCCTGGTCAGAGAGAGCATAACTCCTGCTGATTGTCAGGAAACCATCACACGGACTAAACCTTGCTACGGGAAGAACGGGACCGGTGGGTACTGGGTTGTGTGGGCTTGACTAGGCTAGGCTAGGTTGGGCTGGGCTGAACTGGGCTGGCCTGGGCTGGGCTTAACTTAAGTTGGGTTGGGGTTGGGTTGAGTTGGGTTGGGTTGGGTTGGGTTGGGTTGGGTTGGGTTGGGTTGGGTTGGGTTGGGTTGGGTTGGGTTGGGTTGGGTTGGGTCGGCTTGGGTTAAGTTGTAATTAGTTTGGTCTGGTTGGAATGGGTTTGTGTTTTAGGTATGAGTACATATTAATTTTGGATATCATTTTGTTACTTGGCAGAAAAATGCTTCTTCGGTCCGTGGAGCGGCTACGCGAATTGCGTCAATGGCTACAAGCTGCGCACACGAAAGTTACTTGTGGGAGGGAGACGATGTGAGCTGAGAGCGAGTCATGCCATTCCCTGCAAAGGCTGATAGTCAAGTCTAGCAATGCAGGGCGCCCTCTCGTGACGCCCAACATACACACACCGTCTCACTTTTATGATAATAGAAATTCCAAGTCATTGATTTGCCATGAAATTATAATCGATACAGGATCTAAAAAAACACCTGCATTTTGTCCTTGAAACAAATATAAATACCAATCCTATGAATACTAACATCGTTTTCTGTTCGACTGGCGCCGGTTGCGCTGTTTACTTTGGTGTGATGGGAGAGATACGTCTTAAAAGACTTGAATAATTTTGATCGGAATAGCGAGTATTTTATGAGATTCCTGTGTTCTTTTTAAGATATGATTTCCTATCATTTATTGTACATAACCTTTGATACGTAATGTTTGCAAACTTTGTGCTCGTAATGGACTTTTTGCTGTTGTTTGTTGATTTTTCTTGCTAAATACGCCGCCGCGTCTTTTTGTTTTTCTACGATATTATGTACACAAATTGTTTAATCAATGCAGTAGCATATTCTTAGATAAAACAAAAAATTAACAAATGTAAGATATTTTTACGAGCGTTTTTTGTTATACTGTAAATATTGCTTTGGCTTGAGGAAATTGAGAAAATTAGACGGGAAAAGTATAATTCTACTTATCATTTTCTACTTATCAAGTATGCTATTATAAATACAGTATTTAAAAGTTGACGTAATTCCAATAATTGAATGAATTGTTTATCGATCGGGGATCAAAATGGGAACTCCCACCCCACGTGCCCACCCCACCCGAATTATCTTAATTACTTGGCTAAGACTTGAAATTATACTCATGAGCTATAATTGAAGTGGGTGACGCCTTTTAGGCGCGTGTAATTTCAAGTCGGATAAGGACTATCTCGATGGTACGATGTGTTTAACAAATTTGTTCACAAATTCGGGTTAACAAAAATGACGTAAATCCTGGAAACATTAAACTTTAAGTTCTGTTGATATTTCTTATAAGATTTGGGTTTTATTATGACGCAAATGTATAGCCATTCGCAGACCTATGTAAAATAAAATAAAATTACATAATAACGGTCAACTACTTGCTTCGGTTACTGATGAAGGTTTTGAGGAACAGTGCATAGACAAATTTTACGCTAAAACAGATGACGCATTTTCAGAATTAAAATGTATAATCTAAAATAGCCGTCTGGTGACAAACAGTTGTGACACGTGATTCGATCACCTGACATCGCTCAACAGCCGTCGATTACTGTCTAGTTCCCTGTGCCTATATATGTGTATTAGTATCAGCAAAAAATAAAGTCTCCAGTCTACCAATCCATGTATACGTCGTGATTGTGTTGTGCGATGTCACTTCTGCTTCTGCTTCTGCTGGATACTATGCAAGCACCACCAGATGGTGGTTATAACGCATAGGTCAGTGTGGCGGAGGCGTTTAAATTTTGTAGTGAGCTTTTTTGACCAGCTCATCCATGTTTATTTGATCCAGTTTCTCTTTGAATGATTTGATGTCAGATTGGGCTCTAACGTCTGGTGGGAGGATATTCCATTCGCGAGTTGTCCGGGGGTATAATGAGTATTGGTAACAGTTTTTGTTAAATGGTGGGGTTTCTAAGATGTAAGGCCCGGTTTGCAGTCTGGTGGATATTTGGATGTTCTGGCGACAATTGACGTTTGATGGAGTGATATTATGTACTTCCTTAAATATGGAAACTAAGCGAAGTTTGGTGCGACGACTTTCGAGAGATTCCCATTGGAGGTTTGCCAGCATGTTTGTGACACTTGAGTTCCTGCTGTAGTCATTTTGAACAAAGCGAGCAGCTCGGCGTTGGATTTTTTCAAGAGATGCCTTGGTGTTGTTGTGATAGGGATCCCATATTGATGCGCAGTACTCAAGCTTTGGTCTAATGAGGGTTTTGTAGGCTATTTCTTTGACTGGTTTGCTGCACGAGTGGATGTTTCTCTTCAGGAGACCCAGGACTTTATTTGCTTTTCTTGTGATTTGATTTATGTGGCGTGCCCAGTTGAGGTCTTTGCTGATCTCCACTCCAAGGTACGGGTGGTGGTTCACTGTTTCAAGAACACTCCCATTCATGTTGTACGCATGGACGATGGGCTTGACCTTATGGCTGATGTGCATCGCATAACATTTTGTTGAGTTGAAGGACATTTGCCATTTAGCCTCCCAGTGGCATAGAGAATCGATGTCTTTCTGGAGAAGCTGGTTATCCTGGTTGCCTCGGATTTCTCGATAAATTATGCAGTCATCTGCGAACAGTCTGACTTTTGATGAGACAGCTTTTGGTAGGTCGTTGATATATAATAGGAAAAGCAGTGGTCCCAATACGGTCCCCTGGGGCACTCCTGATGTAACTGGAGATTCTGGTGACATTTCCCCTTCAACTTGTACGCACTGATGTCTGTTGGTAAGAAAGGTGTTTAACCATTTTACGAGTTTACATTCAGTTATTGTTGTGTGGTTTTCCTTCTTTTGCAAATCACAAATAAATAACACAATGAAGTATCTGGTAATCGCTATTTTGCTAGAGATTAATCTAGAGATTACCAGAGGCTGCGGACCCATCACACATATTGAAATAGGTGAGTACGTTTGTTTCGTTTTTGAATTAAAGTTAAGTTGCCAGTAAATTCCGGCTTGCCGTCAAACCATGGAGAAATAAGTCAGGCGGTCAGTCGGGACAGGGGGACGATGGAGGGGGTAGAGGGGTAGGGTGTGGGGGGGGGGGGGGGGGGGGGGGTATACGGATGGGATTGATTTTAGAGCGATTACAGATATAGGTAGATAAACAATATGCCCATGGTATAAAGTTATATCAATTGCAGAGTAGCACACTCGAAAATAAACAAAAAAATCAACTCGGAAATTAATATAATAATTCCTCCAAACCTTTAGGCTAACGTTAGTACTGTACGTATGCAGGTGGATCTAACTCGGTGGAGAGGAGGGTCAAAAGAGGGAAATATTTTTAAAAGAATGATACAAGTTGTCACAAGTACAAAATAAATGAAGGTGGCTGGAAATAAATATGTGCCCAATTTAAACACGCTATGCCACTGGACTGGTGACAAATTCAAGGTGACAAATTGTGCCTTATAATATATAGTTTGTTTTTGGACAGATATAGGTTTAAATTTGATGATGGTAAACTTTCTATGTATTTGTTGCTAGGGCACAGAGCAACGGAATATTTTGAAGATCAAACTGGAGGCGTAGATTACAAAAAGGTAAGAAAATTATCAATATCATTTCTTTTTTGGTCGCAATTGTTTTTCTTTAGAATACATGTTGATTAATTATTAATCAATAGGCCAAATCAAATTTGTTGGGTTTACAATTTGAACAGAAAATCCTAAAACGGAAACGTGTCTTTCTGAAAGGACAGCGCCTCACTTGTTCAAAAAACATATGTCTTAGAAATGTACACTAACTCTCTTAACCAGTTCGCGCCGGGATTATTTTAACATCGCCGAGCCGACGGGCGGGATTATTTTTAACGAAACTCGATCCGAAGCGTGTTCAGGCTGATAGTGCCGGAAAGCACACCCACGCATTTCCGGCCTTGCGCGCTGCTGACATACATTTCCGAACTTGAACTTGGCGTGTTTATGCGTCATCCGTTTTGAATTTGGGGAAATTTTTGCGTTTATATACGTCATCCGGCGCGAACTGGTTAAACAAATCATCTTTACTAGATTTATTTCCGTTCTTTCCACAATTCAGCTGATTCTCGACAACCAAGATGCATTCCAAGGAGGTAACCCATACCCAGATGCATTCTACCCCAGCATATGCGAAGGAGGTAGGTCAAAGGCCAAGATCGTTATGATTACCCGAAACTCACTCTGAAGAAAATATTATTTATAAAACATTTCTAGCTGTACTTAGAAATTGTCATAATAACTGATTTAAATACAGTGCCAACTTTTAAATTGGATTTTTTGTTTTCAGGTAAATTCCACCAGGTATCAGAAGATACTCACTGGGTGCCGTTCCTGAACGCAACAATTAACTACATCAGGAGGGTATATCCTAGACCATGGGACAAGGTATGGAGACGTTGTTTGGTGCTAATTAGAGTTAATCGGAGGAGCATTGTCCTGGTGAAAGAGAACTCCTCTTGTCAGCTTCCCACGCCAAATCTTTTTGATTTTCTTCCGTAGCTGTTTCAGGAGATCAGCGTTGTTGTTCCTGGTGACAGTGTGACCTTTTTCAAACTTTCTGTGTGTAATCATTCAACAAGTGAAACCTCCCAAAAATTCAGTGAGAACTGTATAGTCATCGCTTTCTGCCTTGGACCACAAACTTATCAATCGCCCCTCGCAGTACAGACAGACAGGCCCTCAAAACAAAACTATTTTAAAAATGCAGTCATTTTTGTTGATTTTGCAGGAGACAGAGAAGTTGGTGGTTTTCATGCTTGGTTTTGTTTCTCATCAAGTTGCCGATGTCTCATGGCACAGTCTAGGTATCGACCAAGGATTCCTGACCACGATGGGGGACGTAAGTCGACAAGAACTCTTGTCTATAGATTGCCAGGGGCCAATTTCATAGAGCTGCTAAGCACAAAATTTGCTTAGCCCCAAAATCTTGCTCATTAAAAACAGGTTAAAAGCCAAAATTCTACGTGTTTTTCATGCTAAGCAAAAAAGCAGCTGATTATCAATCAAAACAATAAAAATCACTTGAAAAGTTTGTCTGTAACCTTGTTTTTGCCAAGGACAAATTTTCATGCTAAGCACACCTTTGTGCTTAGCAGCTCTATGAAATTGGCCCCAGGTTGGAGTGGTGGTACATTACTCGTTCTTCACCTCTGTGACCTGGGTTCGATTCCTGCCGAGATCCACAGGTGGTTTGGGTTTTCGTTCCCGACCAATCCCATGAGTGTTACCTGGAATATGTTTCTCTAAAATAAAATACAAATTCTTCAGTGGCTACTGTTTCTCTTGGGTTCATCAGAATTCCATTCTTCAGCACCTGAACTCTCCTGAAGAACCCTCAAATTTATTGCAAAGAATAACTAAAATTAAGAGTATTCATTAATAAACCCTTGTACTGTTCACATAGCTCATGGGTTACGAATTTGATAAAAACGGTAACTGAGAAAGGGAGGGTTAAACAACAACAGGTACATGAGTAATGCATGAAATAAATAAAAATGTTTTATAGCTGTTAAATATCTGTACCTCTTTCCTCCAATGTTGCGAACGCCAAAGGTTTTGTTGTAAAAGGTAAAGAAAGTTTGGCAAAAGTGAATTAGAAATCTTTGTAATTCTTTAAATGAATTTGTTTAATTACAGGTTAATTTCCATGGTATCTATGACGACGCACACAGTGTTGGAGATATTGGTAGGTTCAACAAGTTGATTTAATTTCTGTAAATTCCTGAGAATTATGTTGAATAATCAAAGTTTACCTAAACCCTTGCTCTATGAGAGCTGTTTACTGCATGTCAGTAGAATGTGTCAATGCACTGCAGCTGTGAGCATTGGAGGATTATACACAGGCGTTTATTTGGGTAAATACTGAATTGTTACCTAGGGCAAGGGTTAATGTGAGTAACTCCCCTAGACATCAAGAAACTATCATATCATAACAAATATTTCTTTTTTCTTTTTTTGGTGGTAGGTGGGGATATAGTGGCTGGATTTGAGTTTGATCTGTCATACATTGATGACCTTTCAGAATGGTAAAGGCAATGTTTATTTCAATTACATGCTTTCCAGAATTTCTGCTTATTCTATTTTTCCGACTTTTCCTAAAACTTTGGTTCCACTTTTCCTATTTTTCCTACTTTTCCTAATACTTCGCTCCCACTTTTCAAATTTTTCCTACTTTTCCTGATACTTCCTTCCCACTTTTCCTACTTTTTCTTTTTTTTGCTGATACTTTGCTTCCACTTTTTACTACTTTTACTGGAAATTCCTACTATTTCCTACTTTTTGTCTACTTTTTGTCTTACAACTCGAAAAATGAAATCTCATTTAATATTTGTGTATTCTGATGTTGACTGACTTGTTAAAATTGACAACAGAAACAAATGAAGTAAAACTTATTTTCAATTTTTCTTAAACAAAACCACCTATTATTTGCAGGTACATACCTACTAAAGATCTGGTAGGAATCTACAAGGATCTATACGGACGAGACGTGGTCAATAGTACTGTTATTGAAGAATGTACCTCACTCTTATTCCTGGCAAGGTTAGAATGTTCAACATTGCCAATTCTTCCAATTTGTTTTAGGACAAATGATTCTGTAAAAGCAATTGAAAATACATGACACAGATCGAATCTAGGCAGTTTCAAATAAAACTGAATTTATAACAAATGTAAAATTTCACACTGCTTTAAAAAATTGAGATGAGTTTGTTCATTTTGGCTTAGAAATGTTGAAAGAGTACCATTTTTTTCAAAATGCTATGATAATTTGTTTTAACAAATTAAAAATGTATTTTCATATAATTTTGGTTAATCAAAACTTTAAATAAGGAAGAAAATGTTTCATTTTTTTTATAGACTTGGTGAGAAGTTGGCCATTTCTAAGGTAAGGAATCATCACCGCCATTTTTATCCAAATTTTTTGTGGGAGTTTTTCGATGACTTTAAAATCTTACTCATACAGAGCCAGGTTTGTACATCTTCTTTTTTGCAAGGCTGGACTTGAACCCAGAACCCACGATCTCACTAGCGCAAACGTCCTACCACGCGACCACCAAGCTTGCCAAGGTTGGTTGGCTAGTTCGAAGCAGAACCGAGTAGTGAGCACGCAGTCGCGGGTTCGACTCCTACCCGTGTAGTTTGTGATTTGTTTTCTTGCAATCTCTCGCGACACTACTAAGTATACAGTGTCTATGAAATACGTCGGTGAAATGCTAAAAGCAACTCCATCCTATGAATTCTTTGGGTTTATCTTACAGTTATTCCCATACTATGCAGCGAAGTCACCTTTTATGGTTGAGCAGTTTCAGTCTTATTTTCTGGGTGGCCTTGACGACATGGCGACGTGGACTACCAATGTTTGGCACGAAGCAATTCACATGCTGGACAAAGGTACAAGGTAAGAAATGTGACTTGAGTTGTAGTCAATCAGAAGTCAATCGCAAGCCAGTTACAGGGTAAACACAAGCCAGTCACAAGTCAGTCGCAAGTCCATCACAAGGCAATCACTAGCCAGTCACAAGTCAATCAGAAGCCAAGCACAGGGCAATCACTAGCAAGTCGCAACTCAATCACAAGCCAATTACAGGGCAATCACAAGGCAATCACTAGTCAATCACTAGCCAATCACAAGCCAACCACAAGCCAATCGGAAGCCAGTCAGAAGGTAATCACAAGCCAACCACAAGTCCATCACAGGTTAAAAATAAAATAACAAGTCAGGCAATCACATGTCATACACAAGTTATACACAAGCCAGTCACAGATCAGTCCCAGGTCAATCACAAGTCAAAACTTGTTGAGATTTGAAGGTTTTTTTGTTTCAAATATGTGGGAAATGTCTATGTATTACTGGCTTAACTTACCTACATGTAATTATAACTCTTTTCTCCCAATTGCAGTGTGTGCAGTCTGCCCAAAAATCCAATCTACATCCATTGTACTAACTCATCTACATCGGCCAATAGGCCTTTGTCCAGCGCAGACGCTTCAAAACTCTCAGGACTACATGTCAACTTTGACCTTCACGGTTTGACCTCTGATCTTGTTAATATGCAGCGGACAGGAAGAGGCGCGTACCTTTCTCCGTCTCAAAAGTTGAAGGTGAGTCGACTTTTTGAATCACCCAATGACCATTAAAGCATTTCATAAGATGAATCTCTTGAACAATCTGATCTTTAAACAAAGCGAAATTATTACCCCTGCTCACCGGATTTTCAAATTGCAGGACAGAATTCAGCTGCTTCTTAAAAAGAAAACCGCAGCATTGAAAGCGTCGCTGTCGCGTTCTGAGTTAAACAACTTTAGTTCGTCATCGTATCTGAAGTCCACTTTCACAACGAGAAATTCCTACGCACATCTGGGATGGTAAGTATATTCCAATGACATTAACCGTATCTTACCAGATCTTTCAAAATCTACCGAGAGTTGTATTTGTTTCTGATGAATTATTAATCCAACAGAAAGGGCTCTTTGGTAAAAAATAAAAATTGCGTACTACAGCATACTTTCCCCAGAAGGAACGGTAAGGGCCAATTGGTAAGCTCCCTAAGCCAGCTAATATTACTTTATTGGGGACTTGTAGACCTAATTTAGCACCTGTTGACACCTGTTGCGTAGAATCCCCCTTGTACATGAATACAATTACTGTGATCTAATTGGTGGATCATTGATCATGTGTCGTAAATTTATTCACCCAGGTCACTTCTCACAGCCGACATTAATGCAGACAAGATAGACGATCTGATAGTCGGGGCACCGGGCTACGGTGTCACTGGTAACCCACAGAATGGACGTGTTTTTGTTGTGTTTGGTCGAGAAGGAATTCTACCAGATTATCTTGACTTAGACACATCGGCAAATTTGACACTTTCAGTAACGGACGGGGTAAGTTATGCAAATTTACTTTCTAATACGTAATTAAATTATTCTCCATTTGGAGTTGATAAATTTTTTGCTTTATTTTATCTGTTAGTTTTCCGTTATTTTATTCCTCTAATTCTACAGAAGAATGGCCACTTTGGGACAGCTGTCGTGGTACTTGACTTTAACCTGGACGGTTTGCTAGATATTGTTGTCAGTGCGCCCTCTATTGGCTCAGCAAGTCTTAACTATACAGTAAGTGGTTACTATGGTTACCGTTTACATGGTTAAAAAAACTTGGCATTTCTACCCAGGTAGTTCTTCAGTGTTGATCTGAACGCACGCAATTTTTAACAAAAACTGGAAAATATGAAACATATTTGCAAAATCCAACATTCAAAAGGACACACAAATTATTTGCCCTGTAATATTTTAAGCAAATAAATTTTGTTTTCAAGTTAAAAGGCACTTAAATTAAATGAGTACAAGTTGTTGTTATTTTTGATCGATTTCTGAACTAGGGTGCGGTGTACGTGTATTTAGCAAAGACGGCAGGAGTGTTCCACCCGAGGCCAAATGTTACAATTGTCTGCAAGGTGAGTTGCATAATTTGGGCATTTTTAATAGGATACTTTTCAAGAATTCCTAAAACTTTGTTAACTCCCAAGTCTCTTAAATTGCACCAAATTAACAAGAACTTCCCACTTACCAGAAGTCTCTTACACTTTTAATTTTGTATTCTAAACAAAAACCCAGAATTCTGTTGTCAATTGGAAATAAATGTATTTATTTTGTGAAGAGGTTGTGATATAAAGCAAACATTCATTTTCATTTTCAGTCCAAATACTGCAATCTTGGTTGGACCTTAGCAACGGCCGACCTTAACCAAGATGGCCACCGTGACCTCATTATTGGGTCACCATTTGTTGCCAGTAAACAAGGTCAACAACAGAGTGGTGCATTGTGGGTCGTTTACTCCAAGAAGGCAACACCAGGTATGATAGAGTCTTGGTTCCCATTTTGTTTTATGTTTTATTCCTTTGTGCGCGTGCGAACGATGTTGATGTTTAAACAAATATATATATTTTTTCCTCAATAAACAGTGAAAAGAGTTCTTTCTATCGAGACTGAAGGGACGCTTTTATTTGAAGGCGATCAGGTAAAAATTAAATAAAATTTACTTTCTGTTTGATTGTATATGATACATATCTAGGCTTAAGATTTGCTTTGTACGTGCCACAGCAACATCATTTCTTTTCTTCACCTCATTCACGTTTTTGCTACAAGCAGAATGGAGCGTTTGTCAATGATGATTATTTGAAGAAATATAATTGTCTTGTTTCCATAGCAATATGGTTGGCTTGGTTACGACCTGGTGACCAAACCCAAAATGCAAGGTCAAGGGTCATGGCTGCTAGTCTCTCAACCAGCAGTTCGCATCTGTGCAGAGTAAGATGATCTTTTGTTCTCTA
Source organism: Crossaster papposus (assembly GCA_037893245.1). Taxonomy (NCBI): domain Eukaryota; kingdom Metazoa; phylum Echinodermata; class Asteroidea; order Velatida; family Solasteridae; genus Crossaster; species Crossaster papposus. The sequence continues at coordinate 939,828 of JBAIAA010000465.1, forward strand.
CTGTACGACGATGTTTTTTCTCTGCTGTATTTATGTAAAAGACTAGTTACCTTGAAGTAATTTTTTCGTACACTTTGACAATATACAACCTATTTTTTATTTTTGAAAACCCACTCTTTTTTTGACTTTTTGGAGCCTTTGCCATCCTCTGATCGAGCTGGTTCCCGGTTTGTATATTATCGACCTCGATGGTGGAGTGGGAACCAGTCTACCTGATAACAACAGCTGGATTCGAACTCCTGACCCTCTGATCCCAAGTCATAATTCCAAACCACTATGCCACACTACTGCTATCAAAGTAACAAACTTTAACAGAATTTACCCCTTGTAAAGCGGCAAAGATACTTTGGCCAACTCTAAATTTACTGGTCGTTATTTTTCATCTTTTGGTTTGTAGCCCCACGTGTGCGTTTTCTTCTAGTGACACCCAAAGCGTGGGTAGGCTTTTGGTGTACGACACCTTGGATTTAAACAAACCAGTCGTTAACATTACGGGTCAGGAAAACTTTGGAAAACTGGGATCGTCCTTTGGAATTGGAGATCCTTACGATAATGGCCAAGACATTCTGGGAGTTGGAGCAGATACTATGAGTGAGTCCTTTTTCCATTCGTGTACGGCATTAGTTGCAAATCTCTTAGATCGAACAAACTTGGAAGTACGCACAACAGTTTAATTCTGAGTTTGTAGATCGAGTATCTCAACACGTGTGTCAGACGTCATCAGCAATACGTTTGTGACTTGGGAGCCAGTCAAAGGAGATTGAGAGAGACACGGGTCCTTTCTTATATTCTTGTCCCGATTTTCTTTTCCTCCAAAGATGTCCAGGGAAAAATTCTCGATGTTCCCATAACATTTACCCAAGCTGGAAACGTCAACCTACTCAATCTGAAATCTGCTCGAGACGTCAGTAAAAAGAAACTCCAAAGTGTCAAGCTTGCGTCCAAGATTGATTTTGAACCGTTAGCTTTGCTTGAAGGAGACCGAAGCTTGGCTCGATTTGGAGCAAGTCTACTGATGGAAGACATCACAAACGACGGAATTGGTAAGAAATGCCGTGGAGAAGGAAAATCTTGTTTAATCTCAAGCCTGCAAGTGTCTAGTACTAGTCAAACCTAAATTATTTTTTTTAATACAAAATACCATGTGAAATTTTCAAAGATGTGTCAAGTGGCACATTTTTTTAAATGATCGATGGTACTTGGTTGGTTTGTAATTGGCAAGTCTAGGTGCACAAACCTGAATCTGAAGCCAGAATTTCATAAATGGCAGTTGTTTTTGATCATTTTTTCGGATTTCATCATCAGATGATCTTTTGATTGGAGCTCCTTTGCGGATTGATGACATCACTGAAGAACTCTATGGAGGTATAGTATCCTGACTTCTTGAATTGGATTCATGTGCAACATAAGTATATAGAATGACAAGTAGCTTTTGTTTTATCACAAATGTTGTATTCGTTACAATTAATTTTGGTAAGTACTATTAACTGTGGCTAAAATATTTAACTAAAAACGCAGTTACATTTGATGAACTACCTCCCCCAGGTGAACAAGGAGCAGTGTATGTATTCAAAGGCGGGAAATCATTTCCCAGAGGGAATGTCACCAGACAGTGTGATCTCCTGCACAAGGACGTCGAACCGTGCCCTGGCAATAAGGTTTGCTATTTTTGAATTTTATTTTAAATTAAACGTTTAATTTTAGAGGCACGTCTCAAGATTTTAGGCATTTTGCTGAAATCATAAGCCTATTTTTCCCCTAGTACTAGCAGGGATGTAGTCGAGTCCATGACAAGTCCCTGAAGTCCCTGCAAGTCCATCACAAGTCATTCAGTTCCAATTCAAATCACAAGCTATTCAAATGAGCTTTGACAAAAGCATTCCTTTGTCATTGTTCAACCAGTTACTTATGACTGGCTTTATGAAAGGACTTGTGACTGGACTTGTGACTGGAATTGTGGAAGGACTTGTGAATGGACTTGCAGGGACTCGACTACAACCCTGAGTACTAGTAGTATACCAATTTCCATTTTATGCAATTTTTGTAAACGGATGGGTTAGGAGATTCATATATTGTAGTAAATATTGTGACGCAGATATGTTTGGTGTTCATAGATGCTGGGAAAATCAAGGAGAAAATGCACTGAGTTCTTGTAGTCTGATTCCTTAACTTCTTTCAGACAAAACAGAGTAATTTATAGATGTCCAGGGAATCACCAGGCTAGGAAACCAGACTAGCTTACACTCACATTCACTGGTGTGGACGAACTAAATTTAATAAATTGGAGGAAGTATTTAAAAATAGTAAGGTTTTCCGCCGGCAATTGTTGGAAATTGGAACAAAATTCCACTTTACTTGAAAACCACAGCACATCAGGTGCCGTGATTTCACAGGATGCTTGAGACTGTTATTCACTCGCAGTCAAGTGGGACATTAATAATAATTCAGTAGTTGTGTTTTATTAGGTTTGTAAAGGGTGTGTACTCCCTTGAATTCCCAACGGCTCAGGAAATATATGTGCTATAGGTCACAAATCAAGAAATTTGAGGTCTCTTAATGGAACATAATTCAGTAGTTGTGTTTTATTAGGTTTGTAAAGGGTGTGTACTCCCTTGAATTCCAAACTGCTCGGGAAATATATGTGCATATAGGTCACAAATCAAGAAATTTGAAATTTGAGGTCTCTTAATGGAATATAATTCAGTAGTTGTGTTTTATTAAGTTTGCAAATGGTGTGTACTCCCTTGAATTCCCAACTGCTGGGGAAATATATGTGCTATATAAGTCACAAATCAAGAAATTTGAGATCTCTTAATGGAACAAATGTACCAGCGCTTTCTTTCGTTTTGTCGCATTTTGTTCTCCCCATTAAAAAGAAAAGCTTTGTAGTGTGTTTTCGAACCCAGCCATGTAGCTAACACAAATATCGGTATTTTTCAAATGAAACATTTTAATCCAGATGTTATGGCAGGTAGCGGTTGACGTAATATCACGCCCTGACTACAGAGAGAAAACATGCCCTAGGCGACAGAATGTTGGCAAAAACATGTAAATAACGGTGCTAATAAACTAAGTGTTGGCATCTTGTAGTAGTTGCATTATCAAAACAGGAATATTTTACTGATTACAAAAACAACATTTGTTTCGATGAAAAATAATCTCGTCAGTGGTCTCGGTAACTTGAAAATGCACCCGGCGCGAACTGGTTAAGTGCCGACGACTTGAAGGATTTGTGATGTGGATTTTGCTCTAATCAAATTACAGAATTCTTGCTGACCTTAGGCGGAGAGTTGTGTATAGAAGTCGTCCATTTCCAAATGTATAAGATTCTCCTTGAGAAGCATTTGAAGAAAAAAAAGAGAAAGAAAAGTTCTTTTTTTTATATTAAATTCACCTGACATTTGTTCTGTTTCTGTTCCGAGCTTTTGGCAGCTTTTTGCTGTCTAATGCTATGCCATTCAGAGTTCAATGTCGACGATTTATTTTGTCGTGGGGATTTCTCATTATGGGAAGAGTCGTAATTTCATAAACTTTTGGATCGGGGAAACGAATTAAAAACCGTTCGATCATGGCAGTGTTGTACATTTACGGGAGTCGGATACCTGACTAAATTTCCTTTTATCAAAACCATGTTTTTGAAAATGTAAGAACCCGATGAATCACTGACACGACGGACATCTGGGACTGAGTTGGGACTAGAGAACGTGTGATGGACTTCAATACATACCTGCAAATTTGATTACAATTTGGTATAGGGTACAACAGGAAAGTTTGTTAGAAAAAAAGGCAGTTAGCCATCATCTCCATGAATAATTCACGGTAGTTTCTCCCTGCCTAGAAATGTTACAATTATCCAGAATCATGACCTTGTTTTTTCCTTTCTTTGTTTCCATGGTTTGGCGTGACGCATGGTCCGCACACATTTCTTTAAGTCTTCTTTCTTTATTAGATCAGTAGTACTTCTAGTTCTCTCTATCCCAGCAGTTCTCTTTTTTTCATTTGTTTGCAGGCCATTGCAGTCTTATCTATTTCGGAGGTAAGTATCTTTTGTAACCCCCCCAAACAAATCTAAATAAAAAACTTGAAACCCCTTTTCATTTTGTTCTCACAATGATTATATTAAATTGTCAATGTCCTGCCAAATTGAACATGTTTTGCTCACAAAGAAAAATACTGCCTTTTGTTTACGATCCGACCAAGGCTGGAGTTTTGAAATCAAATTCATCGGGTAAAAGGTTTTTAGTCAAAAGATATGATACGAGTAAAGAGTATAACAAACAAAAGAAACCCCTTTAAAGTTAATATAATCCGACCATTATTGTACTGAAATGAGAAGGTCTCCAAAGTACAGTGTAGAATTACTTTACTGTGGTATAACTGAAAATAGTGTAGCTGCTGCTTTTCATCCGTATGTAGAAACATATTAGGTTTCACTAGAGACGGACAACAAATAGCGACAACTTGAAGGTTATGGGCATCATTTCTTTAAGATGCTTTTCATATGAATCTCTCACGCGCAGTTTGTCTCGTGACTTGGGACGCTCAGATGTAAGATGAAGACAGGTGTCTTCTTTATTTAATTGTCTTCTCTTTTTGTTTGTCTCTTGGTCAGTCCGGTGGTCGTTTTGGCCATCGCATGGTTTCCTGGAAAACTGGAAAGGTAAAGCTTAGAATCTCTTCTTTCTTAACAAGCTCACTAATGAGGTCCCCATAGACGCCCCTTACCGAGGATATTTTAAAGCAATATTAGTAGAATAACAAGCAATATTTAATGGTATTAAAACGGCTGTCGTTGCTTGTTTGTTAGTTCAAAGGACAAATCTGCAATGGCCTTCGAACCAAATATCTTTCTTATGACATACTCGCACTGTGCGCTAAATTGCATCATGGAAGGCAAGCTCCAATCACAAATCTGTCGTACTAACTTTATTGAAGCTTTGAGCAACTTGAAGGAAAATAATACCTACCAACTGAGGTAATGCGTCCGATTCCCCATCATCTGATTGGTCCATCATCTGATTGGTCCATCATCTGATTGGTCCATCATCTGATTGGTCCATCATCTGATTGGTCCATTTAATGTTTACCAGATACCATGTTTTCAACAACATAAACCAGCAAAATGTTCAGTGGCAGATCTAGGGGCGAGGGGGGCAAGGAGGGGAGGGGGGGGGAATCTTCTATTATAACTAATAAACTCTTTTCTGCTATCCTCCTTGACCCATCAGATGCTGAGTTTGGTTGTATCAGCTCCAAGGAGTAGTCAGGGAGGTCGACTGGCTGGATCGGTGTTTATCTACTCTGGTTTCAACGGATGAGGTTTGGATTAATCCAAATTAAATAAAGAGCACTCATATTACTCTGAGGTCAAAGTACTTTACAATCATCATTATTACCCCTGATTATTGGGCCAGTTAAACATTTTGAAGTCTCTGCTTCACAGCTCAATGCAATCGTTTTAAAGGCAGCTAAGTAGCTCTCATAGATATTCATTTACTCCTGGTGGAAAGACTAGAGGCAATGAGTGACAAAGTGCCTTGCCCAAGGACATAGCACCGTAACCCTGGGCTGGGCTATAGAACCCACAACCTGCAGAATATCTTGCAGGCCACGAGTTCAATGCTGCAGACAACAAGGCCGAGGCACTACATGTTATATATTCCAAAATTACAAATGATTAGGCCTATATTGCAGTGTACCGTGTGATGAACGGCACCATATAGCATTGGAACATGGCTTGGTCTCTAAGTGACATACTACATGTATTAACCGTCGCATAGACTTGTTGCTTGGCAGACATCTTTAGGGTATATGGCAGACATTATCTTTAGGGTATATGGCAGACATCTTCAGGGGATTATGGCAGAAATCTTTAGGTATATTGCAGACATCTTTAGGTATATTGCAGACGTCTTTAGGTATATATGGCAGACATCTTTAGGTATAGCATGTGCTTTTGCTCCATGATGGGGGATACACATCCCCAACTAGTTCATTGGCCATTAATGTACACAAACGTGCGGACATTTTGAAAGGTTTTCCAGATCATGTGAGGTTGCTATTTTGTTATAAACTATAAGTTATATTTTGTATGAGATGTTTATTTTTCTTTGTTAATATTTGTTGGTGACAATGTTTTACTATTGCCACGGGGGTAGGATCAACTATCTCCATGGAATTACTGTGATAAAGAAATACTATTTTGACTTAGGATAAACATGCATTTATATAAAAGAGGAGGGGCGTTTATTTGTTATTTTCAAAATGGACCATGTTGTTATTTTTTCGGGCGATTCACAATGCAGTGCGCCACCAAGCGTTTGACTCAAAAGAGCCACTTTTAAACTTTACGGTCGACTTCTTCCGTACCTGTACAGCATACTGTAGTGAAATATCTAATCTTCATTGTTCACGCGAGGTACAACATAAAAATAAATGTATCCGGAAGCGTCGTCGTTGATTAAAACATTGTTATTTGCAGAAAAAAATTGGAACTTTAATCGTGCGCCTCCAAAAAGACGTAAAACTGATGAACTTGTGTGAACAACAAAATTGCACCACTTATACCCTGTTGTATGTAGCTGGGTTTGAATTTGGGCGTAATATTTATGGAGCCTGTGTAAATGCACCACATCATTCTCACAATAAGGTCTATTGTTGATCACGATCTCGCAAAGCATGATGGGTAGAAAAGGGAGCAGTTTTGCACTAAACCAAGCTTTTCGGCCCGCTATGCCTTCTCAGCAAGCTCTTTGTTATTTTCATTATTTACTACAACACCTCTGGCCCTCAAATACGACGAGAGTTGGTCTTCTTTTTAGACTTAGGAATTTTGTGACGACATATTTTCTAGTGGTTCGCCGTGCGCGCGATGCTCCCTTTCTTGCGTAGCGCAGGGCGCCACCTGTTGAAATCAACCGATCGACAATAGACCTTATTGAGACCAGATGATTCTTTCTCTTTTACAAGTTCACTTATTGTCGTGTGTCTATGTGTATAGGGATTTTTAATTTCAAGCTTTTCGGCCCAGTATGCCTTCTCGGCAAGCTCTTTGTGCTTTTCATTACTTAATACTACAACACCTCTGGCCCTCAAATACGATGAGAGTTGGTCTTTTTTTAAATTTAGGAACTTGCGAATTTTTGACACATCCATTTTGTCGACGACAGATTTTCGCGTGGCGCGCCGGGCCGCGCCGATACGTATGTACATGCTCCCTTTCTTACCCAGAATGCCGTAGCGCAGGGCGCCACCTGTTGAAATAAACCGATCGACAATAGACCTTATGCAAAATGAATACCGTTTTTCAAACTGATGCCGACTTTTTCCCATGATGCACTGCGGGTATAGCAGGATTTGCGCCGCCAACGGCAGCTTCTAGGTATTGTGAATCGCTGGAATTCAGACATTTTCACTGTTGCAAAACACAAACAGGTAAGATGGGCCTATATACTGGACAAGAGGTTTGAACGTGTTTGCTGTGGTTTAATTTAGGCCAAGTAAACCTTAAAGATTGAAACAATAACGTGTTCTAAAATAACAACAACAAATCAATGTCTCGTCAGACTCAGTAATTGTAATATAATTCTTGCAGCTGGCACGGCTAGCAAAAAGGCCCAGCCAAAATGTAATCATCCCGGCATTAATTACAGATGAAGACAGATGAAGACAGATGAAGACAGATGAAGACAGACTTTCTTATTTAATTGTCTTCCTTATTTAATTGTCTTCCTTTCTCTTTCAGTCCAGTGGTCGTTTTCAAACCAAATATCTTTTTCATGACCTACTCGCACTGTGTACGTGCCAAATTCCATTATGGAGGCACGCTTTATCAAGGCCGTCTGTGATTCATACGTGTTGGATTTGACATGGCCACCATAAAGGCCCATTTAAGGCCCATTTAAGGCCCATTTAAGCCCATTTACACACGCGCGCGCTAACGGAATATCGTTAGAACACGTGGTTTTCTTGGAGTACTACATTAAGAGCGAAAAAAAAGCTGAGCTTAGAAACCAGAGCGATTTTCCAAATATACTGCGATGAGACTGTGTTCTGACCAATCAGCGTTCTCGTTGGGTATGACGTCTAGCAGATATCAGCGGGCACATTACGTGTAAAGCCACGGGGGGGGGGGGGGGGGGGGGGTTCGGTAAGCAGAGATTCCTCGCTCGAGTGTGTCTTCTTTTCTTACTGCAGGGCGCCATTGTTTTTGTGGAATGTCGATGTCATTATAACGTAAACGCCGAACGGTTTTCCGCTCGTATATCGCGCGGCATGCCGCTTTCCGTTACCGCGCTCGTGTATTGCATGCGGTTGCTCTGTTGTTTTACTGCGGGCCGTCCCGACGATCCCCGAGCAGTAAATATGCCGCTTGGGGGCGCTATAGGGGGCCATGGAAATTCGGGATTGAGAGTTGGCCTTCATCACCGAGGTATTATGGGCCTTTTCGAAACCGTTGCTTCGTCTTTGGCTTTGGCTTCGCCTCCGAATTCCGAATTACTGAGAAGCAAATAGAAATGAAAGAAATTTCAAATAGTCTAACTTTTGGGTTCACATAATCGAGTGAATGTTTCTGAAGCACAACAGGCGTCAGAATGTGGCTGGAGATCTCGCAGTTGGGAGTCAAAAATCGCCTTAAGCCAAAGACGAAGACAAAGCCAGAAATTCGAAAAGACCCTATATAAATATTGTATACTCGGAGCTTGTAATTAAAGGGCAAATCCCAATAATACATCACCCCAACGCAAACTCCGTCATAAAAACCCCAACTTGAGAATTTCAAACGACACTCGGCCTTTTTCGATAACAAATACTTCATTTAATAACGCTCATAAAATACACCATATAAATATCGTGCTTTACTTTGTACAAATAACAAACTGTACAAGTTGCAAATGTTACATCAAAATGTGACATCAATGCATATGATGCATATGATGTCACACGCGCTACGCGTACGCGATCGCACGTACAACCGGGCGGAGCGGTGAGGTCAAACACACTTTGTTTGACCTCACCGCTCCGCCCGGTGTACGTGCGATTAGCGCGTACGCGTAGCGCGCGTGACGTCAATGCAACCCCTTTATAAAGACATAAAGAATACATTTACAGAACTCTGGAATAAATTATAGAATAAAATCCTTTTAAGTGCTATAAGCTTCACATTACTGTTCGGTACCGTCTCGGACTGTTTTTTCAAAACCTTGTCTTCGTCTATAGGCGTTGGGCTTCATCATAAGGCCGATTCATACTTCCACGCGGAAGACATTGCAAAGCGAATCCGTTAAAGGAAAAGGAGAACGTCAAATTACAAAATGTTTACGTCGTGAAATTCGCTTCGCATCGCTTTTGCGCGAAGTATGAACCGGCCTTTATGCTTACGTCGGTAGCCTCAGCACCAGCTGAATAAATGTTGGTGCATTAATTCAGAATCATTCAATCGGTTGATAAATTAAAAGCCGAAAGTTAGAATATTACCATTTGTTTCAGTTTTCAGTTCTAGTGCATTTACACAGTACCAAAACCACATAAAAATATTTCGAATAAAGATTAAGCAAAACACAACATAGGTCTATAAGCAAACATAAACACGGTTTGCTTCTTAGCATGTTCTCGGTGATTTTTAAGTCGGAAGCGAAGCCGAAGACAAGCAAGGGTTGAACAAAAACTATTTTTTTAGGACATGGTTGTTTCTCGGTTTTGTATCTACCAGACTTTTACTACTGCTACATGTACATAGTGCGTACGTTCTCGTTCCACTCTGGGCATGCGCAGGTGTGACTCAACGCCATTAATGTTTGGAAACCAAGTGTTTTCGAAGCCTTTCAAAGCTTTCAAGAATTGTTTATTTAAAGGAAGAAGCAAACAAAAAGTTTGTTCAGCAAAAACGAAAATTTGTTTTGTTTATATACGAAAGGACCATTTTTTAAAATCTCGAATCATGTAATGGACTTTCCAATCCTTTTTTTTTTTTATAAGCCTCGACAGGAGCAGACGAATAACCTTTTAAGCCTCGACATATCGGTAAGATTATTGTCAATATTGAATCACCAACACTTAATGCTTTACTCAAGTGTGTATACATTATTTAATTTTATTTCAGAGACGGGCACTTTAAAAGTGGCAATAAAAGACAGGAATTAATTTGAATCGCTAAGCCGATTGGAATTGAATAACAAACATTGCTTTACTTTTGTCCCAACGGCTTTTCCTCTCCGATAGTGACGTCTTTGTCACTAGCCTGACTAGACGGTGAAACGCGTCGCTTCGACCCATGCTGCTTCCGCTTCGCATCGGCTGTTTCTAAAACTAAAGCGTCACTCATAAGTTTCTTATATCCAGCGATACATTTTAAAAGCACACATTTTTGTATCACTGTGGAGACATGGCTTTGTTCTCGTGTACAAAATGGTTAGAAAGTCGAGCACGTTTTTCAAAATGCTCCCATTTTAACCATAATTTTTTTCCTGGGTTGAACTTTCGACCCAATATACCCTATATTATACCCTAACCCAAACACTAACCCTAACCCACATCCTAATCCTAGTTTTTGAGTAATTTAAGTAAAATCCAAAAATCTAATTCGTGAAATTCCCAGTGGAGACCTATTCATCTATAGAAATTTACCCTCCGGAGTCGTTTTGTCTCCATTGTACACATTGTGTTCATGTCTCCAGAGGGTATCGTATTTCGGAACACGTACTTTAACAGTAAATGTGTGTTGTGCAAAAACAGCGTTTAATATGACATCAATGGTGCGTGCGAGTTAATACTAGCATGTGGGGAAAACAACATTAAATTCAAAACGAGTGAAAAAAAAGTGTCAATCTGCCAAAAACAAACCCGAAGCGCTGCAAACCCGTGGTATTTTGTAAGCATCCTTTTCAATATACATTGAAATGAATTTCCGGGATGGCACTGTTATTTTCCATGAAATCATTCTCGGTTGTAATCGGATATTAAATCGTCCACCAACGCGGATCCCACTCTCCGGTGACCTCTTACTTTCCTGGGAACTTTCACTTTTTCTGTAATATTATTGTTTAGCGTCCTCACAAAATGTAATCTACACAAATTACGGGATCGGGCTCGGAAATAAACGTGCCATAACTTGCTCCTGTTTCTAAATCGGTTTTGATATTCCGAAAGAAGGCGATGTGCTGACATGTTACAAATTTTAACAAATGGTTGGTGGTATTTGAACAATGGCTAAATCGGTCGTAAACGGCGTAATCAAGAATGTTGGCACGTTGAATTACTATGGACGGCCCAACACGGCAAAAATGAACAGTTTTATGATTAGGGGCCTACAAAAATAGTATTTGATTATTGAAGATACCATACTATGCTTACTATAAGTGCTGCCTTAAAGTGTTTTTCCTTTATTGTGTAATGCTCACAGTTTCTTCTTCTTTTTCTCCTTTTTTTTTGGGGGGGGGGAGGGGCATGTTGCAATCGAGAGTTTATTGTGTTCGCTTGAGGCAGCCCATACAAAATGGCTATCATTGTTTACCAGCAATAAGGGTGTACACACGTGACAGGTGTATAATTGACCGTGGATGAGGTAAGCGTAGTTTACATGGTGGATGTCGTATTGTCCGTGTCCGATCCGTGAGGGTGCTGCTGGCTGTTACACAAATGATTACAGGTCGCTGTCCGGATGAGTCGCATGTAACCCTCGCGAAACGAACGATTCATGATTCCGTAAACGATGCTACGAACACAAAAAGAAAAGAACAATTTAAACTAAAGCAACTAAACAAATCGGAAATAGGCCTATGTTCTCTTTGCTTTTAACCAGTTCGCGCCGGGATTATTTTAACATCACCGAGCCGAGGGGCGGGATTATTTTTAACGAAACTCGATCCGAAGCGGGTTCAGGCCGATAGTGCCGGAAAGCACACCCATGCATTTCCGGCCTTGCTCGCTGCTGACATACATTTCCGAACTTGAACTTGGCGTGTTTATGCGTCATCCGTTTTGAATTTGGGGAAAACCTTGCGTTTATATACGTTATCCGGCGCGAACTGGTTAAGTATTCGGTCCAACTCACTCCCAAGTCAACTGGGCCTCAAGCCAACTCGACCCCAAGTCAGCTCGATCCCAAGTCAGCTCGATCCCAAGTCAGCTCGATCCCAATTTAACTCGGTCCCAAGTCGGTCTCACCTATTCATACTGGAATTGGCATGGGCAAAGACGATGGCAGCCACGTACAACTCATCTGGGTACGAGTTGTGCAGATCGGAGAGCACGATGACGCTATATGGAGTCCAGCAAGCTAGGAAGACGACAAAGATGACCACGACTGTCTTAAGTAGGCGGGTGTCGATAGGTTTGATAAATGGGGCTGGAGCCATGATGCTTCCCTCTGAGGTTGCCTCCGCCTTCCATGCTTGGATCTGAACCACGGACCAAACAAAATATACGGAGTACAAAATCATTCAAGTAATTTTGAGAAACAAAACTGGTGTTGACAATTACATAAAATATAAGCTTGATTAACAATAAGCTTATTCCACTAAAAAATATTTTAATTGAGTTAGTTGAAAGTCACTCACGGGCAAAACCAAGATATAATTTTTCCGGGATTTTACGACAGAATGTTCCTTTAAACTTCAAACAGATAAACCCAAGTTGCTTAAGTTTTATCAAGTCTTAAAAGTTGCGGCACTTCATTCGCTTCGTGTAATTCATCGACGTTAACTTATATACATTGTAATCCTCATTATATTATTGTTGTGTGGCGATGCATGGCCGGATTATTGCGGAAGAGGACATTGTGAGTACGTGTAGTGTGTGTGTTCATGGCAATTTAATAAGTTCTGCAGATTAATTTTAAACAAAAACAAAACATAACCAATTGACTTACAAGTGTACTTTTCGTTTCCATAAGTAAACCTAATGTTTATGCAATGTATTAATGATTAATTTAAATTGTTGAAGTTGCGTCATGAGGCATATACTAGTGTTGTTGAACTTTGGTCATGCAATCATTATTACAGACATCATTCTACGTGGTCTTTGTACAAACAAGCTTGCAGAAATATATTACATTTATATTTCATGACAGCGTGTCTATAACTGATTAACCGTTCTAATGTTGTGAATTTAGCTCATCGCCAGTAAGCATCTGGCAGCTGTTTTAATCATATACAATTTAGCTTATGTTCAATTTACATCGGCCTTTACGTATCCTGTGCTCTTCAAACTGTTCTTGTTTTCCTTCCAATACATTTTTAATTTGCATGGTTTTTTTTTCCCTACTTTATTCCGATATGGAGCTTCTAGAATCCTCTGGACAGGCTTACAGGATGTAAACCTTGCACGTTCAGCCGAATACGAACATATTTTTCCAGTATTAAAATTGTCCAATATTAACATTTTTGTTTTCGATTAACTTCTTAATGGATTTGAAACGGTTCATTAATAATGTGAGTAGAAATGCCATGACTATAAAACGCAGGACCAGAAGATGAATGCATAGAGATGCGATGACTAATGTTGCCCGTTTTTGTGATGCGCTTTGGCCTTGTGCGTACCAGCAACCTTCGCTAGTCATGAAGTATGAACGAGGAACTGACGATTAGCAATTAATTATCCGTAAAAGACCTTCATTTTTATGGGAAGAACAGTTTTCTGAGGCGAAAACACCAACTAACGCACAAGAGAGCGCACGTTCGCATCACGCGCGCAGTGTTTTAGTAATGTGTGACGCACTTTTGCATACATATATACGTACTGTACGTGTACAAGTACAAGTACATGTACTGTACACATGTACATAGTATTATGATTTAATAAATACCTAGGAGAGTTGATGGCTTCTGATTGGTCGAGACTCGATCACGTGGAGGGCATTATCATGTAGTAATAACCCGGCTTTTGAGAAGAAGCGAATAAATGCCCCCTGAACCAGCATTAATCAAGCATAATGTAAGCCAACGATTGGCCGAATGCAATTTTCTATGGTAACTTGTAACAAGGACGCGTCAAAATAATATTGATACTGCGCGCTATAAATGTACGCGTAGAACGTTTGTATCTATACGCGCGGCATTTTTCAAAATGCGCGTGTCGTCTGTTAACACCAGCGGGTTGCCGGTGGGCATCAGTAGTCAGCGAGTCTGGTCCCGAAGTATATGGGTAACACTAACAACACGCATAAGCTAAAACATGGCCCCTGAACATGGATACAAAACGCTGGAAATATCGCCGAAAGAAAAGTCACGAAATTTGGAGCATTTTCACAAGCTCGGTCCATTACCAGCGATCATCCCTCAACCAGGTCATTATAACGCAGTAATAACCGGGTCCTCGCACTCTTATTCCCTAAGTAAGTAGCAGCTTGTTTGAATAAAAAGCTGACGGAGTTGTAGGGACATTTGCACTATCAATACAAGTACCATTCGCTGGTTTTTTTGGGCGCAGCGCGTAGTAAAATAGGATCCCGGCCGTGTGTTCTGTGACGCAACCTATTTTCAGAACAAGGACGACAACGATAAAGGTGTATGAATGTTATGTCTAGCTATTATTTAGATGTCTTATGATACGCGCACGCTCTCAAACATAGTCAAAGGCGCCCTCTGTTGTTTGTACATGGGGCTCATAGAACTGTATGGACCCATAACATCACTGTACATGTATTTCCCTCTGTATTCAAGGGTTTTATTTTAGCTTGGAGATTTTTACAACTTATAACCGCTATACTTTATTGCCGCTGCACGGAAGTGGCGCCTATTATTATTCTAACCTTAGTGTTATGTGCCTTGACAAAGAAAAACGTCTTGATGTAGCAGACGACGACTATAGTCATGGGTGTGACCACGCCCATTCCAATGAAGTACAATGTGTAACCATAGTAACCCAGTCGGTCGAAGGAGCAGCCTCGCTTCTTAGCGTCAAAGATGTGCTCCCCAAGACCGATAAAGTTGGGGAAGTCGATCAGGAAACATAGCACCCAGAGCGCAGCTGCCATGAGCAATGTGTTCCTCCGCGTGTACACCCTCTGGTAAACGGACGTCTTGGTCACGCAGACATAGCGGTTGATGCTGATGGCGGTGATGCTCCAGAGGGAGCAAGTACAGCTGATGATACAGATGGAGGCGGCAAAGCTGCAGAACACGCGGTTTTTAATAAGCAGTCCCGGGTAGAGGTTACCTGAAGATAATTAGTATATTGTAAGCTTTAATGTCTCACAACTCCGACAAATATCGCCATCTTGTCAAATTGTCTGAAATCTTATGTGTGGTACAAAATGTGCTGAAACATGTTTATATGTTATAAAAATGTTATTGAAATGTTATAAATAGCTGAAATGAGTATCGAACTGTTATATAGGACGATGTGGTGGAATCGATTGGTACAATGGTACGACGTGCTCAAATAATTTATCTAAAGTCCTTTTATTCTTGGTTCTAACCTTGTGTTAACATCTCATTTATTTGTATCCAAAGTATGTTACACTGTGGAGTAACACTATCATTTAGAGCCTTAAACAATAAATGTCCATTGTTAGACCATGCACCCTTTTAATGTTCATAGTGTTAACGCTACACTTCCTTCAACGGGTTGTAATAATGTCCTATCCCCGTGTGGTAAAGTCTAAGAAATAAAACGACGCAGACTCACCAAGTACGTAAGATAAATCAACGAACGACGTGACGCAAAAATCAGCGATGGCCAAATTAAAGACGAAGATGTTAGCCACGTTCTGTCGAAGCTTACGCTGTGTCAGTATAGTAGCCATAACCAACGGGTTACCAATGTTGCCCCAGGTCATGGAGAGCACGAAGAACGTCACCAACACGACCCGCATAGCGTCGTTCTGCCCAGGCAGGAGCTCACCAGACGCGCCCCGCTCGGTCAGGCCGGCGAACGTGGCGTTGGTCGGGGTTGTGAATTCTCCGGCCACGCTGTCCATGTCGGCTGCTTGCGGGAAAGCTGTCAGTCGATAGTAATAAAGACATTTGGGTCAGATCAATTCTTATAACGAAAAATACAATTCTGGTCTGGTTTACGCTTTGTTTACATATTATCTGACACTTTGTGGTCAAACGGTAGTACCCACTATCACCCCCTTGAAACCAAATGTATTGTAAATATTTTTACACGGTGTTTTTTGTTTGCACAATTATGATACAGGGCGGTGTAAATCTCCTTGAGCTTTTAATTGTAACTGCAGCAATGTTGTCATGAACTGGGCACAAAATGGATGCCACATCTAACTCACGACTTGACTGTGAAGTGACCATTTTGTGTCCACAGGTATTGTCGTCGCATCTGGAAGTTTTGTCAAGACGAAAAATGGTAAGATCGCTTTTTCTGCATTCTGGTCGTTTTCAAACCTTAAAATTTTGAATAGGGACGCAGGGATGGGGGGAGGTTACGAGGAAATTCCCCCCCCCCCCCCCCACCTCCCCCACCACCTCCCCCACCACCTTGAATTGGATCACAAAACACAATTTCGCCCTTATAACTTTGTATTTAAAACACAAACACAAAATAAAACCGACCCAGTGGACCTATCCGTATCCTTAGATGACAACCTCAACCGCACTTTAGTCTCGTCTGTATCGTCAGCGATTGTCAACTCGAAACTGATTATTGTTTTGAGTAAATTGTCATTCGCATCACTCATTGAGGGCTAATTAGGGCTAATTAACAACAAAATTGTCAGTGGCTATGCAAATAAATTTGTAGTGGCCAGGGGAGGCGGTGTCTTGGTGGTTTGTAACTATGTTTCGAATTTTTTCGCCGTCACTTCACTTCGTCACGCATGACAATTTGATTGATCGCCGTGCTTACGCGAAGCGTATACCAGAGATACATCGGACACGGACGAGTGGGTGTTTAGTGAGGCAGATAGAGGTAATAATTGGGGGATTTTTGTCTTGGATGATACAAGCATGAAATTTGACACGCAGTCGGAGCATATCACGAGAAAGATCCTTGGCTAGAAGCCTATAGGCCCTCACAGATCCAGTGGCGTAGCTAAGATTTTTTTCAGTGGGGGGCACAGGAGAGGGCCCCAGCATTTTGTGGAGGGCATCTGTTGAGTTTGATTGGGGAAAATAGGTATATCAAAGTTATTTGTGAAGAAAACGGGTATGTCAATGTTTTTGTGGGGGCACCTAAGGGGGACACTGAGAATTTGTGGGGAGAATGAGCCCCTCCCCCTTTGGGTAAGCCAATGCACCTATATTTTCTCGTGAGTCGTGACATACTCTGACTAGGTGCCAAATTGCATGATTGCATCGACTATAGGCTCATTCTCATCAACAATATGCCGTACTGTAGAACAAGTAGAGCGTGGAGTGGACGACCAGATTGAACATTTAATCACGGGATGTTCTCTGAGGCTTGACCATCACACGGACTAAAATATGAACCGGGGGAAAGGTGACAATGTGGCCTTGAAGTAGACAGCTGCGAGGGGTAATATCGCCTCTATCTTGCGTGTGGTTCCTGTGTCCTAGGTTTAATATCATGTTCAACTTGGTCAGTGCTTTCAAGAAGATTGACGATTCTTGACCGAAATATCCGGGAACCCTAAGACTTCCTCTTTTAGGAGAAGAGAATGAGTTAATTTAAATGTATATTATGTTCTCAAAAATTCGAAAACGGCCTTCTGTCTGATCTTGCAGTCAACAATCATTACTGCCGCCATGAAACAAATTTGAAGCTGGCACTTGGTAGACGTCAGGCCAGCGTGCTGGGCAAAGATAATTTTATTGCAAAATAACAACACCACGAAACTCCCGACAACAGTGGTAGTATTGAGGTAATTTCAGAAGCAAGTGGCCGGAAATCACCTCAGATTGCACCACAGAGCATTTAGAAACCAACATTTTTTCAGGGCTCATAAGCGCGGCCCCGTACACCATGCCCGTAATTTGCTTTGCTCGCTGGAGTCAAAGTTAATATATGGTATATATGAAAAGCTAGATCCGCCCCTGACACCTGTAATTAAATTTCACCGACTCTAATTAGATTCCTCTTATAGCTCTCTGAGTCCGGAACTGACGGACTCCTTGTTAAAATTTAGGAGGAATTCAACTATGATACAGATGTCAATTACAGTGAATGGAGGACTAAAAACACATGCTCTATACGGTTGTATACATCGGTGCTATGCCCAACTTGTACATGTATGTTTTATTATAAAAGCCTGTAGCCTTAGTCTGAGCTAATAAGGAAAGGTAGGCCTAATCCTGTCTTGGATCGTGCGGAATATTAGGTTTCACGCTCGTGTCCCCTCAAAATAAACGATAACGCGGTTCACTTGTCAAGTCAGGATATTATAGCAGCTTCGTGTCACTATATGCTATAGGTGTGTCTTATTTCTCCATGATTGGACACACGCGGTTTGAAACTAACCCCGCAGTTTGTGTAAAGCCAAGCCTTCAAAGTGGTGCGAAATACGGTACCCTCTGGAGACTTGAACACAATGGGGACAATGGGAGTGAAAAGGTCTCCAATGAGGGTAATTTCTATAGATGAATAGGTCTCCATTAGGTATTTCACGAATTAGATTTTTGGATTGTACCTAAATTACTCAAAAACTAGGATTAGGATGTGGGTTAGGGTTAGTGTTTGGGTTAGGGTATAACATAGGATATATTGTGGGTCGAAATTTCAACCCAAAAAAATAATTGTGGTTAAAATGGGAGCATTTTGAAAAACGTGCTCGACTTTCTTACCATTTTGTACACGATAACAAAGCCATGTCTCCACAGTGATACATTATTACCTACCTGTGAATGATTCGTGTATTAATGACATAGGTTTACACTTTATAGATTCATAGATTCACAAGTGTATGTAGTTTTTCTCCGATTGACGTCATTCGGTATCAGGCATTATACGTATAGCTCGTATATAATTACACAAAATAGGATTGTATAGTGTCCGGCACAAAATAAATACTTAGTTTTGGAACCAAAACAAATAAATCAGCAAGTAGGCCTAGTGTTTTCGTTTTCGTTGGACATTTTTCTGAATGTATCAACAGCAACGAGATCTCATTGGGCCAAATAAAAAATAAAAACATGTTTAGCGTCATGCCTTTTTGGGGAAAAAAGGAAGGAGGAGGCCCTTTTTTTCTTCTTTTCAAAATGGCCGCCAGACACATCTTAATGCGAGTCATAATAGTGAACACGCCACACCCTATCTTCCTGTTTGAAATTAAAACATGGCTCACCCATCCACGATTAAAAATCAAAATTCATGTGGGTCGATCATATATTTACCATTTACGTCACACCCTAGCCTTCCCATTAAAAACAATATATATTTCCACAGCTTGTACACAGTGATGCTGAAGTCTAGTAATATATGATCTTAAAATTGTATTATCTTTTAGATTTTTGTTTGTTTGTTTATTTTTAAGATAATAACATTTATCATTTAAAAAAAAAAAAAAAAAAACCAAAGAAGGCGGCCTCAAAAAAGGAAGCGGACGGTGACGCTAAACATGTTCGTTTTTTATTTGGCCTTATAATGGATTTGTTTAAGAAGCACACAGACTCTTAATTATTAAATATATAACAAAAAATAATCAATGTTTGGCCTACACGACTGTTCGATCGATTTCTCGTACACGTACATGCAGTCGTGAACCACATAACGATCGAGGCTCGATATTGTGTTTTCCTGTATTCCTATGTTATACCCAATCCCCATTGCCTAGCGCTTGCACCGTCGATCGAGGAACGAATTTTTCCATTCATACCGCCGACCGAGGGGCTTTTGTTTCCCTTGTTCTCCTTTGTGTCTCGCCCCTCGGTCGTTATGTGGTGCCGGAACACACATTCTGAATACATTGGTGTACATTTCAAACCTGTACCCTAGGGTACATGATAGGGTTGCCCACGAACGCTGCCTTCGATAAGTATAGTCGCATCGGTTACCTCGCACTCAAATGGCAGCTAGTTTGATCGATTGCCACCCTATTTTATAGTACACGGTTCAAGATTACATTATACATGTATAACGGTGTGAATGTACTGTGCATATTTGCCGCGGGAAACGACAGACGATTGATTTAAGATCTGAACGCGCATGCATTGACGTCTTAAGGGATCCTGGCAAACTCTGCGTCTCAAGTTGACTTGATCAGGAGAGAGTTACTGACCAAAATACATGAACCTCTATAGCTGGCTTTCATATACTACAATCGCACTCGCTGCCATGGGGATCTGCCACTAGGGAACTAAATGCCTACATTACCAAATTAATAGTCTAGCTCACTATACGTAAGAGAATATTGGTCTGAATCGAGAGACGAATCATTCCCATCGACGTTTGTGTAGATTAATTCTACTGCACTGTAAAAACAGACTGGTTGAAAATAACAAATTGATTGGTATTATGTGTCCAACCAATATATTGGTCAATTTTAACCAAAATATTGGTTATTTTGACCAATATTTTTGTTAAAATTGAAAAAAATGTATTGCCGTTTAAACACAGGTACTAATCAGTTTTTTTATATCAATCAATCTGTTTGATTTGATTGATTTGAGTAGCTTGATTTTTTTCCCGTGTGATTTAAAGGTAGTATACACCATTGGTCATTGCTTGAATTATCATAAATGAGTAGATTTGGGGGTTGTATTTTCGTTTAACTGAGCTGTCCGAAGTTTTACAATCATGAATGCCGAGAAAAGCACGAAAAACAGCGGTTTTTTTTCAACCGGCGTCGAGCAGTTATTCTTATGTTATCTTTGTTTTAAAAAACATTTAAAACAAATTTTTATAAAATTATATTTTCCGGAATAATTACAGGATATCTAACGCAATCCTTTTGCTGGATGCCTAGAATCAACATTTACTTTCAAAATGAGTAAGATATTTCTTAATAATTCGGTAGTAAATATTGTTGATATCTGCAAATGGTGTATACTACCTTTAACCTAAAATGATAATCCATCAGAAATGATAGCTGAGCAAAACACGACTGCGATACAATCTAGCACACTTAAAGGTAGTATACACCATTGGTAATAGCTTGAATTGTCATGAATGGGTAGATTTGGAGGGTTGTATTTTATAGTAAATATCGTTTAACGGACCTGTTCGAAGTTTTACAATCATGGATTCCGAGAAAAGCACGAAAAACAGCGTTTGTTTTCAACCGGCGCCGAGCAGTAATTTATTCTTATGTTATCTTTGTTTTTTCGCGATCGCCGTCCAGCGATCGCGAATTTTTCTTTATAAAATTCAATTTTTCGGAATAATTACAGGATATCTAGCGCAATAGTTTTGCTGGATGCCTAGAATCATTATTTACTTTCAAATGAGTAAGATATTTCTTAATAATTCGGTAGTAAATATTTTCGATATCTGCAAATGGTGTATCCTACCGTGGATTTTACGATTACGGCTTAAGCTTCTTTTTTTACAGACAAAAGATAGACACCTAAGACCGTCATCAATAATCCAATATTTAAATTTTGTATGCAATCAGTTTCGAATTGGTATAATTTAAAGTTTGTTTATTTACCTTATTAAAATAAATATGCACACGCAATGAACAACATCAAACCGCATTTATTATATTTTCCTTTTTCGGATATTCAGATTGTATAATCAGTCGTTCTCAAGTGTGTTGTTTCATATTGGCGCAATACTTTCTCCATTATAAACGTAATTCATATTTACATTACATTACACTCACTCATTTGAAAAGAAGTTATTCTATAGTCCGACGGTAAAAAAAGACGCTATATAGAAGGCTGGCACTGCAGGCCTTTTCGGCCGTAAATTTTACAGATTGTTTTTTTGTATGTTTTTTTTTTTAACCATTCCAAACAAAAACTAGAATAACAAATATTGCATCGTTTATTATTAAAATTGCCGGCAATATTTGGACGACTTCACGTGCAAGTGCAGGGCAGTTATATTCTTTACAATGACCATTATTCAAATTGTCAGCGCCGACAGGGATTGTGCCTCGTTGGTTTGCCTCGTTTATTGCCCAATAAAATACGACATTCTCCTATTTTCCTAGCCCTGCTAATAATAAATGAGGCTAAAGGGAAGGAAGTATTCTGTCTGTGTTTGTTAGAAGTAAATCGATAACCTGGGTGTTTGTTTGGTGAAAATAGTGATATTCTTAGTTGGGAAATGTATCCGCCGTTTGGTAATATGCCCCTGAAGGGCCATTAGTGAAATTGCAGCGTCAACTTTGGCTTAGTCGTTGACTATAATGCCAGCGTTCACAAGAGCTTGAATATCCCGGAACAAAGTGACATAGCCATGGGAGGACGGTCGGACGGAGATGTCCAAGCCAAATTGGCAGGCTGATCGAATTAAAATTGAGACGATGAAAAGGGGTTAAATGGGACGAAAAGTCTGTCTAGCATACGTGCCTGCCCAGGGGGGGGGGGGGCGGAGGGGGGGCCCTTCGAGGCTGTGATTGCGAAACGCTGGGGTACCGTCCATTCTCAAAATAGGGGGAACAATTTTCTCACGCGAAAAATTAAGAGTTTTTGGCATCCAATCTTAACATCTTGTCTTTTGTAGTTGTACAACGTTGTTATTTACCTTAATTTTTATCATCCAATGACAACATTTGTATTGAAAATGAAAAAAAGCAGTCGAAATTTTTTTACGTTGACGTACTGTTGATGCACGTAGAGATTGTGCACAAATACTCAAACGACGTTGACAAATACCTCCCCTAAAAAGGGCAATAATAATCGATAAATTGTGAAAAATCGTGCTTCGAACCCACTCATTTTTTTCCATTGATACGTTAAAAAAGGATGTAGCAGTGATATACTGGATTTTTAAAAAAATCTGCCTGTGAACCCCTTGCGTTTTATCGTGTTGTTTTCAAACGAAAATGGCAGAAAATGACATCGCCCCAACAAAAATTCGTGTAGATCGTGCCTGTGTACCTGGCTTTGCGGACGTTGCATGAATCACTGAAATCGGGGAGCGAGCGCGGAGAAAATGTGTACGTGTTTCAATGGTGCGCTTCGAGGTAGCGATCTATATGTATTTACTGTGTGAGATGTGTGGCTCATGAGCGTGGAAGAATGAATGAGATACATTTCAACGTTGGTGGCGCACTTTGTTGGGCCCCCCCTCCGCCCCCCCCCCCTGTGCCTGCCGAAACTCTTATGCGGTTTGTTTGAATGCATGCAATGACGTCATTACTTTGTGATTGTAGATTGTAATCAATTCTATGATTATTCCGATAAAGTAGAAATTTTGGAACCCGAAAAGAAAATAGTGATATTCTTAGTTGGGAAATGTATCCGCCGCTTGGTAATATGCCCCTGAAGGGCCATTAGTGAAATTGCAGCGTCAACTTTGGCTTAGTCGTTGACTATAATGCCAGCGTTCACAAGAGCTTGAATATCCCGGAACAAAGTGACATAGCCACGGGAGGACGGTCGGACGGAGATGTTCAAGCCAAATTGGCAGGCTGATCGAATTAAAATTGAGACGATGAAAAGGGGTTAATGAGACGAAAATTCTGTCTAGCATACGTGCCTGCCGAAACTCTTATGTGGTTTATTTGAATGCATGCAATGACGTCATTACTTTGTGATTGTAGAATGTAATCAATTCTATGATTATTCCGATAAAGTAGAAATTTTGGAACCCGAAAAGAAAATAGTGATATTCTTTGTTGGGAAATGTATCCGCCGTTTGGTAATATGCCCCTGAAGGGCCATTAGTGAAATTGCAGCGTCAACTTTGGCTCAGTCGTTGACTATAATGCCAGCGTTCACGGGAGCTTGAATATCCCGGAACAAAGTGACATAGCCATGGGAGGACGGTCGGACGGAGATGTTCAAGCCAAATTGTTAGGCTGATCGAAGTAAAATTGGGACGAAAAGTCTGTCTAGCATACGTGCCTGCCGAAACTCTTATGCGGTTTGTTTGAATGCATGTAATGACGTCATTACTTTGTGATTGTAGATTGTAATCAATAATCTAAGATTATTCCGAAAAAGTAGAACTGTTGAAACCCGAAAATAAATAAATATGCTTTTCCGCGTAGGCCGAGCAAAAACTAACTTATTAAACAGGAGGATAGTATCTCATTGCATAGCTATTGCGTGTATTTTTGTTCTGTCCACATTGTGTACATAGTTCCCCAGTATATCGAGTATTTGTTTAATTAGGCACGCACACAAACACCTGCAGATCGCTATGACGAGAGAGTGTTTTAGGAAAAATGTTTGAGTTGCTCTCGATAGAATTCTCACTTCTCCCCGTTCGTGGGTCAGGTTTCTTATGACGCCTTAATGTTCTATTCCATTATATACGGTTTGTGTTGTACTTTCTTGCTAAACTGCGCGTGTTTTGTTAACACTTTGTTTTGTTAACACGAGCGATCAAAATGCTGTATGCACGTGCGTCGCGTGGCGGAGAACATTACCAGAAATAATGACACTGACGCCGTTTGAGGAAATAAAAGTATTGGATATGAGGAAAAGGTGACGCAGGCGCCCGGCATGCACAAACTGCCGCTCGCTGGCCGCGCGTGTTGTGAGTAGCGCGCTAAGCTTGATTGATCAGGGGCCTACTGCGACTCGGCAAGGCGAGTGATACGATCAGGAGAAGCATAAAACTAGCTCTAAGCAAACCGTGGAAATCAAACGGTCAGATGGACCGCGGGAATTGCGATCAGTGTCGACGGGTAATTGGGCATATCGAACAAGAAAGCTCGAATGACCCCCCCCCCCCCCCCCCCCCGGCCACCCACCCACCCCTTCCCCGAAAAAGGGTATAAAGGTGATATGACATCGAGAAAAAGGAAACCTCGAATAGTCGGACCCTTGCCTGGAACACCAATAAATTGATTTATTTCGAATTAAAGTCCAGTTTATAACTCTAGTTTACTAGTGGTTTTCGCTCGTTCTGTGGCGTTAGTTGGCAACCTATACGAATGCACTGCCCGACTCACAACTTACAGTTAGTCAATAATTTTAATAGTCGGTCAGTCAGTCATCAGGTACAAACAATTAACATGGTGAATATTTACAACAAGCGGCTTACCTGAATTGCAGTGTTTCCTTGGTGTCGGGGGAAATAAGGCCGTGTCCGAAATGGGCCGACCAGAGCTACGGCTACGTCTAATGCCAGCCTATAATAGTAATCGTAAAGGGTGAACTCCCTTGACAATAGCCCAATAGACAAGAAATTCACACGTAGCCTTAGTAAGAGTCGATTCTAAATCCGCTCCACCAGCCCAAAGTCTAAACCTCCGAACGGGGCTTATGAGCGACTGCGGGAGATTTTATAATATTGGTATTCCTTGCTAGTTAATTGGATATCAAATGGAAAGTAAATATAATCTATTACAAAACTACCTCCATGCAAATACCTCAACCTTGGGTTGAGATTGCTCTTCGTGAAGCATATCGTCACGTGACACCACCACGTGATTTACTGCTAATGCCTAGAATGTCGAGTTCGATGTAGTTTCACCTTATCACGCCCACGAGTATTTCACCTTGTCACGCCCACGGGTATACCTTATCACGCCCACGAGTATTTCACATTGGAAAATAAAAAATTGAAACAAACTCAAAAGCATTGAACGTGTACGGAGGACTGATAGCAATGAAGATTTAAACACTTGGTGGCGCTGTAGGGCCTGTGTCCGAATTACTTGGCTACGACCGTCCATTGCACACGGGTCAATAGAAAACGACCACAGCCACGCACCGTGACTCAATTCCATAGACGTGTGCAATAAGTCGTATCCAAATAATTCGGACAAGGCCGTAGTAGGTAGATGACCACTAGATATTGAACTTTTGGTTATTTCCGGCCACGAACACATTGGTAATTATTAAAATTCCTTCTACTTTCTTTCTCAAAACTAATTCGGCCGATTGAGGGGTGGTGACCTCGTTGATAATTCCGTCTGGGGGAAAACTAATTAATTTATTCGAGCTTATCTAGTTGACTCGATGACTTCACTAATTGGGTCTGTGACTGACTGGTATATTTTTCGCTGACTGGACAAAGTGCATATTTGTAGTTGTTAATTAATTTAAGCAGATAATAAATTATGAATCATTCTAAAAGTCCCAGACAAAATGGTGTCGTCGTGATTCATCAGTACGTCACGACAAGCGCCTACCGGATGTGCAATAGTTTTAATGATATGCAAAATAAACAAAGACACAAGCGGGATTTGAGGGGTAATTAAGGAAATATCGCTTTGCACCTCTGGCCCAGACTTTGGGCTTCTAATTCTCAGTATTTTGGCTGCAATTGGGTCCAAACATTGCGCTATTAATTTAGCCAAGATAGCTACTTTACCAGTTTGGAAAACATCATTCGTTTAGAGGGGTGTTTAAGCATGGAGAAATAAGACACACCATGGTTTAAGTGAGAATATCTCCAAAAGTCAACAGTCAACTCGCCAAAAATTGAAGAAAAAAATAAAATATGAGATGTTGATCATCATTTTTATGTAGAGCCTGAACACATGTGAGATTTTTGAGTATTATTAAAATAATTTTGAAGTATGAGCATTATTTTATAAGGGATTTTGTTATACAGGGGGTACACATTGAACCCCGCACATGCGCCATGGAGTCGAGGCTGGCCAATTGAGGTCGCCCTTCATTATTATATTGTTGATTAGAGTAGGTTTGGTTTCCTGCCTCCTTGCGATAAATCTTAATGCTGTGTAATGGATGTGTACTGGAAATGCGTTGTTGGACCAGTCTAGCGCAAGAAAACATGTTTTGCGCATCGTGATGTACGCGTTCGCTCGGTTTTTTCAACATTGTGCCAGTTTACGGCGCCTTACAGTGCTATCAGGCCAATTCCAAGCAAATAGAAAGAGCGGACTCGCAATGGCCAACAATGCCAGACAAACGGCTGGTATTTTAAGTGAGTTTAAAAAAAAGGGAAACGGAAATGAATGGTTGTCCAATATCCGGACAGTTATTGCGGACAAAAATAAAAAGACTCGGTCTCGGGGTTGGGTCAGGTCAGAAATTCCCAAGATACAAATATTTATTATACAAAATATTCGCACAAGAATATTTACAGTCACAGTACACCAATAAATTGGTTAAGATCTGTTATTGTTTTCAAATCTTATATTTAAAATAAAAATTAGGCTTTCTTGATTCAAAAACTGGTGGATTTTTTTAAGAGAAATTAAAACAAATACAAAATTGCATTAGGTCTGATTCCCATCTCATGAATGCATACATGTAGTCGCAAAAAGACAATAAAGGCATGGAACCAAACAAAATTATGAAAAATATCTAAATCACACAAACACTTGCGCATTGAGTTCCGTGGACAAATTCCAGGAATGGTTCACACTCGCAGTCAAATATCCACTGCCACAATTGTGCCAAATAATTACATGCATAATAACGTCTTTCTTTTGTATGACATAATATAATATTACAGTTATTGGAGATGAGATACTGAAAGGTCACACCCAGGACACGAACTCTTACTTCCTGTGCAAGGAGCTGTATGACCTCGGGGTCAAAGTTGAAAGGGTAAGCACCAATATATAAAATCAGGAGTGAAGAATCGTGTTGCTGTATAGCCGAATGTTCGGTATAGCGGCATTTCACTGTAATCACTAATTTATTGCTGCCATTTAGAAGCTTTTGCACCTCAATTAACTCTTCATATACTTTGCAGGTTTTAGTCATTGGTGATGACTTACAAACAATTGCCGATGAGATAGCCAAATTCTCATTGTCCTACACACACGTTGTGACGTCAGGTGGCATTGGACCAACACATGATGACATCACATTTGAAGGTAATAACATTATTGACCATTGAACAAGACTACACCTCCCGCTCATGTTTCAACTTGGAAACTATTTCTATAAAGAAATCAAATTTTGCTTTAATTTTTAACAACCTTTAGTCCAAATAAAAATTAACATTTATTTGACCCACGTCTTTTCAGCCTCATGGTATGTTGGACACAGATGCACTACATTATTCCTTATTTTTCAGGGGTGGCCAAGGCGTTTGGTGAACCCATCCATGCCCATCCTGAGCTGATCAACCTCTGCAGACAGTACTTTGGCAAAGACAAAGAGCTAGATTCACCGGAACTTAAAATGGCTCATGTAAGAAAGATCAGTTTAATTATATCAGTTACGAGTCAACTTTGAGTCATTTGTAATAGCGAAAGACGAGCTAAGCCCGCCTCTTGTCGGCCTAGAAGAGTGAACTAGAAGAGTGAACTGATTTGCATATTGTAGAATTGTTGCTGATAAATCAGTTAATGTTACATGTTCGTTTGTTTTCTGTTTGCGTTTGGCAGATGTAATTGTTTCCTTAAAAGTTAACGTCCAAAACATATGCAATCTCGCTCTCTTCTTTAATTTTTTGTCAAGGTTCCTGAGTCAGCGAGGCTGCTTTACGGAAAAAATCCAAAGACTGGTGAGCTCAACCCATACCCGCTGGTCTGTGTTCACAATGTTTACGTCTTTCCTGGTATACCTAAGCTACTCAGACGAGCGTTCTTATCGCTCAAGGTGAGTCCACATTCCTTGTTAAGGTTCCTAAGTCAGCGAGGCTGCTTTACGGAACAAACCCAAAGACTGGTGAGCCCAACCCATACCCGCTGGTCTGTGTTCGCAATGTTTACGTCTTTCCTGGTATACCTAAGCTACTCAGACGAGCGTTCTTGTCGCTCAAGGTGAGTCCACATTCCTTGTCAAGGTTCCTAAGTCAGCGAGGCTGCTTTACGGAACAAACCCAAAGACTGGAGAGCCCAACCCATACCCGCTGGTCTGTGTTCACAATGTTTACGTCTTTCCTGGTATACCTAAGCTACTCAGACGAGCGTTCTTATCGCTCAAGGTGAGTCCACATTCCTTGTCAAGGTTCCTGAGTCAGCGAGGCTGCTTTACGGAACAAACCCAAAGACTGGAGAGCCCAACCCATACCCGCTGGTCTGTGTTCACAATGTTTACGTCTTTCCTGGTATACCTAAGCTACTCAGACCAGCGTTCTTGTCGCTCAAGGTGAGTCCACGTCCCGAGTTAGGAGTATAAATGTCAGACTTCTGGAGCTACGGCTATTGCCCTTCACTGATGTGTATTTGTACTTGATACTCAGTTTTGTCGAGAGGGATGCTTTAAAAAAAATATCAATTACTCCGGTGGGACTCGAACCCACAACCTCCAGCTTTTTAGTGCAGATGTAATTCCGTTTGACCACCGAGCCGTTTGACCACCGAGCCGTTTGACCACCGAGCCGTTTGACCACCGAGCCGTTTGACCACCGAGCTAGCCAGGGTCATCTGGCTGGTTAGAATTTGATTATCAGCGGGTATGGCAGCGGGTACCGTAACCATATACAGTCAAACCTTGATATAGCGGCCATCGACGGTGCCGGTTTTCGTGGCCACTATACGCAAGTGGCCACTATAGCAAGATGTACACATGTACACACACCCATACATGTACATGTATGAAGTCCAGGAACCAAACAACAGGGGAGATTTTAAAGTCAACAGAGGGCGCACTTCATTTCTGCGGCCGGAGTACACAGGTTTCACGGCAATGTAATTGTACACATTTTATTTCCTGTGGGCTAATATGGGTTGGCCACTGGCCGCGTTACGCAGTGGCCGCATTAGCAGAAATGGTTATGGTATGTTTATGCAAGAATCAAACTGGGACCAAGCAAAGGTGGCCAGTTAAGCCAGGTGGCCGCTGTATCAAGGTGGCCGCAATGGCAGGTTTGACTGTAATTTGCATCGGGAGATGTAAATTCAATATTAGATTTCAACATAAAACATTTGTTTGACACTGTTCAACAGAAAGAATTATTCCAGCACTCGGAATCGTTGTTTCATATGCGAGAGATCTACCTCAACCGTTCAGAAATGGACGTGGCGGACATTCTGAACAACTTCAATGCTACGTACAAGGACACGGTTCTGCTAGGATCCTATCCGGAAATAGATCATAGGTGAGTTAAAAAATTAGGGATCCAAATGATATTATTGGGCAAGTTTGCGAGGATCACTGGTAAACATTACACGAACTGGGTATATTTTTTGATTGTTAATGTGACTTTTCACAGCTATTTCAAAGTGAAGCTGACTTTAGAAACGAACAGCAAGGAGACAGTGGACAAGGTGCATGCTGAACTGCTTGAAATGCTGCCAGAAGGTGAGCTACCCTGACACTCAGAGGATGGGGGGAGAGGGGAGGGTGGGGGGAGGAGGGAGGGGGGGATAAAGGAAGTATGTCGTACCCATTCAAAATTGTGTAAGTTCCTTACAGAATTATTCCTAATTCTTTTCTTTCCACATAACGCCCATTTTGGCCAAAATCACCTAACAAATTGGAGTCGGTAGCATGAAAACTGCTGGTTGGATTTCGCTACAAATTGTAATAATTGGCCTTTTAACCCAAATACCCGTATAAAACAAATATGAACTAATTTAAAGAGGTGGGGTTAAATTTGTTTTGGTTGATTTGACACGGTTGAGTTGACACGGAATGCTCCTCAGATGCTAGAGGACTGGAACAGCAATCAAGAGGTTACGGGTTCATACTAACAGATGAATTTTAATCGTTTCATTTGCAGAATTTATTGTTAGTTACGATAAGGATCCTGTTGTCAACTCAGTACAGAGGTTACAGAAACTACTAGTGGCCCCTGAATCAGCACAAATAGCGTGCTTCGTTGGCCCCTCAGTGAGGATAATTGAAGAGGCTCTTGACAAATACCCGCTGTCATCCACCTGCCTAGGATTCAATGGTGGCAAGGATTGTACAGCCTTACTCCATCTTGTTTACGCTGTCATAAAAAGGTACACATTTTTACAGAAAATTCACAGAAGATTTTTGAATTATTTGAAAACCAATGGTATATTCTGTGTATTTGTAACTATAATTAGCATCCTGATTGCCATTTAAAGTGATACACATGTAGTATTTTGAAAGTTAATTAAAGAAAATGATTTGATCTGGGTTTAAATACAGCTTACGAATCCAGATGCCAGATTTCAAAGATTCTGGACACCGTTTCTGTAATTTTTTTGTGGATTTTCTATTTCTCCATTTTTAGAAAATTTCCCCAGCAAGAGGAACCTTTACAGATTTTATACGTCGATACTAAACGCTCGTTTCCAGAACTAGAGACATTCATCACAGAATCCGTCCAAAGGTGGGTCTAAAGAAACAAATGGAAGTGGAGTGGGATTGGAACCTGCGACCCCTTATAATACGGCAACAGTGCACTACCAACTGAGATTTCCAGTTGGTAGTCTCAAACTTTGTCAGTCTTTATTCATAAAAAAATATGATAGAGACTAGGCCCATTACTAGCCCCCAAAACTTGACATAGGGTAAAAGACACATTTCATGGGGCTAAAGGTGTGGTGATTTTTGGGTGGAGGGAGGGGGTGTGGGAAGGGGTGTCGGAAGGGGTGTCGGAAGGGGTGTCGGAAGGGAGGGGAGTCGAAAGACGATACTTCATTGAATTTTCCTTGGATGGCAGAAATTCATTATTTCATTTTCTTTCTTTTCTATGTTTTGTTTCAGATATAATCTTAAAGTCTTAAAGGTAACTGGTTCCATCAAGGAGGCGTTGGGGCTTCTTAAACAGCAGAATCCACAGATACAAGCCGTCTTCATGGGAACCAGACAGTCTGACCCCTATGCTGGTATGGACTGTACAGGGAGCTGTAGTAAAGTTATCGAGATAATCGCTGGATTTCTGCGGTCTGTTCTTGACACGCGTAACTCGTTCGTGCAAAACCTTGATGGATAGGTGTTGTGTGATCTTGTTCCGAGTGCTATGTTCTTAGGTTGCGTTCCCACCGTTCGAGCGCTAGAACAAGTTTCGCATATCAAGAACAGTTTGCCCAATTCCACCTCAAAAGTCAATCTGAGGCAATCACAGGTCATCACGTCATGATAAGTCGATCACAAGTCAATCACAAAATGGGTGGTAGTGTATAGGATAATGGCACGCTATTAACCAGTTTTGCGCCGGATGACGTATATAAACGCAAAGTTTCTCCAAATTCAAAACGGATGACGCATAAACACCCCATGAGCAAGGCTGGAAATGCGTGGGTGTGCTTTCCGGTACTGAACCCGCCACGGATCGAGTTTCGTTAAAAATAATCCCGCGCGTCGGCTCGGTGATGTTAAAATAATCCCGGCGCCATGGATCGACCAACTATTATCAAGCATTCAAGCTTGCCTCTGAGGAACGTATCCCTTCCCTAATAGCACACTATCATTGCCAAGGATCGACCAATTAAGATCGAGCATTCAAGCTAGACTCTGAGGAACGTTTCCCTAAAAGCACACTATCATTGCCAAGGATCGACCAACTATTATCGAGCATTCACCTTGCCTCTGAGGAACGTATCCCTTCCCTAATAGCACACTATCATTGCCAAGGATCGACCAATTAAGATTGAGCATCCAAGCTTGCCTCTGAGGAACGTATCCCTTTCCTAATAGCACACTATCATTGCCAAGGATCGACCAATTAAGATCGAGCATTCACCTTGCCTCTGAGGAACGTATCCCTTCCCTAATAGCACACTATCATTGCCATGGATCGACCAATTAAGATCGAGCATTCACCTTGCCTCTGAGGAACGTATCCCTTCCCTAATAGCACACTATCATTGCCATGGATCGACCAATTAAGATCGAGCATTCACCTTGCCTCTGAGGAACGTATCCCTTCCCTAATAGCACACTATCATTGCCAAGGATCGACCAATTAAGATCGAGCATTCACCTTGCCTCTGAGGAACGTATCCCTTCCCTAATAGCACACTATCATTGCCAAGGATCGACCAATTAAGATCGAGCATTCACCTTGCCTCTGAGGAACGTATCCCTTCCCTAATAGCACACTATCATTGCCAAGGATCGACCAATTAAGATCGAGCATTCACCTTGCCTCTAAGGAACGTATCCCTTCCCTAATAGCACACTATCATTGCCAAGGATCGACCAATTAAGATCGAGCATTCACCTTGCCTCTGAGGAACGTATCCCTTCCCTAATAGCACACTATCATTGCCAAGGATCGACCAATTAAGATCGAGCATTCACCTTGCCTCTAAGGAACGTATCCCTTCCCTAATAGCACCCTATTATTGCCATGGATCGACCAATTAAGATCGAGCATTCAAGCTTGCCTTTGAGGAACGTATCCCTTCCCTAATAGCACCCTATCATTGCCAAGGATCGACCAATTAAGATCGAGCATTCACCTTGCCTCTAAGGAACGTATCCCTTCCCTAATAGCACCCTATCATTGCCAATGATCGACCAATTAAGATCGAGCATTCACCTTGCCTCTAAGGAACGTATCCCTTCCCTAATAGCACCCTATCATTGCCAATGATCGACCAATTAAGATTGAGCATTCACCTTGCCTCTGAGGAATGTATCCCTTCCCCAACTTGACTCCTGTTCTCATTTATCCCACTGACAGATAGTCTCAGTTCCTTTACAATGACGGACAGTGATTGGCCGCAGTACATGAGAATCAACCCAATGCTACAGTGGAGTTATCACGACGTCTGGGAATTCCTAAGGACACTCTTTGTACCTTACTGCCGACTCTACGACAAAGGGTACGTATTAATATCTAACCTGAACAAATGGGGTCTACAAACAAAGTCACAAAACACGCCTGTTATAGAAGTAATGAACGACTGTAACTGTGGAAATTACCAGAACAATAAAATAAAATAAAAAAGGAGGCGGCCCCCAAAAAGGAAGCGGGCGGTGACGCTAAACATGTTTTTTTTTAATTTGGCCTTAGACTAAAGGTGATCACAGTAAAAGAAATATAACCTGGGTGCTGCAAATGGAATGTGGGTTGGTGATATGTGAGGTGTTCTGTCAAAATGAGACGTAACTGGGCCAGGGCATAGTGAACAAAACTGCCAAATAATAAATAATAATAATAATAATAAAAACTTGTATAGCGCTGGTATCTTGAAAATCTATTCACTGCTACATGTAATGGGAATTTTTTCTTTACTTTATATTTATTGATATTTGTGTATTTTTTTGGCATGCCTAATAACTATATTTTGTGAAGAAATAGTATGAAAGTAATGAAAAAAATGTTTTTATGGAAAAACAATTGGCATTTTTCTATGTTTTTACTTTAGTGACATGTTGATAAATGCGAACTTTAAACAGCCATAACTTGTTAACGGAATGTCCGATTGAAGTCCAACAAACAGCATTGTAAGGAGAATGTTATCCTCATTTCTAACACCCAAGAACCCTTATTTCAACCACTGCCCAGTTCCATCTTATTTTGCCAGAACCCCTCGCATATTACAGTATTATGTTTGAACCATGGTGTTTAAGCAAAAACTGACCAGATTCTTCAAAATGCACAAGGCAGTTTTGAACAATTTTAGAGTCATTCCTTGCCGGCAAACCAAGCTAATACTATTTTATATTGGGCTTGGATATTAAGTTTGGTATATCATTTTTCTTGCATGGTTCTGGGAGTGTACGACTGTTTTCTTATAGTACTGACTCTGCAGTGTTAACCAGTTCGCGCCGGGATTATTTTAACATCGCCGAGCCGACGGGCGGGATTATTTTTAACGAAACTTGATCCGAAGCGTGTTCAGGCTGATGGTGCTGGGAAGCACACCCACGCATTTCCAGCCTTGCGCGCTGCTGACATACATTTCCGAACTTGAACTTGGCGTGTTTATGCGTCATCCGTTTTGAATTTGGGGGCATTTTTGCATTTATATACGTCATCCGGCGCGAACTGGTTAACAGACATTATTCTTGGTCTTTGTCCTGTCGTCACAGATACACCTCCGTCGGTAGTAAAGAAGGTACAGACCCCAACCCGGCCCTCCGCTATATCAACAATAGAGGGGAGGTGTGTTACCATCCAGCCTACATGCTACAAGATGGTACGGACGAAAGAACAGGACGAAAACGCTCCGTCAACCATCGTTTGAATAATCCAAGTCAGTGACTAATCTTAAACTGTTAACCCTAACGTTAACTATTACTACGAAATACATTGGAATGCCGCTATAACGAACGTCACAGGATCCACTCATTTTGTTTGGTATATCGATCGTTCGGTATAGCGATTTTAAGCCACCGGCCCATCACACGCCCATTTTTCAAGATGGCATCCATCCTGTGCCCTACTTAACCAGTTCGTGCCGGATGACGTATATAAACGCAACAATTTCCAAAAATTCAAAACGGATGACGCATAAACACGCCAAGTTCAAGTTCGGAAATGTATGTCAGCAGCGCGCAAGGCTGGAAATGCGTGGGTGTGCTTCCCGGCACTATCAGCCTGAACACGCTTCGGATCGAGTTTCGTTAAAAATAATTCCGCCCGTCGGCTCGGCGATGTTAAAATAATCCCGGCGCGAACTGGTTAATGGCACCTTTTATTCATTACACCAAACTCTTATTCATCACACAGAATTCTAAAGCGACTTTTGGTTTTTCCCTTCTATTCATTGGGGAAATAATAGCCACCCATCACTTTTTAACATGAAGCACCGGCCGTTTGACGTTTGAAAATTAAACACAGCCTAAATAGCATTTGATTTACATGTACCCAGTGGCTTTCTAAAAATCTGTTGACATATTTGCAAGAATGTTTGGTATGTTTGGACACAAAAATCGGGAGCCAAGAATCGTGTTCTGGGGCCAATTTCATAGAGCTGCTTAGCACAAAAATTTGCTTAGCACAACAAGTCTTGCTCATTAAAAACAGGTTATCAGCCGAAATTCTACGTGCTTTTCATGCTAAGCAAAAAAACAGATGATTATCAATCAAAACAATAAAGATCACGTGAAAATTTGGTCTGTAACCTTGTTTTTGCTAAGGACAAATTGTTCATGCTAAGCAAATGTTGGTGCTTAGCAGCTCTATGAAATTGGCCCCGGTATAGCCGAATGTTCGGTATAGCGATGTTCCACTGTATTTCCTTAGTAAACTGCAGTATGCAGTACTCTTACTACACTGCCCTATAAGAATAGAGTTATATTTTTTAGTACTGTTTACTGTACGTCAAATGAATGCCTAGAACTTTGGGGTTAACCAGTTCGCGCCGGGATTATTTTAACATCACCGAGCCCATGGGCGGGATTATTTTTAACGAAACTCAATCCGAAGCGTGTTCAGGCTTATAGTGCCGGGAAGCACACCCACGCATTTCCGGCCTTGCCTGCTGCTGACATACATTTCCGAACTTGAACTTGGCGTGTTTATGCGTCATCCGTTTTGAATCTGGGGAAATATTTGCGTTTATATACGTCATCCGGCGCGAACTGGTTAATCAACGTTTTTCCCCGACAACAAATACAAGTGCAATAATTACCTACGACTGCATACACTTTTATTCTATTGTCCGTTGCACGAGGCTGCATTTGTACATTTACCACAATAAGTCCTGTATATTTGTTTGTAACCAGTTCGCGCCGGATGACGTATATAAACGCAAGGTTTTTCCCAGATTCAAAACAGATGACGCATAAACACGCCACGAGCAAGGCCGGAAATGTCTGTCAGCAGCGAGCAATGCCGGAAATGCGTGGGTGTGCTTCCCAGTACCAACGGCCTGAACCCGCCTCGGATCTAGTTTCGTTAAAAATAATCCCGCGCGTCGGCTCGGTGATGTCAAAACAATCCCGGTGCGAATTGGTTAAAACATTAATCATGCAAGAAGTATAGAGATTAATAGCTTACATTATAATCCAATATTTGATTTATTTTTGTAAAAGGGTGGAAATTGTTGTTTCTTATCGACAAGACAAACATGCGATCAAATTTGCCAATACATGAAAATATTTTGCTAGAAAATTGTTACTTCGTTTACGATTTATTACCAAAGTACATGTACTGTACATCAAAATTGAAATGAAAAGACAATTTTAAGTACAACAATCATAGGCAAAAAGGTATTACAATTAACTAATTACAAAACATCTATCTAATTAAAATATCAACTGCATATCGACACAAAAGAGAATAACAAAACAAACCAATTTCCATTCATAGTGTAATAGGTCTCTCAAATGATGTCATTTTCTAAAGATCAGCCACGTGCATCAGCATTGTGAGCGTCAACTTGCATAATGCTGCAACATTTTCCACGCTGCACCACGCGCGCTTGATTGCGAAGAATACACAGTTATTCTACGAAGATGGCCGTCTTTGAGAGAGATCTATTAGAATAGTCTAGACATTTGTGTTAATGTCTTCGGGTAAAATTGCCACTACTGTATTATTTTTATATTATCAACTTTTTATTTAGCAGAAATACACAGAAAATTCATGTTTTGTTCTTTCAATTGTGGAACTCAATCGTTACAAAAAGATTACATACCTCTATATTACATTAATATGTCACGTCACCAGGGCTAAGGCACTAGTGTTCACAAGCAACCTACTTTACCACAATATCTGAATTTAGGAGGAAACAAAAACAAGTGAAAACATTTTTTTATTTCTAAATTAAAAATCACAAGGGGTTAGGCTTAGATTTTAATTAAAATACATTTTAAAACAAAATTTTTGATTGTTTGTTGGTCAGTAAAATGTTTCTTACAATTTGATTGCCTGGTACACATTTCAGTCAGTTTAATTGGTTCCGTTATTGTAAAACCTTTCAAAAGTGCCAACAAGATATTTACAATCCACTGTTTGTACACTGTATGTAAAAAAATGCAGAAATAAATTATTTGCAAGTTGTGTTAAAACTTTTGCAGTCTTGTTCCTATGTATGATCTTGTATGTTTTAAACAAATTACTAAGTTCAAAGTTAATACATGTATTCACTTTGTACTTCGTTAATTTTTTAAGCATGTTAAATTTTCCCAGGCACCTAACCTATGCCCAAATTAAAAAAATTAAGGCTTAACAGATAGTCTATATTTCGGACCTCCCTCCCCCCCCCCCCCCCCCCCCCGGACCTCCCTCCGGGACACCCCCTTCTCTTGGGACCCTCTCTCCTCCTGGGACCCCTTGGCACACCTTCTCTTGGGAACCCCCCTTGGCACACCTCCTTCTCTTGGGACCCTCTCTCCTCCTGGGACCCTCTCTCCTCCTGGGACCCCCTTGGCACACCTTCTCTTGGGAACCCCCCTTGGCACACCTCCTTCTCTTGGGACCCTCTCTCCTCCTGGGACCCTCTCTCCTCCTGGGACCCCCTTGGCACACCTTCTCTTGGGAACCCCCCTTGGCACACCTCCTTCTCTTGGGACCCTCTTGGCACACCTCCTTCTCTTGGGACCCCCCTTGGCACACCTCTTCCTCTTGGGACCCCCCTTGGCACCCTTCCTCCCCCTCCTCGGGACCGCTCGGCTCATCCTACTTGCCAAGTCCATTTTTTTTATTTGCAATGGCACTGCCTGTGTTAGACCCCCGGACCCTTCGCACTCCAGTCCTGGGTTTAACTGATTGAGCTACTGGCTCTTGAAAAAAATAATTCTCGGACGTTATATATAAACCTTACGTTAGCAAAATGTCAAACAAAAACAAAATCACCCATAATACCTTAGTAAATTAACATGCATGGATATTCATCATATGCATATTTAAAGAAAGACTATGATCTCTAAATTATAGACTATCTAAAAAATAAACTATCTGTTTGTAAACAAACATTATAGACTATCTCCAACTTATAGACCATCTCCAACTTATAGACCATCTCCAAATTATAGACCATCTCCAAATTATAGACCATCTCCAAATTATAGACTATCTCCAAATTATAAACAAACACGACTATTCTCCAAGTTATAGACAAACTATAGACTCAATATAAAAAGCCCCCTTCCTTCTTCCGGATCACACCTCCTCCTGGACCCTCTTACTCATCCCCCTCAGGAGGTACCCAGATCTGTCCTGGGCTTCTCCTGTACCCAGGACTCTCCGCAGTCCTGGGCTTATTCTCTTTCCATTTATCTTTTTTCCAGTTATAATGATGGCACCGCCTGGGTTTGAACCCAGGACCCTCCGCACTGCAGTCCTGAGCTAATCCGATTGAGCTAACTGGCTTTTGAAAACGAAGTTCTCCGACGTTATATACAAACATCACCTTAGGTTAGTATAATTTTGAAACAAACAAAAAAGTTTCCCATAATGCCTTAGTAAATTACCATTAATGAATATTCATAATTATTTTAGTTTCTGAGCTACAAACTTTGGACTAATTAGTACAATTAAACATCTCAATGCAGGTTACCAGACTGTATGCACATAAGGCGAAAGTAAACAAACTAGGTTTATGGCAACAGCTTGAAACAAATCTGGGCGAGGTAGGGAAATATTTATATATTGGTATTCGTTTTCATATTATTTGAGTTTTAAGTGTTGAAAACAAATATGCTCATGTGTTCTTGTACAAAATTAAGATTTTATCAACTAGCAAAACAGCAATATAAAGTTTGAGGTCCGCAATTTGGCGCCAAAAATTCAGGTAGGTCTGGTTACTGTAAACTGACCTAACACCAATATTTCAAAACAAACCAAAATGACATACATTCAGACCTACGGACTTTGTACAGAAATGGATTTTATAGTTTCTGGACTTTATTCAGTCAAGATAACCCCCCCTCTTCTTGTTTCACATTGCTTAGTTTTTAACTTTGATCTCAACTCCCTTGACGGCCGTAGCGAAGCCGACACGGTTGTTATCGCGGTCAAACTCTGTGTAGTATTTGCCGATGAAGACGTCACCCAGGATCCAGAGAGGGCCCATTGGTTTGGGGACGTCCATACCCAGAAACCCACTAAGGCATAAGGTTTCACCTGCCGTCGTTTCCTGACAAAGGAATACAAATCAAATTATCAACGGTGAGATGTTTCGAGAAAACAACAATTGGAAATGTTTACTGTAAAGGTGTCTTAACCAGTTCGCGCCGGGATTATTTTAACATCGCCGAGCCCACGGGCGGGATTATTTTTAACGAAACTCGATTCGAAGCGGGTTCAAGCTGATAGTGCCGGGTAGCACAACCACGCATTTCCGGCCTTGCTCGCTGCTGACATACATTTCCGAACTTGAACTTGGCGTATTTATGCGTCATCCGTTTTTAATTTGGGGAAATTTTTGCGTTTATATACGTCATCCGGCGCGAACTGGTTAAGGGTAGTATACACCATTGGTAATTTCTTGAATTATCACAAATGGGTACATTTTGGGGGTTGTATTTTATACTAAATATCGTTTAACTGACCTGTCCGAAGTTTTACAATCATGGATGCCGGCGTAGAGCAGCTATTCTTATGCTATTTATTGTCATTTATTCGCGATTACAAATTTTTCTTTATAAAATTCCAATTTCTCGGAATAATTACAGGATATCTACCGCAATCATTTTGCTGGATGCCTAGAATCATTTTTACTTTCAAATAAGTAAGAGTACTTCATAATTCGGTGTATCCTACCTTTAAAGGAACGTCACTTTGAAAATAGGTTTCTATGTATCTTGCTAACTGAATCATTCTACAAATTAAATCGTTCATTAAATATAACTGCCAGCACTAGCCTATTACCTTCAGAACGTAGTCCTCTGCCGTTAGTGTGAACACTTTCCCATTGAGTGTGAAGGTCACGTTGGGCATGGTGGGAATCTTGTCACAAGCCACGAGATACTATGAACAAAAAACACCACTGATCAAAACATGCACAAAATGCAGGGTTAACTCCTTCAAAAAGTCACATTCTGGCCAATTTTAATCAAAATGCAAGGTGAAACCCTTACTATTGTTAATTTCTCCAAAAAGTCAAATTTTTGCCAATTTAATTAAAAATGCAAGGTTAACCCCTTACAATTGTTAATTTCTCCAAAAAGTCAAATTTTAGCCAATTTTAATAAAAAGCAATGTTAACCCCTTACAATTGTTAATTTCTCCAAAAAGTCAATTTTTGACCAATTTTGATAAAAAAGCAATGTTAACCCCCTTACAATTGTTAATTTCTCCAAAAAGTCTATTTTGGCCAATTTAAATAAAAATGCAAGGTTAACCCCTTACAATTGTTAATTTCTCCAAAAAGTCAATTTTTGGTCAATTTTGATAAAAATGCAGGGTTAACCCCTTACAATTGTTAATTTCTCCAAAAAGTCACATTTTGGCCAATTTTAATAAAAATGCAATGTTAACCCCTTACAATTATTAATTTCTCCAAAAAGTCCATTTTTGGCCAATTTAAATAAAAATGCAGGGTAACCCCTTACAATTGTTAATTTCTCCAAAAAGTCAATTTTTGGCCAATTTAAATACAAATGCAAGGTTAACCCCTTAGATTTTTTTATTTCTCCAAAGAGTCACATTTTTGCCAATTTTAATAAAAATGCAATGTTAACCCCTTACAATTATTAATTTCTCCAAAAAGTCACATTTTTGGCTAATTTTAATAAAAATGCAATGTTAACCCCTTACAATTGTTAATTTCTCCAAAAAGTAATTTTGTTGTCAATTTTAATAAAAATGCAGGGTTAACCCCTTACAATTGTTAATTTTTCAAAAAAGTCACATTTTCCCCAATTTTAATAAAAAGGCAAGGTTAACCCCTTACAATTGTTAATTTCTCCCAAAAGTCATTTTTTGGCCAATTTTGATAATGCAAGGTTAACCCCTTACAATTGGTAATTTCTCAAAAAAGTCACATTTCCCCCAATTTTAATGAAAAAGCAAGGCTAACCCCCTTACAATTGTTAATTTCTCCAAAAAGTCAAATTTTAATAAAAATGCAGGGTTAACCCCTTACAATTGTTAATTTCTCCAAAAAGTCATTTTTTGGCCAATTTTGATAAAAATGCAAGGTTAACCCCTTACAATTGTTAATTTCTCCAAAAAGTCAAATTTAATTAAAAATGCAAGGTTTAACCCCTTAGAATTTTTAATTTCTACAAAAAGTCACATTTTGGCTAATTTTAATAAAAATGCAAGGTTAACCTCTTACAATTGTTAATTTCTCCAAAAAGTCACATTTTCCCCAATTTTAATAAAAAAGCAAGGTTAACCCCTTACAATTGTTAATTTCTCCAAAAAGTCATTTTTTTGTCAATTTTTATAAAAATGCAAGGTTAACCCCTTACAATTGTTAATTTCTCCAAAAACTCAAATTTTTGCCATTTTTAATAAAAGTGCAAGGTTAACCCCTTACAATTGTTAATTTCTCCAAAAAGTCACATTTTTGCCAATTTTAATAAAAAAGCAAGGGTAACCCCTTACAATTGTTAATTTCTCCAAAAAGTCAAATTTTAATAAAAATGCAGGGTTAACCCCTTACAATTGTTAATTTCTCCAAAAAGTCATTTTTTGGCCAATTTTGATAAAAATGCAAGGTTAACCCCTTACAATTGTTAATTTCTCCAAAAAGTCAAATTTAATTAAAAATGCAAGGTTTAACCCCTTAGAATTTTTAATTTCTACAAAAAGTCACATTTTGGCTAATTTTAATAAAAATGCAAGGTTAACCTCTTACAATTGTTAATTTCTCCAAAAAGTCACATTTTCCCCAATTTTAATAAAAAAGCAAGGTTAACCCCTTACAATTGTTAATTTCTCCAAAAAGTCATTTTTTTGTCAATTTTAATAAAAAAGCAAGGTTAACCCCTTACAATTGTTAATTTCTCCAAAAACTCAAATTTTTGCCATTTTTAATAAAAGTGCAAGGTTAACCCCTTACAATTGTTAATTTCTCCAAAAAGTCACATTTTTGCCAATTTTAATAAAAAAGCAAGGGTAACCCCTTACAATTGTTAATTTCTCCAAAAAGTCAATTTTCCCCAATTTTAATAAAAAAGCAATGTTAACCCCTTACAATTGTTAATTTCTCCAAAAAGTCTTTTTGTTTGCAATTTAGAACCAGTTCAAGTAATTTTGAATTTTGTATGTCATACATGAATTTTGTATGACAGATTTGGAACCAGTGAATTCATGACAGTGACTTGACAAGCCAAACCAGGTACCAATCCAATCGCTAATTACCTCCCCAGCAACGAGAGGGGCAGCTCCAATCGCATCTTGAATCTTCTTAATGTCTGCCGTCGGTCCAGCGATGAGTGAAGTACCAGTGTCGCAGATCGCCTGACAACCATTCTCACAGAGAGTCACGCTTTTCTTTACAACCTGGACCCTAGAAGGTTTAAAAATAAACGCAGAAAAATAAAAACTAGACAAGTTTGCAAACTCCTAAAAATCCAGCCTTACAGCTGGGATATAAAGGTTCTTTCATTAAATAATGAGTATCTGCAGACTAAATTTGGTCCGGCTAGTTGAGAGACCAGCAGGGTCATTTGGTTAGGCAGGAATAAACATCTGTCTGCGGAGTCCGCGTTAGCCCTCAGCAATGGCGGAACTCCATGGAATTATGCAGATAGTCTGTACTCAAATTACTTGACTAGCAGCCACATGCATATGACAAGAGGCTATCATCTAATTCCATAGAAACATGTAGTCAAACAAAGCCAAGGCCAAGGAGTTTGGACGCGGCTTTACAGAGAGCTCCTAACACATTTTTGAAGATTAACCCTAACCCTCCAGGGTATTTGGCTAGAAACCCTGCCAGACACAACAGAGTGCATACTTTGTCACATTGACTTGTGTGCAGAGTCCAGCAAGGTCAAGCAGTCACCATAGATGGACTGTGCTGGATTTGGCAGGGTTAGGGTTAATTAAAGTAGTTTCAGAAATGGAAGCCGAAGAAAAGCTAGAGAGAAAACAATGAAGAAAGTCTACATTTTTAGAGGTGGGTGGGAAACCCCGGAATGAAAATCCAGAAAAAAAACGATGGGGTCTAAAAATATAAGTTTAGACGGGATTCGAAAGAGGTTGAAGCACAAAAATGTTGGTTCATACTTTGTGCAAATGCGATGCCAATTTTACAACGGAGTTGACATTTGTTCCACTTCTGCCTCTTTATCCAGACATTGCCTTTAGCACGAGGAAACATTTATGTCTTGAGATTTTTTGGAGTCCAGTTGCAAGGAACGATTCTGGTTTGTACTTACTGGTCCATTTTGAACTGCCAGTAGCCTTGTTTTGAGACGTCGACGTAGGAGAAATCACCGGTGTAGTATTTAGGATCAGAACTGCCGAGGATAAGTTCACCGCCAACCGTAGCATTTTCATTCCTGAAAGAATACAAGGACCAGACAAGCTTAGTAAGCTGGTCTCAGAGAAGGGGTATGCATCGGAACCGATAACGAGTACCC
Organism: Crossaster papposus; assembly: GCA_037893245.1. NCBI lineage: Eukaryota > Metazoa > Echinodermata > Asteroidea > Velatida > Solasteridae > Crossaster > Crossaster papposus. The sequence continues at coordinate 984,032 of JBAIAA010000465.1, forward strand.
CAGTACCTGACCGCCGATGTCAAGAATGGCTCCACAATATGGAATCAAATACTCGTAAACAACTTCATACGTTACCAGGGGCCAATTTCATAGAGCTGCTAAGCAAAACAAAATTGCTTAGCACAAAAAGTCTTATTCATTAAAACAGGTTACCAGCCAAAATTATACGTGTTTTTCATGCTAAGCAAAAAACAGCTGATTATCAATCCAGAACAATAAAGATCAGGTGAAAATTTGGTCCGTAACCTTGTTTTTGCCAAGGACAAATTGTCATGCTAAGCAAATTTTTGTGCTTAGCAGCTCTATGACATTGGCCCCTGGTAACTTCACAGACAATGAAAAAGAAGGGTTTGAATGTCATTTATGGAGAATTTTTAAAATTAAAAAATAGGCTACATGGACAAAAATAAACAGATTTACGTTGATAGCACTTGCGAAAATGCAGTCATATTGTGAAGCTAATTAGGGTATTGAAATCAGGGTCTAGTTTGTTGCTGTTTAATTTATCAGACTTTTTAACAAACTTTAAATTAGCAGCAAAGAACAAAAAATAGACCCTTGTTAAAACATCGTGGATATACCTGTTGAGATAGAATGAGAAGACATTTTCTTGCAGAGATTTCTGGGCCATGAGAGTGTCGAAGACCGGACGCACACTGTCCACTGATATTTCGGGGTAGCCCATCCCTAGAATACCGTCAAATTTGGCCACGATGAATGTGATCCCAGGTTGCTTCAAGGCGGCGCCAAAGGTTTGCTTCAATGCAGTCTCATCACCGACCTGTCTCAGAAAACATCCAGGAAGTCATTGGGATCAACATTAACCAGTTCGCGCCGGATGAGCAAAAATTTCCCCAAATTCAAAACGGATGACGCATAAACACGCCAAGTTCAAGTTCGGAAATATATGTCGGCAGCGCGCAAGGCCAGAAATTCGTGGGTGTGCTTCCCGATACTATCAGCCAGAACCTGCTTCGGATAGAGTTTTGTTAAAAATAATCCCGCCCGTCGGCTCGGCGATGTTAAAATAATCCCGGCGCGAATTGGTTAAAGGCAGGTGAAATTTTTTTGAATTATCACATTTTTTTCTTCAATATAACCACTTAAAATCCAGTGAAGAATAACCAGAACCGAACCTATGCAAATTTCAGCTCGTTTTTTTTTAGAAAATGGAAGGAAAAAACCTAAACAAGCGCAATGTTTTTATGATGAAACGATTGAACCAATGTAGTATTTATCAGTAGATAAGAACCTACATGTACATTTCTGGATTTCTTCTAAGATCACAGTAAGCAAGATGGAACTGGGCGTGGTGTTTAGTACCAGTAAGATTTGTGGGTGGAGAAAAAGCGTGTCACCCACTCTCACCTTAACGGTGTCGATATCCAAAATGCCACTGCAAGATCCGGTACCATACCGGATAGACCACTTAGTGCCATTCTTCTGGAAGGTGGAAGATTTGCTCGAGTCGTACTTATGGTGCAAAACTAAAGTGACCAAAAAAACAAAAGACCAGCCGTGTAAAATGACATTCTGTCAATGTCAATAAAAGGAGATTTGTAGAAGTACAAGCGAGAGGCACATACCAGAGGGACGGTTTACAAAACAAAGTAAAATTGCTGAAAACAACAAATGTGGGGAAAAATGGAAAATTATTTTTTCGACTTTATGATTTTAGACTAATCTGTAGAAAATGACGTCATTTAAGAGAGACTCGTTATTAGAGACGGTGAACTCACAGCATGCGATATCAGTCCAGCTGCAGTCTTCACTAGGAACCCAAAGATTGGAGCTCCCAGTATCAAAGATAACGCTGAAGTCTTGGGCAGGTGTTCCGATGGATATCTCCCCGTAGTATTGGGCCTGAAACAGCCAACATAGATAGACTTTATTAACCTTAAACGTCTAGAGCAATTATTTAGGGTACAGTAAACTACTTCAGAATACTACTCAACTTTCATAGGCCAGTAGTATACAAATACAGCATGGTTCGAGGGGAAGTAGTGGGAATTACTGGTTCTGAGATGTAGGCCAGCTCGACTACCTCCCGACACGAAGCGGAGGGAGGTAGTCAAGCTGACCTACACAGAGGGACCAGTAGTATACAAATACAGCATGGTTTGAGGGGAAGTAGTGGGAATTACTGGTTCTGAGATGTAGGCCAGCTCGACTACCTCCCGACACGAAGCGGAGGGAGGTAGTCTAGCTGACCTACACAGAGGGACCAGTAGTATACAAATACAGCATGGTTTGAGGGGAAGTGGTGGGAATTACTGGTTCTGAGATGTAGGCCAGCTCGACTACCTCCCGACACGAAGCGGAGGGAGGTAGTCAAGCTGACCTACACAGAGGGACCAGTAGTATACAAATACAGCATGGTTTGAGGGGAAGTAGTAGGAATTACTGGTTTCGAGGTGTAGGTCAGTTCGACTACCTCCCGACACGAAGCGGAGGGAGGTAGTCAAGCTGACCTACACAGAGGGACCAGTAGTATACAAATACAGCATGGTTTGAGGGGAAGTAGTAGGAATTACTGGTTTCGAGGTGTAGGTCAGTTCGACTACCTCCCGACACGAAGCGGAGGGAGGTAGTCAAGCTGACCTACACAGAGGAACCAGTAGTATACAAATATAGCATGGTTTGAGGGGAAGTAGTGGGAATTACTGGTTCTGAGATGTAGGCCAGCTCGACTACCTCCCGACACGAAGCGGAGGGAGGTAGTCAAGCTGACCTACACAGAGGGACCAGTAGTATACAAATACAGCATGGTTTGAGGGGAAGTAGTGGGAATTACTGGTTCTGAGATGTAGGCCAGCTCGACTACCTCCCGACGCAAAGCGGAGGGAGGTAGTCAAGCTGACCTACACAGAGGGACGAGTAATATACAAATACAGCATGGTTTGAGGTTTGAGGGGAAGTAGTGGGAATTACTGGTTCTGAGATGTAGGCCAGCTCGACTACCTCCCGACACGAAGCGGAGGGAGGTAGTCAAGCTGACCTACACAGAGGGACCAGTAGTATACAAATACAGCATGGTTTGAGGGGAAGTAGTGGGAATTACTGGTTCTGAGATGTAGGCCAGCTCGACTACCTCCCGACACGAAGCGGAGGGAGGTAGTCAAGCTGACCTACACAGAGGGACCAGTAGTATACAAATACAGCATGGTTTGAGGGGAAGTAGTGGGAATTACTGGTTCTGAGATGTAGGCCAGCTCGACTACCTCCCGACACGAAGCGGAGGGAGGTAGTCAAGCTGACCTACACAGAGGGACCAGTAGTATACAAATACAGCATGGTTTGAGGGGAAGTAGTGGGAATTACTGGTTCTGAGATGTAGGCCAGCTCGACTACCTCCCGACACGAAGCGGAGGGAGGTAGTCAAGCTGACCTACACAGAGGGACCAGTAGTATACAAATACAGCATGGTTTGAGGGGAAGTAGTGGGAATTACTGGTTCTGAGATGTAGGCCAGCTCGACTACCTCCCGACGCAAAGCGGAGGGAGGTAGTCAAGCTGACCTACACAGAGGGACGAGTAATATACAAATACAGCATGGTTTGAGGTTTGAGGGGAAGTAGTGGGAATTACTGGTTCTGAGATGTAGGCCAGCTCGACTACCTCCCGACACGAAGCGGAGGGAGGTAGTCAAGCTGACCTACACAGAGGGACCAGTAGTATACAAATACAGCATGGTTTGAGGGAAAGTAGTGGGAATTACTGGTTTCGAGGTGTAGGTCAGCTCGACTACCTCCCGTTTGCTGATGAGTGAAAAGGATTCAGGAAGGTATTTTGTATTGGGCTTGATGACCTTTTAAAAGGTAGGATACGCCATTGGTAATTGCTTGAATTGTCATGAATGGGTGGATTTGGGGGGTTGTATTTTATAGTAAATATCGTTTAACTGACCTATCCGAAGTTTTACAATCATGGATGGCGAGTAAAGCATGAAAAACAACGTTTGTTTTCAACTGGCATTGAGCAGTTATTCTTAAGTTATTTGTGGGGTTTTTCGCCGGACGGCGATCGCAAATTTTTCTTTATAAAATTCTATTTTTTAGAATAATAACAGGATATCTAGCGCAATCATTTTGCTGGATGCCTATAATCATTATTTACTTTCAGATGAGTAAGATATTTCTTAATAATTCGGTAGTAAATTTTTTCGATACCTGCAAATGGTGTATACTACCTTTAATGTCAGTGTGTGATGCATCTGACATTATACAGGGTTCCCCCAAATGTAAATGATTATGTAAATAAAATGTAAATAATTATACAAGAATCTGACTTACGTCCATGTAATCAATGATCCTAACTGTTCCATTGTTTGGGTTTTGGTACTTCGAAGGTTTCCAAGTCAGTTCTCTCGCGGCAAGAGTGCGTCGAACACGAGGCATTTTGTACAGGGGAATCCTGGGAGGAAAAAAGGACAAAAAGGAAAGGGACATTTCTTAAAATCACTGCGACTTTTGTAAAAACAAAATACCCCATCTAGCCAAACCTAACCTACCTTGTACTACGAGGGGATTTTGTTATAGGTTTTGACAGTTATAATATAGTAAGAGGGGTAATCTTTATAATTCATTATTTAATTTTTTCACTTTTTATATTTACCTATACTTTGCTTTGAACTTTAATTAACGTATTATTTAATTTAATTTCACTTTTCTTTTTATAATTATAATTACATTATTTTTTCTATATTGTTTCTTGTATCCCATTCAGCTTGGAGAACTCCTCGACAGGAACAATGTTTCTTTTGGGTAATCCTTCGGGAGCTGAATGGCATTTTGTCTTTGTCTTGGTTATTACGTTTTGTATCTAAACTTTCATTTTATATATTCTTTGTAATTTTGGTCTGTGCATTTGTTGATGTTTCCCGAGAAAAAAAATTGAAAAATAGAGAAATTCATTAGATGCCTTAAAACATTGACCACTTTTTGTTTTGGCTACACTGTCCTTGATGCCATTACACTTCCTGCAAAATGTTTCGTAATCACCACTTTAACTTTCTTTATCATTTTTAGTTAACAATATTTTTCTTTATCGCAACTAAAAGCTTTGTCCCTAATTTCTTTGAACTTTTCAAGGGTAATTTAGGCGAACTTTTCAGTGCCCTATCGTTTGGTTTGGATTGTGAAACTGTTCAAAGGAGTTGAACAAATATTGAAACTTGTCAGTTTATTGCTGACATTGACAAGTCACGGAACTAACAACCAGATACGAGTGTGTACATTTGTATCTACCGACCTTTGATTACAATAGCAAAATAATACTTATCTTGGGACTTCATCTTTATTATATAAAGTTTTATAACACTTAAAAATGCATGGCTGTCTGGTTCAATGCTTGTAAACTTGGTTAACTAGAATTTGACTACGAGACACATTTAAAAAAGAAATGTTTACTTAAAAGTCTTACCTTATAATACTTATAATATAACAAAATATTGAATTAATACCACAGAAATTAAATTCTTGTAGTCAGACATGTCTGGGACTCTGGGCAACTTTTGTGTTCACTTTGTAATTGAATTGTTACATATTTTATTACCAAATCGATATTTTAAACAAATTGTTGAGTCAAATGTTACTTTTAATAATTACATGATGTACACACATACTCAAATCGACCGACCGACCGACCGACCGTCATTGACTAATTCAATGTGGATGATGGACGGACTTGACATTTGACTGACGTCAACGACTGAACTTGTGACCTTTTTAGTTTTTACATAATTTAAACACTTTTTATACAGCGGTAGTAAATACATTTTCCTTCCTCCATGCTCACCTTAAATTTATTAATTTTTTATGCAATTTTCAGTCGTGTGACCTATTTATCTGTTCAATGAGATCATGGAGGTGCTCTTATTCCTCCATGATGAGATTATTGAAATCGGGAGATCTATAAATGGGATCAACAAGGTAAGTAAAAGTAAAACTAAGAAATAAATTAAAATAAAATAAAACGTACTACATCATCTTACCTTATGGTCTTACCACCACCAGTACTTGCTGAACTGACGACTGCTGCAGACAGCAAAACGGCCAAAAGGACAATCTTCATCTTGAAAACCAAACTGCCACAACTCGATCGATCACAAGCAAAATGAAGTTTCTTACAACTACACAAGTCACGACACAAGACTCTGGGCCAGAGAGATAGCAACTAGGTCCAGTCAGCACACGAACACTTCGCACAATGAGTGCATGCTGGCTTTGCTGCATAAAAATAACCCTCGATATTTTAAGCAAACATCATGTGATTTTTGGTCATCTGATATTTCGCTGGTTACTATAAGTTTGTACAAATTATTGGACTTCGCTGGTGTTCGGCAACGAGTAGAGTTGTCCAAGTCGGTCGTCATTAAAATATTTAAGAATGGGGTTTCAAAGCCACGGTTTGGTCTCCAGATGTGCTCTTTAACTTTCCGATAATAAGACAAAACCAAGGTGTTTAAAATATTTTCCCTTTTTTTATTTGTTTAAAGAAAAACATTGAAATGTTATCACGAATAAATTATTATTCAGATTCGACTCGGTCCGCGATCAGCCGACTTTTGGGACAACGCAAACACAACACTGAAACAAAATTGAAACTCAAAACGCTAAAAACAAAACCGAACCCTTGATTCTATTTAATAGCAAAACCACACAATAAATGCGCAAACCTGAGTAAAAGCAACATTAGTATAAAGCTCAAAAGTAAGGTGTTGAATCAACATAAGTGTGCGGTCAGTGACTACTTTTTAAAGGGGAGTTCCATACAAACAATTGGTAAATTGAACACTCGATGAATCCATCATTTTAATGGTTGAAATCACAACTTTTAAAAAGTAGCCTAGTCACTGACCGCACACATCACTAAAAAATGTTGATTCAATAATTTAGTTTTAAACCGTGTATATCATGATCATTATAGTTTCTTTTATAAAATTCCCGTGAATAAAATCTTGAATAAAACAAATAAAAGTAAAACCTACATTAAAAAAAAAAATACGAAAACTTGCACACGTACTTTCGAGCACCGCGTATACATCAGTGCTGCATTATGTTGGTATTATTTTAGTTTACTAGTCAAAAGTACCCGTGGGTGTAATATATGACCGGAAGAAGGGAAGTTGGGGATGGGGTGACGTACCCGTACCCGTAAGTTTGGGCGAGATCGGACCAAGGACTTGGGAGGAGTAGCGAAAAACGAACATTTGACCTTTGACCCCAGAAGTACCCGTGGGTGTAATATATGACCGGAAGAAGGGAAGTTGGGGATGGGGTGACGTACCCGTACCCGTAAGTTTGGGCGAGATCGGACCAAGGACTTGGGAGGAGTAGCGAAAAACGAACATTTGACCTTTGACCCCAGAAGTACACGTGGGTGTAATATATGACCGGAAGAAGGGAAGTTGGGGATGGGGTGACGTACCCGTACCCGTAAGTTTGGGCGAGATCGGACCAAGGACTTGGGAGGAGTAGCGAAAAACGAACATTTGACCTTTGACCCCAGAAGTACCCGTGGGTGTAATATATGACCGGAAGAAGGGAAGTTGGGGATGGGGTGACGTACCCGTACCCGTAAGTTTGGGCGAGATCGGACCAAGGACTTGGGAGGAGTAGCGAAAAACGAACATTTGACCTTTGACCCCAGTGACCTTGACCTTTCCAAAAATGAACCCCTCAAGGGCAATTCTGGGGTGAACTTACATCCACCCACCAAGTTTGGGCGAGATCGGACCAAGGACTTGGGAGGAGTAGCGAAACAAACAGACAGACAGACAAACGTTGCTCGAATTATAGTATGATGATGATGATGATGATATTATCAAAAAATATTCATCATCAAAATTGGCAGTCCGACAGTTAAAAAAACTAAAAACTCCCTTAAAATGTCTGAATTTCATTAAAACAAATACTTTATTTTATCCCTTGCTGCATTTTCGCCCTATCTTATCCCCGGGGATTGACAATTCACTCTATGCGAGCGATTCCACTACATACTAAAACTAGGGAACGGAAGTTGTAGCGTTTGAGTATCGTTTATTGTTTTTGAGAGTCATGATTATTGGGTTTTCAATTTTAAATTGTCTTCAAATCCACTCTTTCACGAGTTGCAATCTAAGGAGCAGCCACAGTGAATGTTCAAACAGAGGTAATTTTGAGTACTTCGGCTTTTCCCTCATCGTCCTTTAATGATTCTTTCCCTGTGCATACCGACACCACGCCGCCGCCGGCCCCGTTCTCCGTAAGTCGTCGATATTCACCCGTGGTAACTCCTTCATCAACGCGCTTGCTATCGTCAGTAGACAGCGCCTTTCCCGGATCACCTGATCGCTTCATGAGAAGCGCCCAGGCCGTGACGTAGGACGCGACGCTAAGGACCTTAAGTCCGACTGTGACGCCCATGAAGGTGTAGCGGAAATCGGGCAGGTTATAGGCCCAGCATTCACCTCTCTCACCACAGAACTGTTGCCATAAACGGCAGGTGGCGTCGATAGCTAAACCATAGTACAAGGGTGCGGGAATGTTGCCTGTGGACGAATAACAAACTCTCGTAAAAATTACTTATTTGTGATAAAACAGATCGAAATAATCTTTTCAAACATCACTCCTTGGTACAACACTCGCTGTCATAATAATTATGGTCGTCAACAGTTTTTGGTCTCCTGGAACCGCAAGAATTTTATGTTCGTGTGAAGACACAACGTTTAAAACGGTACGGACAATGACAACTTCGAAAATGTTGAATTCGAGACCATGTTTTAGGAAACGAAGTGTGAAAACACTTTATTTTGCTATAGGCTTTGGTAAGTAATACTTACCAAATAGTAATACTTACCAAAGTAATAGTAATACTTACCAAATACGCGGGTAAACACACGCCTAAGACCCAATGCGAGCGATTTGTCAGATTTCTTAACGCACCTGCATTAGACAAGAAATGGTAGATTTTTAGTTTTCCATTCGCTTACAATCACCAGATCAAACAACTGCCTTAATTTCCCCGTTTGTTATAATTATTTCACCTCATCATCACCATTAGTTGTGGGACTTCCTCACAGCTCGATGAAAGAGCAATGATAAACATGGCGACGAGACATGGCGCCAACATGTGGCACTCATTCATTGCGCATGCTCCATGCTGGGCCCAACCTGCCATCTGATTGGTCGGATCTTGCACGCATGAGCAGTTGAAAAATGTCTGCGAAAAAAAGAAAGAAACAAAATTAAAAGTGATTAATAATTCCCTTTTAATTGAGTAATGGGACTTAATTTGACGTTTTCAACAATGCAACAACAAAAAAATACTATAAAAAATTGAAAAAAGATTGCAAATACATCTTTTCCTTGCAACATACAGAAATTGGTGTAAAATTCAAACCAAATACATGTACATAAAAAATTAAAAAATATTGGACTATACTCATGCACGCATGTACGTGTTGCATTATTGTCATTTTGTTTTCAGGGCAGATACAGTTTCGAAGTTCTATTTAAAAGAATGGCCTTCCATATTTTAGACTTATTCACGAGTCCAAACGTTACCCCATTGTTGTATTCTTTGCACCCAGCGTGGCAAGCAGAGAAGTACGTAATCCCGTCTACTCCACAGATGATCTCCGGATTGTCCGAGTTACAACCACAGTCCACGTTACACCTGCTAGTGAGGTTGACTGAGGACCAGTCAATACTTAAAGAGGAAGAAAATGGTTCCTCGTTTTTATTTAAGGTCAAAGAAGTACTAAACCTATTGGGTAAAAGGAATTGCCGTTTTGATACCAAGTTTCACTTTTAGATTTCGTATTTCGCAATGCTAACCAAACATAGAGCACTCATTAAAGCTTCTCTGAAAAGGAACTTAAGGTTGTGCCTGTACAAATAATTTGATAAATGTTTCAGTTCAGGTTTGGACTGGGTGGAGTTAGGCTCATTTGGGTTGATATATTATGTTCGGGTTGGGTTGGGCAAGGGTCAAGGTGGGTTGGGTTGGGCTGGGTTGGGTTGGGCTGCCTGGGTTACACTCTTTGGGTGTGGTTGGGACACTCACTTGCGATCGTCAGGATAAGCCACATCCACACCAGCCAAACCAGTATCGTCGCAGCCAATGCATAGCAACACCAACTGACCAATTAGCGAGATGATGCTGCATACCAGGGCCAGCTTTATAGCGCCCTCTGCCTTCAGGGACAGTTTCTTCAGCAAGTAGCCACCGAGGATCGATCCCAGGGCAACGGCAGGAACGGGAACAACGGCTGTGGAGGACCATTGTAATGTTACTTCAGAAGTTCAGAGTAGCGCGCGATATTGTTCCCAACAGACACTAACGACGCGTGGTTGAATATCGCTTAAATTTATTCAAACTAGTTTTGACTCCCAGATAGTTAAACTCCGAAGACAAATTAACTGAAACTGCATGGGCCCTCTGTGGGTTTTTTTCTCCCGAAATTCAAAAACGGATGACGAATAAACACGTCACGAGTAAGGCCAGAAATATCTGTCAGCGGGGCTCGCAGCGAGCAAGGCCGGAAATATCAGTGTGTGCTACACACAGATGCCGGCCTGAACCAGTCTCGGATGGAGGTTCGTGAAAAAACAATCACTGGTCACGGCTTACCCATAAAGAAGTTGGCTTCGGGTGGAGACAAACCAAACTGTGTCTCGAGATACTTAGGGAAGAAGGTTACCAGACCAGCGATGACGGCCGTTTCTGAGAAGCTGCTGACGTTCAGCCAGAGGTAGATAGGATTGCACAGCAGACGCCACAATAAGGAGGGTAATGCTGTTGCAAATGAAAGTTAAGTAGACACTCATTAGTGGAAATGAGTAACAAGACCCTTCCTTCAGGCCGTTTTCTCCTGCATGCTGACGACAGGTGGCAGAGCATTAACGTTAAGTTACCTAACTAATTCTTTTCAAAACCACACAAACTCCCAAAAAGATTGCAAACGCCAACATCTTATTTCTGTAGTCTTCTGACGACGGGCAGAACATAATTTCCGAAACGTTTTGTTCCCTCTGGTACAGGTTGTTTTCATAACCACACAAGAGATTTGAGCTACTGCAAACAACTTTTGTCTGTAGTGTTTCTGTTTTGGCCTCAATACTCACCTGATAAAGAGAAGACGTTCTTGGAAGTTTTTTCTGGTTCAAGGACCTGTTCTTCCTGGTCCGGGTCATCCGTCGTCTGACTCTCCAACATAAATTGGTCGGCATCGGCGCAAGATGAGGTTGACTGGGTCCGCAAGCGACGTGGGAAACCAAAGAACGGCAGCGATGATATAAAGTAGAGAGCACCCGTTATAGCGAGCCCAAGCCACCACGCGCCCACCCAGAGTTTGTCACCAGGGACGAGCTGAGTGAGAAATGGTGGGGCAATGATTATGACTCTCAGCAAACGCAAAAGGCCTTTTAAAAACGTTTTGGAACGTTCTGTAAACGTTTAGAAACATTTGCTGACCTAGGAACGCGACGTTACCTTTATTACTATCGAGTTCCTTGTTTTAGTGGTGCACGTGCCTTACTGGGGCATACACTATTTGGGGGATTAGTTACTTTATTCAGGCATTTTACACACATACAAAGAACAATACAAAGCAAAAGTATACATTAAATTTAATGTACAAGAACAAGTTGAGTCAGTGGAACCAAGGCAAATCGATTTTGTCCAAGTTGCCTCACCAAGTGAACATATATCTCAATATGTTAATTCCCATGGATGGCAGATTACTCGATCTAATCTAAGGCATCGCAGGCCGCCTTACCTGTATGGCGTCAATATCGACCCGATAGAAGTCAACCCAATGGGATGCCACAGCTGCACTCACCAGGAATCCGACGATAGTACCGACACCAAACATACTCTGAATGATACCTGTAAAGGTTAACCATCAAAAGGTACCAAGATCTCAACAAAGCCTGCTCGAGATGAATATCATTAGCGGGACTTGTGCTAAGCACGAATATTTTTATAGCACAAACAAGTCTTGCTAAAAAAACAAAACCGGTCACTAGCCCAAACGCTGAATACCAGTCAAAAACAATTTACATCTCCTGAAAATTTTGTTTGTAACCCTTCTTTTTTTGCAAAGGAAGAATTGTCATGATAACAATTATTTGTTGGTACTTTAGCAGCTGCATGAAATTCGCCCGCGAGTCCTTCGTTCTTCGTACAATTTTGTCCGTGAACAGGGACTCCAAGGTGTACAATTTAAGCGGGAATTGGTCATCAATTTTGATACCATGCGGCTTGTTCACAATGACCTCAAAGGTGTTATTAATATTACTCGTAATGGTAGGATTGAGCCAGTCTTGAACAGGTTTAGGTGCTCAAACCTATAGTCAGTTTCCCTTGTGGTTTATGTTGTCAGTTTGTCTTCTTGTTCCATGAGTGATTTTATTTAATTTCAGTTACATTTGGATACTGGGAAGTTCAACCGGCATGCAGGATACCTACTTACCTATGTACATGGCAGACGTTTTGGTGTTGACATTGTCATCAATGTACGACATGGCTAGCGGCATGACCGGGGTCCAGCCAATCCCAGCTAAGATCTCACCGCACACAACCATTATGTACGCCAAGTGGCTCTCGTGTCTGAACGCGCGCACCTCCTCCAGTTCGCACCGGGGCTCCAGCCAATCAGATCCACAGGTCAGCGGCTCCGAGCTCTGATTGGTGGAGAGTGACCTCCAGTCGGGCTCGTAGGCGGAAAAGAAGAATTGTGGCGAGTACGCGATGGTTGTACCGAGGGCCATCGTCAGCGCGCCTAGGCCAATCCATAACGGGCGTCGGTGCTCCTCGCGCCCGGCGAAGTGCACGATGAAGATGACGAAGATGAGATTCCCCGCCTCGTAAAGACTTTCGATCAACCCCAACTGGGAGGCAGTCAGCTCGTAACGCGTCTCCAGACTCGTGAGGGCGCCACTCAGGGTACCGATGTTGAAGGCATCACTAAAGATAAGCATACACATGGCGAGGAGGAAGAATTTTCCCGATGCCAGTGAGACCAGACCCGTGGGGTGGCAGGTGAAACAGCCGTATCTCTCTCGGTTCCTCTCATGTCTGACTGCTTGGTCGTCTTGTCTGGTTTCTGTATGGTCACCTTCATGCATCGTGGTACATGTATACTGTTTACGAGTCATTTTGACCTAGAACACCAAGAAGGAAACTGCGTACATTAGGCCTAATTGAGAAAACAATTTATCTTTAGTCTTCATTACCCCCCTTGTGAACTAACAGGTTGTTTTTTATTCCGTGTATATTCATGCGTGTGCGACAAAAAAAACACAATTTTACTACAAAAACTTCCAGACCGACAGGAAAATGAAACAAAACAAATACCAAACGGCAAATGAATATAAAATTAGAACTTAAAAACAAACAACTAAAATAAACTCTTAACTAAAACTGAACTTAAAACCCAACACAGTGTGAATTTGTCAAGTACAATGTAAAGAAAATACAAAGTTATTTTGTTTTTTGATTGGGGCGACCTACGATATAAAAGAACAAGGTCTAGTTCGAGATAAGAAACTCAAATAAACGTACCTTTTCCCTGTATTTTATTTCTCTAAACGTGACACAATTTCACTCCGTAGTCCTACTCGGCAGAGTCCCAACTCGAGCTGTGCGATAGAAACTTGCTAGGTTAGACCCTACTCCACACAATGACAGTCCCAGACTGATTCCTAGCGTCATGATTCAGGGGAAAACAAACCCGGATCTGGCCCCCGCAGAAACTATTTGCACACAAGATGGCTTCAAGATATTAAATTAATACATAAATTGAATGACCTTGCCATTTGACACAAGTGGATTCTTAACAGGTGTTTTCAACACACAGCGGGTCTTTTTTCTACGCTCTCTCAAACATTTCTCAAGATTTATATATGTTGCTTGTGAAGTCAATCTCAGAGGGAAATCTCCTCTTTGTGTTGGTGATCTCCGAGTACATGTAATTCGTTTAGAAGGGACGTGTTTAGTCTCGAGGTTTACAGGAAATCGAGATAAATGGGGTAGGCCCTAGCCATCGGTCACGTTACAGGTGCAATAATACAGACCAATAGTAGCTAGAGTGCCATGGTACAAGTTGATGAGCTGGGCACTTTCCGAGGAAGACGCAGGTCCTCATCTTTAGAATAAACTACCCCTCGGTGTTCGCAATATCTCATCGCTTTCTGAATTTAAAGTTGCCCTGAAGACATATTTGTTTCAGACCACTTAGAATATTCTTGTTTAGTTAAATTTAAGTGTTTTGTTACTTCTGATTTTTGTTTGCGCCATGAGCGTCATTTATGGCGGATAATGGCGCGGTATAAATTTCCTTTATTAATATTATTATTATTAGAGCTAGCAATCGCTAAACGCCGACACGTGACTACGCATTGATGTTTAAGAGTATAGCTTCTATAATCCCCAAAGGTTTTGGGGGTTTAATCTCAAACAGTGGTACGGTACGTGTCTGTTACTTCGAAGCAAAATTGGACAAAGACGGGGAAATCCCTGCGTAGTTACGTCTCAGTCAACTCGGCGCGGTTTTCACAGAGTCCTCGAGAAGTTTCAAGGGCCCTCCTTGGCGGTACAGTCACGGAGTTGTCATAGCAACCAAACTGGTAATGGTATTGGCTTTCCAAAAGTCGTAGCGTTGAACTAGTGTGCGATAACAAATCGGGGTTAGGCTGATGTAGTCGGATAAGCTATAGTCAAACCACGCCGCGTTCGAGCGACAATTCAATTGACAATACACGGTGTGGCTTTAGATAACTCTGGTCGACCAACTGAATAAGTAACCCATTAATTGTATACCCAGCACGATATGTGGCAGAGGGGTAGCCCCCTCTTATCCCTATACTTTATACCCATCCCCTTGAAACCTAAAAGGAATTCCTGAGATTCCGGGAACACAATGGTCAACACAAAAGAGGGGGGGGTTTCTCTGCCACATATCGTGCTTCATATGATTAATTGAGACTTAATCAAGAACACCATGAAACAGTGATAACTTCTGTGCAATCAAAAATACTTTATTCAGAATATTGTAATTGAGATTCGTATTAGCCCGGTTTAACAGGACTAGTACTTTAGTAAGGGGAGGAACTGTTCGGTCCACGTTGTGAAGAGAAATTGAAATGGGAGACAATGAGTCTGGTTTAAGGGTAAAATACACCATTTGCAGATATCGAAAAACCTACCGAATTATTAAGAAATGTCTTACTTATTTGAAAGTAAATAATGATTGTAGACATCCAGCAAAATGATTGCGCTAAATATCCTGTTATTGTTATTTCAAAAATGAATTTTATTTAAAAAAATCACGATCGCCGTAAACGAACTGGTTGAAAACGAACGCTGTTTTTCTCAGCATCTGTGATTGTAAAACTTCGGACAGGTCAGTTTAACGATATTTAATATAAAATACAACCCCCTAAATCTATCCATCTATTCATGATAATTCAAGCAATTACCAATGGTGTATCCTAACTTTAACACTGACCCTCGTTCAATTGGATTGTCGATCTTAAAACCTCGCCACAAGTTTTACTAAATGTGATGGCTTTGAGATTATTCTTTGGTGAAAAAGGGCGTTTTAAAACTTTTTACACAATAAACCGAGAAAACAGTTTTTATGTTCGGTGCCTTAATCAAAATCACACACTGTATGTAATATAAGTCGTCAGGCACGGATTGTTTTTTTCTTGGGTGGGTTTTCGAGGGAAACAAATTGTACATTTTATTTAAACTGTAACTTTTATGCAGATAGAAAGTTAAAGTTATAATACAAATTTACATAGACTTTATCATGCATGCCATTACCTGATGAAACTGCGCTGTGCTCAAAAACCTACAGGAGAAAACAAAACGAGCTTCTATAAGTATTGAACCGATCGAGTCAATGTCAAGGTTGGATTTGGACATTTAAATTGAGAGATTAAATTGTTAAGAGATCGTATACGTTTGGTAATTGGAACCCACTGTTTGTTTCAATCGTATTATATACAGTTATAGATATAATACCATAAAACTAACCTGTACAAATTTCATTTCAAAAGGTGGTAGCGATTTTGAGATATTGCCGAAAATCTGGAGTGGTTATGTCCACGCAGGAAGAATAATCTGCATTGCCTTGAAAAAGTGATATATTTTCCCAGCAGGACAGTACTTCGAAGTGAAAAGTTTCTAAAAATGCATTATACTATCCAAAGCTGCTGTACTTCTTACCAAGTAGGTTTTTATTGTCATTAATTGTTGGAGTAATTACCAAACGTATACGATCCCTTTAAGACATTAAAACACCAATATGATTTTATATTCCACTACAGAGTTCGTCTGGTGCACCGCAAAGTGTCGTATTATGACAGATCTTCCATTGGTTTTGTGCACACGATACGTCACTTTGTGGCGCAACCGACGAGTTGTATTCTACGATAAAAAGGAAAGCGCGCCAAGCGCGCCAAGTTCAGCCAAATGTAAAACCGGAACACCAGCAGATTGGAATGTTATGCAATATACAATGCTATAATAACAAACATCAAGAGACATGAAGGTTATAAATTGACCTTTTTTTTAAAGAAAAGAGAAATGTCTTAAATAATAAATACAATTTTAACCGAAACTACCTGCGGATATTCCATCACGTGATGCAACGGCGCCCTCAGTGGCAGTACAGGGCCCAGTCGTGCTCCCATCTTGGCAGCACGTGCGCTCACTGGTGTCGATTTAGCTTCTTAGAATGGGTCTTCCTGTATGCTAACGAGAACAAGCAAACTCTAGGGTAACCCAACCCACCCCACCCAACCAAAAAACTTCAACAAAATATAGTAAGCCATCAAAATTAAAAAATACAACTTTTTCAGTCACAGCTGTTAATAATTTTAACAACTGAATTTGGTCAGTGTATTTTAACGCTCAAAATAATTCTACACTTTCCATGATTTAAAAAAAGAAAAAGACAATCAAAAATTCTCTGTAAAATTTCTGAAATGAGGAATGTGTTGAGCGCATTTATGACCATTATTGTTGGTTTAAAACATAAACTATCTACGAAGATGGTCAAATGTACTTGACGTTTTTTTTTAAATGTCGCAAAAAACAAGAGGCAGTTAGGACCATGTTACCGACAACATTTAAGCAATTTATTCTACATTTACTTCAACTGGTTAATAAACTTACGATTAAAAATGATTTCCTTTGATATTTTGCTCTAACGAGAACCGTGAATTGTGATACAAACTTCTAGTGCGTGGTTATGAGCTATTGATACATGTGAGAGGCGTAGAGTACCAGTCTTGGTAGATACGTGCGCTATGTAAGAACTACCTATTATAAATGTACATGAACACATTTTAGACACTACGTAAATGTACACTAAACAAAAAGCCCACAAAAATGTGTATTTGTCTTGATTTGTAAACAACATTTATGTTCATCTCTGCAAGTCAGGAATTACTCAGTGATGCAGTGATTCCACCCACAACACAGATGTGGGTGGAATCACTGCATCACTAAGCAATTCCTCACTGGCAGAGATGAACACAAATGTTGTTTACAAATCAAGACAAATAACAATTTTGTGGGCGTTTATATTTTTGTAAAGTGTATATATGTCAGTACATGTTTGTAATATTTTTGCTAGCTCAAGTTGAAGGTAACTCAACAGGTTTTTATTTTGGGGTTATAATCATAAAGAGTGGAAAGGTACCGAATTTTGAGTTAGAGAAAAATTTCCGAGAGAGGAAAATGTCATAACAGTTTTAAAAATGTACAGAAAGTTATATCAGAAACTACAAACGAAAAGTTTAAGGTCGATAGTCGGTTTAAAGAGACAATGAACATCAATGATGATTTTTTTTTAGGAAGCAGCTAGCATCTAATTTGGTATTTCAACACATAGATCTTCAAAAAGAAATTACATTTTACAAACAAATCTAATTTAACAAATAAACTGTTGACATAACTGTGCCACCACATGGTGAATATTCATGAGTAATGGTGAATATTCATGAGTAATGGTGAATATTCATGAGTAATGGTGAATATTCATGAGTAATGGTGAATATTCATGAGTAATGGTGAATATTCATGAGTCATTGTTACATGTGCGTGTGTATATATACAATGTTTCTTTCGAAATCACTTTCTGAAATGAGAGCCAATGTTTTTGCTCGATACAATCAACAACAGGAATTCATGATAGAAACAATAAAATGAAGTTAAACATGCAAACAAAAATATTTAAAGATCAATTTTCTTACGGACATTTTTGAAAGGACTGGTCTTGTCAGAAGTAGCGACTGATGACGTCGTAGGTGGTTGATCTCCGAGTGCCGCTAGAGGACGCTTCTTGTCCAGGTCTTGCAGAAAGCTGCATGCTGTGTCCCTTGATGTGGTTGCTGTATGGTTGACCTTTGACCTATGGTTGACCTTTGACCTCTGCTCTCCCTCCTGTTGCTACTACTGCTACTGTCGTTGAATGTTGAACAACTATTTCAGCTTAACTCCAACCTTCTCAAGCGACTCGTGGTTCCAAGTCTTGGTCAAACTTTTTCTTCAAGTTCCAAGTTTTCATGCTCCTGTTGCTCCAGTTTCCAAGGTTTATAAATTTCGATTTTTGTTTTTGTTTTACATTTTACAAGACATTGGTCAGGCTGATTTTGCCTCTTGAAAATTCTAGTTTTTTACAAGCAATGAATGCAACAAAGCCTGAAAACTATGTACATTTACAAAATCTGAAATTTCAGATTTCAGATTAAAAACAGATTGAAACACCTTTTTTGACATCGGTGCGTAGAACATGATGTGTAGAACCAAACACAATCACCAAATTCACAAGACAATGTTTTAAAAACTGTCCCAAAAAGCAAACCAATATTACCAGATAACTAATAAAACAGCTCTGAATTTAACAGTTCACAGTTTCTTTTTCCATTTAGCACAGTGGATGTTTTTTGCCGATTACACATACAATTTTGAAAGAGAGTGACGAGAAATTCCTTGTTTGTGACGACAACTACTTCCTAAGAGAGGGAAAACAGGTGCAATCAAGAAAAACAAAGAAAATTGGGTGAGCATCATGACATTGAAAAAATCAAGTTACAAAATGCTACTACTATAGACCTTATGCATAGCGGCCATCTTAGAGGGCATGTTTTGTGGAATGAATGCACAGAAGGTTCAATGACATGCAAAGGCATTGCCCTTTAAGATGGCTGCTACGCATATGGTCTATTCAAAATGATACAATACAAACTACATGTGTATAGCTATTTTTGTTACAAAAAGTCAACACAATATTGTACATGAGACATACTATCCATTACAAAGGTTTTGACAATATTGAAAATATTATTTTTTTAAGATCATGTTAAGATCGACATATTGGGCCCTCTTAACTTATTTAATTTGTATTTTTTAGGTTATTCCAGCCAGTAAGCAATTGGCAGCAGTTTTAACCATATTTATCTCACAATATACAATCATCTATCTTCCAAAATCAAAGTAGAAAATAATGTGAAATTTGTTTCTTTACTTTTGAGGGAATCACACCGACTTAAAAAACTTGGCAAATAAATAATGAACAGGGATATCTGGGACCAATTTCATTAAGCTGCTAAGTACAAAAAATAATTACTTAGCATGACAAATTTTTCTTGGCAAAAACAGGGTTACGAACAAAATTGTTAGTTGATGTACATTGTTTATGACTGGTATTTGGTTGGTTTTTGTCAGCATAAAAAGCACATCTTGGCTAGTAACCTGTTTTTAATGAGCAAGACCTTTTTGTGCTAAGCAAATTGTTGTGCTTAGCAGCTCCATGAAATTGGCCACTGGTCTCAATAGGCCGTGTTTGATTTGGCTGGTAATCAGGTGTATATTCGTCACTATATTACATGGAAACCAATGAGGGATTACAGGTTGCAGACCAGTAAACAAATTTTCAGAGACCCAGTCATAAAAAAAATAACCTTCAATATTCAGGAAAAAATACCAACAACTCTATCCAAGGTATTAAAAACACAGATCAAATCAAAGCTTATTTTATTTGGCCGATTTACTGGTCTGCATCCAGAGGAGAAAAAAGCTTAACTTTGTACAAACATTTGAAATTATGGCATCGAGCATTAAACAAAAAACATGCAGAAGGCTGGAAGCCAATAAAATCAACTCCAGCTACCCAACATATTCAAAAATCAAACACAGAGATTGGCCGTATTTCAAAAGATTTCAATACAATTTCTGAAATGTACGTCCGACATGAATAAAAGTACGTCCGACATGAATAAAAGTACGTCCGACACCCATATATGCTTGTAAAAGATGTCATTTCAGCCGCAATCAAATGAAACAAAAATCTTTCCTTGCATTTCTTAGTACCGGTACATGTATGTGATGAAGCTACAAACAGGTGAACAAAAATATTGCAGCAAGTCCAACATATCAAAGAGATTTTTATATAAAAATTGATACATCAATTTACCTGAGAACACCCCAAACATGGTGTTTTGAGCAAATTTCTACCACAACGAATAAATTAGGAGTATTTTCGCTCTACAATCATTGCGATAACTAAGTTGTAGCTTTTATCACAGGGATGAGATTGTTAATCAAGAAAAAATCGGAAACTTGATAAAATGTGTAAAAATACATATCTTTCTATTTCTCTGAGAATAAGAAAGTCTGAATTCAGAAAAAAATCTCATGCCTGTAATTATCTGGAATTAAATCCCATGTCATAATTAAAACTATATTTATGCACACTGTACAGTTGCCAGGCTTTGAATTAGAAAACATTATTCTACGTGCACCAGTGTATTGCACCTCCTATTCTACGTTATGTTTTATCACATAGTAATTGTTTAATCTGTTGTCAAATTAAAATAACTGGAATTTGGGCATGATAAATTGGACAAATTACACACCTAAACAATTATTAGGCTGAGAAAAGATACATGCACGGTACGCACTTCATTCGCTGGAGCTGCAGTAGAAGAAAAACAACGCATGCACTGGTGCTCGTGGGTAATTCAAAGCCTGGCTGTTGCCATTTTTGAGAACAGTAACATCACAAAAGCGACAAACAAACAAAAACAAAACAGCACAAAAACCTTTGAACATTCAGAAATAGGACTGCAAAGGAAAGGTTAGTCCTACTTTACGACTCACATGAGGAAATAAGCATGTGACAGGTTAAAAAGCTAGGGGGAGGGGGTCGATACATGGAATGCAATTCTGGTCCCGAGCAACTAAAGGCAACCTGATTCTACTCGTAAAAATGTTAAATTCTCACGTGAATTGAGTGATTTAAACAAAACAAAATCCAGCTAAGGAATAATAGAAATGCAGTGTTGCCCTCAAAATGTAACCACAGGAATGCATTTTGTCACATTATGAATAAGATTTCAAAGGACAAATG
Organism: Crossaster papposus; assembly: GCA_037893245.1. Taxonomy (NCBI): domain Eukaryota; kingdom Metazoa; phylum Echinodermata; class Asteroidea; order Velatida; family Solasteridae; genus Crossaster; species Crossaster papposus. Next base: position 1,005,441 of record JBAIAA010000465.1, read on the forward strand.
TACAAAAGTTATTCAGCGGTAACTGCATAGTAAGCAGTCTTACTTTTTTCCAAACAAAATACATATATGAGCTCTAATATATAAGCTAACCCTTGCTCTATGAGAGTTATTTACTGCACTCCAGCTTTGAGCATTGGAAGATTGAAAAAAAAGGAATTTTGGGGGGCAAATATTGAAGTGCTTTGGAGTGTAAACAAGAGCAAGAATTCAGGTAATAATAAAGAAATTAACATAATATTGCGGCAACCGACATTTATCATAAATGAGGGATGCCGCAAAACAAAATAACGGTATCTTCAGTAATTTCCAACATTTAAACGATAACACTTAAAACGGGTAAAAACTGCTTGAGTTTTCTTTTCATTTCACACATACATAATACTATTACCACAATGTATTCCTATCTACATTAATCGCACCATTATTTTTGCGCTATTTTAAAGGATTGTTGTTTCCATAGATCCATGTCCTACGTTTAGGTAATAATAATTCAAATTCAGTCTGTGCAGTATTCTGAATGTCTCACAATCTTACTCTTATCAAAGGTTTTATGATTTTCAATTATTAGCTGTCTGAGGTTACTCTTACAAGTAAAGCAATTTTATACTACACTTTATATACTTCTATGGTCAAGTGCTAAACAACACTTTCTTTGTTTGGCAAAGAAAATGCATAGTTTCACAGTGAAAATAATGTACATATATATTTGTTTGTATTGTGGGTATATGGTTAAGAGAAGAGTCACCATTGCTCAATGTTTCAATTACCTTTAATGATATGCATCGGGTTAGACTGACGAGACCAAACCGTCTCGAAATACCTATACCAATTGAAAACCAACACCAACCCGGCAACACCCGGCAACACCCGACACGTCCAGACCCAACAAATTAAGGAAAGACCCACCCGAACAGACTAAAACCAATTTGAACCCCATAAACCCCGAGCATTAAATGTTCCAGCTTTGCACGTCATCAACTACATGAAATCATACAAAACATGAATATATGACCAATAATCCTGTACGTCGTTCCAGGACTGAGTACCATACACTACATAAAATTAAAGTAAATACCAATATATATAAGATTACATAAAGAAATTACTTTTAATAAGATTAGTGGCAGCTGACGTCTCCTGCTAAATGCTGAAAAAAAAATTGTTAGTAAGTAGAAAACATTTGTTCGTATTTACATTAAACATTTATTTAGGTACCCTTAAAATCAGTTTCAAACATTTATCCGTGCATTTTTCTTCCTGAATAAAAATTAAAGCTGTGTGATGTTAAAATATAATCTTAATATTTCAAATCATTTTACAAGATCACTTTACCGTTATTTATTTGCCGTCTTAAGTAGTTATTTGATGAAGCAATGGCTGGGAAGAATGTGTTAAAAGAACATTTAACACATTTAAGCTCACATCTTAAATACTTATGTATAAATGTTGTTAATGTATAAATATTATTATGCTTTACAGAAACTTAATATAATCTAAAACAATCAAACAACAACAACAAACATGCAACTAGGAGATAACGAATTTAAGGTTTTAAGAAAACACCTTACACAGCAATTTCATTTTTTTTTTTTTCGGATTAAATCAGCTACATAGCTAGGTACCTACCAACCAAATATTATCAATCATTTTACGCTTTTACAAAAAAAAAAAAAATTACTTCTGGGCCGAGTCTCGATCCGACCTAGTACAACAAAAGCTCCATTTCTTTTTGTAGTTTCTGTAGTAGCGTGACCCTTCTAAAAACTAATTCTGATTACATCCAAATTGAATTCAAGCACAAACAAAAGGTATTTTGTTGGGTTAACTTTATCACACCACAAACTACTCAGTAATGCATTTTCACCACAGATTGGCAGAATAAATCAATAATGAAGAGACCTTTAGACACTGTAGTGTAAGTATTGGTACCATGGCTGTTGAAAAGCAAGGTCAGGTTTCTGCAATACATGTACTAAACAATAAAGAATTTATCCACTTGGTCTATTAAGTGTGCGAGATTTCAAAAGCTGGACGAATTACCAAATCCAACTGATATTTTGGAGGTTTAACTCCTTGGATCTAACAATATCACGAGGCCATTCTTGCCAAAAAGATTCTTGTTTACATAAAACACTATTTTGTTTACGCATCACAACCCTACCCCTCCAACCCCCCCTCCCACCCCCCCCCCCCCCCCCCCCCCAAAAAAAAAATACATTTACAAAAATAGAAATTGTACAGATTTCTAAGTGAAGTGTCAAAAAAAATAATCAAACTGCTAGTAACAGACAGGAAGCAATGCATAAAGTTGATCCCACTTCTGACACCAATTTTAAACCCGAATGATTTTGAACTTGTTACTCTGGTGAAGATTCTCATGACAGAGAAAACCAATACATGTACACATGCATATCACAAATTTCCTCCGCTCTACTTTGTTGACCAATAATTTACAGGTAATTTATTTTAGGATGTAAACTTTTCCAATGTATACATTCCCCCGTTCTCCTAATGTTGGTAATAAACAATGCCGGCTTTTCTTGATTTGTGTTAAACTACAAGCCATTGATGCTCATAACAAAAGTAACACAGATCACTAAGATAGTTTCTCTTTCATGTAACAAAATAAAAAAATGTGTTGCATACACATGACGCCATTTACATACATGCATTAGAATTATCAATCTCCATAATTTTTTACTCATTTTTAGTTTACTTCTGAAATTTATAGCATTGACTTTAAATTTGCAAAGTAGAAACAATTTCATGAACAAAATTATTGCTTGGTACAAAATAAACTGTCACAATCAAGTCGGAGGTGCTGTATAGAGTGTAAAATTTCTTTCCTTACCCTTCATTAATTTTGTTTTACAGAAATTGTTTATGTTGGTCAAATTTTAAAACGGCCGGATATTTGGTGCCTAACCATTATTTCACATTACAAAAAACAAGTGTTTATATTATTATTACTGTCAAATGCAGTCATCCCCCACCCACGCAAAAATGATGTAGCTTTTACAATTAACAAATTTGATGGTACAGCAAAAATGAAAAACTACAACCAATAATTTTCAAATACATAAACTTGAAAATTTACTGAAATACTGATATTCATATTGGATGTAGGTTTCATTTTCTATACTTGTATCGATTATGTTTATAACACGCTTAGTGTAAATGAATTTATGGCTATTGTTTTCCGGCATTATTACACATATTATATTATTATAATTCGTAGACCTACTCCAGAAATGTTCATACAAAAGTGTCATATACTCTCAATTTAAATGTTCGATCATATGGGAACGCAAACCCCAATATTTTCTTTGAAATCTTCACTCAATACATCAGACACATGAATTTGAGCAAATTTTACATTATGCATAACAAATATATAAAAATATGTAAAATTTCGGCCAAATCGTGTCGAAAGCGAGCACTATTTAATATAAACATATCTCTATCAACAAAAATATAGATGGGATTTTCTTTTTAAACAAACAGCCAAATATTCCTGATCAAATGACAGAAACTATGTACATTTTCTGTATTATGTTAAGTTTGGAGTCTAATTCCTACCAACAAAAAAATGGCGAAAAGGGGTTTGAACCGTAACAACTCACATAATTTACTGTCGTTATCATACAGAGGGCTACCTATGTACTGGGTAGGAATTCACAGGGATTTATATAATTATGAACTGTATACGAACGACGACACGAGAAATTCAACCCATAATCTTACCATACCAGTGAATCTGCCCAAAAGTTCACTCAATGTTACTAAACTACAGCGATACAGAACAGAAGCCTTTCACTGAAAACGGTTAAATTATTTATTCGTCAAGTAATCCTGCAACAAAAGAAATTAATCGTCAGATGAGACATTCTATTCAAGAAACATCCTGTTGAAAAACAAATCTAGGTACATGAAGAGCTGTGAAGAATAAAAACAGTTGTAAGCAATTAACAAACTTGGACTTTAAATGGATAACATTCAAATATTTAAAACTCGCCGATCAAGTTTTACATACATCAGCTGTAGCTGCCTAATCCTGACTAGTCAAACTTTGCATAAAAAGTGTCTCAGTTAACCAGTTTGCACCGGAGGACGTATATAAATACAAAGTTTTCCCCAGATTCAAAACGGATGACGCATAAACTCGTCACAAGCAAGGCCGGAAATGTCTGTCAGCAGCGAGCAAGTCTGAAAATGCGAGGGTGTGCTTCCCAGTACTATCGGCCTGAACCTCGGATCGAGTTTCGTTAAAAATAATCCCAGCGCGAACTGGTTACAACTTGCATGATAGAAAGGATATTATGGACCGCTGGCGTGTTTGCAGTAAGCATACCGTCGAATAAGACTTCTTTCCATGAAGCGCACACACATACATGAATCATATTAATCTTATGTACTAATCTTAAAACACACATTAAATCTAGCAATTAGGAAAGAAATTACATCCCTGAGTTTTGGATCAAATACATAATACAAAGCACACAATTCTGTTGATATTGACGATCACGGCGATGTACATGTACAACATAACATTGATTAAACTAAAATACTGAATCTAAACTGGTACCTTGAAACTACCATCGTCAGAATATCTTCAAACAACGAGTCTCGAACTTGAACCAGTTTGCGTTGGAAGACGTGTATAAACGCACACATTTTTTCGAGATTCAAAACGGATGGCAGATTAACACGCCACGTGCAAAGCAAGGCCGGAAATATCTGTCAGCAGCGAGCAAGGCCGGAGATATCATGGGTTTGCGCTTTCCAATAAAATCGGCATGAACCCGCCTCGGATCGAGAATCGTGAAAAATAATCCCGCGCCTGGGCTTGGTCTCCCCTTTAATAATCCCGCCGCGAAGTGGTTAAATGCAAGCAAACAATAAAGAAGGGTATAATTAGCAACTTTTAGAAGTCTTTTGACGTAACCTGGGCGTGCCATTTTATACTTACCTTGTTGCTGATATTCAAGAGTAGACACAAACTTTCTGCTTCTGTATGGGAAATAAAGTGTTACGTACTCCACGCTTCACACATCAAGCAATTCCAAAATGACGACAGCCCCTTACTGCTAGTAAGTATCAGCCACCATGGTCTGTAGAAGATTATCTTTGCCGTGTCAACATCCCTAAATGTTTGCATTTACCTGTACTTCAAAAGCAACAAATCAATAGATACAACATTTCAGAAAAGCTACACAGAGCATTTTCGAATCACTTGCTTCGTCTTCCTCTCAGGCCTAAGGTGATTTTAGGCTTAGAACTCCAGCCACATTCTGGTGCCTGTTTGTGCTTCAGAAACATTCAATCGGTTCATATGAACCCAAACATTTGAATATCCATTTGTGTCTATTTCTTTTTGCTTCTCAGTGATTCAGAAGTCGGAGTCGAAGACGAAACAAATGTTTTGAAAACCCCACAGTGCTCGTTTAGAATGTGGATTGTATGTAAACCTACCTCAGTCTTGCTTACAGGTTGAGACGTCCTATCGACGGCGATATTCACGATCGCGATCACGATCTCTCTCCCTATCACGGTCCCCTCCTCTCTCCCTGGTCGACGATGACGAGTAATCAGCACCCGTGCGTTCACGGCTGCGTTCCCGATACTCGCGATCACGGCTACGCGATCGTTCCCGACGCTCTTTGTGTCGGGAGCTCTTAGACTCGCGGCTACGATGACGGCTCTCATCGCGTTCCCTTGAGCTGCGATCTTTGCGCCTGTCACCAGAGTAAAGAGGACAATCTTTTACCAGACTTTGTAGAGTTTTGTTCAAATTTTAAAATTTGAAAACAAGAAAATCAGCTGATCAGAAGAAAAATTGAGTGCCCGGGGTAAGTTACCTGGACGAAGAGCCGTAGGATTTGGATTCAATGCCGTGAAGGCAATCCTGTAGAGAACTGACTAGAACCTTACACCTGTCATCACTGGAGACTTTAGACTGCTTGATGAGTGAGATAGCAGTCACTAACGTCTCGATGGCACTCGGATAATTGCCTGAACATAAGCGGGAAAACAAACACAATCAGCAAACAATTCCATACATGGACATGACATTGTTTTCCTACTTCGACCTATTAGTCATCAGAAACAATAACATGTCCTAAAAAGTTCAATTTAGCTCAGAAAATATCGAAACATTTACTGGGTAAACAGTGTTGACTCAATCTCACCTTTGCTGGCATCCATGACAGCGCTTGAGATAGCGCTACTTGAGACAGTTCGATTACGACTCATGATTTCCTCAAACTCCGTCTCGCTTATCTGAGGTGCCTGGGGCGGCGGAGGGCCGTCAGGTCTCCTCATGAAATTACCATTCTCAGCTGGAGGCGCAGAGCCTTGGCTACTGGTGGTGACGAGATAAAGTATTATACATCGCGTCTTGGATTGTATGATTTCAATAGTCTAGGACACTTTTTGGAGTAGTCATTTGAAAAACACCGACACCGTTTGTGGCACTTACCCGTAGTTTTGCTTAACACAAGTATGTGGCATGGCAGAGGTAACCAGCAATGCCAGTATATGTATATCATAGTAAATAGAATCCATGCTTTATAGGTTAATAAACACAAGTTGATGTCTTTAAAATAAAGCGGGTGGGTAGGTCTTCGGTTTTTTTGCAAATAAAATCTACAGTCAGACTAATCAGGGTGGAATGACGGCCAACTAACTATTCTGTGTGTGCATGCATCACCAGTAGTATGTATCCATTATCTACTAAATCACGAAACAGGAAGTAATGATTGGTGTCAGTAATAACTCACCGTTCAGCTGAGGCTCTGTACTGATCTCTCTCAAAGCTCTGACGAGACGGAACTTGTTCGAAACTCTGGCAAAGACAATTTCAACAACTTAACTTGTTTAAAGTTTGAAAGGGAAAACAATAATTTCAAACCCAGAAGGAAATTGATACGTTGAATAAGAGACTGATGGTTGTCACCTTATGAAATATTGCCAAATATTTATCCAGATTTCAACAATTTTTTTTTAGTCGAGTGCCATGGTAATTAAATCACAAAGCTTCCTCCACAAGGACACTTCCAATACTCTTCGAGGTTTTACCTCCCTTTTATAAATCACCAGCGAAACTTTGGTTTCGCCTCAAGCTTTGGCATCTTAGCTCATGTAGAAACACTTGAATGCATTTCATATCCAACTCGATTGAATATACTCTAAACATGAACCTCATGAACCTCATGAACATGTAATGAGAACATGTATCAGAGGCCTTGATCTTCTGTAGCCACATATGTAGGAAAAGACGAGGTTTCAAAGAAGATAAACCTCACCTGTCTGTCAGGCTGCGGAGGTCCTTGCTGTCCCTGAAAGAAGGCTGGATTGACGTGAGGTGAGGGGCCCTGAGGTTGCCCCTGACCCATCGCAGGACCGCTAGTCTGAGGCGAAGGACCCTGAGGTGCCCCAAATCCACCCGAGGGTGCACCTCCGGGATGCATCGGGGGACCACCTTGCTGCTGTTGCTGGGGTGGGGGGCCGTGAGGTCCACCCTGCATGGGCGGGACAGTGTCCATGGACGGACCAGGTCCCATTGGAGGTCCACCTTGCATAGGTGGGCCTCCTTGCATGGGTGGTCCACCCTGCATGGGTGGTCCACCCTGCATGGGTGGGCCTCCTTGCATGGGTGGGCCTCCTTGCATGGGTGGTCCACCTTGCATGGGTGGGCCTCCTTGCATGGGGGGTCCACCTTGCATGGGTGGAGGGGCAACTTGCATTGGGGGGCCGGGGCGTGGTGGTGGTGGCCCTAAAAAGTAAACAAAATCAGTTCTGTTAGCATGTGGCAATATGCAACCTCACTAAAACCTCATCTGTGCTCCTGACAAGCAGACCTACCTTGTGGAGGTCTCTGCTACGTTAACCTCACAGGAACCTCGCATTACTGTATTATTAATCTTTATTCAATCAAAACCTCACTAAAACCTCATCTGTGCTCCCGACAAGCAGACCTACCTTGTGGTGGTCCCTGCTGCATGTTAGGAGGAGGCGGGCCCTGGGGTGGCCCTCGGGGAGGGGGACCTCCTTGAGGCAGTGGTCCACCAAACTGAGGAGGTCCACCTTGGAGAGGTGGCCCATGAGGTGGTGGCCCCTAGGGAACAACAAATAAACCAATGTTTCGTGATCAACAGGTTGTGCATAGTGTAATTACTTAGTTGAAACCTCAACAGGTCAGGTTTTGAACATTCCTCTTTGGATTATGAGTGATGTAAAACTGTTGTTACTACTGCAAACGAGCAAAATGCATGACCAGCATATCATCACATATGACTTTTAAGCCCAAGTGGATAAAACAAAATTGATGAGCTGTTACGAGAAGACAACTGACCTGATTGGGTGGGCCTTGGTGATGCATGGGTCCGGGAGGCAGGCCCTGGTTAGGAGGACCACCAAAGTTAGGAGGTCCATGTTGAGGCGGTGGTCCTAGTGGGCCACCGTGTGGGGGTCTGGGCCCACCCATGTGGGGTGGAGGGTGGCCTTGGGGTGGGAGTCCCTGGTGACCCATAGAACCTTGTGGGTCTGTGGGGAAAATAAAAACAGCAATAATACAAAAGGTGGGAATTCTTTTATATAAATGTAAAAAAAAAGTCTTAAAGAATTTAATGTTTAAAATGTTAAAGGGGTAAATTGAGGTTTTACGCTGAGGTACCGCGCAAAATCTTGGTAAGCCTGGTAAAACCTCGAGGCAAACCTCGAGTTACTGCCAAGAATGCAAAATTAAACAAGAGGTACCTTAAGGTTTTATCCTGAGGTACCCCACGAAACCACGTTAAACCTCATAAAACCTCAAGGTAAACCTCAAGGTAAACCTCAAGGTAAACCTCAATTTACTGCCTGTGGAATTCGGCATTCTCTACTTAATCTACAGCCCATATACAAGCAAGAATTGGTTTTTGACTTACGTAGTGGAGGTCCTCTTTGGTCATGCATGGGGGGACCTCGTGGGCCTGGTGGTCCCGGTGGGCCATGATGAGGTCCAGGAGGTCCCTGCCCGGGCCCCATGGGTGGTCCTGGCATAGGGGGCCCCTGGGGTGGTGGGCCTCGGTGCATGCCTGGCCCCTGTGGAATGAGGTTCGGATAACTAAATTGGATAACTCAGGAAGCCCAAAGTGGGTTTTTCCTCTACCTAAAAAAATAATTCTACTTTTGTTTGCCAAATTAGTCTTTAACCCTAACTCCCTAGGATGTGTGCAAAATCACAGAATTTTGGAAGATTTTTTTGACATCTCACATTATTTTCGTGTTCTCATGGTTACTTACACCTGCTGCAACAAGATGAAACAGGTGTAAAGATAGATAAAAAACAAAAAACAACAAACTGTTCTTAATTTAGTGATTATTTAGGTATAAACCCATTTTGTTTGGCTGTCGGACGCTCTACTCACCCCTTGTGGAGGAGGGGGTCCCCTGTCGCCCATTGGAGGCCTATGCATACCCGGTCCAGGGGGCCCTTGGGGTCCAGGGGGTCCCCTTGGGGGTCCTTGGAACCCAGGCCCAGGGGGGCCTGGGAGTGGAGGACCACGGGGTGGTGGTGGGCCACCCCCTCGACCTGTCAAGTAAAAGTGAAGATGAGATTATTAGCACTAAACTCAGTCGTATACAACGCAACACAACGCAACATCTTCGACTCCACCTCGGACTTATGAATCACCAAGAACATGCTAAGAGCAAACCAAATAGGAATAATTGTACTTTTGGTTGATATCAACTAGTGCTGGAAAAATTTTGACATTTACTCGCGAGTACTTGATTAATCGCGAGTAATTTCCTTGCGAGTACGCGAGTGGGGAAAATCACTACTCGCCCAGCACTAATCTCAACCGATTGAATGTTTCTGAAGCATTAACAGGCACCAGAATGCAGCTGGAGTTACGCAATGAGGAATGTTGGCAGACTTGGTCCTAGAGGCCTGGCGTGAAATGTTGATGAGATTATGATTGAGGCTTGATTAAGCTGTGCCGGTGCAATTTGTAAATGTTTCCTTGGATTCAGTAGTGTTGTTCACACAAGGCAGGTGTGTTAAATCCATATACCTCAACCGGCACTTTAGTTCAATTACAACAACAAAAAGATAAACTGATGGATTTTGGCAGACTTAGTGCAGTACGTATGAGTGTTTAACAGGGTTAAAACTAATATTCTTTGTCTTACCTGGAGGAAATTGTCCCTGGGGTGGGGGTCCCCCGGGCCCCCTAGGTCCCGGGAATCGATCACCCCCAGGCCCGTAGGGTGGGGGTGGGCCTTGACCTGGTCCGCTGGGACCATGGAATGGGGGTGGGGGTCCTTGCTGGTTGCCTGGGGGTGGGGGACCCTGGTGGGGAGGGCCCCCTTGTGGACCATCGCGGTTCTGGTACGGACCTCGACGGTCGTTTGGTGGTCCACTACGGCTGTCGCCGGAAATCTGACCACCTTGAGCTGAAGGAAGAAAAGGATCTCACGAAGTAATCAACAAACTATACAGGAGAATTACTTAGGGGATATCTACAGAAGAACACAATGGAGGATGTGTGGGTTTTTATGATTTACAGTTTGACTAGATGGGGATTGTTAAGGTGGACTCACCTTTTCTTGAGGCATTCTCAAACTGTGCGAGGCTCTGCCTGTTGCATGGAGTCACAACAGGGTTCTGGCCGTGAAGCTCTCTAAGGAGTAAGACAAAAGCAGAAATATCATAGAAAATATTATGGAAAGGTCACAGAACTATACTTCAAGGTATTATAGAAATATTAATGAAGATATTACACAACAACCTATAACAATATTACAATAATATCCTTCATAATATTAACATGTTAACTGTCGACAAAACGTTCACAGGAAGGCAACTTTGTCAATTAAGCGATGTCAGGACATTATCAAGTCGGGAACTATAAGATTTTGTACTAAAAAAAAAGAAATACAAAAAAATAATTTGATAATTTATAATTTGAATACAATCTTTAGTTTTCAGCAAAATCAGTATAATCATGGCTTTTGAAAACAGGGTAGGAAGGGTTTTTTTAGGTGGGGGGGGGGAGACTTTTGTTTTTTGTTTGTGCATCATATGTAGGTGTCTATGTGTAGTTAAGGTATAAAGGTAGTCATTTATGTGGGTTTTTTTCCTGAAAAAAATGAGGGTCGGGGCAGTTCAAACCGGAAGCGTAACTATTCTTGGTGGGCCTTAGTTTACAATACAAAGCCTTCACTATAACTATAGCGCTAGCTACAATATCCATTAAAATGTCAGTAAGTATATATTTTGAAGGGCTGGTAGAATGAAATGAATCAAACCACTGACTTCTTTGGGAGTCCGTTCATGACGTTCCGGTAAGAAGTATCTGATCCCACGTGCACCACCGAGTAACCCTTGGATTGGCCGTTGGCGCGATTCTCAAAAAACTTGATCTCAAGGAGGTCACTGACCCCGAGGTCACGAATGGCGTCAGATAGGTCCTGGTCAGTGGTCCACTGGAAGAGAAGTAACATTAAAAGATGTGGTTATTTATTACCCCTGACCGCTATGCTTACTACCCTAGATGCCTAGAAAAGAATGTTGCATTCTGCCGACACTTTTTTATCATATTATCTCAATGAAGGTTGGTTACTGCAGAAATGGATCGAGTTTGGTTAAAAATAATCCCGCGCCTCGGCTCCGTGAATGTTACAGTAATCCCAGCGCAAACTGGTTAAAAGCTTGACAACAATGGAAATGCCGGACTCCATATAAGTCAACATTTGATCGTTAAATTCCTCGACTCACCCATGTTAAGTTGCCCACATACATGCACACACGCTTGCCACTGTAGGAAGTTACCGAGGTAGACGGTGACCTTTGAACTGTGGCTGATGCGGGCTTTGGCCGGGATTCTCCTGTAGAAAACCTCTGCAAAATTACACCCAAAGGAAATTTTAGAAGGTGAAATGACCAATCTTTACTTAGAGGCATATGTCAAAGAAAAATTTGTGGAGGAGGGGGAAGGGGATGTTACCCTCAAAGATCGATGTTTCAACACTACACTAAACTAAAGGCAAATAAACAATACAAATATTTAGCGTCTTGCATTTTTGAAGAAACAAAAGGAAGGGGCTCTTTTCTTTTTTTCAAAAAGGCCGCCCGACGAATTTTTAAAGACAACCTGCCGGGCTATTTTTGAAGATGGTCTCCAACATCCACTTTCAAAAAGATAAAAAAGGTTATCATTTTTTTCCGTAAAAAAAAAAAAAAAAAAAAAAGGCCTCAAAAAAAGAAGCAGGCGGGGACGTAGTCCCACTAGTGTGCCCCCGGTATACTGCGAATACAGGGTCACACATCGGCACATGTAAAAATTGGTTGACAATTTTGTTTTTTCGTGCGCACTCTGTGCGAGGAATTGAGGAGTCGCAATTATACTGGGTGTATTCTCTAATCTCTCAGCTATTACTATCCGGAATTGCGCTTAATCTTACCTTCAAAATTTCGAGAAATTTGGGCATCTTTTTTTCAGTCAAACTGAGTGCAAAGCGCAGTTATAATCCAATGACCAGTGACGTCATTTGAGTGTGCACAGCGCACCTAGAGGGCGCTTCACGAGTTGAGATGCGACGGCTGTTTCGTGTGCAATAGATTTGCCAAGTATATTTACTCGTATTTTATGGGCATGGAACGCAATCGTGGGGATGATTATAAATCACAGCGACTGAATGGGGAATTGTCAAAGCAACCCTGTTCATATGATAACATTATACCTTGTTTGGAGGTTAAATGCAACACAAAACAGCCGTAGCATCTCAACTCGTGAAGCGCCCTCTAGGTTCGCTGTGCACACTCAAATGACGTCACTGGTCATTGGATTATAACTGCGCTTTGCACTCAGTTCGACTGAAAAAAAGATGCCCAAATTTCTCGAAATTTTGAAGGTAAGATTAAGCGCAATTCCGGATAGTAATAGCTGAGAGATTAGAGAATACACCCAGTATAATTGCGACTCCTCAATTCCTCGCACAGAGTGCGCACGAAAAAACAAAATTGTCAACCAATTTTTACATGTGCCGATGTGTGACCCTGTATTCGCAGTATACCGGGGGCACACTAGTGGGACTAGCGGGGACGCTAAACATGATTTTTGTTTGCCTTAGTCACTGCATAATCACTGCATAAGCCTGGTTGTGTATCCTGTTCATGCCCATTAGAGAAGAAAATAGCAACAGAATGCGTCTCCCCCCCCCCCCCCCCCCTTGCCTTCCCACAGTGCTTTGCAGCCTTTGTTCTTTTATTACTGAATTATACTGCAGCAGTAGCCATAGCCATTACCCTTTCAGTTACAGAGGCTCCGTCAGCCGGCGTTGTGATTACGTCATCGTACAGGTCAACTTGACCTGAGCCACTGGTATACTGCTCAGCTTCCTGTAGAAAATTAAAGGGAAAAAAATACACAAAATCAGCCCAAAATATGAAATTTTTTCTTTATTATTATTTCAAATTGACTCTTCATTTAAAATCAGATTAAGCAGAAACAAATTGCTTATTTATGGTTAAACAAATTCCCCCCAAAACACTCACTGTGTACGTGCAGTGGTATCGGCTTAATAACTTATTCTAAAAGAAAACCAAGCCCAGCAAAATATCCACTGCTAAATTGCAATAAAAATTATCATGCTTCTGTCCGTAAACTGGGCACAATGCTTTGGGAGCGAAATTTTCTGCTGTAGTTCGTTTTAAACTTTCATTTTACTAAAGCCAACGTTGTTTTTGTTTTCTCATAACTGAAACCAAAATATTCCTTATGTATCAAAGAACTAGCAACTGTAGTTCCATAGGGAATAAGGCAGAAAATAAACAAACCTGGTTAAATTCTTGGTCCACATCGTCAGCGTACAAATCAATGTCCACAGCGTCCGCCATTTTGAATTGAAGTCCCGGGCATTACGCTGGTAACACACAACCGTAGGCCCAGTACATGCAGTCAACTGGACAATTGGGTACCAGTGAATGTATTTGGCGTGCATTAGCCTCTGTCATGAAATGACGAAAATCAACCGAAGAGGGCGTTTTGCGGAAATTTGTCAATATGGCTTCCGAGCTCTCGCGTAAGACTAACGTAAGTAGCTATACCATGGAGGAAAGACAACAGATAGTTAGTGAATTGCGGGGAAATACTTAATAAAAAATGGCCAATCATAAAACTAGATTTTCTTTCCTGCACTTGAAAAGACCCGCCGTGTATTTATGCTCCTTAGAAAACCGGTTAGGCCCAATTAACATTTAAACAAAACAAAAAATTCAGTGGCACTGAACTGAAGCTTTATTTGAAAGCCATATTTGAATGCCATACAGTAAACAAATTCTGGGGCCAATTCATACAACTTGATACATGTACAAGCAATATTATTTTTGTATTTTTAATTATTTTTTGACATCAAATATAAATTTGGGGCTTTACACACAAGCACTTGGTTCACATAATTACTATATGGACGTTAAACCTCAACATTCCTGATCCTGCAATGTTAATTTAAAAACCAGTTTTAAATACTGTCACATTAAATGTACAGACGCCTGTGAAATCTAGTAATATTTTACCCTTTTATTGACTGAAACCTGACATTAAAAGAAGTTCGTAAATATTAAACTTGAATTTTTCAAGAATTATTCAATTGCGCCACGACCAATTAGGGAGCACTCGGTTGTGTGCACAATTTCTGGACGCCACCGTTTTGGGTTTTTTTTCGGACTAAGCTTACACCTAAATTGTTAACAGAGGGTAAATAGCAAGCATTAATAACATTAACATGGTAAAGGTACAATGAATTTGCAGTTTGTCAACAAAGAAGTATGGCAACATTGCATGAGGAAAGTCGGCCCAACATTTACTGTTTATAAACAATGTAAACGTCGAAGTACAGCTATAGCTCTCCCAAAGGTCGAGTTGTCTCAACGGGCGAGTTGTCTCAACGGGCGAGTTGTCTCAACGGTCGACTTGTCCCGAGTCGAGTTGTCTCAACGGTCGACTTGTCTGACATCCGCTAGCTACGCACGTACGTATATAGCGCAGCACGCTTTCACAAACTGACCATTTTTTCAGTCGCTGTTTCTTTCTCTTTCGTAATTTTACGGTTTTGGATGACATTTAACCTTATGCCTACGGTTTATCCTCTCGAAATAACCACAGCCTTTAGAGCTCCGTCGTAAGCCATAAAGTTCTGACATCGACGACACACGTGTTGCTGTTGGTAAGCGCCGCCATTTTGACAATTTTCCTCGCGTTGACCTTTTAGAAAGGTCATGACAGAGGCTACATTATAGCCTTTTTCCAAACCCCTTGTCCCGGTATTATATGGCTCTAGTCCATTGCATAAATTAAGCCTGACTGAAGACGGAGCTGGGGTTTGAAAAACGGCCTAAGTTTCCGCACAGTATAAATAAGCTTCCATAGACCAATGATAAGTACAGTACACCAACTTCCAAAATTATTCAGGAAAATTATCCAAGTTGCAACTCTCAAAGGTTTGAGACACTTCGGGAAATTAAAGCTAGTTTCATAATTGTTGATTTGTTTTCAAATTTTGTGGGGCTAATCCGACCTGTGACTTTTGGGAGAACTTTTCATCCAAACATTGATCGATCGATCACCAGTAAAGTAGTCTTTTGTCCCATCGCTAATCTAGAATTAAGTTCCCAAAGTACGCATCCGCTGCATTACGAAATAGAGCCCTTTTAACGCCCAATTTCGCCCTAATTTCACAGTAGAAGTGGCAGTTCGTTGTGCTCGGCTTCCATCCTTCTTAGGCCTAAGTTGTTTACAAATCCTCAAGTTCATGGTTCATAAAAATAAATGCTGAAGAGAGTATTTGAGAGCAGTCAATTTTCAACCGATTTACAGGTCTAGTCTGATCTGCAAACGTGCAATCGCTCTCAAGTTGTGTTTTTGCTTTGAAGGCGGTACCAACATTTTCGGGTGGGGGGGGGGGGGGGGGGGGGGGGTGGGGGGGTGGGGGGGGGGGGGGGGTGGGCGTGTTCAGAAACAATTTAAAAGTGGAGTCTACTAGGACTCTAGTCAATAATTCTACTTTTTCTACTGGTACATTTTTCTGCTGGAAGAGGGAACACCATGCACCCCCCCCCCCCCCCCCCCCCCCCCGAAAAAAACAGTAGGCCTAGAGGTTCACACACAAAAAGAAAAGGGCACCCCGTTGACAAATGAGGTCGCTGTTACTAGGGCCGGACCCTTCCTATTGCACAATTTCCCCGTTTTCAACATTTTCCGATAAATAAAATGTGTCCTCAACAAATACCCCAAAGTCGGATCCAAATTCCGGTCAAACTTCACACTCCCTATCAATGCGCCCTGGGTACGATCTTAACGACGCCACTCGAATCGGTAGGACTAATTTACCCCTCAGCGTCACGTCGATTTATTTTGGCAAATTAATGAACATGTATACGACACTAACAAGAAACAATTCACACACTATTTTAATTGGTATCCTAAGCGAGTTATTTAATGACAACCTATAGCTATCTCAAGTTGAATGTTAAATTCGGGACGCCCAAAGTAACATTTATGAAGATGAAATATACAGACATGAACCCTTAGAAATTTTTGACCCGATCCCTAAACTATATTCCCCCGGCTTCCTTACAAAACATGCATTCAAAAAACTATTTACACATTTAAAAATGTAAAAATAGGCATACCCCAATAAAATCGACAATAGTTTGTAAATTGTGAGCATGCATTTTTCGTATACGATCAATTTTGTAAAGCATTTAAACATTATGAAGATCTCAAATTTCGAATAATGGATCCGCCTTAATATCCTAAAATGTTGACGCTTAATTTATACAGATATGACACTCCTCGAATGGCTCCTGGATCCTGAATATTTGTTTTAATTATTCATAAGTCCATAGATGTTTGAAGTCATGTACATGTACTCAAAGAGTTATTGAATATTTAAATTTGTTCGATCAGTTTCTCAGGATTTCAAATCAATGTATCATTGCTCTTTATACAAAAGCATTATTCATTAATACGATCAAAAAATGCTCTTTATAAAAATACAGCGACAAGAATATATAGACGTTAAAAAGTAAGCCTCTAATTATAGTCAAATATGATACATACAGAAATAGAGTTTGAAAGGAATAAATCTGCACGCCTTGTAGAAAATGGAACCTCCCAATATTATACACCAAGTGAAATGAAATATTCCATTTCCTGCCGATATAGAGCTTAATTAATATGAAGAAACCACACACCATTAAAAAGTCATTGTGTAAAGTTGTGCCTACAATTTACCAAATATGATATTAAAACAATTCAATACAAAATTTTAAAATGTCATATTTATATTAAGAAAACAATACTCAAAGCAGCCTCGAAATATTCTAAATTTGAGATATTTTAATATTTCTGCGTTTCAATTAAGTCTTTAATAGTTTCAGGTATGTTTGTATTAGTTAAAGTTGCACATGTGCCAATTTGTTTATTAATTAAGAATTTACAAAAACAAATGCCAAGCGTAAACACAGTTGAAATTTTGAAATTTACGCTTTAAGTTTTTGTAGAGAATTTAAGGCATTTTGGTTATTCTTAAAAATTTGAGCCGGCACGTTATTAAGTGATGATTTAAACCAGCTTTTGTGAAATTCGGTCAGGATGCTAAGTCGCCATCTTTAATTTGTTTGCTTTCTTTCGTCTCTACTCCTTGGACTTGCCGATACCCTTGCAGACGCATATGGCGAACACCAGGGAGAAAATCTGCCGTAAATGGAGGGGAAAAAAGAGACAATTAAAATAACACTGCGAAAAAAAGGTTCGCGAAATTTTTTCTGTGAGAGGTGAGGGCTATACACGAAGAATGGACAGACAAATGTATCCAAGAAAAATACTAGAAAGCAAAGTGTGGACTCTACGCTTGGACTTGCAGAGCTTAAAATTAGGAGTTTCATAGCGAGGCTTAAAATGGCATATAAGAATAGGCCTACCATTCGCCGGATTATAGTCTATTGGTCCTTAAATTTAACACAGGCGAATAACATTGTAACATTCTGATCCCACGTTGCCTACGGATAGCTGGACGCCCCCAGCGCGAAAAATGAAAAATGCTTATCTTTTAATTAAAACTGATAGCACGTTAAAGTTGCGACTCGAATTTAGACGACAAAATGAATTATGTACATTGTATCTCGCTTGATCACTCAATTCGTACAAGCAACATCAGCCATACGCATGCAAAATTATATTGCAGATGCATTTCATACATTTCCCCGATATACATGCAGATACGCGACTGTAAAGGATGAATACTTAGGCAGGGAAAGGACATTGTATATCGAATAATTACAATCATGCGATTGCCTGTGGTCAACTTGTACGGTGTCCGCAACATTTCAGTAGTTCAGTACATGTATTATGAAAATTCACAACAATTCCCCCAAATTTGAAATTCCCCAAAATAGAAATGAGAGTGTCACTAAAACAAATAAAAATTCAATTTCCAACACGGTCATATATTTTGGCGGTTGTGTTTTTTCCCTTGGACATGCATGTCATAACTTCTTAACAGTTTAATTCGTGCAACCTTTGAAAACATGCTCACGAAAGCACCGCCATTGTTAAATTTCTCACCGTTAGTCAAACAAGGCAACTATCTACTTGGTTTCCGATCGATCGCTTGGCACAAACACATTGACAGAACCATTGCCACGACCTGACGGCAAATTTGGCGGGAAAATTTGATTCAGTTTACATTTGTCGGTCATCATAAAAACACATGCATAAAATTGAGTGGACGGCAGTCAACGGTTGTTAGACGGATACCCGGTACGTCATATCATGTTACTATCGGACAATTAGGCAGACTATTTGGAACCAGACTATTCTCTCCACAAAAGTGGTGCAAATGTTATTATTTTAACGGTGTCGATCATATTACTATTCTAATTTTGTGAAGTTTGTTGCAAATAATTAATGCAAAAATAAAAATCAGTTGAGAATTGCAAAAACTGTCATGGCGGCATTCATCAAACGTATCCATTCCTTGGAGTCTCACCGTGTTTTTATCTCAACCTTTTTACTGTTTCTTATGTATGATGATCAGACACATGGACAGAACCAGTCCCATAACCTGCGTAAAATTAGGCCAGTAAGAACATCCACAATGACATCATCGTCAGAAAAAAAGTACCAATCTTAATAATCAGAAATAATTGGTTATGGTGATTTATTTTAGCATTGTCAATCGGGGCTTTTCAAAGGGTGGACACATTACATACTGGATAATTATAGTCATTGAATTTGTTCTCAACCCGACAGCTCTAGTGTATATTCCGAGTAAAACAATATAAGATTTCGATTTTATACCAACTTAAAAAAAAAGCCTCTCCGAAAGGCATCTTTGGACTTCATTGTTTATTTTGTTCTTTTCAAAATGACAGCATGTTAGAAGGAATAACTTCAGAGGGGGTTTAGAGTCACTAAATATAACTTGCATTAAAGTAAGCCTTTGATCAACAATTTAATTGGTTATACATTTTGAATACTGAGTTGCAAAAGGTCTACTGTCCCTTTAGCCTAACTCACCTCCAAGAACGCCAATCCGAGACCAACCCCGCCGATATAGAGGGCGCGACTGATGACCCAATCCTCGAACGCCATGTAGCATCCTTCCGTGTTGAGGTAATCGTCACGCATCATTTCGGTCACGCCCACGCCGTAGCAGTAGGTCAGGTTGTTAGGCATGGGGAAACCACCGCCTTCGATCACGGCGAGATTGTTGTCAACCTGAAGAGAACAACAAACATTATACGTGGGCTTGAAACGAGTCTAGCACAGAAGACTCTCTCGAGTTTCTAGAGTTAAATTCGGTAGAGGGCGCTAAACATCTAACGAAAGAAAACGGTGCACTAACGATAAACTCATTGGCATCATATCTGGATTTTTCAAAGCGAGACACCAAAATTAAAATCAACTAATTTGAGCTTCGAAAAACGACTCGCTGCACTCGACATTCTATTGAACGAATTTCCCTTTTAATTAATGGTCTTAGTTTCAGCCGCTACGTTGTGTACATGTTGTGCGGTGTTTTTGAGAGAGCTGTTGGTTTTTAAAACCTTGACTTTTTTGGCGTCAGGGTTTAGCTTCGTGGTTTGGGGCCAGTCTGAAGCCATACAACCGTTTCACGTACGGATGCCTACGCGAAAACCCCAACGGACATGATACACAGCTTGATACGAAGCCGTGGTATTGAAAATTGCATAATAAATTCAAAACTTTCCAATTCACATTGAGCGTGAATGGTAGATGTGTCTTATGTTCAACGCCCACTTTTCTACAGTCTCCGCCCATGTCATATATTCCTACCTTGCAGCAAGTCGCCGGCCATTCTGGTTTGATAGACAGTCCGCCAACCATAATATTCGTGTTGTTGCCGTACCAGGGGGTGCTCATCCAGTCTGTGTAGTTGTTGGTACCGCAGCACTCCAACTGGAAAAAGAACAGCAAACTCAAAAGCATTATACGCGAACTATTTATCAATCTGCTGGGGTATTATGTGTTCAAACATTAAACTTTAGCATTGGACGAATCAATACCTATCATGTTTTATTCATATCAAATTATTTCAATTGGTACATCTTAACTGAATTAGATAATGCCTATTAAGGGTCACAATGGCGCCCTCTCGTGTGTGTGCATAAGAGTCTCGCCGACTGCACTTACCACAACCTGAAGTGAGTTCCAACCGACACTGTATTTATCTTCCGCCTGTAATCCCTTGTACATGTCCATCGTCTTGCGAAGATTGTTCGTCACAAAGGAATCCACCTACACAAAATAATGACGGTTAAGGTAATCTAAGCTTTGCACATCATCTGAAAAACATTCATCCCGAACGTGACTTATGCCTAACAATCAGAACTTTGATGACACAATATCCCTAACTATAAACTTAATATACCTTCCACAAACTTGTTTTTCTTTTGCATATACTAGCGATTGGGTTATTTTCCACACATAAATAGGCCTATATGAACAAGATGAACTTGAAAAAGGTAATGGGAAACATTAACAAATAGTCATTGTTTTAGCGAAACTCTTTCTTATAAAGATCATTCCTTACACTAAAAATAAAGTGGTAAAAATAGGTGGAAAATACTCAGTTTGCTGTCCTTTTCTACTTGTAAAGCCTTAACAATTTGAATATAGATTCGAAAGCAAAACACTCCAATTTACCTTGTCTTTGTATGCAATAATGATGCAGCATCCGATAAGTTGTGCGATGAAGATCAGCAGCACGACGATAAAATACTAAAGAAAAAGAATCAAAATGGAGTCAAGTTAATAAACTAAAGCAAACTTTTTAAGCGATAGGGGTACCGTACCTGTTACAAAACTACACCCACGTACTAATTGACACCTTAGCGCCAATTATTTATTCGGTTGTGTCTTGGGGAATATTGCATGCCCGGTAAAAAATCTTGCCGTTAATTGATAGAAATTCCGTCAAAGCTAAGGATTGAAAATTCAGCCTACAGGTTAGCCCAAGCGGGATTCGAACCCCGTTCAAAAAGGTGACATGCGCGGTAGTAAGTGCCGTCAACCAACTTACGATAATGAGAAAGAGTCTGTTCTCCGTCCACGCCCCGCAGCATCCTAAGAAGCTGACAATGAAGATGAAGACTCCGAGGGCGATGATGAGATATGCGCCACTCTCAAGAATCGGGTTGTCTAGGATAGCCAAGATGTCGAGGTTGTAGGGGCTTGTCACCACCCATATTCCCACCGCTAGCAGAGCAATGCCCACGATCTATACACGAGCAGAAAGAAAAAAGGTTATCCGATTTCTGAGTGGCACCACGTGTGCTCGCGTAAAGCTAATACGCGCACAACTGATACGCGAGCGCTCGCGTACAACTGATACGCGTGCATCTGATACGCGCATACAGCTGATACGCACGTACTATACTATAGCTGATACACGCGTACTAGTGTGCAGTTAATACGCGCGCACTCAGTAGTTCTACGACCAATGTAGGTTTGCGAATCATTAGGCAAACACGCGCGCGAGCCAGCGCGTAATAAGCGCGCTGCCGTGAGATGGCACCTATAAACTGAGGTATCTAATAAAAGACTCAAATTGCTACTCACAAAGAAGATGATGTTGAAGACGATCAATAAGATCTTAGCGCAGTTGGCGCAACCTTCAAGCTTAGACATGTTGATTCAAGATTTCTGTTGAAAGGATACAAAAATATAGGATTTGGAGACTTACAGTGACTGAGAACTCAAAAGTAAAAAGTTGGCAATCGTGGACAGATTATATATATTTTTTTAAACACCCTTTATGAAAAAAGGTAAACTTTTAATTTCAAGCGGACGTGCAGCGTGAATTTAGCACAATAAAATACGGGCTCGTTACAATGCGCACGTCTAAGTAAGATTATTATGAGAGCTCACATTGGAAGATTATAATAGGGTAAAAGAGTCGATTTCACAGGAGTCTGATTTTTCTATGGCACCGGTAGTGAAACTGAAAAGCGAAAGTGAAGTAAAGTGCAAAACACTCTAGTGTTTTGAAAAACACTTTACAGACGAGTAAGTTGAAGGTATTTGCGTTCCCATATACATTTTTGTATATTTTATTTAAGCGCAAAACACTTAATAATACCTAGTCGTTATCGTCGAGCAAGTTGGAGGTATTTGCGGTCGAATATTTATTTTATTAAAGTGCAAAACACTCAATAATACCTAGTCGTTACAGTCGAGTAAGTTGGAGGTATTTGCGGTCGGTATATTTGTCAATTCCTCCCCCTGAATTCTAACCACGTCTGGAGGCGGAAAAAACAAAACGATTTCCCACCAAAACAAATCACCACGACGGTCATTGCGCATGACGTTTGACACGTTAATGCGTAAACCGTGTAAGGTCAGATCCGCCCACCGACGCACTGCGGAAACAAGACAACTTCCGTTGCCGGCCCACGGCTCTCCGGTTGTAATATTCAAAAAACTAATTTCAATGACGGTTTTAGTCAAGCTTCGTTTGCGTATTCACTATTTCGCATAACTGCCTTTCTAAAGAGAAATACAAAATATTTCCCTCCACAGAAAGTTAAAAATATGTTTGTGTGGGAAAAGTCTGTGGCTTCAACACAATAGGCTTGAGCAAAATAAACGGTGGAATTTCAATTAAAAACACCCAATTCGGTTCATTGGTGCCGGATTTTATTGTTTATGTATTTTCCGGGTGTGTAAACAACAGTAAACACTTTTTAAAAAAAGAGAACGTTGTCCTTCAAATCAAGGCTACGAGACCACATTTTATTTCCACTTTTCTGCAAATTGTTTGCAGAAAGAAATAGGCCCATATATTTAGTTTCTATCTAATTTGAGGTGATTCAGATTTTATGGGATCCAAACCATTTTTGTTTCAAATTGTCATTAAGGTTTCCCCAACTTCGCCAAATAATATATCTCTTATGCTGAAAAGGGGTTTCGCAAGTCACTCAACAGCTCAGACATTCCACCTATCGCGTCTCGTACAAATGGCCTTTTATTTTTTTTAATTTTTTTTTAAAAGAAACTAAATTGTCAGGTTTACTCAAACTCTTATAAACTAAAATAATGACTCAACTCAAAACGAAATAGCTATCTTAATTAAGTAAACTAGTGTCGTCGTTATTATTGTACAATCTGTAAACGTGCATCTATATTTGTAAACAATACTATTACTACTAGTACTGGTCTATACCATAATTATATTACTGTGTTTTTGTTGTTCTCGCTCAAAAGTCACGAAGCACTAGCGCGGTCAGTGGCCATAAAACTCGCGAGAATGAATCAGATCCGGTTGTAAAAAACAGAAAACAACCCCTATTAATAAAACCAGGGCGCCTTTAACATTCAAAGTTAACCACGGCGGGCTGTTTTTGTGAGCAGAACGTTTTTTACGATGATTTTATGAGTCGATTTATTTTCTTGTGGTTGTTGTGCCTGGTATATACTTGGTTAAACTTCGGACTACCGGCGATTAATGCCATTATTGTTTGGGTTTTGTTGTGATGCCCGTAGGCCGCGTATTGTATAGTATTTGCTGACCAATTGACCGTTAACTTCAAGTGAAAAGTGATCGTTATTTTTTATTACAATTAACGCGAATGGTCCCTCATAGGATTAATTGGGCCCCATAAGAAACAAACAACAGATGTTGGATCCGACATTGAGGTCCATTTTGTCGTCCTAACTCTAGTGCCTAATTACTGTCAATTATTGAACTTTTAAAAAGACTCGATGTATGAAAGGGGCTTTCATGACTGCGCTTTTATATTTATTCTTTTCCGGGTAAATCGCATGACACGCCAGAAAGCTGCCTATCAACGTGTCCCTAAAATCCCCCCTGCGCACCCTTCCAACAGTTGGAAGTCACATTGATATCATGACGAATGGTTACTAAGGAAACGCCCCCTGGAGAAAGATTCAACCTTTAAACAGCCGGATGCGCCGTTTACCCGCACGTATAGTGCTAGCTATAATACGCACATTAATTTGTGTGAAGTTTAGTTGGAACACCAATAAACACGCTCTAAAGATCAAACGTTACAAATACATTATTAATAACCTGCAAGAATAAAGATTAGTTTTCCTTACTTTTTTGTAATTTGTTATTTATAAATAAAAATGAACACACACTTTTACAAGTTCAACAAGCCATGACTCATATGGTAACGGTGCATGGATAACTTACGTACGTTTATCAACATCTGCAAATCAAATTAAAAAATATATATACTGCCGCGCATGCGAGTGTGTCACAATTTCCACCAAGGTCATTTACGCCAATCCCACTCCTACTAAACGAATCAACTAACAAACTCCCATATTCATAAGTGGGTGACGCGTCGTGCGCGCGCATCGGGACTGTTTGCTCCGTTCAGGAATATTAATTTCCCCATCCTTTTGTTACGGTTTTTGCGCAGGGCTAGGTCGGCTACAGGAAAGGTTACAACGAAGGGCAATACAAAGGACGGTACATGTAGGCCTAATTTCTAAAACGAAGTCTTTGTGAAGTTGTAAGAAATAAACGAAAGTAGAATTTAACCGATTTTGCCAGTTCGGAACCGATTTTGCCAGTTCGGGATTTTGTTAATGAAATATTTTACGAAAAGGTAATGATATTATTAAAAAAAAAAAAAATAAGCAGTTCGATTTGATAGGCCTCCTCCTTTAAACGGCGATGAGATAATGCAGGGGTTAATGGCATTTGAAAGGTCGATATCGGCAAATTAGCGAGTTGTCAAAGTTGTCCACATTCACTATTGTTTTGAACTAGTAGTACGCAGATAATTATAATCAGACGACAACATGTGGAAGGTGTTTTATCAACAGCTTTTGACGGATTAAACTATGATTATAATGGGTTCAACTAGATTTTGGGTCCAATGTTTTAGCGCACTTTGTTTTTGGGTACGTCGACAGGTTAAGCTAGGTCACGGAGACCGGATGTGACTCAGTGAGGCCAGGGAATCAGCGCCGGATACCAACCATTGACCCAGGTCAAACTGTTTAAAGGCCAGGACACTATAGCAGTGTTTGGATTAGTGCCAGGTATATTGCTCTGGGAGTATTTGTACAAAATGATCAGTAAAACACTTTAAATTCAACACGATAAATATATACTATCCTCACTAACCCTCCCAAATCCTTCAAAATCAATATGATTTTGCACACATCCTAGGAAGTTTTAGGGTTAATTAAAGCAGATATTGACGAGTAAAATTTTTAAGCGCAAGAAAACGAGTACATCAGTAAGACGCATCAAACGTCTTGATACGAATATACCACTGCTTTCTGTATATCAGTAATCCGTGTATTACAGACATGACTAATCTTCACTAGACTCATGTCCTGCCCATCTATAGACTGAGTGGGCGTGGCACAAAGACCACGTGACCGTGACGAATTACTCAGTATTTCCATTCGACAATATAGAGGCAGAAATATAGCCAAATTTGCGAAAGAACAAGAATAACTCAGTGCCCGACGCCGGTTGAAAACGAACGACGTTCGGCATCCACGATTGTAAAACTTTGGACAGATCAGTTAAACGATATTCACTATAATATACAAGCCCCCCCCCCCCCCCCCCCCCCCCCAAAAAAAAATAAAAAAAAAAATAAAAAAATCAAGCAAATTCAATGCCATTGACTGCGATGCATTGGGTGATGCGTGAATAACATTAGATATGCATGACAGATATGCACGCATTGCCTATCCCGACGTCGACCCTTTTAGTTTCTGAACAGTTTGGAGTACAAGGGATTTTTTTGTTCACCGAGTTGTTGACAACAATCGGGATCTTTTCTGCGTCTATGTGTGAGGGCCGTCTCGTTCAAAAATAAGCCCAAGTGTTTTGTTTGCCTATTTACTTGTGTTTTGCAAATACTTCAAAAACTCGACAGCGAAAAAAAAGCAAATGGAGTTTATTCTTCTTACTGACAATAATTGTGTATGAAGTTCAAAGCAAATTAGCAATTGGGGTTGGGATATGTGCACAGCCAGCAGTACATTCAGTGTACAATTTAATACTACCACGATTATTTTGTGCTTTTGGTTAGGCAAAGAAAATTAAATAATTGTGTTCCCTTTGAGTTTGAGGATAAGACGAAGTTTTATGACGCAATTGTTCACTGTGATGGGCAGTCATTATGTTGAAGTATTCCATTTTTGTAGTAAAAAGTTAAATATTTGAAAGAAAACAATTGTACGAATTATGTGAATTTATACTTCTGAGTAAAGTTTTCAAAAAATTCCAGAACTACATATATTTTTATCATTTTTGTAATTTCTCCTTAAAAAGAAACGAGAATAAAAACCAATACAGGGAAATAATTAAATCAAATAATGTTAATTCCAATAAAATACAGTTACGTTCTACATTGGACTCCAGTTTGGACCCCATTAAAAAGATCGTCTGGACCCTACAGCGCATGTGTAAGACTCTAATGTAGGTGTCCGCATTTCGTACAAGCAAGTCAAGAAACCACACGACACCATAATAGCTTCTGTTGCTTTAATAGTAGCAGGCGTACAATCTCAATGACCACGCCCAAAAATGTGGAGGGCATGACGGCGTATCAGTCATACATGTACTATTCATTTTTCAAAGCTGTAATTATTTTACTACAAATTCTAGATTACATCAAATACAAGCTGTCTCATCTGCGTTTTGAGATCTATCATTAATATGGCCTCTTAACAAAATTCAGACGATGTAAAATTTCAATTTTTGGTCTCAACTCGACGCAGCGGGCTAAAGTTGTCATCATCAGAAATGTTGTAGAGAAGCTAATCTGGTACAATATTAATACACATAGTTCTATACGACTCTCTGTAGCAATGCAGTTTACCTCACTGTACAATAAAAACAATTTTTGGTTAATGTTTTAAACGCACTTACCGGTGCGACGACAGTTGTAACGAGACAATTTTCCAGGGAGATGTGTCAGCATCGGATTATACACACATGAATGGCGATACGGCAACACGGCGCTTTATCTTCACTGCACGATAAACCCACGCGATTTCATTGCACATGCGCAGTGGCGAGGGCGGGGCTTGTATCGTCACTGAGATGGCGTCCTTGAGAGTAAAAGTGGATTTTAATGAATACAATTAACGCACTGTGCGCTGTCTACGTGCGATAGCATGCGCATTTTTTATGGCTTACTGGGCTTTTGTAAAATTGATTCCTAGCTTGGGAAAGAGACCTATAATAAAAGGCTTCTGTGAGGTAGTGGGTCTTTTTGTCCTTGGTTTTTATAGTACATGTAAAATGAGACGCCAGCATTATATTACGGCTTGGCTTGGCTGCAGTTGCCTGGTAACAATAGCTCGTTAATTATTTATCCAACTCGTGCAGAAAGCGCCAAGCGGACTAAATTGTAGGCATACATCAGTTATGGGGACACATTTTGGGTCCCTAGTGTCTAGAGGTAGAATTAGGTTAGGGTATAATGAAAGGAAATGTAGAAGAAAGAAGATAATTAAATTTAGGTCGAACCATGGAGGAATCCTCCATGGTCGAACTGAGAATTCTTAAAGTTTGAGTTAAGTTAGCCTGAGAAAGATTTTCCTTAAGCACACGAACCCTATGGAATGTCCCGATATTCGTCATGTACTAAAAGAATCTGCACATGTACAATTTAGTGGAAACTATTGTTCCCTAAACATATGGAGCTATCCACTCACGTTCAAAATGAGGGGGTATCTGGTACTATATATTTACCCTATTAAGGGATCGTATGATCAGTTCACTTTTAGTACTCGTATACATGTACATGTACTTCATCGCAATCTATATCACAATACTATTAATACATGTATAACCCCGACGGGTTTTGTTTGATTCTGAAGTGGTCATGCACTGCACTTCTCAGATATAAGTGTACTTTATGTGGGGTCTTGCGCTATGGGAATACCATTGGAGTCCAACAGTTTAATTGTAGAGTTTAAAGTGTTGGGATTTAATTTGCAAGGTTCCAAGTAAGTTACTCCATGGTTACTCTGACTATAGGATTAATTAATAATACCAAAAATCAATACGAGGGATTAATTGGGATAAAGTATACAAACAGAATGCCGTGTGCGCTTTCTTCATATACATTATTTACATGCCCCGTGTACAATGCACCTTGCTAACTACGGGGGCAAAATAGTTGTGAAACTCCTAGTGCGGAAACTGACTCATAAAATAGCCAATCCTTGGCTGGGCGTGATAACACACGACCTTAAAAATCAATGTCATTATTGTTTCCGATGACGCGCTCCTCATGGGGAGGAAACGCCCGACGGCTGTTTGCAGATGAATGCCCACAATCAAAACTAAATCAAGTTTGCATGAATCATATTGAAAGATTATATTTTTTCTCAAAATATACTGATTTCTAAGAGTTACAAATTTGATGCCTCCCCTCAGAAAAAATAAGTAACTACATGTAGATGGAACAAATATTTCCTTTTTTTGTTTATTAAAGTGAATTTAATTCGCGTAAAATGGAAGTTTTTAAATAGTTTATGGTAAAATAAAAACATGTTTGATTCCTCTCTGAATAGTTCAACAAGCTAGCGCTTTAGTTCTCACGAAACTGGTTCCCGGCCCTCAAGCTAATCCACTCACAGTGTGCACCAGTTTTAATCACCCTGTGCAGCGCCCTCTATAATTCATGCACAAGCCCGAGTGAAAAAAATCACTAAATAAAATTAAAAAAAAATATGAAATGCACTTCTGCCTAAGGTACTTCAAACTTTTCACTTTAAATGTATAACTACTTCAATCCAATTCAATATGAGAAGCTAACCGATTTGTGTGAAATAAAGTCAGAATGGAAATCTTGTTCATGACTACATAAATTCATAAGACTGAGCAATTGATGGAAACCCCGAACATGAAACAGTTAACTGCTTCGACAGTACGTGATGACCAAAAGATTCTTCCAATCACAGAAATGTCATCACCTACGCTATAGCGCTGCAGCCGATATCACGTACGCGCATAATTGTTGCCAAAACAGTGTATCTATGGCAACCAGTTTCTTACTTGGAACAGGAAATTGTCTTGACCCAGTACTTGCCAGTTTCTGGAAGCAACGAACTTTAAAAAAAGGGGCAAGGGTTGGGGAAATTCTTGATTAGAAAAAAAATTGCAATGTAACATCACTTATTGAGATCAGCCTTTGTCTTAACATCTAACTCCATGTAAATGAAGCATCAATTATTGCTAGTTATGCAAATGTTTTGGTACTAAACACTGAATAGTTTAGTCGCAGACACTCGTGTTCCAATTTAATTTACGTACATGTAACCCTCACCCTAACCCTAACCCTAACCCTAACCCTAACCCTAACCCTATACATGTATATATATATATAATCAATTGAACAGCAACATTTATAGCTGAATAATTTTTAATGCTTTTTTTTTTTTTAGTACCCATTTATTGCCCTTGATCATAGGTCAACTTGCACACTCTACTAGACAATGAATATTTCATCTACAAATAGTTGAAGTTCCATGTAAAAGAAAATTATGTGGATTGTGGGAACAAATCACGGTAGTGTTCAAATGGGAAAAACATGTACCTGATCAAAATACAAAATCTCAACAGATCTCACAGGGATGTAAGTAGATTCACATTTTTGCCTTCAGTTTCCAATTTTGAGGTAGAAAGCAAAAATTCTTCACACGTGTAAGGTGCCAATATACAAGTTGAAGAAAAAAACCTTAAATCAGACAGTTGCTGGACTTAAATTCTTGATCTCAATTTATTCATATTCTTGACTGCCAAAGCTTTTACGTCACCAACAGAGGGCGTGTTTAATGCTGACAATAAAATGACACCAAATAATAGAATCAACACAGAAACAAATCCTTCCGACTTTACAACCAAAGGCTAAACCTTCCCCGTTTTATTCAAGAAATCACAAATAAGAGCATGTTTTCTATTTGACTGTTTACAATGATTCATCTAATGTTGAAAAGATCCATTGCCGTGGTTACTGTTCCGCTTGACGTACTTCTCTGAAGGAGAGACAGCGAGCGCTGTTTACGCTACGAGAGCCGAGGCGGTGGATGACTCACTGAAAATGAGAAGAGAAAAACAGATAAACAGAATTCTGTTACAAGAATGTAAGGGGTACAAGATGGTAGGGGAAAGTGGGTGGAGGGGTGCGGAGGAATGAAAGGAAATTGAATTTGGCAAGAGGAAGGAGGGGGTAAAGGAGAAAATTGACTGAATAGGGGGCGGGGAAGACAGGGTCAATTCTTGGGAGACACTTCAAAATTGTCTGTCAATAAAACCTGACGTAGGTTTGCATAGGCAAACGCGTCACAGACAGCAATTGGAAAACAATTCACGAGTATTAAGTATATAAATACTTTATAGTAAAGAGAAGACAAAGTGATCCTGAATTTGACTCAAGATTACTCATGATGTTGACCCAACACTTGACCCGACAGATTACAGACATGACCCAAGGTATGACAACAAGATTTGACCCCAGACATGACCCCGCATTTCAGCCAGACTCGGTAGAAATATAGAATCTATACATGTAGAATAATAACAAGCAATTTGTGTAATGGCTACCATTGCTCGTTATTCTGCCATTTATTTTTTTAAGGACAAATTTGCTTTGGCTTTATATCCAATCATTTTTCTCATGACATACTCTCACTCTGTCTGCCAAATGTCATTCTTGTTTCATCAAAGGCACAATTCCCCCCAAACATTTCCTCTATTCGCCCCACTACATGAACAACTTGTACAGTAACTACCGAAACTTCGGGTTGGGATTCCTCGACGGGAACCCGGGTACCCGAATACCCAATGTTTTTTTCATCGGGTACCCTATTCCTTAACTACCCATTAATGCCCATACCCTAACCACCCTGAGTCCATCAAAATTCATTTCCTGTTTTGGAGGATTTTAGCTGATTCAGGATACCTCCATATTGAACAAACTGGAGGAGTGTGATGGATTGAGGATTTTAAGCCTAGCGTTACTGCAGGAGTTTGATGGATTCAAGATTCAGAAATTTAGGTGATGGACTGTGGTGGACTCTATGGAGAAACACACTGCAATTTTGTGTATGCCACCATGGTATCCTGAATCCGCCAAAGTCCATCAACTTTTGCTGATGGATTATTGATGGACTCAGGATATCTCCAGTATCCATACTGGTGGAGTCTGATGGACTCAGGACACCAGCAGTTTTTGCAAACCAAACTTGGTGGATTGTAGCGGATTCAGGATACTTTTCAGAAAAAGGAGTGAAGGGGTTAGGGTTAAGCAAATGTCAGGTCTAGGTTTCTATTTGTTCTTAAGATGTCGACAGAGTGACAGGATATTTCTGTGCACTCACTATTTCCAGTTGGGAGGAAGGACTCTCTTGACCTTGTAGTAACGAGCCAGCCTGTGGATACGAGACTCAATCAGAATCAGACGGAATTTGGAGTCCCTGTCCTGAAAAAAACATTAAAAAAAAGACAGGTTGGTTTCTGATGGTTAAACCCTGAATACAACATACTTCATAGATTCTCAACACTTGCTGTTGTTTACACTCCGATGCACTTCAATATTCGCCCCCCCTCCCGCCCCCCCCCTCCCGCCCCCCCCCTCCCGCCCCCCCCCTCCCGCCCCCCCCCTCCCGCCCCCCCCTCCCGCCCCCCCTCCCGCCCCCCCTCCCGCCCCCCCTCCCGCCCCCCCTCCCGCCCCCCCTCCCGCCCCCCCTCCCGCCCCCCCTCTGCCTGATTCTGTGGGTTTTCCCTAGGATATTATTCTGTGGGTTTTCCCCAGGATATTATTCCGTGGGTTTTCCCCAGGATATTATTCTGTGGGTTTTCCCCAGGATAATCTTCTAGGGTTTTCCTCCCATCTTCTCTCATCCTGTCATTGGCACTATAGCGCTGTTGGGCGTTGAATGAAATAAATAAAAACAGTAGTGCCCCTAATGCACTCAAGGGAAAGCTTTGAAAATCATTCGTCTTGTAATGTAAAGAATCCTGCTGCCTGTACCTTGCGGTTTCTCTCTAGATGTCTGCGTACAGACACAGCTTTCTTGATGAGGCAGTAGAGATCCTCAGGGAGGGTTGGAGCAAGCCCCTTGGCCTTCAGGATGCGCAGGATCTTATTGCCGGTCACGAAGCGGACCTGAGCGACACCGTGAGAGTCGCGCAGAATCACACCTGAGAGGGAGGAAGATGAAGGAACAGAGCAAAATTACTGCTTCTGTGTTTAATCAGAATAAACTTGTGTCGGCTCACTATTGGGTTTTATTTTAAACACATACACTTCCTTGCTTCCAGGCTCCACATAAGTTAAGACTCACCGATCTGAGATGGCGACAGTCCCTTCTTGGACAACTTGTAGATCTGTTCCTTGACGTCATCGGAGGACAGTTTCAACCACTGCACGAAAAAAGACATGACATGATGATCAACTCTTACAAAACTATGTCGTTAACTCTAACACTGTTGCTATACTGACAGTATTCTTTGTCCTTGGTTGTGAATCTAAGATAATCTACTTTTCTGACTATTGTGTGATTTACTTACTGTTGGTACACTACGACGATAGGGCAGAGCCGAGGATGAGATACCCTTGCTGTAACAGAAAAGAAACACAATTAAAGGTAACGTACAACATGTGCAAGCAATAATTAACCCAAACTACTTCCACAACTACATTACATTTACAATCATTTTACAAAATATAACTCTTGTCTTGGAACACATTTTTGTTGGCCCAGTATTTCATATATGCACTATTTTGATATGAATAGGCACTGATGATGTTAGTTCAATTGCCTAAAATTAAAAAACAAAGGTAAAATTTACGAGAATTTTGCCCAACGACATTGCAAAACTATTCACGGAGTCATCTGTCATCGCTGGTTGTGGACTTATTGTTCAGTGTGCACACATAATTAATTGGATAGACAAGTGCCAGTGGCAAAGTTATTTTGCAATTGTGCCCCCATTATTGCATTAAAAACAAAACTTAACCAAGTTCATTGAGGTTACGAGGTAATTCTACTAACATAAATAGTACATAACATTAAAGCTGAATTAAAAACACATTTAAACCGTCATTTTTTCCCAATGAAACGCCAAGCAAAGGATTTTCACTCCCAAAAGAGAGTTAAAATAGCGCCCCCATTGTCCCGGGTAATTTTGTACACTTCGCGTACTAAGACGCCATTTTAACGTGAATTGTGATGATTTACTGTCCCAAAATACCATGTTATAGCACATAATTGTCAGCAAAGACCCCTTACAGTTATTATTGCTCATATCATTGAATAATATTTGTGATTAATGTTTCAAAAAATGGTGTAAATTAACGACAAAATATACGCACCCTGGCGCGTGCATGCGACCCATGATGGCAGATTGTGTGGAAAGGCCGAACCACGTGACCTAGCCTGACCTCCAACCAATTTTCTGATATATTACAAAAAACGTCATCAGATTAAAAATATTGAACTAACAAAATTTATAATCTTGTATCGACTAGAATAAAGATTTTATTCATTGAAGAAAATTTATATAATTCACAATATGTATAATTGAAAGTAGCCTAGGTAGTTACATTTTATTGGCAAGCCGGGCAGTCTTTGCAGCCGCGTGAATCTACATTATTTTACACCGTGTATTTCGATTCGAACGTGAACTTTAGCACGTACACGTACATATACAGGGTTGTGTTTTTTAATGCGCTACACTACTTTGAATAAGCATTCTGGTACATGTACTAACTTAGTTTTAGTACGGAACAAAAATGTATGCTTATTTGCTGTCAAAACATATTCTAAAAAGCTTAAATTAGGGCTTTTCCCCTTTGAATCAAGTTTGACAATATCTAGTAGTGTGCATAATCGCAAGTGTTTGTACATTTTCTGTACAAAATCAAGGGGGGGGGGCGGATTGCCTTCAAAGCGGGCTGTTGATCTTTCTCGTTAATTTGAATAAATTTAATTTGAAAAGTAACTGCACTATAAATTTACTTTTCGTAATCTGTCAAACCACAAATGAGAAACGCCCCCCTTCATGAACTACACGTTTTATTTGTCTTTAAAGGTTCAGCGTGGTCTTGTTTCCATTTCAATCCTACGTGAAAGTGATGCTTATGTGGGAAGGGAATCATGCTAGATCGTCGGCTAGTGTAAACACATCATGCACCACAAGAACGATCGAAAGAGTTGATATTTTGCAGGATTTTTGTCCGATTTTCTTTAAACCAGGAGTTCCATTTCTGCGATTTCCCCCTTTTCAGACCTTCTTCAACCATGGCCGACTCCTCGCCACCGACCTTCGGCTTTCGATCGCAGTCGATGATGAAAATGCAGCGGGCGCCGTCTTCGTCCAAAATTCAGCGGACTCTGGGCGGGCTGGATATGATGCTGGAGGAAGACATCGGGATGGAGGTGGATCGGGGACGGACGGCCGCGCAGGAAAACCGATGGGTGTTCGAAGTCGCTTGGGAAGTCGCTAATAAAGGTGAAGAAATTGGGATTTGTATTGTCGAAAAATTCCGTGCTGCACAGTAAAAAGCAAAGTAACGAATGTTTACTCCATTTGCCGTCTTGTTCTTAAGTTGTTTTGTTCTTTTTAAGGATTTGTTATTTGTTTTTTTAAACAAAATTGTGTGCTTTTTGTTATTTTTTGTATACCTATTTATTACTAATATTATTCCGTATTTGTTTATTGAAGTTTTCTCATAGTCATACTGAGTCATAGCATTTTTTACTATTTTAAAAAATGAATACAATTTCAAAATTAATAAGAACACAACTCCATCCTCCATGACATTCTTGACTAAATAAATTAGTGGACCCTTTTACCTGTGACTGATACTAGTTGGTGGTATATACACCGTCATTCGCTCCAAGGCTGCGGTTACCATGGAAGAGCTCGGGGACCAGTGCATCATGATGGGTCCGTACACCGAGGCGACAGTCAAGATGGAGGTGGAGTTAATGGAACCAGAGAATGAGCTGATTAGAGGAGCTATGGACAGCATGAAATCAAAGGGGATTAAGGTAGAACAAACTAGAAGATGGGTTCAACTTAAATATCAGCTGAACAAAAGTTGTATAAATATAACTAAGCATTGCACATCAAGTATGTAAACAAAAACTGGTACCTCACATCTATAAGCCTTATCGCAAATACCGCTTGAATGAATTAGCACAATAGATACAAAGCACTGTGGGATGGAAAAGGGAGCAGTATCTGCTCCTTTTCTCTTCCCACAATTCTTGTTGTGCAAATTCACTCAAGTAGCTAGTAGGCCTATTTGCGATAAGGCTTATTCTATACATTTTTTCCCAATTTATGCCACCAGACTATTGGATAATCAATCTTTTGCTGAATAATGGAAGTTGTGACAGTTTAGTCTGATGTTTTGAAAAAAAGAAACTTGAAATCCTTGATTTGTGAATATTTCAGGTGCATTATGGGCGATGGTTGATTGACGGATACCCCGGCGTCATTCTGTTCGATATCAGCTCCGGGGCGAGTTACCTAGACGACTGGAAGAAGGATCTGTTTGACATATCACGCATCGGGGTCCCATGGCATGACAAGGAATCAAACGATGCCGTTATCTTTGGAAATCTGTGTTCGTGGTTCATCGCTGATGTAAGTGAAATAAGACAACCGTAGTAGTGTTAAAGGCATATAGAATCATCTGCATTTATCTAAAGGAACCTAACAAATTATTGTCAACAAATTAAAGATTCTACTGCTCTTCATTCTTATGGGGGGGGGGGGGGGGAGTAACCTGCGATGGACTAGCAATCCATCCAAGGAGGAACATAAATATTCTCAGTCATTTCGGCCAAGGGAACCAAAGATAAAGGCCGGCCTGGTTGCCAATATTGGCCCGGAAATGACTTTACTTTTAAGGCCAAGTGCTCTCAATCGACAATGCACAGATGAGATTAAATTATCACACATGATTTGATTAGACTAGACAATTCTTACCATTTCATCGTTTTCTTGCTCTCAGTTTCGGAAGCAGTTTGAGGAGTCTGAGACCCCATTAATCATCGCCCACTTCCATGAATGGCTGTCTGGCATCGGACTCATCCTGTGCCATCTCCGACACATCGACTGCTCTACGATATTCACCACCCACGCCACGTTGCTAGGACGATACCTGTGTGCTGGCAACATAGATTTCTACAACAACTTGAGTAAAGTTAGTTTATTTCTGGCATCAAACCTATGGATGTTGGCATTCTAAATGAGGGCCTGTATTGTGCTTTCTAAGTCTCACACATTATTATCCTGCTTAATTATTGGGCCAATTAAACAATCTCAGCTCCCTGGGGAGTATACAGCTCGATGCTGTCATTTCGGGGCAAGGCAGCTAAGTCAACCACAATAACCATCTCCACCCTCACAGGTACCCATTTACTCCTGGGTGGAGAGAAGCAAAGAGTGACAAAGTGCCTTGCCCAAGGACACAAGCATTTGAAACACAGGTTGGATCTGAACCCTCCACCTGCAGAATTACCTGAAATATGTCTAGCAGGGTTATGGCTAACGTGAATGATTACCTCCGATCTCAATCGATAGTTTAATCTGGACAAGGAGGCTGGCGATCGAGGCATCTACCATCGTTACTGTATAGAGAGAGCTGCAGCTACCCTGGCTCATGTCTTCACAACAGTCTCCAACATCACAGCTGAAGAAAGCCAACATTTACTAAAGAGAATGCCAGGTTATTATCAGAACACCACTCCCATTATTACCCCCGATTGTCAGGCTTGAGGACTGTCCCCAGGAAAGCTAACGAGATTGCCAGACAGTCATCATTATTATTATATTTCTGGTACTGAAACCAAAGAATCTTCAAGAACGCCCTAGAGGCACTTTAAACTTGTGAGCCTGAAGAAACCCAATAAAAAAGACAATAAGGATAAATTCGAGTTTTAGAATGGGAGGAAAATTCCAGGAGGATATTCTGTAGAAAACCCACAGAATCAGGCAGGGACTGAAAACTCAATCCACATGTGGACCAGGGCAGGAATCGAACCCGGGCCACAGCGGTGGAAAGCGAGGAAAGTAAACCACTACACCAACTTGACTCTACTTTGAATATTTCAAGTTGGATTACATTGTTGCAAAGTGGTTTGCTTAAGGACACACAACAGTGATTATCCGCTCATCTTTTCTTTTAGATCTAGTCCTACCCAATGGCCTGAATGTCGTCAAGTTCCAAGCCGTGCATGAGTTCCAGAATCTTCATGCCAAAGCTAAAAATATGATCCACGACTTCGTACGGGGACACTTCCATGGGTTAGTGTATTGACCTTGTGGACTCCACAGAGACACTACAGAGGGCGCTTTTATTCACAAAGCATAGTAGTTTTAGAATGTAGCATTCTATGGTTAGAAAATCAGGCAAATATCTATGGACCATATTTTAACCAAACTTTTCAAACCTGTTTTATTGTTGCATGAGAAGAACGTACCAAATTTTACGCAATGGAAATGGTAAATAGGTTTTTTTGCCAATTAAAAAAAGTTCCTGTTAATCGTTTGACTCCTTCTGTTGTTTTTCTGTGTGTATTGTCTTTATATTTCAGACATTATGACTTTGATCTGGACAAGACGTTATACTTCTTCACGGCAGGGAGATACGAGTACCATAACAAAGGTGCAGACGTCTTCTTAGAGTCGCTAGCCAAGGTGAACCATCTCCTGCAGGTAGGCAGCAACATCATCAACAAAAACCCCAGCAGCATCTCAACAGCATTCTTCCCTTATCCCCCCCATCCCCCAACAAAGAAAGAATGTCCCTAGCCTAAGGATTCCTGTTTTGCTGAATTCTCAATTCTTTTCTCCTCATACCAGGTTAGCGGAAGCGACGTGACCATCGTAGCATTTCTCATTTTCCCAGCAAAGACCAACAACTTCAATGTGGAGTCACTACGCGGTCAGGCCATCAGTCAGCACTTTAAGGAAACCGTCTCAAACATCAAAGACAAAATCGGCAAGAAAATATTTGAGTCAATCCTGAGGTAAGACTAGAAACGTTTTTAGAGCGCTGATAAACACGGAATTGAAACTTGTGATATCTAGGGTCAAGTTAAAACATCAAATCTGCTTCATTTCCCCCAAAACCATACGGTTCTTTGCAGTTTGGGCAGATATAGAGGCAGGGTGTTTTGGGGCGGTATGGAGAAATGCGTTAAAACTCCCGACAGTTCGTTCTTTGTTTGGTGTTTACAGAGGTGACATGCCCGATCCAGACAAGCTTTTAGAGCGTGCCGACACCGTACAGTTGAAGCGTTGTATCTACGCAGCTCAGCGACCGGGTCTTCCACCCGTCTGCACGCATAACGTTAACAGTTCATTCTTTGTTTGGTGTTTACAGAGGTGACATGCCTGATCCAGACAAGCTTTTAGAGCGTGCCGACACCGTACAGTTGAAGCGTTGTATCTACGCAGCTCAGCGACCGGGTCTTCCACCCGTCTGCACCCATAACGTTAACAATGACGAATCTGATCCTATCTTGAAACACATACGACGGATAGGGCTATTCAACAACAGTCATGATCGAGTTAAGGTGAGTTGGCCAAGATAAATAAAAATGCCTTAAATTTCAGC
The DNA here is from genome assembly GCA_037893245.1 of Crossaster papposus. Taxonomy (NCBI): domain Eukaryota; kingdom Metazoa; phylum Echinodermata; class Asteroidea; order Velatida; family Solasteridae; genus Crossaster; species Crossaster papposus. The sequence continues at coordinate 1,044,604 of JBAIAA010000465.1, forward strand.
TTTTCGTCTGTCTCTTACAAATATAGTTTCATGATTTCAAGATGTTTAAATTTGTAACCAACTCTATTGGTCTCCAGTAGTAGTATAATTGTTTGTTTGACAGATAATCTTCCATCCAGAGTTCTTGACGGCAACCAACCCCCTCTTTGCGTGTGACTACGAGGAGTTTGTCAGAGGGTGTCATTTGGGCGTCTTCCCCTCGTACTACGAACCCTGGGGGTATACCCCAGGTGAGTGAATGTCATGTGACTTCTTGCCACCAATCATGGGCACCATACACGTACCAGACCCATTTGAATTAGTAGGGAGAGGTGGGGGGGGGAGGAGGAGGAGGAGGAGGAAGGGGGGTGTATAAAACTATAAACAATAGACTACCCAAAGTAGTTATGTTGGCAGACTTTTTCTCCAGTTTTCAGACTCACGAGGGCGCTGTACAATGCAGCTCCATGAATTTAGCCCATTGTTCCGTCTATTCTTTCAGCGGAGTGTACTGTGATGGGTATCCCTAGCGTTTCCACTAATCTGTCTGGCTCCTGCAGTTTTCATGCTAAGCAATTTTGTGTATGCTTAGCGGCTCCATCAATTTAGCCCCTTATTCTGTCTTTTCTTTCAGCGGAGTGTACAGTCATGGGTATCCCTAGCGTTTCCACCAATCTTTCTGGCTTTGGCTGTTTCATGGAACAGCATGTCGCCGATCCTACATCCTACGGAATCTACATCGTCGACAGAAAGTTCAAAGCGCCAGACGAGTCCGTACACCAACTTGCTAGGGTAGGTTTGAATTGGTGCCGTCGTACCACACTCCCAACATTAGTATTCATTAAGTATGATCATTGTTACGCGATGTCGCACGCTGAACCAACAAATACATATAGTAATCACATGCGCATAGTGTCAACGCTTGAACACACTCACAGATTCATCCAACATTCTGTCAGCGTTTTCTTCAAAATGACAGAATGCCAGAAGGAATAACTTCACAGGGAGTTTCCAGTGTCATTAATATCTTTTAAAACAAGTAAGCTTTTCAACCAAAAATTGGTAAAATGTTCTACTTTACCTGTTAACCTAAGTCACTGTACCGCCCAAAACTGCCCTGATTATAACACCCTGTAGTGTCTGAGACAGCCCGACAGAAAGGTCAAAGGGTCAAATCTATATGTTTTGTTTTTTAACTCGTAGTTCATGTACGACTTCTGTCAGCTAACACGTAGACAGCGCATTCTACAGAGGAATCGTACCGAGCGTCTCAGCGAGCTTCTAGACTGGAAGAGCCTGGGCGTGGTAAGACGTTAATCCTATTGGCTGTGCGCAGGCACAACAGAGGGCGCTATGCTAAATTGGTGTACAAGGAGTGGTTTGGGCTCCCTATGATATTCCATACTGAATTAGAATACCGCATTAGAAAGGAACAGAAGAACAAGGATTTCAAGGTAACATGTCAAGATCTCCATCTCGTTTTTGCGAGGGAAATATTTCAACTGCATTAGCCTAAAGTCTGAAGTTTTCTGCTTTATAAATGCTAAATTCTGCTTTCTTCTGCTTTATAATTCACAAAATCCGTTTTCTTCTGCTTTCTTGAATTAGGCTTCCTCCAGATTTCATAATTCATAAAAAACAAGGTAAAATATCGTCTAAATACGTTGCAATTTTGTAAAATCTTGAACTTTTTTTCGTCGTACAAACCGAAGCACGAACGAGCGGCCATGTTTATGACAGTGTTTTTGTCTACCGCGCATGCATGCGCTGTGATGCGCTTTCGTTTGACTGGCAATTAGTAACCACAAGAGGGCGCTAAATTAGATTTCCCCCATTGTACAGCCGTGACATATGTAGACAGTGACCGCACACTACTGCTACACAGCTACAAGCGGTCGACATGGTAACGGTGAATGAATGCACATACTCCACACAGCAGTGGAATAATACCGCGAATGGGCTGCACGTGACAAACACTGACTACGATGTGTTGTGCAATGCTAGTTACTACACTACATGCTAGTACAACAACAAGCCTTGCTCGATCGATCGTGACGTGAACGTATCAACAACAATCAGTTGTCACTGTTTCAACTTTCGACATGGCTTTTACGCGATAATTTTCACATATTGGATGATATTGTAGAGGGTAAATATGATTTATTACGATGTATTTTGAAGGATTTCATTCTTCTTATTTATCAAAATCACTCGGATTGCTCATTATCAGTCATTTTGATAGTTTTTCCTGGTTCATTTTTCAAACTTTCTTCAAAACCGCGTTTTCCGCTTTCTTGGGCCGATTTTGCCGATTCCGCGATTTTCGCGGAAAATCCGCATCGCGGTAAACTTCAGACTTTACATTAGCCGACTATTCTTTGAGGAAATTAACAGGAACTTCTTTCCCGTGGTTTTGTAGTATTACAGGAAAGCACGCTACTTGGCTCTACATAAAACTCACCCAGAAATCTTTGAAGTCCGCGATGAGACCGGAGGAAAGATGGTAAGTGAACGACTGAGAAAAGACAAACAAATTACTTAGGAATTTGTTTTTGTAATGAGTTTTGATAGAGTTGTCACCAACTTGTGACTGACTTGTGATTGACCTGTGACCGACTTATGACCGACTTGTGATCGACTTGTGACAGACTTGTGATCGACTTGTGACAGACTTGTGATCGACTTGTGACAGACTTGCGATCGACTTGTGACAGACTTGCGATTGACTCGACTACTTACACTTTTGCCTATGGTCACAGTGACATTGTTACTGTAGTACTGTAGTATTTCTGTGACTATTCTTGTTACTAAAATATCACATATTGTTTTCTCGCTCAGTCCATGCGATATCCTCGCCCTGCCTCTGCCCCGCCCTCTCCATCTAGTTCCCGGGCGTCGACCCCGTTGCCATCAACAGACGACGAAGAAGATGATGATGATGAAGAAGACACCAAAGAAAATACAAAGAATACTGAGTGATTATATTTGGTCCCATCGATATATAATCAGGTTAAACTAACATACCTTGGCTGTGTTTGTAGGCCAGTATGTTAATTTTACGTCACAAAGCATTTGCTGTGAAAGTTGATAATCTTGAAAGTGTATTGATAATTGTAAATTGGAATTAAAACAAATTAATAAATAATTTATTGAAACCCCCCCCCCCCCCCCTAAAAAAAAAAGCTATTTGTGAAGATAATTGTGTTAACTTTAATGGAATTTGTTGCCGTTTTTCCTATAACATTAAGAATGTGAAAGAGTTTTCTTGCTGTCACGAGCAATGCTGAAGATAACATGTACATGTATCCCATAATAACAACCTGAGATTCAATTGAATAATTGAAATCGGCCCCAGTGTCTTAGTGGCACAAAATCGTCAATCCTTAATTGTTGCCTTCAAGGTAGAAAAATAACAGATAGCTGCTAATAATTTGCATGATCTCCAATCTCCACCCTTACCTTGTTATATAACGAATTATATATTTGAAATATTATTTTCTGTAAATAGAAATTAACCGATTTAAATTTAAATTTTTAATGTTCACTATAGCGGGTGTTATGCAAAATTGAGTGATGCTATATTTAATATTTTTGTTATTGATTTTAACAGACGGGTCGTTCTATAAATTTAGTGTCGCTTCACATACAAACAAATGTACATGTATGAAGATAACCAGATCAAATAATTCCACTGGTCGTTTTACATTTTGTGCGATTGCCTCTCACACATGTTTTTAAAAAAAATAGTCTACTTGAAGTTTTAATATCACGTGGGTTAGTTTATATCAGACAATTCATTGCCAGCATGAAAAACAAAATGTGGAAACCTAGTGAATGTTACCGACTTTATTTTACACTACAAAAACAAACATTCACCATTTATGAGATTAAAATACATCAATTTAAAGGGACTTAATAAAAATTAGAAAGTTAAATACAGCAGTGAATGCTACATTATTAGAAAATTGGGCCGAAAAACAACAAAACAATGACTTTATTAATACATGTAATTGTATTGTTTTAGCACTTCCAAAATTCCATCAACAATCTCAAAGTGCTTTACACATATTTTACCCTGTTCATCAAGCTATAGGCCAAGCGGAGCTGGCATTGGAGCTTAATTGACATTTTCCTTTTGGGGCACTTGCTTATACTCAGGAGAGGGGCAAGGGCACAAAATGGCAGGGGTTCAAACCCACGCACCATCATGCATGATTCAAACGGATCCTGGAATTCAATTGTTTTTAACACATGATAGATTTCAGTGTAGGTTTAAAACAAGGTTTATTGTTAACCAGTTCGCGCCGGATGACGTATATAAACGCAAAAATTTCCCAAAATTCAAAACGGACGACGCATAAACACGCCAAGTTCAAGTTCGGAAATGTATGTCAGCAGCGCGCAAGGCCGGAAATGCGTGGGTGTGCTTCCCGGCACTATCAGCCTGAACACGCTTCGGATCGAGTTTCGTTAAAAATAATCCCGCCCGTCGGCTCGGCATTGTTAAAATAATCCCGGCGCGAACTGGTTAAGCAAAAAGGAAGAACAAGTTAAAAACCAATTTAGCCTAAATGTAATGCATATTACGTACAATAAATGACCAGAATCTTTAATTAACAGTTTGTATTATAAATGAAAGTCGACTATAAATGCTTATAATTACTGGTACATGTACATAAGTCTGATCTGAGTACGAGATTTGGATTTGACGAGGTCTTGCGGAGTTCGCTATAGCAAGAGTAGACTGTACATGTATACTTGTTGAGAACCAGATTAGACCCTATACATGTACCTGTACTGTGGCAAACAATGATTTATATTTCTAATAATTAACATCGTTACATTTCAACATTAACAATTTAAGGGCAATTCCACCATTATACAATATCAAAGACGAAGCTTAATTAAAAACTTGGCAAATAAATCGCAAATGGTTTTTTTGAAATATTATATCTCCATCATCTTGGAATGGTCAAGTAGATTACAGACTGAGTTGCAATTATTTCTCTGAATTATTAATTACATTGTAGATATTGTGCTTAATTAGCTCCGTCTCAAGACATTAAATTTGGTTATGTAATGCTGGAATTGCTCTTATTGTGTGCAGCTTAAAACTTTAATTTCTTCTGCAATTTTTTTGTTTAATGATGTGAACCTCAAATAACAGAATTTCTTCTTGGACTCGTCTGCAGCTTCAAGTCTCTTACTCCTTCTCGTTAGAAGAACTACGACGATGATGCGAATGGGAGCGGCTGCGAAAAGAAATAAAAAGAGCAGAGAGAATTTGTTACAAACACAACAAATCGTATTTGTTCGATGGCTCAAAGGAATTTGCAAGAGTTGCAGAAAGATTGGAAGAAAAAAAATCGGACATGAACGATGAATTAAATAAAACACCCAGCATGCATTGCTATACCTTCTGCTGCGACTGTGAGACTTGCTGCGGCTGTCGCGACGACGCGGTGAGTAGGTACGGCTACGACTCCGGCTCCTAGAACGAGACCTGAATAAACAAATCGGTGATGAAGAAACGTTAGTCACTGGTTACATTTCTGTTTTGGCTTTCTTCGCTTTTTGAAAGTTTTCTAGTTAGGCTATACATTCAATCTTAAAACTGATGGAGAATTTAGCAACTTCACAGGCCAAATTATCATCTTCAAGCAAAATTGCACACGGCACTTGGAACAAAATAACTAGTAGAATGCAATTTAGCTCCGTTTTATTTACTGCAAACAGAATAACTATGTACTCGACTGACGTGATATTCACACAAAAAATGAACTGCATTTTTGTGGATTAACCCCGACTTCCTAGTGCGATTCACTAGGAATCGTACCCATCCTTGTAAATTCCAACACCATATGGTAAACTGTACACTCAAAATGTTTGGACTTTGATTTTGGAGGTATGCCTAACCCAATGAAAAGGACACTCGGTTTTAGTGTGTAGTACCCAACCAAATAGATTCCAATAAAACATGCATTTGGATTACAGTTGGACTCATAGTAGTGATTAACAAGAGGAGGATTTTGGAGGATTGAGGATGAATCCAAGTTTTACATGGTGGCAATTGGTGGATTTTGTAGGATTGAGGATGGTTCCTAGCCAAAAAGGCCTAGGGAGTTAGCATTAGTTATCAATCTGCGTCAATTTGTCTTCGTTTACAGCAAATTGTCAACAAAATAAAAGAGTAAACAAAAACAAAACAAAATAAGGAAACCAAGAAATGTTAAAAACAGACCCCTTCTTACTTAGCCAGTCGAAGGCAATGTACGCACAATTTCTCTCTTTATAAGAAGCGGGGATTGTGGGAATGCTGGCGTGATCTCACGGAGAAAAACACGAAGGAAAACTCTCGCTCTCATTCTTGTAAAAGAAGCTCTCATTCCTTAAGGCATTTGAAGGAAGAAGGAGGCGAAGTGCCAATTTGAAAACGGCCGATCCAAAAGATTGACTCTTCAGGTCTTGCTGCGGCGTGACACCTTAGCATCGCAACTCTTCTCTCTTAAAACGCCCCCACCAACCGGCGATTTCTTTCTTTAATCGACGCGAAGCAGGTTGGGCGTGAATGTGTGCGTGGGAAGGGGTGCCGGTAACTTGGCAAGGGCAGAACGCCGCCTTATTTTGTGAGACGGGGATCTCGTTAAGATCACAAGTGAAACTGAGATTAGGAAGGCACCCTGAAAAAAGAAGTTGAGCGCAAACAAAAGTCAGTTACAGTGAACTGGCATTTAAAATATTCAGTTGGTCAGTCTATGTCCTTCAGCAAGGAAACATGTTACCAGTCGAAGGAAACATTCACAACAATTTGAAGCTTGGAACAATTGGGTGTGGTGAGCCTTTGTGGAAATTGCTGGAAATTACATGTAAAACTGGTTTTTTTTCAATTTCAAATTTATCAATTGTAAAAAGAAAATGTGTTTACCTTGCTCAAATTCTATAGTAAAATTTGGAAACAAATCATGTTAAAGGGGCAAATTGAACAAAGTTGATTCCACTGAAATACTTAAAGGTAGTATAAACCATTGGTCATTGCTTGAATTATCATGAATGAGTAGATTTGGGGGGTTGTATTTATAGTAAATATCGTTTAACTGAGCTGTCCGAAGTTTTAGAATCATGGATGCCGAGAAAAGCACGAAAAACAGCGGTTTTTTTCAACCGGCATCTAGCAGTTATTCTTATGTTATCTTTGTTTTTTCGCGCTCGCCGTCCGGCGATCGCGAATTTGTCATTATAAAATTATATTTTTCGAAATAATTACAGGATATCTAGCGCAATCATTTTGCTGGATGCCCAGAATCAACATTTACTTTCAGATGAGTAAGATATTTCTTAATAATTCGGTAGTAAATATTTTCGATATCTGCAAATGGTGTATACTACCTTTAAGTCTCGGAATATGCTAAGAGGGCTTTTTGAAAGTTTTTTTGCAGAATGCATGACTGGTTAAAGTGGCAATGTATACTCAAATGCCCAATTGATAATACATGAGCGATTGATAATACATGAGCGATTGCTAACACAAATGCCCAATTGCAGATTCAAGCCCAATTGCTGATAATACACAAGACCATGCCCAATTAATAACCTACCTTGATCGACGAGAGTCTCGGCCACGCCCTCCATAGCCGCCGCCACCTCCACCACCACCACCGCCTCCACCATATCGCCTACCACCACCACCTCCCCTGCCGTCGTTCTTTGGACACTCCCGAGCAAAGTGGCCGTAGTCTCCGCAGCCGTAACACTTGTCGTTTCGGCTGGCGCGGCGGGGTGGAGGCCTAGAGCCCCCTGGTCCTCCGAAGCGTCGATTCTTCCGCTCCCCGCTGGACATTTCAACGGTGATTTCACGACCACAGATTCGCCTGGAGAGGAAAGAGAAATTAATAAATATCATGCATGGCCCAGTCGTTTCAGTGTTCGACAGGTGTTATTGTGCATGGGTTTAAAACCCGGGCAGTAGTGCTTGTGCCCTTGGGCATGACACTTTACTGCAATTGCCTCTCTACCCAGGAGTATAAATGGGTACCTGTGAGGGTCGGGATCAAATTGAGCATTGATCTCGGCTACCGTGTGGCCCAGGGGCCTGATGAACGGGGTAATAGTTGTACTGCGCCGTGAACGTCAATATTGATATAAATGCACACTGTTTTATTATTATTATTATTATGATCTCATGAAATGAAGTTACACAATGTATGTGGTTTTAACCAGTTTACGCCGGGAGTATTTTAACATCACCGAGCCGAGGCGCGGGATTATTTTTTTACAAAACTCGATCCGAAGCGGGTTCAGGCCGATGGCACCGGGAAGCACACCTATGCATTTCCGGCCTTGCTCGCTGCTGACAGACATTTCCGGCCTTGCTCGTGGCGTGTTTATGCGTCATCTGTTTTGTATCTAGGGAAAACTTTGCGTGTATATGTCCTCCGGCGCAAACTGGTTAAACTACAGGGGTTCTAGCAGTTGGAAACCAGTCTGTACAAATGCAATGGGAGAGGAAGTGATTATTATTTGTTGGGGACAGTTTATAACGGTTCTGTAAAGGAGGGTTTATCGGATAATTCTTACTTCCTGTGTCCTCGCACTGCGTCTTCCGCATCCAGTGCATCTTCATACTCAACGAAGGCAAAACCTGGTGGATTTCTGGCCACCCAGACGTGCCTCAATGGCCCAAAAGATTTAAACGATTCTTCGATGTCATGTTTGTCAAATGAAGATCCTGAAATAAAAAAAAAATTATTACATAATAAAATAGTTTTTGCCAATGCCAGCATTGTTCAATTGTCCAACAATTTGGTTCGGGTTATAGTTATAGATTTTTGAGATTTAAGACGTATAACTTTTCCTTCTTAAATCTCAAAAATCTAGGACTAGATCATAGATGTTGCTTTCAATTAAAATAAACGCCTAGTTTTAAAGCCGCCAACTTACCTAGCCCTCCGACGTACACCTTGCATTCTGGATTGGATGAACGACTATCGCGACTGTCACGACTATCTCGACTGCTGCTGCTCTGGTAACGAGACATCGTTGCTCAAACTCAAGGTCAAAAAGTCCTGCCTTCATACAAAATAAAAAAATTAAATTAATAAAATAATAAAATAAATTTAAAAACAGCTGGATCAAATAGCTCCCTGGCCCTGCCTAAAATTCCTTTTCTCAAGCAATGGTATCAGGATTCCCGCATTTTTACACAATTGTTTCCAAATTTTGATTTTTGGGGCTCGACTTTTGTGTGGCACTAGGTCTGTGTGCCGAGTTGGTCTAGTACCGAGTTTCTCTATTGACCAAAATGCACTACCCCGATTACGTGGAAATGCCCTGGTTTGCGTGCAACTAGTCAACGCGACGAAAGCTTCCACGTTTTTCAATCCCAAATTGTAAAGAGTATTTCTCATTTTTTAACAAACGGTTCTTCTTTTTTATTACAATAAACAATTCTATAACCTCAGGAGTATTAGTTGTCCACCTTACTTATATGCCACTGTTAAAAAATTGGGAGATTTTGGAAAGAAAAAACACACACCTGACCTTACTCACCCTTGCTCACGTTTTTATTTTCTGCGTACGGTCTAGTCGAGTGGTCTGATTACAAAAGAAACACTAGAGGGCGTTCTATGCGAGACCACGTGAGGACGCGGAGCGCCGGTGCACACTACAAATTAACTGTGAATTACTACGCGCGAGCTCATTAATATTTTGTAATCCCTCAGATAATTTTTAATAATAGGTTCCTGTGGTCTATAAATGGGTCTGATTGCAGAAATATGTGTGGAGATCAAGTATTTGTGACTTAGGTCTTCCAATTTTCGTGATTTTCTTTGCAAAAAACCCCACCCCAACGTGTGGATCTATTTGACGTAGAGGCGGGGGGCTACCATAGGGGTGACTTTGGGGAGGGGAATATAAAAATGAAATAACACTTTTCAGTCAACCCTTTTAAAAATTGAAAAGAAAACCGCCCTAGGAATCTCAATCTTTAATTTCTAGTAAAAACACAATGTCAGCATGTATTCCTGTTTCTGTCAGATGTTTGCGTTGTTTGTTGGTGCTGTGCACCCCCCGGTACCGTACTTGTACTTATCAATAATCGATATTTAAATTTTAACCTCGTGTCCAATATCGAGAGCGACCCCATTCCGCACGTTGTTATCTAGCTTATTTGCATACACTTTCAAGTCAACAAAGAAAATGAGGAGCAGGTTTTTGTTAAAGATTTTTTCTCACCATTCATGTTCCTAGGAGAAGCTTAGAATTTTGTTTCACAACACTCCCTCTACTTCTTAAAAAAGAATGCAAAAATAATCTTGACCACAGAAATAAAGAATAATCGACACCAGTATTTGATTAAATGAGACAAATTTAATATTTCACACTTGGACAAAATGAAAACAGGCTAAAGATTCACACAAAAAAGCTTTGTACACTTTTGAGATTTTGCCCCATCCCAACAACAAAAATTGTCAAAATTGGGAATATTTTAAGGGGATAAATTCTGCTAGAGTAAAATAAAATAAGGCTAGGTGTAGAAAAGTTCCGCGTCTATCTTTGTTGTAACAAGTTAAATATACATGTACATCATCATTGTAATACTTTGCATCAACTTAGCAAGGCGTTCACATTTCTCTTTCCAAATTAAAATGCAACCGATGTTATAAAATAAAGAAAAGACTAAAATTATCACAAAGCTTGAATTAAAAGTGCTCTGGTGGGAAGTGAGATGGTATTTACCCTACAATAATTGCTTGCTTGGTACCAAGATAGTTGAATGTGCAAAGATAAAGTAAAAAAACAGACGACAATTTGAACATTAATTATACAATGTATGAGTCACTATTAATAAACTACATTTGGAATTGGAAACAACAAAGACTTTGAGTAAAACAATTAAATCGAAACACTATATTAAATATGGTACATGAATCTTGCAGTTAATATGGACAACTTGAAAATGCAAACGCCCCACTTTTGGCATTTTTGTTTTTTAATCATTTCTCTTGTTTACACCAATGTATTTCAATATTCGCTGCCAGAAAATCTGTTTATAATATTGCGTGGCCTCCAAATAATGCAAAAGGAATTTGGAAGTCTGGTAGTGTATTCACTGATAAACAAGCCACATGCCAAGTTATTTCCTTTATTGATAAACAGTAGTGCCCCCAAATAACTTCAGTAGAAGCTTTCAAAAATCAATTATTTGGAAATGCGAAGAATTATCTGCAGCTGGAGTGCATTGGCATGTGCCACCGACTTGCAATAAACAACTCTCATAGAGCAAGGGTTAATATGTATATGTACACTCATTGAATATGAAAATGTTAAGTTTGACCCAAGTTAACCAGTTCGCGCCGGATGACGTATATAAACGCAAAAATTTCCCCAAATTCAAAACGGATGACGAATAAATACGCCAAGTTCAAGTTCGGAAATGTATGTCAGCAGCGCGCAAGGCCGGAAATGCGTGGGTGTGCTACCCAGCACTATCGGCCTGAACACGCTTCGGATCGAGTTTCGTTAAAAATAATCCCGCCCGTCGGCTCGGCGATGTAAAAATAATCCCGGCGCGAACTGGTTAACTTAATGGAATTTTCTAATTTGTTAAAGGAAACCATCACTTTCCGATTCAGCAAGGACAGAAAAATTCTCATTTCAGAAAAGTTGAAGTTTTAAACTGTACATTGAAGGTTTCAGATGAGATGCATGTGAAAAGAGCAGGTTTTTATTAATTTAAGTAACGTCAAAGCGACTGGTTAACTTAATTGAAACATGCACCATATAATTATGCTTAACTTAAACATGGCAAAGAATCGACAGGAAACCTTTTGGCGACGGCAGTTGGCACATTTGCCAAGGCTTTCTAAAATATATACTCTTTAGTAATGTTTTCAAAAATAAAAAGCAAGCCGATAGTCAACACATGCACATAAGAGACTTGTCCTACAAATAGATGGAAATGTTCGATTGAATTAAGGATCTCACAATCTCGATTAGATAAACGTAGAATGGCTCAGACTTAACGTCCTAGTTGAACTCTTTTATTTTCAACAGGATGTACACACAGGATAAAAAGCAAGCATTTAATGTACATAGGTGTGTCATCCTGTCCACCACTTGGCTGGTTCTTGGTTCTAATCCCGATCAGATGAACTTCGGCTGTGGTGACGTCCTTTCGAGTAGGAGCGGCTGCAAGAGAATAACAAGAGATGGATAAATGAAACCAAATGGTACTTTGCCGAGACTTTCAATTCTGTGAACTGGGTTCGAATCCCTCAAGAAAAATATTTTGATTTTGCTGCAGTGTTACAACCTAGCGGTGAACGTTTCATAGTGCAATATTTCGCAGGACAACTGTATTATTTCTGGTTGGTGTCGTTAGCCGTGGCAAGCCACGTTTGGTTGATCACATGGTCACGCAAGGACAACCTGCAATAACTTGCAGGGATAATTTTGTTAAGAAAAAGTCTGAAAATTGTTGAAATGTCTGAAAGATGAATATCTTTCTGTATAATTAATGTCTTTTTTCGAAATAAAAAGAAATCAGATTTTAGACAAATCTTAGGAATCCCATTCCTGCACGGTGTGGCAGTTTAAATAAGACTGTGGCTACATGTGTACTGATGGCTATGAACATACCTTCTGCTGCGGCTGTGACTTCGGGCACGGCTGCGGCTACGAGACTTGCTGTGATCAGAGTACTTGCGAGGTGAGTAGCTACGATCACGAGAGCGGGACCTGGGAAAATCATAAAATGAGACAATTTCTGGTGAAAACTCGGTCAAATGTTACATACCTTGTGTGAACATTCCTTTGAATTCGTGCAGTTAAGAATCCTGGACCAAATTTCACCAAAATACCAAAAACAATTCGCACCATAAAAATTCTTTTAACCCACATTTGTGGGCAACCGACAACTTTTTATAAAAAAGGAAGAAACCTGGCGTGAACGTGGCCAAGTAAGGTTTATAGTTTGTGTTGCAATGTTTTGTTTGCAATTTCACACCGCGTTTGCAATGTTGGTACATCTCAATAAACCAACACCCACCGTACCAACCTGAAATCGCACTGTATTAACAAAAAATAAACAAGTGTAACCAAGGAATTGCGGGGAAAACACTGCTTTGGCAGGATTAACACCGAGACAACATCCGAGTTCCTGCATACAAAACCTATGGCAAGACAGATAAAGCGTTGCCAAGGAAAAACTTTCTTTTCTTATTCGTTAACACCTTTCGAAATGTATTTGTCCTTTGTGGTAAAGCTGGGACATCCTTGGCATAATAACATAGGATGTCCTGACATGGAATTATTTCCTCTTGGGCACCAAATTTTTTTAAATTGTCTTACTATTTTTTTAAAAGAGTTGTACGATTCAGTGCACATTAATGCATGTTTAATGAAAACCTGTCCGAAGGTTTTCGTGTAAGCTAACAGTGTGAACTGAGGGACTTTGATGGATTCGTCTAAACTTGTAATTTGTTTAGCAATTTTTGGAAGTTGGTAGTTATAGAAGTGGGGATTCGTAGACCCAGGAATTGGAGGTTAAATTATTCTTCAGTGAGGCACTGGGGAAAAGGGAAGATAATAAGGAGAAAATAATCTCATGAAGAAAAATGGATAACTTTCGTTATCAAATGTGCAACAGTTGGGGTGTGCCAGTTATCACTTGCAAATCCATTGCAAGTCCATGTAACGCACCAACGACTAGACTCTGATAATAAGAGCACTGTTAATACAACATCCTTCTTATAACAAGGACAAAATAGGTCCCAAGTCTGTTTTTCCATGACTGATAATACAAGGTACCTGTTATAACAAGGCAATTTGTAAAGTAGTCCCAATAACCTGAATGTTTGACTCTACTTCTGTTCAAGTGAAAAACAAACAAACTACAAACAAGTAGAAAACAATGTGTACAACAACCTCATACAGATGAGCAGAGACGAGTGCTAAATATGGTGAATGTGAAACTATTGGCGATGGTCGACTGAAGTGATGCTCATTTGGGGGGATTGTAATTGCTGGTAGAGCCATGTAGTGCCCAGGGGAGCAGTAGTCACAGATTGATAAAAGCCGACATGAATACGACGACTCTTGGTCGACTTTCCATCATTTGATACCCTTGACGAACACCGCCCCTTATCGTGGCTTGGGCGGGTCGATTTTCAGACGTGCCGTGCCGTGCCGTATGGTCGCAAACTTTGCATTTTTTGTAAAACGAGCCGAGACGCGCCTTGCCGTGGTTGAAAATTTGTGGCCTGCAGTGCAGTGCTGGTTTGGCCGACCGACAGACAACTTGTGGAACGGGCCGATTTCTGATTGGTGCATAGGCAGATCACATGACTGAGGGGCCACATGACGATCACATGCCGATCATATGCCATGTTAATGGTGAATAGGAAATCCTGCAAAAAGGGGGCGAGTGTAAATACAACATGATAAAAATAATTGTTTTCCCCAACAAATGGAGGATCCTTAAAAAAACCTTTTCCCCTCAACATCGTACAGTAGCATACCTTCCCTGTTTGAAGACTGCTTGCAACTAGGAACATTTTCTGCACTATTCCAATTTTTTTTTTAATCAAATTTCTTTCATTTTTTTTTTAAGTAGATAAGAAAAAGGTACTAAATTAGCCTTTTAAACTCTGCATCTTCCACATTAAAAAAACCTTGTACATCTATAGAAGAATTTTGCTTAAAGAAATTTGCAATGATTTGCATCACCAAATTTGCTTCTCAAGTTAAAAGAAAACGCTAGTGATTTATAACCAAAGTGTTTGATTTATCACACTTAGTAAAGTTCAAGGCTTACGTTCTCTAAAATCTGCTATTATTTAAGACTAGGTTTTTGTTCTTTTTGTAACATGCTACATACTTATCAGAATGTTTAGTGAGGGAAATCACTCTTCCCAAACTTTTAATCTTTCAACTTTGAGAAAATTACCTGGATTAATGGGAAAACAATAAAACCAAACATCAAAATATTTTTATTATTTAACATTGCAGTAGGTGTATGTATGCAAAGTGGCAATTTTGAAGACTAAAAAGAAATAAAAAAGTGTTATTGGATATTATAATGACGCTACTGGTGCTGTAATTTCGGATCCAATTGTTACCCAAAAAATTTAACTAGACTGCCAGAGCTATGGTTAAAATAGCTTATGAACAAACGGAGAAAAAGAATCTGTTTATTTTGAGATAATTTTTTGCCAAATAGGCTGGGGTCTTACCTGGATTTTCGTGTTGGGCGACGTCGGCTAGCAGAACTACTGTATCGACCACCGTCGTTCCGACCACCATCGTTCCGACCACCATCATTCCGACCACCCCTGCATTCCCGTGCGAAGTGCCCCCGCTCACCGCAAGAGTAGCATTTGTCGTCATGGTTAGCTTGACGCGGGCCACGACCTCGCCTCCTATCACGCTTCTCTCCGCTTGACATCTCTACGATTGCGTGGTGACCGCACAGAGTGCTAGAATGGGAAGAAGAAGAACTTTTCATTTTTTGTTTATACAAATTGCCAATCACAAGGCCACTCACTATAGAAGAAAATGTGGAAGAACTAGCCCATCGCACAGAAGTCAGAACCAATACAAGATAATCTCTTCACAGTATGAATAGGGTTAAGCTGGCTTACTAGTCCACTGCAAAGCATTAATCCTAACAATTTAGGTATCTTTTCTTGAAAATATCCTGAATCCGCCAAAATCCAATAAATTTGGTCTGCATACATGACTGGGCTTCATTGAGATGATATTTGATGATAAAAAGGGTTCCACGGTGCAACATTTTTTCCTGTACCGGCCTCAATACAACAAAATCTAACGATGGATTTTGAAGGATTTAGGAAGGCGAGCATTAACTTACTGTCCGTCCATGGCCCTCACTGAATCTTCGGCGTCTCTCGAGTCTTCAAATTCGACGAAGGCAAAACCTGGAGGGTTCCTGGCCACCCAGACATTCTTGAGGGGACCAAACTTATTAAAAGCGCTCTCCAGTTCCCGACGGCCGGCAGAGTCGCCAAGGTTACCAACGTAAACCTTGCAGTCCAGATCAGCTCGCGAGTAATGAGATTGAGACATGTTGCTTAACTTTCTACTCTAAAAAAAAAAAAGGACAAGACAAAGAGTAGGAATAGTACTACAGTTAGGTAAAAAATTAGGTACAAAACAGGTAACATGTAGTTTAACCAGTTCATGTCGGATGACGTATTTACACGCAAAGATTCTCAGAAAATCAAAACAGATGATGGATTAAACTAGTCAGACACTTCACGAGAAACTGAACGAGGCCAGAAATATGGTCTGTCAGCGATCGGCTCGCAGCGGGCTACTGTGGACTGCTGCTTCTACCCATCAGATGCCGGGTAGATCGATGTTCGTGGAAAAACATTTTACATGCAAATTGCAAGTTGCGTTCGCGGGTCTTTTGTTTAACGACGACACCTATTTTTAACTACAAAATATCACATTAATGTTCATTTTCTGGAATACACTACTGGCTTAATAGATCTATAAGGTTTACACTATATAATAAGTTGTTTTTACAATAATATTTGACGTTTTAACTAGTTTTTAAACACATTTTTTAGACGACGTAAATTGAGGTACTCACCGGAAACACACCCTGCCAGAAAATAAAGCGCGCACGAACTAAAACTGGCCACGAGATCGTCAATTTATTATTCCACCACGTGACCACGCTGCGCAGCGCCGCTTCATGAATAATGCATGAGCATGAATAATGCATGAGCATCTGGTATTTGGGGTCTGGTTAATCTCAGGTTGTCTTTTGTGTAAAAATAATCTCCTTATAATAGTTATACAAAGAGCTTGCTTTAGCGAGTCTTTTATCTTCTTTTTGTTTGGGTGGGGGGGGTGGAGGGGGGATATACAGTATTAACTCCTTATGGCGTAGATCCCCAACGTGCAAAATTTCTTTGTCCTTTCTTTGGTAAAGCATTTCTCCATATGCGTATAAAGGAGATGACCCCCTTGTCATCATGATGTTTCTGGATTCTCAAGAATTCCTTTCATACATCGGGAGGGGGGGGGGGGGGGGTTACAAGTGTGTATAGGGACAACAAAGGGGGGGTACATCCCAACAAAGAGGTGGTTACCCCTAAGTTATGCTCCAAAAATGCGCCAAAAATGCAGGCATCATGGCTATATACAAATTACAAGAATACTCAGCACACAATGGAGGAATAAATGAGCACACTTAGAAGGGAATGTAATAATTGTCAAGTTTAATTGCCACAAATTATAAGTTTGAAACATCAAACTTTTTTACTCAGCCGAGAGTTATTTAATAATGTTTACCCTTAATGTAAATTAAAACATCGATATTGCATTTAATAGTTTAACCATTAACAGTCTACTCCTATACCACATTGTACTTTCTTCATGACCAGAGGAATTTTCAAGGTGAACAATGGTTACTTTGGCAACAAACATGGTGTCAAAAATGTATATGAATAATACAAAAAAATTAATCTGACTATTATAATTGTTCAAGGTCAAGTTCATCGATATTTACACACAAAGGATGTCTTTAATAGTTTAAATAGCACACAGCAATAACAAATGCTTAAATCTAATTATAAATACTATCATTTCACTTTTAAAAACTAAATAAAATATACCAAACAGTGCCTTTTAACAATCACAAAAAGTATGAAAACTAGCTACTGCAGGCAATAACAGCTGTGCTGACATACAACAAACGAATACAAGGTTTTGAATACAATAGTTCATAATATGAAGTTAATTATCAGTACACTAAAAAGTACTATTTCAGCCAAGGATATAAAATGTCCATTTCAAATACTAAAAAATACTAAAACATACTAAAACATACGTTGCTTAATTAAAGTAACTGTGAAAGTACAATTAAAACATGAAACAATCATAGATCCTTGAAATGTTTTGTAAAGTGTAAAATATCATACCTCTGTAAATATTCTGTTTGTGTCAATGTTGTTGTATTTATATGTATTATTGTTAGTTGTCAGTTTACAGTTTTGTTGATGACTTTTGATGTATTTATTTTCAAATTTATTTAAAGTTTGACAAAACCCTGGGTAAGGAAATGTAATAGTTAAACGTGTACTTACTGTTAATAGAACAAAGCTTGCATTGACATATATAAAATAGCGTGAATTAAAGGTAGTATACACCATTTGCAGATATTGAAAATATTTACTACCGAATTATTAAGAAATATCTTACTTATTTGAAAGTAAATAATGATTGTAGGCATCCAGCAAAATGATTGCGCTAGATATCCTGTAATTATTGTGAAAAATTGAATTTTATAAAGAAAAATTCGCTCTCGCCGTCCGGCGAGAGCGAAAAAACACAAATAACATAAGAATAACGGCTTGACCCCGGTTGAAAACAAACGCTGTTTTTCGTGCTTTTCTCGGCATCCATTATGGTAAAACTTCGGAAAAGTCAGTTAAACGATATTTACTATGAAATACAACCCCCCAAATCTACAAATTCATGATAATTCAAGCAATTACCAACGGTGTATACTACCTTTAAACATTAAATAGGTGTGAAATATCTTTAAAATAATTATTTCACATCTGCATCACTTTTTTTCTAGGATACCCTGTTTCAATGCAAAAACAAAGAAGCGCAAGAATTGAGGAAAAAATTTAGAAATTAAGAAAACATACATGTGACCAAGATCTTGAAATACAACAATAGATTTTCATTGTTAATAAACCATATTTTTTTGTTAGATGTTCACAGTGTCAATCAGCTTAATAAACAAGGGTTAAACCTCCTCAATTCCCCTCAAATCTCGAGGCTCCGCCCTCCAATTTACCTCCACCAACCTAAACGCTCTGAGGAGCATTGCAAATTGTATGAACAATCCCCTTAAGAGGTCAATTAAAGGATTGAATACAGTCTTAAGTGCAACTCCGCTGTTATATAAAAACACTGCGAGTGGTTGAAGAATACTGTTGAACAACGCGGCAAGAACAGGCTTAAAAAAGTAATCGCCGAACGTTGTCAGAAGTCCAACAAAGAGCAAACTAAGGACGTTGTAGGCAAGAAAGCGTAGGAACTCGAGGATCAGTATTAGTAGAAAGTCAACAACGATGCGCAGAGTGGCAAAGAACTCCTGCACGCAGCGACGGACAAGTTTCTCAGACCTCAGGATAAAAAACAAAATCAAGAATTACAACGAATATAAGTCTTAAATCTCAACCAGATTGTAAAAAAGATGTGTAATAATTCTCACAGGATCATTTAACTCCTTGACGCCGGAGAGCGGCTATGGTCACGGCTCTTTAATCGGTCCAGAATGTTGTTGTCAGCTGTGCTTTGCCGTAGCACACGGCGTATTTTACAGCTGCACACTCGGGTCCATTGTGCAGTGCAGCTGCTGGACAAAGGCTGCTGAACAGTCATGTGTATAATCTGGTGCAGTAAGGAATTAATACTAGCCATCCAAAAAGTAACCAAACCAAATTATTGTTGAAAAGCCTACTTGTTGAAGATATTATAACGACACCTAAATTCCCTGTGAAATTATTTCTTCTGGCATCTAAATTCAGGCACGGACAATATGTCAGCTTCCAGAGCTACGGCTGCGGCTATTGTCAGCAGTCCCCCACATAGTCCCCCACATAATGAACGTACACCAAGACTATAGCCATAGCCAAGAGTTTCAAATGCGGCTTAATTTAAGTGTCCTTCACTCAGCACTCTCATTGCTAAATAATACTATCGCCCTCTATATAAATCATGTGCAGAGCTGACGTCACTGCGAGTATTTAATAAGTTTGATGGGACTTACTTGTCAGCTATGCCCGTCATATAGACGTCATTTCTCTCTGGACGTGTGTCGTGATACTTAGTACTGCCATGTTGGTAGTGGTATATGTACCTGGGATAACAGAGAAGAAAGATACAGGTGTGAAAATTCCTTCTCGTGTTAATTACAGAAAATAACACCCACGTTCTCCCAAACCTAAATATTACGGGAGTTTTCAAAACCTTGATTTTTGGTTTCGCCTCCAAATTCCGAATCACTGAGAAAATAAACAAAATAAAAGCGAATGGAAAAACTAATTTTGGGTTCATATCAACAGATTAAATGTTTCTGAAGCACAAACAGGCACCAGAATGTGGCTGGAGTTCCTGCAGTTGGGAGCTTAAAATCACCCAAGGATTCTAAAAGGCCCGATGATACTGTTAACCAGTTTGCGCCGGATGACGTATATAAACGCAAAGTTTTCCCCAGATTCAAAATGGATGACGCATAAACACGTCACGAGCAAGGCCGGAAATGTCTGTCTGCAGTGAGCAAGGCTAGAAAGGCGTGGGTGTGCTTCCCGGTACTATCGGCCTGAACCCGCCTCGGATCAAGTTTTGTTAAAAATAATCTCGTGCGTCGGCTCAGTGATGTTAAAATAATCCCGGCGCGAACTGGTTAATACCATTTATGTTTACAGCCTAATTTTTTAAGACAAACCTGTGGGTATTTTCTTCTACTATTAAGTGTGACTCTTGAGTCATTGGCTCGTGACCGTCGTATCTTCCCATGTTGACCTTGTCTTTGACCTTTCCCATCATGCCCCTCTCCATCTGCATCAGTCCGACGTCTGATGCGGTAGTGGACATCACTGTAGCGTATAGCGGCAACGACTCTCCGAGATTGTTGTCTCTCGCTGTGGCTACATTTTCTGCGTCTTCTTGAAATCCTAGGTTCACCTTCCATTTGTTCTGTTGGACTCTCTTGCTATCTGGGGCGTTCACAATTAGTTGCTTTGGATCTGAATTCGGAGAAACAGATATTGAATAAATAACTGCTATGCTGCACTAGATATTGTTTACTTTAAATAGAATTCCAAATGTCTGCAACGCATTCACATGACTGTCACGATTTTCTTATTAACGTAACTTTACAAACCTCATCTTTAAGCCTTTATAGGTAGTTGTTTTAAAAATAGACCCTTTGCATAGCGGTCATCTTAGAGGGCATATTTTGTACAACGAATGCACAGCAGGTTTAATAACATGCAAAGACATTGCCCTCTAAGATGGCTGCTACGCACATGGTCTATAACAGTATTTATCATTACTAAGCTTGTGTAAGACTGTGCTTTAACCCGAGACTGAATTACTACACCTGATCTAGGGCTATGGCCGGATGGAGGGGCTGGGTCGTACACCTTTCCTTTCCTACTCCTCCCGGGTCGATCTGAGGCATGATTTTCACTTCTGGGCTCTTCTGTGTTAAAGAATTAGAAACAAAGTCAATGATTCATCTTGAAGTAGACTATTATAATTTGTCTATAAGTTTACAAGATTTGGAAAAAAAAAAACTATATATATATATATATATATATATTATTAGTTTTTTTTTTTTTGGGGGGGGGGAGGTGTTGCAGTTAAGTGCAGTAGTTCAATTTTATAATAAGATGACTAATATGCAAATGTCTGAAGCTAATAACCATGGTGATTCAGTTTGAGTTTCTAGCCCTAGTAATGCAATTCAGCCTATTTCTAGTAACCAATTCGCGTCGGATGACGTATATACACGCACAGTTTTGCCTATATTGAAAACGGATGACGGATAAACACGTCAAAAGCAATGCCAAGTGCTTCCCACTGATATTAGCCTGAATTTTGTGGAAAAGAATCCTGTCCCTGGACTCAGTCAATGTTACAATAATCCCAGCGCGAACTGGTTAAGCAAGGCTTCTATGCATTATATATTGTCCCTTTTGTTTTCGTACCATCGATTGCCTTTCTGAAATCAAATGGAGGGCGCTCTTCTTTTTGAAGTACCGACTTCCTGCTAGTGAGAGAAATGTCCTCGTCTGAAGAATCTCCAGTGCCGTGGTCGATGAACACGTTCACACCAGCCCTCGACACCTTTCCACTGGCAGTAAAAATGAATATTCATCAGGCAATCATTCCTACTACATAACAGTGGCAAAACAACTTGTGAGTTCTACGGTACATAGGATAATTTGCTTTTTGTTTTAAAAAAATTGCTTAAATTCTCAAAAAGAGTGCATCACAACTCAACTTGTTGAAGTTTAGCTCAGCCAACAGCCTACACATTTTGATAAATTATTACTAGTTCCATTGCTAACGCATAGAAAATTCCTATTCCTGTAATCCGCTGTTGGAAGTGGTTAAAAAATAAATAAAACTGTGCCCATGTATTTATTTATTATTATACTTTTTTTTTTTTTTTTTTTTTTTTGGGGGGGGGGGGGGGGGGGGGGGGTGATATGGCAATGAAAATTCCTGGGGGGTGTATGCCAAACCCCTAGCTATGACCTATTATTAGCCCCCACCCCCCTATGTGGGGGTCACGCCCTCTACAACTCACCTTCTAATACTAGAGACAGGTGACGATTTGTTTGAAAACTGTTCCCCGTTCACTGCGAGTCGTTTGGAGGATACCGGTGGTTTGCTGGGTTGGTACTGTGGTCTAATGGACCTGCTGTCTTGTTTTGGTGCTGGGAAAACAGAGGAATCAAGAATTGATGAACTATTTGTAGACAGACCCTAAACTGTATTCAGTTTTGTTTAGGTTTATACTAGTAGTAACCAGTTCGCGTCGGGATTATTTTGACATTGACCGATGGGCCCGGGCACGGGATTATTTGTCATGAACCTCGATCCAAGGCGGGTCCAAGAGGCATGTGGGTAGCACACCCTGATATTTCCAGCCTCTGACAAGCCGATTACTGACAGGTATTTCCGGCCTTGTTCATGACGTGTTCATATCCGTCATCTGTTTTGAATTCCGCAAAGGTTTGTTTGCAGGTATATTCCTCCTCAGACATTAAAGGTAGGATACACCATTTGCAGATATCGAAAACATTTACTACCGAATTATTAGGAAATATCTTACTCATCTGAAAGTAAATAATGATTCTAGGCATCCAGCAAAATGATTGCGCTAGATATCCTTTAATTATTCAAAAAAAAAAAATGTATAAAGAAAAATTTGCGATCGCCGTCCGGCAGGTTAGTTAAACGATATTTAATATAAAATACAACCCCCCAAATCCACTTATTAATGATAATTCAAGCAATTACCAATGGTGTATACTACCTTTAACTGGTTAACCCTAACTACCCCAAACCCACCAAACTCCAACTGCAGCTTTCGCTAGGTTTTGGCAGGTTTGGTACCAAACCGTAACAACTTGTTGTTAGACTTTGTTTGACTCAGTACCAAAGGCCCAGGGTGACCCTGTTGAATTCTGTGAGGTTCAGGACAGAAAGGCATGAGACTTGTCAAAATGTTAGACATTTTGAGAATGCACAGGCATTTATACGTGAGTGACCCACATTGTCACGGCACAGTTCCTGGTCAACTGTAAGTGTATGTACACTTGCACCTTGTATGTGTGTCCCCACTAAAACACATAATACCACTGGCCAGTTATCACTGTTCCAAGTCAATACAACTTCAACTGTTAGAGTTTGGCAGGTTTAGTACTGTTAGGTTCAGTACAGTGTACCAAACATTACTGAACATGTGTGAGCTGTTGAAGTTTGTTAGGTTTGGTATGCTTCCTAGTGCGAGAGCCTAGGGGGTTAGGGTTAACCAGTTCATGTCGGGATTACTTTGACATTGACCAGACCCAGGCGCGATTTTTTTTTTTACAAACATCAATCCAAGACGGAATTAAGGTTAAAGGTTCCACTGTGAAGTCTACGACTGGAAGTCTCTGTTTCTATTTATTTTGATCGTACCTTGCGGTATGTTGTCTTTGACCCTACTACGACTAGACACAGCACTGATTTCATCTTCTGAGCTGATGTTGGGCAGCACATCCTCCGGCTCAGAACTGTCCCAGTTGCTTTCTGATTCGGGAGACCTTGCGCGGTTATTACGTTTCTTCTGTGCAGCAATCTAAATGAACAAACATGAAGGTAGGCATGATGGGCTCTGCATATTATAATGAGATTGGTAGCCAATAAAAGACAGATATCACACGGAACTAAATAATAGAATAGAAATATTTATAGTTATAATACTTCAAGATGTAAACATTACACGAATATTGATGATATCAACATTTGCAATTTGAGGAACGCCGTGAATTGTTGTTATACATTTTGATGTAAATATTCGCGTTTTGCAGGCAAGTTAGGATTTATTTGGTGAATAAGCCTGTATTGCCGCAACATCTGAACACAGTCAGTATTCACAATTTGAGATGCAAATTTATAGCCGCTAATCCCGCTATGCATATATTCTTAACCTTTTTCATTTACTATTCAGCCATGTCAGCATCATAAATATCAATCAATGAAGCAAACAAATGTCTTTTCTTTTTTTAATTACCTAGGCCTAATTAAAAATCCAACGTTTTAATTTTCAATTTCATCATAAATCACGATTAAAATCACGTTGTTATGGACGCCTAAACATGCTCCCTGGAACTTCTTTATTCGTTTTGAACATAATGCGCTGGGATACCAGACCTAGACTATAGTACAAATCAGTCAATTTTTGTAAATTCCCGAAATGCCGCGGAGTTAATCCCATAAAACTCTGATTTTACTACCAATATGACAATAAATTCATTTCTTCCAAAATCTTTACATAAATAATTTTAATGAGACATTGTTTTGTTCACAAAAACGGTAAAATATGCATACAAAATGGATTAGAAACTCACAATCTTCGACGCATTCAACTTTATGTCGTCCATCTTGAAAACAATTCCCATCGTCATGAATATTCATATTAAACGCAAACATTTAAAACCATTTAGAAATTAAAAACAATATCTAAATTTATATTATTTGTACTTACCTTACATAATTTTATTAGAAATACAATTTATAATTGTAAAATATATTTATACTTCAAATTTTGAAGAGCCTTTCTGCGTTTTTTACATTATGAATATTTATTTATGATAATTGTTAAATTATTTCAACTCTTCTTGTTGAACTTTGACCATCTTCTCTCTACAAAAATGGGCTTGGACGAGGTTTTGGTGAGCAAAAATTCCGATCATTTTTGTAGAATTCTAGCGAATATTCTGTAATGTTCTCAATATTTTATGAAATAATGTTGCTTTAAGATAAAAATATATCAATTTGTCAAGCACCATTGCTGCAGTATCTCGCAATTTTTAGCCCCAAAGTTTTGTGAAAGTTGAAAAGAAAAGTGCGCGTTTTTGTGCTGCATGGATGGATGGTCACAATGATGGTACGGTGCACGTACATGGCGCCACCAACGTTGGGACGTATCTCATTACCAGTACTATTATTCCTGTCTGCAAAAACCAAAGAAATAGACCTATCCCTTTTGAAATCCCTTTTCGCTTTCATGTTTTTGCTGATGTTATTATTTGTTAAAGCATACACACCTGTGCGGCTGTGCATACGAAGTTCTTACAAAATGATGTTCACGTCAAAAATGTGGATCTACGATTTTATTTTCTATAAATTACGTCGCCCAAGGAAAAGAATAGGCAAAATTTCAGCCTCCTTCGACATCGGGTAAAAATATGAAGAAGAACAATTCAGTGAAGTTGTGGCTTTACCTTATTTTCTGCAGTGAGCTATTAAAAGTCCAGTCAGTAGCTAAATCATAAGGTCTATTGCTGATCGCGATAGCGCAAAGCATGATGGGTAGAAAAGGGAGCAGTTTTGCACTAAACCAAGCTTTTCGGCCCGGTATGCCTTCTCAGCAAGCTCTTTGTTATTTTCATTATTTACTACAACACCTCTGGCCCTCAAATACGATGAGAGTTGGTCTTCTTTTTAGATTTAGGAATTTTGTGACGACATATTTTCGAGTGGTTCGCCGTGCGCGCGATGCTCCCTTTCTTGCGTAGCGCAGGGCGCCACCTGTTGAAATCAACCGATCAACAATAGACCTTATTGCTAAAATTATTGTAACAAATAATTAGTTATTTTGTTTAACCTCCATGCTTTCTCGCTGTCCAACTTGCTTGCTGTTTCAACATACAAACACCGGTTCCGTCCCGAACACACCAAATTCACCATCTGCACAGAAGGTAGGGCCGACGGAATGAAATTTCATGTTTTGTGTCCGAGCATAAATGAAAACACATGAGGCATTTTTTTATTTTTAATTTATTATTTGTCATAATTCTTTTTAAATAGAAAATGTATTACACGGGGACAGCCAGACGATATGTTTACAATACAGTTGAAGAAAAAAATTGAAGAAAAAGGCCATTCAGATCGTTGGATATGTAATTTTGTCGGCTCAATAATGTTTTATTATAAAAAGAGGGGGGGAGGTGGGTTACACCCATTTATTTGGCCTTTTTTGGGGGGGTGGTTTTTTTTGCAAGTTTTTTTGGGGAAAAAATATAACCAAAACAAAATTGACATTTTGGTTTATACTTATTTTATAATTTTTTTTAAATGAAAATTTTAAGCGGGCAGTGGACGCAAAACATGAAATTTCATTCCATTCGGCCTAGGCTCATCATCATTAACTTAACCATGCCATTAATCAAACTTTAGTTTGCTTTCAGCTGTGGTTTGCTTTTAGCTTTGGCTTTTAGCTTTGGCTTTTATCTCTGTCTTTTTTTATTAATTTATTTTGCAGAAAATCAGTTAGTGAGAGTGGCTTTAGTTGTTTTTTTCACAAAAGCCCAAATTTCCTATCCGATCTGTTTCTATATAAGTTTATCTCTGTGCATTAATGTTGCAGTTCGGTGTGCCGGTAATGGTGGGCATCGGTGTTCTTGCCGCGACCCTCATCATCGGCAAATATTTTCTGGGGGGAAAACGGAAGCAGACAGGTCCGCCCAGAGCCCTGAAGGATCCTGAGATAAAGTACCCCTTTGAGTTGGTCGACAAAGAGGTAAGACATTGATGGTAAAACTGTTCAGTAAGAATAAAAATGTACTGATTATCGTGGAACTAGAATGCAGGGCCACTCAACCCCTCTCGACTTTATTTACCCTAGGACATATAATGAACTGACCCTAACCCTAACCCTGTATACCCCAATACCTGGCCCCATAGAATACAGGGCCACTCCATTTTATGTGATAGGGTAAATAAAGTCGAGAGGGGTTGAGTGGCCCTGCATTCTATAGTTGTACCCAAAAATTTTGAAATGATTTAGGTTGGTTTGTAGTCAGACACCTTTGTATTTATCTCTTTCCATATTAAGATTGTGAGTCATGATACCAGACGCTTCCGTTTTGCCTTGCCTTCCAAAGATCACATCCTGGGTCTTCCAGTGGGTGAGTAAAATATTGTTGAAACTTAATGTTCATCTCGAGATTCGCTTTCAGGAATTTGGTAAGACCCTTCACTCTGGATCTGGCAGTGAAGTCTTGAAATCTGCCAAAATCCATCACTCATTGATCTGGTTCTTTTACATGTTTGTTTGATGTTGATGGGCAAAATCAATCAGAATTCCCCCATCAGTGCTTCAGGCCTACTGCCCAAGTCCATCAAACTCCGTCCAAATAGAGCCAGCCATACAAGTGCCTAAGAGTCAGGTTTTTAAGAATCTATTTCCGTATTGTTGATGTCCCTTGCGTGGTAACGTGCTTAGCGTGGTAACGTGCTTAGCGTGGTAACGTGCTTAGCGTGGTAACGTGCTTAGCGTGGTAACGTGCTTAGCGTGGTAACGTGCTTAGCGTGGTAACGTGCTTAGCGTGGTAACGTGCTTAGCGTGGTAACGTGCTTAGCGTGGTACACTTGATTTGTAGCCTCTATTATTTTAGCTGAGCAAACATTTTACCTGTTTTTACAGTTAGTGAAATTGCATCAAGCTTTAAACAATTTTGAACTTAATTTGATGACACTAAATTGTATTATTATAAAAGTATTATTAAGGTGAATGGACCAGTATTAACTAAATGAATTTGAAATTTGTCAACAAAGAGGTTTGGCAACACTGTACAAGGAAAGTCAAGGGAAATGTCAAAGTGGGCCACTAAAAAATTAGGCTAGCTGTTATTAGGAAACTTTCTATTTCTTGATTTGCTGAATTGCCCCATAGGTCAGCACATCTATCTGACGTGTCGCATGGACGGAAAGCTGGTCATCAGACCTTACACACCGGTGACCAGCGATGATGATAAAGGATACATGGACCTTGTCATCAAGGTATAACCAGGGGCCAATTTCATAAAACGTGTAAGCACCAAAATTTGCTTAGCATGAAAATTCTTCTTTGTAAAAAACAGGGTTACAAACCAAAATTTCAGTTGATGTTTATTGTTTGTGACTGGTATTCAGCTCTTTTTTGCTTTGAATGAAAAAACACATGAAGTTGGGGCCGATAACCTGTTTTTACTGAGCAAGACTTTTTTGTGCTAAGCACATTTTTGTGCTTACTAGTTTTATGAAATTGGCCCCTGTTCATTTCCATGTAAACAAATAGCTTGTTGGCCATTCCAACCAGGGGCCAATTTCATGGAGCTGCTAAGCACACAAATTTGCTGCTAAGCATAAAACAAATTTGTGTGCCTTGAATTTTCAAAAGTTGAATGTGTTTCAACTCCTGGAAGTTTCACAGCAAATTTTTTATGATGTCAGATTTGCTTCGCTTTTTGCCAAAATATTCTGTTTTTTATGAACACATGAGAAAATGAGTATAATGTAGTACACATTTTAATGAAATAGTATCTCTTGCCAGGCTCAGATTGAGTTCTCAAATCACTACTCACTACTCACTTCCAGGTGTACTTCAAGAACGTCCATCCCAAATTCCCCGATGGGGGTAAGATGTCGCAGTATCTTGACGGCATGACCATCGGTGATGCCATTGATGTACGAGGGCCTAATGGACTCTTAGTATACGACGGATGCGGTAAGTCACGATCATCCTTCTCAGTCGTTAAGATGAATCCAGCTAACAAATTTGCTGATAAGAAGGGGTTGGGTTTTTTTTGGGTGGGGGGGGGGGGGGGTGTGGGGAGTCTATCCACCCCAGTTACCCCTCTGCATCATCCATTGGAGAACATTTCAAGACATGGGAACCAGCATTTGTCATTTTGGCTCATGTTCGACACTAACTTTTTCCTGCAATTGAGGTTTTGTTTTGGTTCATTCTACGCAGGTAAATTCAGCATCAGAGCAGATAAGAAGACTGACCCTGCGACGAGGAACGCCAAGAAGATTGGGATGATTGCTGGGGGAACGGGTAAGAGCGTGATAGTCTTTAAAGGTAGTATACACCATTTGCAGTTATCGAAAATATTTACTACCAAATTATTAAGAAATATCTGATTCTAGGCATCCAGCAAAATGATTGCGCTAGATATCCTGTAATTATTCCAAAAAAACAAAGATAACGTAAGAATAACTGCTCGACGCCGGTTGAAACAAACGCTGTTTTTCGTGCTTTCTCGGCATCCATGATTGTAAAACTTCGGACAGCTCAGTTAAACGATATTTACTATAAAATACAACCCCCCAAATCTACTCATTCATGATAATTCGGGGAGTCGGGTTGGTGTAGCGGTTCTTTCCTCGCCTTCCACCACTATGACCCGGGTTCGAATCCGGCCTGGGCCAATATGTGGATTGGGTTTTCAGTCCCTGCCCGACTCTGTGGGTTTTCCCCCAGGATATTCTTCTGGGGTTTTTACTCGCACCTCTAAAACTGTATTTCTTCACATTAATTGTTGAATGAAATTTGTTCCCGCCGTGAATATGGCCATTGATGCTGGTACGGCGTTAAACCCTAAATACTCACTCACTCACTCATGATAATTTAAGCAATGACCAATACTACCTTTAAATGATATTTACTATAAAATACAACCCCCCAAATCCACCCATTCCTGATAAGTCAAGCAATTATGGTGTATCCTACCTGTAAAATGTAATGTTTGTAGAGATTTCTAGATGCTGCAGCTGTTTCTGCTAAAAATATGGAGTTCAGATTTAGAAGGAAAAAAATGGTTTTCTTTTTATTCCAGGAATTACCCCAATGCTGCAGTTGATTCGCCAAGTCCTGAAGGATCCTGCAGATACAAGTCAACTATGGCTGCTGTTTGCAAACCAGGTATGACAATGAGGCTACTATTTATTTAAATAAATGAATATTCATCACATGTAAATTGTGTAAAATTAAATATTCATCACATGTAAATGATGAGTCATTTAAATGGAATATACCTTTATAGCAACTTTCCAAAAAATAACCAACTAAAATACTGTTGAAAAGCTTACTTGTTGTAAAGATATTAAGGATTATAAACTCCTTGTGAAATTATTTCATCTGGTATGCTGTCATTTTGAAGGAAAAAACACAAGAATGTCATTCCCAAAGATGTGTCTTAGAGACCTACTTTTGAAAATTATTGTAAATGGTGCACGCAAGCGTTTGAACGACGCACACGCATGCGAGGGCGCTATTATTGGTCTGTTTAGTGCGTGACACGCGAGTAGCTGCAATCGACTGGATGAGAACGCGCCCTGAATGCAGACTGTGAGCGCAATTCAAATTGTGATCGACTCAACAATTTTTGAATTAAATACAAAATTACAGAGCTAAAACTTCACAAGGTTAGTTGTCAAGCACCTTTATATTTTGAGCACTTTTGCTGCTTCAAACGGACAATGGTTTATTATCTTAGGCATAACAAATAAAAATGTTATGTTGGCGTAACGGGCCCAAAAAAATAGGGTAGGTAGGTAGGGATTCTTTTTTTTATTTTTTTATTTTTTTTTTCCCTCCTAGCAATGAAAATGATATGTTTTCTAATTGTTTAAGCCGGTAGTGATACACCGTACACGATAGCGTGTCCAGGTTCAATATATACACAATCCACACACACAACAATGAGAAACGGTCAGAAATGGTTTCAAACGTATTTATAACTAGATTTATATAGATTTTAATCATTAAATTTCGTCCCTTGGAAAAAATATATATATCCAGGGTCGGCCGTATTTGTAGGGTCGGTCGGGTTACGCCAACATAACTTTTTTTTTTTTATGCCTTATTTAAAAAATGAATACATGTATTCATCACATGTAAATGCCAATAAATTCATTTGTAAAAAGTAAGTGCAGATTTTGTTTCACAAAGATATTTACATCAATTAATTTCTACAGCACATATGACAGTTGGCAACTGATATGATGATTTTTTTTGCAGAAACCTAAATTGTTGCCACCTTTCTGAGACAATTATCGAATTACGCTTTACGTCTAATCACACCTAAAGCTACAAAATAATACTTCTGTTTTTGTCACTTCTAATACTAGTAAACTGTATCTTGCATATTTATACTAATTATTGTTTACAGGTATGTAAAATGTCCTCGTTAGTTTAAGCATGAATTCCTCTATTTAGGTTTGAAGTTTTCTTTTTTTTCCTTCGCTTTCTGTGTACACACATTCGCATTTTTGTATCACTGTGGAGACATGGCTTTGTTCTCGTGTACAAAATGGTTAGAAAGTCGAGCACGTTTTTCAAAATGCTCCCATTTTAACCATAATTTTTTTCCTAGGTTGAAATTTCGACCCAATATACCCTATATTATACCCTAACCCAAACACTAACCCTAACCCACATCCTAATCCTAGTTTTTGAGTAATTTAAGTAAAATCCAAAAATCTAATTCGTGAAATTCCAATGGAGACCTATTCATCTATAGAAATTTACCCTCCGGAGACGTTTTGTCTCCATTGTACACATTGTGTTCATGTCTTCAGAGGGTACCGTATTTCGGAACAAAAGTACAGGAATTTTTTTTCTTTTTTTTCTTTTATTTATTAGCAGTTAAGTGTCTGTGCTTAGTAATATTGTAGTGCTTTGTAGTACACTGTACTTTACCCCAAATAAATGCCTAAGATGTTAGGATAAACTAATCAGATGTCTTGAATTGATTTCTCTGACAGACTGAGGGGGACATTCTTCTGCGTCCTGAGTTGGAGGAGATAAGTCAGGAACACGGCGACCGATTCAAGCTGTGGTACACACTGGACAAGCCAGAGGAAGGTAATATCTTTTCCCGTACTGTTTTCCCAAACTTTTCCCGCACTTGTTTCCATATTTGTTTCCTTACTTTTTTCCATAGGCTGGAAGTACAGCATTGGATTCGTCAGTGAGGAAATGATAAGGAAATGAAAAGATCACATGCCTCCACCCAGCAATGACAAATCATTCGTTTAATATTTGTTCCCCGTACTTTTTCCTGTACTGTTTTCCATACTTTTTTTCATAGGCTAGAAGTACAGCAGTGGATTCGTCAGTGAGGACATGATACAAGATCTCAAGCCTCTAGACCCAGCAATGACAAACTATTCGTTCACTATCTTTTTCCCGTACTTTTTTCCATACTTTTTCCATAGGCTGGAAGTACAGCAGTGGATTCGTCAGTGATGATATGATACGAGATCACATGCCTCCACCCAGCGATGACACACTTGTCCTGATGTGTGGACCGCCGCCAATGATCAACTATGCTTGCATGCCTAACCTGGAAAAACTAGGCTACACACCGGAAATGAGGTTTTCCTATTAGGGAAAAATAGGAAAACATCCCATACTTTTATTGGAAAAACTCATGGAATGTTGCAGATGTTGAGGCATGAATAAGGGTTTCTTTTTCTCTCGGGGGCCAGTAAAAAAATGCAATTTGTTGAAAAAAGCACGGTCAAATTGGTATCTACTCTGTAAGTTAACACACTTGGAATATGTTTTTTTATTGGAGGAAATATTTCCCTGATATTTATTTGAAAAAATCTGATGAAATAGGCAGACGCAATGGAATTAGAAACACTTTAAATAAAGATTCTCTACTAGAAAGATGGGAAGAATGTCTTCATATAAATTCTGAAAGAAATAATAGAAAACTGATATTGGCACTTCCGGAAATAAAAAAGAAATGGATGGGTTTTCCTTTTGGGGGCATGGGATCAAATTTATTTTGGTTGGAGATTTTCCTATATATTCGTATCGGGGAAGACCTTTGGCTAAGTGAAACCTGTATTTTTGGTGGAAGGCGAAAATCTGACGAGGTTTTCTCTTGGAAGCAAAGGAAAATGTTTTCTAGATATTCACGGAAGTTCTCATGGAAAAATCATGGAAATATACATGTACATTCAACTTTGTGTGGGGAAAATTGAACCACTTGGTTTTATTAAAGCAAGCTAATAGAGGCTGATAGTTACTTAAGGAATATTTTTGAGGTATTCTGGCAAAATGAGACGGGAACTGGGCTCAGGCAGCAGTGTAGAAAATGCAAAAACGAATCGTGATAAATTGTAATCTTTGATATGTCTACTACACATTCTAAAGAAGTCTAAAAATCATAAAATAAGTGTTTTTATGGAAAAACAATTTACATAACTTGTAACAGGTTGAAGTGCACAACAAGTATTGTATTGAGAGTTCTATCCTATTTCCTTCAACACACGCATCCCTCTTCCCAGTTTAGTCTCATTTTTGCCAGAAAGTCGTATTATTTTAGGAGTACTGTATTCTTGCTTGAAATAATAAAAACCTTCTTTATTGGCATTGTTATTATTATAAAATAGCCAAAATTAAGATAATCCTCAAGCAAAACATTTTCTAAAATGAAATATTTACAGTGATTAAGTTTTACTACAAACATTAAAAGTAAAGAATTCTGTGAGTTTCTAAATCTAGTTCTTTCTTTGTGTAGTTATTTTACAACTAAGGCATGATAGTTTGTTAAATTCGCAATATAAGTACAATTGATCATAATCCTATAACAATAATTTCCAAAATACAATTTCAAATGATTATTTACATGATTCAGTTTTTTATACAATTTAAATTGGAATTATAACGAGGTTAGTCGAGTTACAAAGCGCACATTACTTTTTTTCTGTAGCTATTTTACAAGCATAGTACTTTGCCAAATTAAAATATGAAAGTGAAATTCTTCCAGATTTAGTGGTTTTTTTAAATGCTCAAATGTACGAATTGATCACGTCTGTAGATCAAAAAGTGCGTGATCATTGTTTAGAACAATCTTCAGATAGACATCCATGTGAATAATATCTGATTGGATTGGATACAAGATTGGATAAAAACGCAAGTTTCTAGACAAATCTAAAACAGAAAAGCTAGTTCACGCTTGTATCATCCAATGCCGGCTCAAATTTTGCAACAGTCTTCTTCTTGGCCATCCTGACTGAACAGTCTCCAAATTACGGCGAGTTCAGGGGCCAATTTCATAGAGCTGCTAAGCACACAAATGTGCTTAGCACAAACAAATCTTGCTCATTAAAAACAGGTTACCAGCCAAAATTACGTGTTTTTCATGCTAAGCAAAAAAACAGCTGATTATTAATCCAAAACAATAAAGATCACGTAAAAATTTGGTCTGTAACCTTGTTTTTGCCAAAGACAAATTGTCATGCTAAGCGACTTTTTGTGCTTAGCAGCTCTATGAAATTGGCCCCAGATTGGTCACGATGACCACATTTTACCAATGGACCGCGACCTGCACTTCCAGTTAGACAACGGACAAAGTACATGTGCTTGCATAATGTATCTACAGCCATGCGCTAATATTTTATTTTACATCTTTAGGCCTTGTAAAAAAAAGTTAATAAACTGTCATCAAAAGATGTTCATAACCAGAATCCTGCCAACAATAAAGTGATAAACAGATCAACCTAAAAAATACTAACACAATATACTATACGATAAAAACTTTTAAATAAAGTTGTATAAAATGACAAATCAAGCAACAGTAAAAGGTTTTACAATCACTTTAGCAAACAATATTATAGCTGATTCACAAATAATATGAACCTCCTAGAAAACTGCGCTCATAATCTTAATCCCTACTCACCTGTTCACCGACAAAGACAAACGACCAGCGTGCTATTTATACGTCATCTCGATCTCCTAATCTACTCCCCCAAAATACCCAAGATGCACAAACCTTAGATCAATTTAAATGCCTTCTAAAAACCCATTTATTCAATGTTGATTAAATATTTTGATTAATTATTGTCCTATTTCCCCCCTCTGTAAAGCGCATTCGGACTCTGTGTTTAATGCGCTTAACAAGAACGGTTTATTATTATTATTATATTATTATTATTAGACTCAGAACCATATGTACAAGATGCGAGTTTAGATGGACACATTATAACTTGGAATGGGCAAAATTTAAAAAGAAATGAGAAACACAATTCCTTTTGGAAAAGAAGATTTGCGTACGAGTCCATAACCTCATCAGTTTAGTTCGGATGACTGTTTTCATCGCTCCCAGCAACTCCGTCTTGTATTTTGAGAACTTCGAGCCCTCTGAGAACAGTATCGAAGATGTCTGCTCCTGGGCTTAACTGGACGGAGGGGAAAAGAAATAATTTTGTTGACGATAAAGACGATGGAAAATTGCATATATATTTTTACCGCAGCTGAAACATTTTAAAGGCCTTGTTCGGGGAATGTTTCCTCCCGAAATTTGGCAGAATTTTATAACACATGCCGTTGTATTTGCTAATCTATTCTACACCATATTTTTAAGTTACAAAGTGTATTTGGCTTTAAAATTTGGCAGATCTTTGACTGAGGCAGTGTTCGCAGTAACTTGACTGGTAGTTTGTTCACCTCTTTGATTTGTTGAAGTAGTGATATCCAATGCTCAATGGAGAGTAAGCCGTAGCAACCGCGCACCACCTTGTCGATAACATCAGCAAGAAATTCCTCCTGCTGTTGAGCCGTCTTCAGATCCACTGTAATATGGGCCACCGTGTTGCGAGCGTCTCGTATCTTGGGGTGAATTCAAGCAAAACAAATTAGCCGCAGAATAGGGTGGTGCATTTTAAAGTCTGGGAACATGCGCCCAAACATTTAAGCAACTTATTTAAGATTAGGCCTATTTCTGCTGTTTTACTGTGGAAATTCAAGAATAAATTGATGAATTTAAGTATTCGATTTATTATTATTGTTTTGGCGCTAAATTACGGCTCTGTGTTACATTTATAACATTATTTTGTCAGCAGCTGCGTACAGTGACATAGCTTCAGCGCCTTATCAGGAGATATTATAAGGACACGTTTTCAGTAAACTTGGCCCAAAATTCCTGTTAGAGTTAAATTTATATTTAGTCGAGGACTAAACTAGGTTTTTTTTCCTTACTATATTAACTGAAGTCAACAGATTCATCTTTTACATACGTTTTTAATTGATGCTTTCCCTTTCTCATCAGTGATCTTGAAAACAATGCATCTGTCTAGCAGCTGCAAAAATGCGTCTAGGTCTAGACATTCAGACAAGGCTTGTATCTTGGAGAGGTCCTCTGGAGTTAGTTTTATAGGTTTCTTGAACAAGAACACTGTGGCGAGTTTAATATATCCACCTGCCTGGTACAACTGATGAACTTCAGCCGTGTGTTTGTTTTCATCAGGATATTTTGTCAAGTTACAATAAGGGGTTGGCTTGTCAATGGCCCAATACCTCTTTTGACTGATTTCTGTTTTCCAGAGCTCGCCTCGGCGACATGTACAGGAGCATTTAGTGTCGGAAACGATAACCGGATCTGGGTTATTTCCGATTTGGTCGTCGACTTTATTTTTCATTTTATCGTGGAGGGTTTTCATTTTGCCATCAAAGTCATATTGCTTCGATAGTAACTTCATGGTGCAGTCGAGGATATCATTTGCCTTCTGCTGTTCCTTGATTTCCGCTAAGTGTGTTTTCTCGGCTGCAGACTAATGAGAAAAACAAACACATAATTATAAGTTCTATTTATAAAAACAACGAAATTATACTTGAAAATGCAGACCTCGAGAACTATGCGCTGGGATGGTTCTAAAATGTTTTAACGGTCATTTTTGTACACGTTTATTTTCGATGAAAAATGAGGCTCATCAGACAGAATGGGCAAATAAATATTACTGATACGCAATTCTTGTGGGTTAAACCAGAATATACACTGGGTGGCCCATAAAGAACGGACAAGCATACCAAGTTCTACTGCCCAAACCTTTCTAATACAATTTATAATACAGCTTCGGTCAAAACGTATTTATATGCGTCTTCGGATCCCTCCTCCCCCCCCCCCCCCCCCCCCCCCCTCCCTCTTATAATTGAAAAACTTACCTTTTTCTGGGCTACAGCTTTTTTTATTTTTTCTGCCTGTGCATCGACTGGAACAGAGCAATTGATGTTCGTAAATACACTTAAGGCGAGATCATAGAAATAATTTACTGAAATCACGTTTTCTAAGCCTTCGTTGATGCTATGCTGCAAGGCAATATATTTTTCATATTTTTTCAACTTCATGTCCTCAGCAAAATCCTTTGTGAGTATTATCACCACATACCAAGAGCGTTTGATGAAGGTAACCAGCTCGTGACGTGAGATTGTTCCCAAAATAACATCGTCATAAGATTTCACCGTTAATCCACGATCCTCCATAGCATTTCTTAGCACTTTCGCTTTATCCTCATCGTTGTCGTGGTAGAGCAACACGACGTCGACTTGCTCCTCCTGCGATCCTCCCTGAGCCATGTTGTCACAACCCGGTTTGGCTACTATACGTACGTAGTTCAACGGTGATGCGGCAAATTTGTGGAGGCGGAAATGCCGGGTGAGTGAACCGTCTCACAGTGCGTCGCGCGCAAGGCCTCGAATTTGCGAAAAATGTATTAACGATTTGTTCCAACAACAGCGCAAATATGTTCACGTCCCAATTTTCTCACGGTGTCTCTATTTTTATTAATCAATAAATCAATATTATTCGTTTAATAAAACGAAAAAGAGGTTGGAAATGTTGAATGTTGAAATATGGAGGTTATTATTTCCGGTATTGAAACTGCGCATGCGTTAAATGTAGCATGTCATGTGACATTTGGGCTTGAACAAACACAATAGAAGTTTACTGCGTGTTATGGTTCTGTTGTCTATACAGTGTACTTATTTTTTGATGATTTCCATTCTGAATGTATGAGTCGAGTAAGCAGGGACATTTGACCCGGTGCGTGGGTGCTTGGGTTGGTGTCGTATGGAAATCAGACTTTGTTTCCTCTCACGTGACAAACCGTGCCGTTCACAACACATGTACTATCAAAGTCCGGATTCCATGAAGTCTAAACATCATACCACCTGTACACCAGGAACAAAATACCGGGTTTTGATTGGAGGATTTCCATATGTTTTTTTAATATGTATTGCAAAGTATCACATTGGCATTTCTGTCAGTCTAGTAACCCGGGGGTGGGGAACGGTATTCACTTCGGTATTATTCAGGGTAGTGGTACCTCTCATGATTTTGAGGTAAACTTTTGCACTGAACATTATTAAATCTTGCATATTTATACTAATTATTGTTACAGGTATGTGAAATTTCCTCTTTAGTTTAAGCATGAATTCCTCTTTTTAGGTTTGAATTGTTCTTTGTTTTCTTTCTGTGTACAAAAGTAGAGGAACTATCATCTTTTTTTTTTTTTTTTTTTTACTTGCCTAGTCTCATCTTTTTCTTATTAGCAGTTAAGTGTCTGTGCTTAGTAGTATTGTAGTGCTTTGTAATACACTGTACTTTACCCCAAATGAATGCCTAAGATGTTAGGATAAACTAATCAGATGTCTTGAATTGATTTCTCCGACAGACTGAGGGGGACATTCTTCTGCGTCCTGAGTTGGAGGAGATAAGTCAGGAACACGGCGACCGATTCCAGCTGTGGTACACATTGGACAAGCCAGAGGAAGGTAATCTTGTCTTGTACTGTTTTCCCGTACTGTTTTCCCGTACTTTTTTCCCGTACTGTTTTCCCGTACTTTTTTCCCGTACTTTTCCAGTACTTTTTCCAACAGTTTTTTCCATAGGCTAAAAGTACAGCAGCGGATTTGTCAGTGAGATGATACAGGATCACATGCCTCCACCCAGCAATGACAAACTATTCGTTCACTATTTCTTTCCGTTCTTTTTTTCTGTACTTTTTTCCATATGTTTTTCCTTACTTTTGTCCATAGGCTGGAAGTACAGCAGTGGATTCGTCAGTGATGATATGATACGAGATCACATGCCTCCACCCAGCAATGACACACTCGTCCTGATGTGTGGACCGCCACCAATGATCAACTATGCCTGCATGCCTAACCTGGAAAAACTAGGCTACACACCGGAAATGAGGTTTTCCTATTAGGGAAAAATGGGAAAACTTCCCATACTTTTATTTGAAAAACTAATGGAATGTTGCAGATGTTGAGGCATATTTTGGATAAGGGTTTCTTTTTCTCTCGGGGGCCAGTAAAAAAATGCAATTTGTGGAAAAAAGCACGGTGAAATTGGTATCTACACTGTAAGTTAACACACTTGGAAAAAGTTTTTTTATTGGAGGAAATATTTCCCTGATATTTATTTGAAACAATTTGATGAAATAGGCAGACGCAATGGAATTAGAAACACTTTAAATAAAGATTCTCTACTAGAAGGATAGGAAAAATGTCTTCATATGAATTCTGAAGGAAATAATGAAAAACTGATATTGGCACTTCCGGAAATAAAAACAAAATGCATGGGGTTTTTCTTTTAGGGGCATAGAGTAAATTATTTTGACTTTCATTTTGGTTAGAGTTTTTTTTTATATTCGTAATGGGGAAGACCTTTGGCTAAGAGATACCTATATTTTTGGTGGAAGGTGAAAATCTGACGAGGTTTTTTCTTGGAAGCAAAGGAAAAGGTTTCCTAGATATTCACGGAAGTCTTCATGGAAAAATCATGGAAATATACATTCAACTTTGTGTGGGGAAAATTGAACCACTTGGTTTTATTAAAGCAAGCTTGTAGAGGCTGGTAGTTACTAAACGAATCGTGATAAATTGTTGTAAATTTTTCAAATTAATTGATATTTGTAATCTTTGATATGTCTACTACACATTCTAAAGAAGTCTACAAATCATAAAATAAGTGTTTTTATGGAAAAACAATTTACATAACTTGTAACAGGTTGAAGTGCACAAAAAGTATTGTATGGAGAGTTCTATCTTATTTCCTTCAACACACGCATCCCTCTTTCCAGTTTAGTCTCATTTTTGCCAGAAAGTCATATTATTTTAGGAGTACTGTATTCTTGCTTGAAATAATAAAAACCTTCTTTATTGGCATTGTTATTATTATAAAATAGCCAAAATTCAGATAATCCTCAAGCAAAACATGTATTTTATAAAATACAATTTTTAGATATGAAATATTTACAGTGATTAAGTTTTACTACAAACATTAAAAGTAAAAAAATGTGTGAGTTTCTAAATCTAGTTCTTTCTTTTTGTAGTTATTTTACAACTAAGGCATGATAGTTTGTTAAATTCGCAATATAAGTACAATTGATCATAATCCTAAAACAATTTCCAAAATACAATTTCAAATGATTATTTACATGATTCAGTTTTTGTTATACAAAAATATAAATTGGAAACGGTTAATAATATTTAAAAAGGCATTTATAACGAGGTTAGTCGAGTTACAAAGCGCACATTACTCTTTTTTTCTGTAGCTACTTTACAAGCATTGTACTTTGCCAAATTAAAATATGAAAGTGAAATTCTTCCAGATTTAGTGGTTTTTTAAATGCTCAAATGTATGAATTGATCACGTCTGTAGATCAGAAAGTGCGTGATCATTATTCAGAACATCTTCAGATAGACATCCATGTGAATAATATCTGATTGGATTGGATACAAGATTGGATAAAAACGCAAGTTTCTAGACAAATCTAAAACAGAAAAGCTAGTTCACGCTTGTATCATCCTAGCCGGCTTGATTTTTGCAACAGTCTTCTTGGCCAACCTTGCTCAACAGTCTCAAAATTACGGCGAGTTCAGGGGCCAATTTCATAGAACTGCTAAGCACACAAATGTGCTTAGCACAAACAAATCTTGCTCATTAAAAACAGGTTACCAGCCAAAATTACACGTGTTTTTCATGCTAAGCAAAAAAACAGCTGATTATCAATCCCAAACTATAAAGATCATGTGAACATTTGGTCTGTAACCTTGTTTTTGCAAAGGACGAATTGTCATGCCAAGCAAATGTTTGTGCTTAGCATCTCTATGAAATTGGCCCCTGAACTGCAGCCAGATTGGTCACGATGACCACATTTTACCAATGGACCGCGGCCTGCACTTCCAGTTAGACAACGGACAAAGTACATGTGCTTGCATAAATGTATCTACGGCCATGCGCCAATATTCTATTTTACATCTTTAGGCATTGTAAAAAAAGTTAATAAACTGTCATCAAAAGATGTTCATAACCAGAATCCTGCCAACAATAAAAGGATAAACAGATCAACCTAAAAAATACTAACACAATAAACTATACGATAAAAACATTAAAATAAAGTTGTATAAAATGACAAATCAAGCAACAGTAAAAGGTTTTACAATCACTCTAGCAAACAATATTATAGCTGATTCACAAATAATATGAACCTCCTAGAAAAATGCGCTCACAATCTTAATCCCTTCTCACCTGGGGCCAATTTCACGGAGCTGCTAAGCACAAAAATTTGCTTAGCGTGAAAATTTGTCCTTGGTAAAAACAAGGTTACAGACCACATTTTCACGTGATCTTTATTGTTTTTGATTGATAATCAGCTGGTTTTTTGCTTAGCATAAAAAACACGTAGAATTTTGGCTGATAACTTGTTTTTAATGAGCAAGACGTTTTTGTGCTAAGCAAATTGTTGTGCTTAGCAGCTCCGTGAAATTGGCCCCTGTTCATCGACAAAGACATACGACCAGCGTGCTATTTATACGTTATCTCGATCTCCTAATCTTTGAAACAAACTCCCAAAACACCAAAGATGCACAAACCTTAGATCAATTTAAATGCCTTCTAAAAACCCATTTATTCAATGTTGATTAAATATTTTGATTAATTCTTGTCCTATTTCCCCCTCTGTATATAGCGCATTCGGACTCTGTGTTTAATGCGCTTAACAAGAACGGTTTATTATTATTATTATTATTATATTATTATTATTATTATTAGACTCAGAACCATATGTACAAGATGCGAGTTTAGATAGACACATTATAACTTGAAATGGGCAAAATTTAAAAAGAAATGAGAAACACAATTCCTTTTGGAAAAGAAGATTTGCGTACGAGTCCATAACCTCATTAGTTTAGTTTGGATGACTGTTTTCATCGCTCCCGGCAACTCCGTCTTGTATGTTGAGATCTTTGAGCCCTCTGAGAACATTATCGAAGATGCCTGCTTCTGGGCTCTGATTCGACTGTCTTCGTTCAACGGTTACAGTGACCTTCGCTTTCCTTAACTGGACGGAGGGGAAAAGAAATAATTTTGTTGACGATAAAGACGATAAATTGCATATATATTTTTACCGCAGCTGAAACATTTTAAAGGCCTTGTTCGGGGAATGTTTCCTCCCGAAATTTGGCAGAATTTTATAACATATGCAGTGGTATTTGCTAATCTATTCTACACCATATTTTTAAGTTACAAAGTGTATTTGGCAGATCTTTGACTGAGGCAGTGTTCGCAGTAGCTTGACTGGTAGTTTGTTCACCTCTTTGATTTGTTGAAGTAGTGATCCCCAATGCTCAATGGGTAATAAGTCGTAGCAACCGCGCACCACCTTGTCGATAACATCAGCAAGAAATGCCTCCTGCTGTTGAGCCGTCTTCAGATCCACTGGAATATGGGCCACCTTGTGGCGAGCGTCTCGTATCTTGGGGATGAATTCGAGAAAACAAGTTAGCCGAAGAAGGGGGTGGTGCATTTTCAAGTCCGGGAACATGCGCCCAAACATTTAAGCAACTTATTTAAGATTATTTCTGCTGTTTTACTGTGAAAATTCAAGAATAAATTGATGAATTTTAGTATTCGATTTATTATGATTGTTTTGGTGCTAAATTACGGCTCTGTGTTACTTTTATAACATTATTTTGTCAGCGGCTGCCTACAGTTGCATAGCTACAGCGCCTTGTCAGGAAAGGACTCGTTGTCGGTAAACTTGGCCCAAAATTCCTGTTACAGTTAAATTTATATTTAGTCGAGGACTAAACTAGGGGGGGGTTTTCTTACTATATTAACTGAAGTCAACAGATTAATCTTTAACATACGTTTTTAATCGATGCTCCTTTCTCATCAGTAATCTTGAAAACATCGCATCTGTGTAGCAGCTGCAAACATGCGTCTTTAATATATCCACCTGCCTGGTACAACAGATGAACTTCAGGTGTGTGTTTGTTTGCATCAGGATCTTTTGTCAAGTTACAATATGGCGTTGGCTTGTCAATGGCCCAATACTTTGTTTTACTGATTTCTGTTTTCCAGAGCTCGCCTCGGCGACAGGAGCATTTAGTGTCGGAAACGATATCCGGATCTGGGTTATTTCCGATTTGGTGGTCGACTTCATTTTTCATGGTGGCATGGAGGGCTTTCATTTGGTCATCAAAGTCATATTGCTTCAATAGTAACTTCACGGTGCAGTCGAGGATAGCATGTGCCTTAGTCTGATATTCATTGATCTCCGCTAAGTGTGTTTGCTCTGCTTTCTAATGAGGAAAACAAACACATGATTATGAGTTCTATTATATAAAAACAGGGAAATTATAGTCTGAAATTTTTAACGGTCATTTTTGTCTACGTTTATTTTCGATGAAAAAATGAATGAGGCTCATCATAATAGGCAAATACATGATACGCAATTATTGTGGGTTAAACCATCTATTCCTTTCTCTATGGTTAAACCAGCAAGTATATACATGGTGGCCCATAAAAAACGGACAAGCATACTTCCACTGCCCAAACCTTACTAATACAAATTGACGAGGACAATTATTTTTTGTCAAACTTCCGTCAATATGTATACGCGCCTTGACCGTACCCCCCCCCCTCCCCCCCCCCCCCTCCCCTCCCCCCCCCCCTCCCCCCCCCCCTCCCCCCCCTCCCCTCCCCCCCCCCCCTCCCCCCCCCCCTCCCCTCCCCCCCCCTCCCCCCCCCCCCCCCCCAATAAAAAACCTACCTTTCTCCGAGCTATGATAGCTTTCTGTATTCTTTCTGCCTGTGCAACGACTGGATCAGAGCCTTTGATGCCACAAAATACACTTAAGGCGAGATCATAGAAATACTTTACTGAAATCACGTTTTCTAAGCCTTCGTCAATGCTATGCTGCAAGGCAATATATTTTTCATATTTTTTCAATTTCATGTCCTTGGCAAAATCCTCTGTGAGTATTAGCACCACACACCAAGAGCGTTTGATGAAGGTAATCAGCTCGTTAAGTGCGAACTTTCCCAAATTAACATCGTCATAAGATTTCACCGTTAATCCAAGATTCTCCATAGCATTTCTTAGCTCAGTCGCTTTATCATCATCGTTGTCGTGGTAGAACAACGCGACGTCGACTTGCTCCCCCTGTGATCCTCCCTCAGCCATGATGCCACAACGCGGTTTGGTTACGTAGTTTACGCATGGAGGAATTCCTCCATGGTTTACGCAACAGTGACGCGGCGAATTTGTGGAGGCGGAAATGGTGAGTGAACCGTCTCAGACACAGTCCGTCGCAAGGCCTTAAATTTGCGAAAATGTATTACCGATTTGTTCCAACAACAGCGCAAATATGTTCACGTCCCAATTTTCTCACGGTGTCTCCATTTTTATTAATCAATAAATCAATATTATTCGTTTAATGAAACGAAAAAGAGGTTTGAAATGTTGAATGTTAAAATATAGAGGTTATTATTTCCGGTATTGAAACTGCGCATGCGTTAAATGTAGCATGTCATGTGACATTTGGGCTTGAACAAACACAATAGAAGTTTACACTGCGCGCGTGGCATGGTTCTGTTGTCTATACTTATATTTTGATGATTTGACATTCTGAATGTACGAGTAAGCAGGGACATTTGACCCGGTGCGTGGGCTGGTGTCCGGACTTTGTTTCCTCTCACGTGACAAACTCGTTCACAATACATGTACTATCAAAGTCCGGATTCCATGGAGTCTAAACATCATACCACATGTACACCGGGAACAAAATACCGGGTTTTAATTGGAGGATTTCCATATGTTTTTTTAATATGTA
This sequence comes from Crossaster papposus, assembly GCA_037893245.1. Taxonomy (NCBI): domain Eukaryota; kingdom Metazoa; phylum Echinodermata; class Asteroidea; order Velatida; family Solasteridae; genus Crossaster; species Crossaster papposus. Next base: position 1,089,599 of record JBAIAA010000465.1, read on the forward strand.
CATGTATTGCAAAGTATCACATTGGCATTTCGATCAGTCTAGTAACCCGGGGGTGGGGAACGGTATTCACTTCGGTATTATTCAGGGTAGTGGTACCTCTCGTGATTTTGAGGTAAACTTTTGCACTGAACATTATTGGGGGTTAAATTAACCCAATTATGTGTGGAAACTACAACTGTGCCCAAAACTGGGCTAGCTGTGCCTATCTGAACACAATTGGACGCAATTGAACTTGGACCGTCACTTTTGATGAAAAATAACATACTTTATTCACTGTGTGTTTATCTATGATTAAAGTACTCAATTCTCTGATAGGTACCGGTATAGTATACACCAGACAGCTATATTGAATGAATGCCAACTTATAAGTATCATAAAATACTTCTTTTACGGTAATATCTCGACAGCATAAACTTCAAATCAATGTACACTGTAGACACCTTCAATTAATGACATCAGAAATATTTCACAAATATTTAAATTAACACTGCAAAACACGTCTGCATAATTATGTCAAAACACTGTCTAGAATAAGAACAAAAAAGTTTGATTAAAGAAAACGATCTCTATACTTCGCTCGTACCCAGTGGGAAATACATTGCCACCAATTCGATCGGTACCACCACCCATACTGGGCGATGGGAAACGCTGACGCACTTTGAGAACTGATTGGGTAGATTTTGTGTGACCTGTGAACTTGAGGTCACCAAGTCTGCGGCCGCGGCTGCACTGCGTGCAATTCAAAAGGTCATAGTACGCTACCCAGAATGCCATGCGTTTCCTTCAAATAAATATTATGTGAAGCCGCTTCCCAGCGCCCAGTATGGGCGTAATGATGTTCATCAAAAAGATCATTTAAAAGTAGAATATAAACATCCTTTCAAACTAGGCGTTAATATGTTATTCTTGTGTAGACGAGTTTCCGATTAAAAAAAAAGTGACCCCAAAAACTCGAGCAGTTTGTATGGAGTCGGAAAATGTTCGCCTTTGTATCGGTGCCGTGTACAATTTATGGGAAACAACATAGAAAGTCATTGGAAAAACTGAGATTATGAATCGCGTGAAGAAAAATAACTCGTCTTTACAGCAAAATATGACCACCCCTATAAGTACAAATCAGGTCGTGGTCAGATACAAACTTTATAAATACAAAACATAGAGGAAAGTGAAGAAATAACGACATGTTTCACTGTAAGGACGGATCAAAATAATGTGGGCCTCTTGCGAAGCTTCCGTGCACGTTTTCTGTTCATCTTTTTTTCCATGGCGTTGGCGTACGGCCTACACATACTCAGAAACAGTTGCTCAAAAGCATGGGTTAGTGCGTTCCACTCGCGCAAACAATGTAAGCGTTCGGGTGCGTTCGCAAATGTTTCGTGCACATCCGATGGAACACTGTTCGCCCAGTTAGCAAACGTTGGCAACGTTCGCGTGATGAATAGAACGCAGCCCTGCCCAAGGTTCGGCATTCCAGTCTGACGCAGCGATGGTAATTTACCGGTGACAAGTTTTACTAAATAACCGAGGGGGGAATCGTGGTTACATGCATGCAATGCCTTATCATCGAGGTTCATGTTGCTCCTATCGGCGGAGTTTGTCTCGAGGAAAACAGATTTCCAACTCCTGTCAGCGCTTTTTATTTTCACCCCGTGAGACGAAACTAGCGCAGAGAACGTTGTACCCCAGTGGCGCCCTTCATCACGTGGTCTGCAATCTTTGAAAACATGAACATTGAAGGTATAACACGTGCTATAGTGGAAATAGCCGTCGTGTGATTCACTCATTGAACGCAAATCAATGGTAGTACTAGTGAAGTGAAACAATAACTCATTGGCGAGATCATCGCTTGCGTTTACTAGGCTTATCAAACGAGGGACTCTGTTAAATTTGACAACACATTGTGTGTTTTTTTCCGCCTCTTCTTTTATCTGCATCCATGCCCACCTATCTGTAATCTGGTGTGCATTTTCATCTTCATCGTCAGTATCGATTCCTTCTCTTGCATACGTGTTCTGTTGATCAAGACAATCGATTCCTTCTTCATCTGTGATCTTTTCCTCATCAACATCTCCGACTCTTTCATTTTTATCTGCAATCAGTACATCGTAAGTATCGGGTCTTTCTTCAATTGTAAGCTGTTTATAAACACTGCCAAGTATTTCTCCAGTTGTATCGATTTCTTCTCTTTCATCTGTTATCTCTTCATCATCGATTCTTTCTATTTCATGATTGATCTCAACTGCTACTTTCGACGCTGTCTTCACCGCTGTCTTCCCCGCTGTTTCTTGGGTTGTTTCCGTGTCTTCTTCCATCTCATCTTCCATCTCATCTTGTGCATAGTTATTGTCGTCATCATCTTCATCACCGGCATAACATCTAAGATCAGATTCATCGTCGACAGTAGAATCATCAATGATGGTCTGGCCTTCCTCCTCTCTTGTCAAATCTTCGTTGGAGAAGAGCGAGTTCCTTTCTCCGGAACGATCTTCAACTTTGAGAGGGTCTTGGGCTGCCAACTCGTTTGCTTCATCAAGCTCATTAATCACGTCCAGAATAACATTAGGCTTACGGCCAAATAAAACGCGATGGTTGTTTGCGTATATCACCTTTCTCATACAATCAATGTCTGTCGGCCTAATGTCTTCATCAAGGCCGCCATCTTGGTAAGCTTCGGTTGCATGAACTTCAACTTTCACTGCATGTCCTGGACTTGCAGTGGTGTCACCAAAAGTGACGTCATTACTATCGCATAATATATCAATACATTCTTCGCTTCGAGTAGACAAATATACAGAAACGTCAGGTAGATCTACGCCCTCCTTTTTGTCACTTGCCCCTCCCTCGATTGCTGCCGCTTTCCTTTCCCCATGTTGCCCCAGATCTAACCCCAGATCTAAGACTAAATCGTCACAACTGGACCTGATTTCAGACTCATCACCGTCACTACCAATAATACCCGTCCATTCGTCGCTGTCATCGCTATCCGTCGAGTAAACACTGCATACAATTTGGTCAACAATCGCAATCGGGTCATTCGCAATCAGTTGATATTTCACGGTTTGAGCGCTGGTGCCCGGTCTATCCGGATCTATTCGTACCACTGTTGATGTCGTTGGCACGCTGGTCCTAATGGCTCTGGGAATACCTGCCCCAGTCCGAATCACTGGAACTGCGGGCGCCCTCATTCGTCCTATAAAAACCCAAAACAAAATAACTTAGTAGTTAGTACAATGTATATTGCCAAACTTTCAGCAAAAAATCTCATTTGGACATTTCTTAAACTATATGCTGGATAATATCAATGTTTTCCCCTGTATGTATGACATAATTTAAGTCGACCTTTTAGAGAAAATTTTCCCCCAGGAACTTTCACCGTTACAGGGTACCGACCCATTGACAAACTGCGCAAGAGGAAACAAAGATCCGAAATAACAGAGATCACAATCTCGTAGGACACCGCTGCAGTTTCCTTTGAAAACATTGTTTTCTCATGACATGTAAACAAAGGCTGCATTGTTCCATAGTACGATGCAGCGAGCAAAATAAATCAGTAAGCAAACAAGGAAACAAAGTACTATCTGTTCCAATCAATAATTTGTACATGCAGTATGCTTGTAAAAGTATACCAGCAAAAGAAAATAAATTATCTTGTTCTGAGGCAATCTTGTTCTGAGGTAATCACACAACAACAAAACAAAAAACAGACAACAAAGTGTGTTTATGGTACCATTTGGTACCACACCTCCTAGAAATAGAATTGCCATCATCTGCGCATGCCTCAATTATAATTTGTATATATTTTGTTTTACATGAATGCATGCAGGTCATATGACTTCCTTTGGCCAAACACCGCCGTCAAGTTGTAAATTAACCCTAACCCTCCAGGGTATTTTGGCTAGAAACCCTGCCAATCGCATCAGTTTGCATACTTTGTCACATTGACTTGTGTGCAGAGTGCAGCATGGTCAAACAGTCACCACAGATGCACTGTGCTGGGTCTGGCAGGGTTAGGGTTAAAGCACTGTGCGCTGAATTAGCTCGAGGATCTCTGCAAACCTTTACGAATGACAATGTACTTAGTTCTCACCCCGTCTTCTTCGGAATCGGAACCAGTATGGACCAAATTTTTGAATGGCGACATACAAGTAAGCCACGGCAACGATGACAAAGAGAGTGCCTGAGGCGATGAGCAACAGGTCCTGATAACCCCAGCCGTCATCAAGGTTTGCCTTGACCGGGACTACCTTTCTTTCTTCTGAAGACCCCTCCTTTCCCAAGGACACCCAGCTGATTGTCCCAGTGTTCTCATCCTCTGGATCCTCTATTTCACCTGTTGGCACTTTCTGTAGCATCCCTGATCCGAGACGTTCGGCCCGAGACGTTCGAGTAAATCCAGGCTTCTTAGTGGATCCCACTTCTGACACCAAACCGCTAGCGGGTGTACGCGCGGCCTCCTGTGCCAACCACTGCCTCAGCTCTTCGTGTGTGAAGCCTTTATCCAGGACTTTCTCGTGTTGGCAGGACTGAGTCCCTTCGTCAAAACGGTAACCTGGCTGCAGGCAAGTTCTACCACAAACCACGTCGCGGTACTGAGAGCACCTTCTTTTAACCTATTCACAAAGATTACAAGACATTTAGTTAGCAAGACACTCAATACTGTTTCAACAGTATACTTTCAATATGGTTCGAAGACTAGCGTTATACTAGTCCTCTTTTTGTTGAAGTAGTTGGCCCACTTATTTGATGACTGTGACTATAGGCCTACCTATGATGACTTCCCCGCCTCCCAAACCACAAACCAGCATGTGCTACAGGGACTGATCTATCATAGATGCACCCATAGGCACTCAAAACCAAAATATCCCTATATAGATTGAGTTTCACATTGGATGTGAGGATTGCAACATTTAAATTGACAAAATCCCCACAGTTGTGGCAAATCTTAAGTGAGAATCTCTGCCATTGCCATACGTGGGTGGGATGCTACCCCTAGAACTATGGGGCTCTCGCTTCGCCCGACGGGCGTCGGGAGCCCCATAGTTCTAGGGGTAGGTGGGATGCCACAAACTCCTTCCATCTCGTGTGCCAATGGTACAAATGATAAAGGAGTACCCAGAATACCAACTTGGGGCTTGAAAAAGTCACCAAACCCGGAAATTATAGATCGGCATGTGGCACAGCGAGAGAGGTGTTGGGAAACTTTTTTTTTTTAAAGGTGCATAACAAATTATGCATATTTAAAGACGTCATACTCATACAATAATGACCGAGCCACTACCTTTACAGTTTTAGAAGCTAGGTGGCGCTACACATTGCAACGTAAGACGTTTGAGACGATTGGTGGTGGCAAACACGTAGTTTTGCTTAGTCATGTTCAACCTATATAAATGTGCACATTTTTATTTTGTTGCCACCAAGAGTCTTCAAAGTTCAAACTCTCCGTTCCCAATTCCCATTCTATTTTCATGCCGATTACATAATCCTAAGTTCAACCTCATTTTCCCCCGTGTCTTCTTTTACCTCCACCCCGTCGTCACATCTCGTGCATCTTAGGCACAATTCATCCGTCTCCTCTGTGATATCCCTGCCGTCTGAAAGGTAGAATTCTCCCGGGGACAGTTTGGCAAGGTAGTAATTATGTTGACACTCGTGTTGTTGGATCACGATTTCGTAGGTCTTGTTGTCTCTGCTCATCACCATGGTGAAGACAGTTCGTTGAGACGGTATTTCGTAAGAAGCACGAACGCTAAGCAAGAGAACGATCACATAAACGTGAATTCTTCGACCCATTGTGCTGAGGCCGTGCTGATGAGTGGTTGACACCATATGCCGGATTCGCATTCTAGTTATATTTCCTGGTATATATTTGTTAAATATTAACGAATTCTTGCCGGGGAGATTCTGTGGATAACGATTAACGGCAACTCGTCGTCGGTTGTTATGGTAGTACCCGCATATCACAAAGACCCGGCACGCAACTCGCCGCGCCCAAATGCAAACCAACAAGTATTACACATTTAGGGGTTTCCCGGTCCCTCGCCTGCCTCACGCAACACAACGCAACAATTCACGTGACGACGTTGCATATCCCATACTGTGCCAAGTGTCAAAGGTCAGAGCATGCAGTATACCATGGAGGAATATTCCTCCATGAGTATACCATTGCGCAAAGCAAAATACACATTCTTTCTAAAGTAATTGGCAAGGCATCCACCAGGAAACAAAATCATACACACTTGACTCCTGTTCCCGTGTGTCGGTCATTCTCCGAACTCATGTTCGTAATAAATTAATGAAAACAATAAATTGTACCGTACGTTGATCAGTGGACCGGTAAACCGTGACTCTGGGCAACATCTATAAATGTTCACATAATATCAGAGGTTGAGAACCATAGAGGAAATGAATATTCCTCTATACCAGACCTAAATATGGGAACCAATATTATTAATATTATCAACAGCAGAATACAACCGATCAGCAGAACTGTAATATGGTTTTAATTCAGTGTGTGATCAATATTAATTAAAACTAAAACCATAGAAGAATAAACACTGAAGGCGATGGACTCAATCGCAACGATCGATAACGATCCGATAAATATCGATCCGGGATTTATCATCTTTCGAACCCGGCCCGTATTATGACGGGCGTGTTTACATAAAATACGACATGGCATGAACGTGAATCATAATAGTGATCTTTGACACGATCATGGGTAGACTTGTCCTAATCCCTCCTGTCATCCTCATAAGTGTATACGTACAGACCATTTATGCCCTCTGTTTACATCTATATTCAAATGAAAAACAGGGAAATGAAGTCCAGTTTTCATATCCCACCGTGGGTTCTACCAAAATAAATTCAGCCTCATAATTGGATCAAATTTCTTTCGCCTAATTAGTACAATTAGTTGTACCCACAGCTAGCCCATTATGCTGGGCGGGCGAAGATATCCCGCAGTTTCTTATGGTGGCCCTGAAGGGACATCAAAGACGCGAATTTCATTTACGACATCACATACTGTTTTACGACATCATAGTACCGGAGCTGATGAACTTTTTCAGAGACATGTACATGTACATGTACATACATACACACGCATACCTGATTCTAGCCCATACCCGAATTGTACTATTGTAATTTCGTAAGTGGTACTTTTCCACTTCCTATGATTGAATCCGGCCGCGCAGTGTGAACTTGAACGGCAGTGCGCATGCTCTTCAGTGCAGTGGTGGCGGGAGATTACAGCTGGCTCAGCCTGATCTCTGATTGGTCAATTAGTTTCACTCGCTATTTTGTTGTCACGTTGTGATAGCTCGGCGCGCCGGCGCCAGTACCCGGCCCCGTGCATATCAGCACATGCGTGACACTAGTCAAGTACTCACCGAAAACATTTGGGGCTGGCTTTAAATTTTATGTCGAGAGATGATGTTTAAGTATTTACAACTGTGGAGACAAGTGGTTTTTTTTCATTTGACACGAAGTTAGCGTCCGCTGTTATAATTCACGTTAGCATACACTTCAAGTTAACTACACACGGATACAATAAACGGTAAGTACTTTGTCAATTAAGTGTCAGAATGTCTACTCCAATGTTTTTATTGGTTGGATTTTTATCCAGTAGTAATCAGTAATAACTGATATAAATATTAAAATCGGACCATCAAAATTGATCCAGCCTAATTGTTGCACACTGGTAATTTTAATCAAGTTTTAAAGACAATAATTTTAAGGACTGTTTTAATTTAGTCAAATTGCAATTGTATTGTCCTATTGTGTCGGTTGTTCTCTGACGAGTTACTGTGTTGTATTGTTTTGTTTACCCCGTCAATTATTCGCGGACAAATTAAAGTATGGTTTGGCTTTTTGTAATCTTTTAAAGTTTGAGATTTCACCATACGCGCAACGGCAACTATTTGGCGCCGGTCCAATATTTTTCCAACGCGGTATTATTATATCAGCCGTGCGAAGCAGGCTGATATATTGTATTCGTCGCCTTTCTTTCTTTCTTTCTTTCTTTCTTTCTTTCTTTCTTTCTTTCTTTCTTTCTTTCTTCGGGCAAACGCTCACAAAAAAATCTGCCAAATTCAATATCTGCCAAATTCGTTGACCGATTTCAACCAAATTTGGACAGGATCTTCCTTGACCCGAGTTCTATCTGTAGTGATCAGCAGGTGTGGTCAAACGTCACCTAGTGGTCACTAGTGGTCATTTTCTTTAAAAGTACAAAATGCTACTTCTTCCACAGTCTTGGTCTAATTATTGTCAAATTTTGCCAGTTACATCTCTGGACCATGCCTCATAAAAGTTGTTCACAGAATTTGGCCAGTGGTCACCAGATGGTCAGTAGGGGTCATTTTCTTCAAAAATTAGGAAATGCTGCTTCTCCCAAAGTTTTGATCCAATTCATGTCAAACTTGGTCAGTTATATCTCTGGACCAAGCCTCATATAGGGTGTACACCGATAATTTGGCCAATGGTCACCTAATGGTCAGCAGGGGTCATTTTCTTCAAAATTACGAAATGCTTCTTCTCCCACAGTCTTGGTTTAATTAATTTGGCCAATGGTCACCTAATGGTCAGTAGGGGTCAAAATTTGGCCATTGGTCACCTAATGGTCAGTAGGGGTAATTTTCTTTTCAAAATAACGAAATGATTCTCCCACAGCCTTGATCTAATTAACTCGTAAAAGTTGTTCACAGAATTTGACCAGTGGTCACCTAATGGTCAGTAGGGGTCATTTTTTGTCAAAATAACGAAATGCTTCTCCTACAGCCTTGATCTAATTAATTTGACCACTGGTCAACTAATGGTCAGTAGAGGTCATTATATTGAAGCATATCAAATGTATTTTCTTCTATATTCTTTAGCCGATTTCAGTCAAACTTGGTTAGATGCTTTTGCAATTTGGGAGTGGTAGTCATCACCAAGTGGTTAGTGCGAGGCGGTTCACACAAGCCTTACAAAAGACTATTTAGGCTGATATCCGTGCTTCCTGAAGCACATTAGCTCTAGTTATTATTATTATTATTATTATTATTATTTTCTGGTAATGAAACCAAGGATCCTTCAAAAGCGCTCAAGGCACTGTAGCTCGTAAGCCAGAAAAAACCCGTAGACAGAGGCTGTGTCAGCCAGGAACACTGGGGCAAACCCCTTCTCTTAGCGATAAGTGTTCTGGTTATCTATTCTGTCTGCGAATGCAACACTTCCCACCCGCCGGACACGTGATCAAAACAGTGATCACGCGCTAAGTTCATTCATAATTTTCCGATGCATCGCAATTTGTTACTACGACACACGAGTTCTCTCTTTGCACCGGTGGTAGCCTCGCACGTGTTTTTTCTTATTAAATTTCAGAAAGAATTAGTATTGACTGAGTATAATCGTCTACTTCAGTGGAAAGGAGTAATCTGCACAAAGGATCTACAATAATTGCGTCTAAATCTGCCAAAACAAAACCAGTCGCCTCAAATCTTTGACGTCCCTAGGTTCAAACCTCATCATACACGCGCCGGGTGCATCTGCACTGAGCACGTGCTGGACATCGACACCAGTACGGTGGCATTTGGTAAGTGTGTTTCAAGGTTAATCAAGGTTATTTTGTATTTTGTATCAGTAGTCAGACTGTCGTTGTATGTTATATGTCGTTTATAATCAAAGACTTCTACCCAGTCTTCCCATAACCTGGTGCATAATAATGCATTAATATTGAATTAACTGGGTGAAGTTGTTTTTAAATTTTCCACTCAGTGTTGTTAAATTTGCATTGAATGTATTTATGTTGTCATGTTTATGAATAAAGAGTAGCTTTAGCTTTCACCGTGACGTCACTTAATGATCAAATTTGGATCATCGTTGCTTGAATATTTGCAGCCATTAATTCTTATTCATACCATTATTTTGTGCAATTTAGGTTTTCATTCAGCCAATCAGCCAGGTCGGTTTGTCCGTATTGTCTATGCATCTATAAATATTAGTACAAATTTCCTGTATTTTATTGTTACGGTGGTGAAATAGTCTAGTTGCAAATTCAGAAAAAAATATGTGATTTTTGTTTGTAATTAATTACCAAATCACTCTTTTGGTTTCATTTTAAATGTCCTAATTTCAGCCCTATGTAACTTATTTCAGACTATGAAAATCCGGACTCGTTGGTAGTATTGCCCATGCTTAATTAAGTGACGATCGTGATAATTAGCAGAGGACCGGTCACGTGAGAGGGATTAACCAATAATACTAGTCCGATTACACTCGGGGTCTGATTTTCATATTAAGCCACCGTCCGAGGCAAGAAGCTGTTTTTTAAATCCTCGGTTTCCGGGAATTTGTTTACGACGTTTCATTTGTCCTGCGTACTCAATACTCGTGACTCAGACGAAGCTGTGCCGCGTCTGTCTGCCTAAAAAAAATAACATTTCTTCTGAGGTCCATTACCAGCGGTCATCCCCTAACCCGGTCATTATCACGCAGTAATAACCGGGTCCTCGCACTGTTATTACCTTTAATAAATACCTTTAATAACTTTAATAAATACCTAATTACGGGAAAAATACGGGAAAAATTGTGAAAATGCTCCAAATTTCGTGACTTTTCTTTCGGCGATATTTCCAGCGTTTTGTGTTCATGTTTAGGGGCCAAGTTTTAGCTTATGCATGGTACCCTGTCTCTTCAATATGTGTTGTTATTATAACCCATACTTTGAGACCAGACTAGCTGACCACTAATGCCCACTGTGCCTAGCAACGCGCTAGCGTTAACAGACGACACGCGCATTTTGAAAAATGCCGCGCGTATAGGTACAAACGTTCTACGCGTACATTTATAGCGCGCAGTATCAAGATTTGACGCGTCCTTGTTACAGGTTACCGTAGAACTGTTGCATTCGGCCAATCATTGGCTTACATGCTGCTTACATGTATAGCGTGCAGTATCAAGATTTGACGCGTCCTTGTTACAAGTTACCGTAGAACTGTTGCATTCGGCCAATCATTGTCCCCAAAATATTCCGGCACATGCATCGTGTTAACACGAGTAGCACGCTCGAACGCACCCCTTTAGCGCCCCTGTCAGCTCATCTCTGATTGGTCAATCAGTTATATTCATTTTGGTCACAATAAACTGGCGCGCTGGCGCGCGCGCCACAAGCACTCAGTTGAACTTTAATCACACGTCATTCGTGACAACTATAGTCTAAATGCTATAAAAGCAGAAATTGTGGGATTTTCTCTTAAACAAATTGTCGAGGAATGCTTGTCTACTCAAAGTAGGGCCTATACCAAGTATCTTCCATGATAAATAGTTTGTTGGCACTTGACTCGAAAAGTTTAAAATTTACGCCAATACTCAACGTTAACTGCGAAACGACAGAAAGAACGGTAAGTCCTTTGTCTGTCTTCAATAAAGGGGTTGCATTGACGTCACGCGCGCTACGCGTACGCGCTAATCGCACGTACAACCATGCGGAGCGGTGAGGTCAAACAAAGTGTGTTTGACCTCACCGCTCCGCATGGTTGTACGTGCGATTAGCGCGTACGCGTAGCGCGTGTGACATCACATGCATTAACTTTATTAGTATTTATTTGTTATCATAGTAATTAACAACTAAAATAATATACAAATCTGAATTATGGAAGTTTGATCTATAGACAGGTTGTGCAACTTTTAAGAAGTAATTGTTTTAATTCAGTAAAAGTCGGTGTAATTTTACATAGTCCTGATGCGTCAGTTGGTCTTTCTGTCTGTCTAAAGAAAATAACATTTCTTCTGAATAATTATACATGTACTTGTATATACTATAATTATTATGATCTGTATCCAAGAGACGTTTATCAACCTGCGACAACGGCAGTGTTCATGGCTGTATTTTTCCATTGGAAATTTCCTAGCGGCGTTCCATAATTAGCACAAAATAATAACTACTGTATCTTGTGATCGTTGTCGTCAGTGCAAACACTATAGTTCAGTTCAGTTTAACCTTCAAACGTGTACTGTTTACTTTTTGAATCCGTGAACTCTGTTTACAATAATAATTGTGCAGAAGTCTTAGACGATTCCATTTTGCTCTAGAGGTATATCCCGAACAATCTATTATACATCGCAGACGATGAATCGGGTTGTTCTGCTTGTCAGTTTACCCCCGTGAATTATATGCGGAATAATTCAGTAGTCCATTCTGTCCGCGAACGTGGAACGCCAACACCTCCCACCCCGACACGTGATCAAAACAGCGATCACGCACCCCGTTCATTCATACTTTTTCGATGCATCGCAATTTATTGTGTACCGCCGCGACACAATTAGCAGTTCTCTATTTAAACGGAAGTTCCGCACTCATGTTTTCTTGTTAAATCTCCGAAAGCAATATCGGTACTTAGCCGATTTTAAGGTGTGATCTACGCAAAGGATCTACAATAATCGCGTCTTAATCTGCAATAAGTCTTTGACGTCCCCCGACTCTCATGCATCCAGCAGTTGGTAAGTGTAATTCACGTGTTAACCAGTTCGCACCGGAGGACGTATATACACGCAAGACCGGAAACGGGTGGGTGTGCTTCGCGGTATCATCGGCCTGGACCCGCTTTGGATCAAGTTTCGTTAAAAATAATCCCGCGCTTCAGCTCGGTGATGTTATAATAATCCCGCCGCGAACTGGTCATGTTTAATTGTATTTTGTATCTAGTCAGACTGTCGTTGTATGTTGTATGTCCTTTATAATCAGAGACTTCTTCCCAGTCTCCCCAAAACCTGGTGCATAATAATGCATTAATATTGAATTAACTGGGTGAAGTTGTTTTTAAATTTACCACTTAGTGTTGTTAATCGATTTGCATTGAATGTATTTATGTTATCATGTTTATGAATAAAGAGTAGCTTTAGCTTACAAATTTGGATCATCGTTGCTTGAATATTTGCAGCCATTAATTCTTTATTCATACCATTATTTTGTGCCATTTAGGTTTTTATTCAGCCAATCAGCCGGGTCGGTTTGTCCATATTGTCCATGCATCTATAAATATTAGTACCAATTTCCTGTATTTATTTTCTTACGGTGGTGAACTTAGTCTTGTGGCAAATTCAGGAAAAAAATACTTTTCTTGTAATCAAATATAATTACAAAATCACTTTTTTAGTTTCATTTTAAATGTCCTGACATCAGCCTTATGTAACTTGTTTCAGACTCTATACAAATTTGGACTCGTTGGTAGTATTGCCTGTGCCTAATTAAGTGATGATCGTGATAATTAGGAGAGGACCAGTCACGTGAGAGGGATTGACCAATAATACTACAACTAATACTAATAGTCCGATTACACTCAGGGGTGGGGGAGTCGGGTTGGTGTAGCGGTTCTTTCCTCGCCTTCCACCACTATGACCCAGGTTCGAATCCGGCCTGGGCCAATATGTGGATTGGGTTTTCAGTCCCTGCCTGACTCCGTGGGTTTTTCCCCAGGATATTCTTCTGTAATATCTTCTGTAACCTCTAAAACTGTAACTTCTTCACATTAATTGTTGAATGAAATAAAAAATTGTTGAATGAAATTTGTTCCCGCCGTGAATATGGCCATTGATGCTGGTACGGCGTTAAACCCCAAAAACTCACTCACTCACACTCAGGGGTCTGATTTTCATATTAAACCACCGACCGAGGCATGAAGCTGTTTTTTAAATCCTCGGTTTCCGATAATTTTCCATGACGTTTTATGTTTCCTGTGTACTCAATACTCGTGACTCAGACGAAGCTGTGCCGTGTACAAGTTCAGCGATTCCCGTGTAGAAGTATACGCAGATATTTGTATTGTTATTTGCAAAGGTTACTGGGTATACGTCGTGACGTCACGTATTTATTATGGTGACGTATTTTACTATAAATAAAACTCAAACTGCGCTGAGAGATGAAATCGGTTGAATGGTATAATGTGCAGATGTAGCGTAAATTTCTAACCATATAGGAAATAAATCCGTCCTATTTTCACAGGAGTCAGATGTTCATATCACACGTATCGGTTCTACTTGATACAAAACATAACTTTCACCCGTGTATTCAAATTACTTCTACTTATTTTGTTCCTCTCTATTCGACTATTATTAGTATTAGACTCCCTGTTTGTTTGTTTTTGTATAAATTTGAGCTGCTTAATATGAGAAGAACTTGAAAATGCACAATAATAATAGCTCGTATTTATTTAATGGAAATTATTCATTTTGAACAATTTATTCTAGTCCTGTGGATACGATGAAAAGAAGAATATTTTGGTCTAATTCTATAAATTTAAAAGCGCAACAAAAGGAGAAATAAACCTGTGCAAGTTAAAAATTGTGGATTCGTTTCTCACCTTACTTTAGAAAATCACATGCATACATGATTTTTTTTTTTTTTTTTTTGCCAGTACCAGTACCGGTTCAAAGTTGTTGGCACAAAACCAAGTTTATTATTTCCTTGATAAAAGAAAAAACCTCGCAGGTATTAAAGACAATGTGTGAACGGTACGGCCAGTCACGTATATGCCATCACTGCCCGCACACGCCACACAAAAACCAACAAGGTTGTGCAACGAATTTCAGGTTATTTCCCTATGCGCGGTTGCACTAGTATATTGCGAAATCAAATGTGCTGCACGGATACGTGCGGACGTACTAGTCTTTTTCCAAGGCGTGGCTGTGCGCATGCAGCCGTGGCTGTGCGCATGCAGCCGTGGCGACTAAAGTCCAGACGCTCGGCTCGCGTAATTTATTTCGCCACGCCAGCTGTTAGACACAATAACCTTTGAAAATGACCGATATACTTGCTTACATAAGGCTACACACAGTGATCCCCAGTATAGCACTATGGTGTAACTTACAACTAACAAAAACGACACTATAATTATTGTGTCGATTAACTAGTCAACGGACTTTACTTCCAAGATTTGTTTTGCTGATTGTTTGGCTATGTTTGATTCCAGAGAATTGAGCGCAACAAAAAAACAAGATTGTGCAACGAATTTCAGGTTATTTCCCCTGTGCGCGGTTGCACAATATTGCAAAACCAAATTTTCAGTGGTTTACGCGCCCACGTACCAAGGCGTGGCTGTGCGCATGCAGCCGTGGCGACTAAAGTCGAGACCATTTTCAACGCTCGGATGTATACCGGACTGTGGTCTCCGGCTCACGTAGTTTGTTTCGCGCCACGCCAGCTGTTGACACAACCTTCGCAAAATGGCCGCTATAGGCCTACTTGCTTACACAAGGCTACACACAGTGATCCCCAGTATTACACAACTAACCAAAACGACACAAGTATTAGTTAATGTGTCGTTTAAAGTCAACGGACTTTACTTCCAAGATTTGTTTAGCTGATTGTTTTTGATTTAAAAGGCAGAAAAAGGTGGTTTTTTTTGCCCACCAAATAGAGATGTATCATATCAATTGGGCGTGATCCACAAGGGTGACATAATTATTTATGGCAATTACGAGTTTGTGACTTCTGACCATAGAGCGCTCAGTTGGTAGAGTACCGCAAAGGCAATCCGGACTGGTCGCATAAACCCTGCTTCAGTCAGTTAAACGTTTATATGCAGTTTTATGATAAGCAGTACGTACATAATTATTATTATTTCTTGTTTATTTAAAGAAAGAAAACAAACAATGAAACTGTTGCTACTACTCGTCGTATTCCTGATTTCCTGCTCTTTCGTGGGCGTCCAAGCTGGGAAAAAACCCGGAATTTATAAGAAATGGCCCGCCTGCAAGAAATACTACGAGTACGTCTTTCTCGTCAAGAATTCCGACCGAATTCCTGGCGAAAGATACAATGAACGCCGCAACAAAAACGACAAAACCTTGTGAGTATAACAAAAACATTTGTGCGCTCGGCTTCCCACGCGCGCGCCGCTTGAATTAAAAGTCCACTGTTTCTATATTCAAATTTCGCGGCGCGGTATATGCGCACGCATCGTGTTTTGCATAAAATGTAGTTAAGGAGTGACGTCGCAGGCGCGGCCAGGTCAAGTCGTCTTTGAACTACATGTATATGAACTCTTAACGAACTCTATGCAAAACGAGATGCGTGCGCATACCGCGCTATCGGTGACATTTTGAATATAGGGCTCACCGTCTATAATTATGTAAAACATTTAAAAATAGATTATATTCAATACTCGGCTCTGGGCGTGGTTTAAAATGACGTCACACTTACGAACCAGGTGTTTTTTTATCGTGATCACAATAATGTTTACAGCAAATAAGCCTTTTTTAAGGATCTCTAAAGTCTCTCATGTTTCCACTCAGGTGGTACGTCTGTCAGCCCTGTACGCAGTGCGCATCGGGCGTTCGTCAGCTCCGCCCCTGCTCGACTCATCATGACACTAACTGCTCAGCTACACAGTGTACAGTAGCGGGATGCGTTCTAGACGACAACTTTCACGCCTGCAGACTCCCTGGTGACCCCGGGAAGTTCCCTAACATCTCCGCCATGATGGACCCGTGTGATCCTAGCAAAACACCGGTTGATCCGGCGACTCCAATCCCGCCAGCAACAGGTCAGAAATACTGCTAAGCCCCGCCTACTTTGCGCGTCGCGCGGCAAGAACACGCGCGTCTTAACAAAATGCAAAGTAGACACGCGCGTAATAATATGCAAATGCACGTATTTCAGAATATTTGTGCAAATATATCTGATATAATCAAAAGGGCATCCGCCCAGAAATCCCCAAAAGTTTCGTTATCGCGCGACGGTCTCAGGCGCCAGGAAAACCTCTTTTGTGTTTATTGTGTCACGGTGGACCTTTTAATAATGTCTTTATAGGTTTCTTCGAGTTTTCTAACCGAAACGCCATGCCGGTTTTTGTAAGAATCACCTGTTTTTGACTAGAAGAAAACCAAAAAAAATGTCACTGTTGTTTTTTAACGTCTTTCTGTTTTACAGAAGACCTCTTGAATGGACCGTCGCTTGTACAATTGAAAAACTCCAGTGCGTCTCTGTCCAAAAACCAAAAGAAAGCCTCGGCGGCAGATACCCAGCAGAACTCGGATTCCAATAAGTCAAATTCGGCCGAGACGTCAGGGTACAAGCTGGGAACAGGGGAGACGGCGCTACTAACTGCACTGGGCGTGGTCTTGATTGTACTATTAAGTGTGATTGTGGTGATCATCTACTATCGTGCGTCCCAAAAGAGAGCGCCAAATGGGCGTGGCAATAGCCGCTCCAGTGAGAGGGTGGTATTGGAGACGGCCGTCTAGCATTTAGGTCACTTTAGTCAGGCAGAGTGGTAACAAAACCGTTCAATTAAACGATAAAGGTGTGGAATTTGGAACACAATGCAGATTTGAACTTTGAATATATAGGGTAACAAGCAATTATTATTTTTTCAAAATGGCTGCCATTGTAAGTTATTCTACACATGTTTTTTCCAAAGGTCACAAAATATGCAATGGTTATAGCCAAATATCTTTCTTATGGCATTCTGTGATCGTGTGCTAAATGTCATGCCTTTATCACCAAGTGAACAAGTCTGTCATATTGTGCATATCTGCCTGACAAACTACGATCTTTTACGGCTAGTTCAGAAGTTTGCATGTGAAGGTAATGTTGCGCTTTGCATTTTTAGGACAGTACGATTATGATGTTGCAACGAAACTATGTCATTCGCGTAAACTTATTTGGTGATGACGTACAAGATTCGTCTATGGCGAGCCAAATTAACATTTATTACTTACGCGACGATATTAAAGATATCTCCAATAGATCGAATCAAAGATCCTTAATTATTAATTAGAGATATCTCTAATTCAGTTAAATAAATCGCTAAATAACTCTAAATTATCGTCGCGTAAAACTGTGCTCGCCGAAGACGATTCTTGTAAGCTGACGTCGTTCCCAAGTTTCGGTGCATACAAGTTGAACAGCAACACATTGCAATATATACCATCACTGTACATTTGGTCTGGCATTACATCCCATCATGCTCTAGTATATCCGGGTCATCACATGGTTCACAATGTTGATATAGGGCCTTTTCGAATCCCTGGCTTCGTCTTCGTCTTTGGCTTAAGGCAATTTTAGATTCCCAACTGCGAGATCCCCTGCCACATTTTGATGCATGTTGTGCTTCAGAAACATTCAATTCATTGATATAAACCCAAAAGTTAGACTATTTATATTTGCTTGAATTGCTGCTTCTCAGTAATTCGGAATTCAGAGGCAAAGCCAAAGCCGAAGACGAAGCAAAGGTTTCGAAAAGGCCCATAGTTGAGAAGGACCTTCGCGGCAAAGTAAGGCTGATTAAATGTAATTCATATAAAATAACAAGAGTGCGATGTTTTGTACACGTATATTTTTGTATACAGGTGTACAATTTTTTCCGAATCATTATAACTCGCCATAATTATTATAATTTAAGACAAAAGAGGCAATAACTATTCTTAACTGTACATAAACTGTGTATAACCAGAGACAATACAGTATGTGAGCGATGCTGTGTATTGATGAGGGTGCTCTTATAGATCTTGGAGAAAGCTGCCATTTTATTTGTACTGGAAGTTCCGTGTTTTAATATTCATTTGTATCAGTGTTTCTGTTTGTATAATTTTAATTGGGACTTCTTTGTAATGCGCCCTCGAACAGGCTGGTCCTGGAGAGCGCGCACTATAAATTCAATAAATTATTATTATTATGACGTCACCCAATGTTTACCGCATGACATTGCAGTTTTCAATGCAAATGCTGGTTTTAGATAAAAGACAGTGCAATATGCAGTTTTAGCCGTCAGTCGTGAAAGATAACTCGTTAGAAAACTGGGAAGGGATTTTCCTCGGGATTTTCCTCGAAAAAATGATCGTGGAAAGTTTATTACTTCCCCCCAAATGCACTGCGGTAAACCATGGAGGAATTTTATTCCTCCATGGGTAAACAAGGCGAACGTCATAATCAATAGACCATGCGCCCTCTGTTTACATCTATATTCAAATGTGCCCGTCACTTACCATCGTGTTTTACATAAATTTGGTTAAGAGGCGACATCAGAGGTCACATAATTCAAAGGTGGTCTGACGTACCTGTGGCGTCACTCCTCAACCAAATTGTATGCAAAACACGATGTGCGCATAATTTTATTGACGGGCACATTTGAATACAGATGTAAACACGTGACGTCGATGGCACATCGTCTATACATGTTAAACATAATTGTATTCAGCGTGTTGATGACGTCACTAACAATGGTGTGTTTATTCTAGAAAACGGGATTCGAACATGAGCCCTCTATGTTTGACCCTTTTTTAACACAAATATACTATACTATAGATCTGTAGAGTAAGGATTTTTTGTTTGTAGCGTAAACTGTCCCACAATGCAACGCCTACCCGTGTCTTAATATTTCTGGTTGGGCGGCTCGTATCTGTGCAACGCGGTCAAAAAGTATGACGTACATGTGACGTGTCACAGACACTATTTTTGTGTTGTTTATTTTTTGCTGAAATAATTATTTAAGCGAACGGGCTGCTTATTATGAAATCCTACCTAAAGAGTTTTGCCTTGTAAATGCTTTGTATTTTGCTACTTTCTTATTTATACAGCTTCAACTTGTGACAATTAATTTGGTGAACAAAATTATAATTCATTTCGCACCAGCCTTTTGAAATCGTGGCCAATTTAGTTGGCGTGGAGAATTTATGAAGCGACTGAAACCGGAGACCACACAGTGCCTATAATTTATTTACTGATATTTTGGGCCTTTTCGAAACCTTTGCTTCGTTTTCGGTTTGGCTTCGCCTCCGAAATACGAATCACTGAAAAGAAAATAGAAATGGAAGTAAATTTAAATGGGTTTACATCAATCAAGTGAATGTTTCCGAATTTAAGCACAACAGGCATCAGAATGTGGCTGGAGATCTTGCAGTTGGGAATATATAAATCGCTCTGAGCCAAAGACGAAACGAAGCCAGGGATTCAAAAAGAATAGAATATAAATATTTTATTGTCATTTGTATATAAAGATACATTGAAATTCGTTGTTGCCTTGCGAGCAGTACAATTCTATGTATAACAATAACAGCACTTAAAAAGAATAAAATTACAATAACATTAAATTATTATTATAAAATAAAAATTTGAATTGCACTTGATTATCATCGTACTGCTCGTAGATTTTAAAAAACCGGTTCAAGGTACGATTCGAATGAGCTCGGATTGATCTGTATCGCCTTCCTGTTCTCATCAAATGAAATAAATGATTTGCAGGGTGGAATTCGTCTAAAATAATTGACCTAGATTTGTTTAGGACACGTGACTTATAAAGGATATCTTATGTGGGTAACTTACAACCAATGATAGCGCTGTACACGACTATAAGGCCAAGGTTCACGTTTTGAAAATTGATTAATTAGAAATACAGAGGGCGCTATATTTGTTTTTACAATATCTGTTTTGTACACAGACAAACACAGTGCAGTTGTTTTGTATCACGTACTTGTCGTCATCACTCAGTTGGTGAGTAAAAATTCAGCTTTTTAAAAACAAATTGTCAGTAAGAATAGTCAATAAAGGCTCGTGCAGCAGTCCAAAAGAACTATAGGTCAACGTGCACTTTTTTAGGAGAATAACCTAGGCTAGCCCGGCCTAGGCTACATCAGCAGCCATTTACATGTGTGCAAATTGAAAGACCTCAATGTCAATGTCATGACATTATCTTACGTTGGGTAGAGCCACTTTACTGTTTTTAGTCGGCCTCTTTATAATTAAGGCCATGGTTAAACCAGTCTTTGAAAAGATTGTAGTAGTAATAGTAGTATATTTACTTCCATCACGCGCCAATTACTCAGTTTTGTGTTTGTGAAAATATAGGCAAGGTCAACGAAGTCCAAAATGAATGACGGTAGGAATTTCAGATCTCATTATTACGAGAAGGTGGGTTTTCGAGGCGTTGAGGAGATGAAATCACTTCAGATTCTGCTCAAAGAAGATCCTTTAGGTGAGTATCCTTCATTGGTTGTGTACAAAGAGTAATAGAGAATTCAAAAACATTTCATACAACTAGTATGTTTTTCAGTCCCAGATTCATGTCTGTTGAACATTTTTGCACTGATTGACATTTATTAAGATATAATATGACCCAAAAAACAGTGTCAGGTTGCAACAATCTTCCATCTGTTTTATATCTCCATGATTTAACTGTTGCCTAATGTGAGACCCCCTGCGGATATGTAACAACTCTTCTCTTTTTTCAATAGATGTTGGGAAGTTGTCCATGTTTTGTCTTCGTTTTCCTCTTCCAGTGATGTTCAGACCGCTCGTGTGGAAAATTATTCTTGGTAAGTTTAGAAAATGAAAACACTCTGTGGGTGGAACTTTTTTTTGGGGGGGGGTGGGGGAGGAAACTTAAGTGAAGATGTTTTACTTCTTGAAAGCAATATATCTTTCAGTTAGAATTTGAATAATTTGGTCTCCCAATTGAAATAGCAAGCTATTCAAATGAGCTGCAACAAAAGCATTTCTTTGTCATTGTTTATCCAGTTACTTGTTACTGGCTTCAAGACATGTGACTAGATCTGGAGGGGTTTGACTAGAACTCTGGTGTTTACCCTAATCTTTCCATATTAAAAAAAATATATCCCTCCAAAAATTGAATAATTTTAAGGATTGTTAAATAAAGAACCCAACTGATATTCATTTTCTTGATTTGTGATTTTAGAGGATGTAATAACTTGTTGATTTTGTTCCTAAATTCTTGTTCCTTTTTTTTCCCTCTTTTTTTCCTACATTTTCTGAAGGTATAGTCCCTCCCCATCCAACTACACATGACTTTGTGATGCAGCAGCGGCGGCAACAGTTCAATGACCTCCGAGGTGCGCTGAGGATCATGGGATTGGTCGACGAGTCAACTCTGTTGAGCAGCGAGTTTCTTAAGATGTTTCTCCTACAGGAACGAAGGTTGCCTTTGGAAGATGAGCAGTTGAACATCGAGGTATGTTAATGTTTTTTAGCCCAAATATTCTGGGATTTTTTGAATGGATATTTGCCCTGAACAAAATACCCATCATTAATTCCCATCTTTAATACCCATCTTCAATTGTACTCTACATCTTCTTCCTTTGTAGTGTCTTGAGGAGGAATGTTTCATCTCGTTGGCTGAGACAGCTATCGACATTTTGGATGACGAGGTCGACGCCTATTGGATCACTGTCAAAATCCGCCGCACTATGATCGAAAAATACTTCATAGTACAATTGGTGAGTCCAGCTTTATCAGGAAGATTTTTAACTTTGCTGTTGTAAAGGGTGTCAAGATAAAGTTAGCACTTTCTTTGAAAAATCGCCCTACTAATCATCTACTTTGAACAGCGCCCTCTGCAAGAAAATATGTCCTGCCTGCAAACCACCCCCCCTCCCCCCCTCCATTTCTTGAATTTCTGAAGGCCGTGTAACTAGAAAATGTTTTTTGTTGAACCCCCATTCAAAGAGGTATAGTGACGCCCATGTCAGTGTACTTTGTAATGAGGTGAAATTGACAGACTTTAGGTTGGGACGTGGTGTCGCGCTCCACACATCCAGCACTGCCGGTGCACAAAGAAGACGCAACAACACCTCCCTCTACAGTTTGCATTACTTGCTTTGTCTACAGTCGCAGCGATTTGTCACACAGCTTCAGAGGGAGGATCCTCAGTTGATGCAACATCTGGAGAATACAGGAACGCTGAGTCGGATGGGTGCGGTCTACAAGGCGTGGTTCGGTGGCATCTATGCTGGAGTCATCCCGTCAGGACCACTAGGAAGGTACGACCTACGACCTAGCCCCATCAATGCGGCTCATATACTCGACTTACTGCATGCTTTGAGCCACCCAAAACGCTACGACAATGTTGAATCGAGACTTGGGCTGTTTGCCAAACCCCAGTTCCGTCTCCGTCTTTGGCTTCGTTCATGCAGTTTGGCAATGGGGGTGGAGCCGAAGACGGAGCCCAAGCTGGGGTTGGGAAAACGGACTTGGTGACCTGTGATTGCATTCAACTTGTGCGTTCAATCTGTCTGACCTTTGACCTTTTTGTAGGGTGTGGGATCGTTTACTAGGAGGTGCTATCTACATCACAGCCTACGTAGCTCACGTCTTCGTTGTAACCTACCGTAGGCAACTACTAGGCATGACGAAATATGACGCCATACTGCAGTTTTTACTCAAGGTAACTCAAAAAGGCCTTTCTTGAAAACACCGTAGTTTGTGCTCCGACTAAAAATGAAACCTACTGTAGGCAACTACTAGGCATGACAAAATATGACGCCATACTGCAGTTTCTACTTAACCAGTTTGCCCGGAGGATGTATATATACACGCAATGTTTTTCCAAGATTCAAAATGGACGACGCATAAACACGTCACGAGCAAAGCCGGAAATGTCCATCAGCAGCGAGCAAGGCTGGAAATGCGTGGGTGTGCTTCCTGGTACCATCGACTTGAACCTGCCTCGGATCGAGTTTCGTTAAAAATAATCCCGGCGCGAACTAGTTAAGGTAACTCAATGGAGTCTTTATTGAAAACATCAAAGTTTGTGCTCTGACTACAAATGTATTTGAGGCCCTTTTTGAACACCTGGGGTAAATTTTGCAGAAATGTTCAGCACAGAAATTTGCTGTTCAGAGAAAACAAATTTATTTTTTATAAATTTCTTAAATTCTTTTTTCTTTTTAAATAAAGTTTATTAGTCTGTGATACTCAATGCACCAACTTTTAATTTCTTAGAAACCTTGATAAAGTTAAATTATTTCTCATTGAACTTTAGAAATTTCTCAGGAAAAATATCAGGGAAAACTCTGGAACCCTGATTGTTTTATAAATGTTTTACTGTATTCATTTTGTCCAAATTCTTTTTCACAGGTGCCCCCTGACAGCGCTGAAGTGTTGGTGAACGAGGCTATTGAGAGATGGGAGAGTAGTGGGAACCAGACCAAACCAGATACATTATGATACGAGGCGCCGGTCAAAGATTTCACCAGACTTTAAAAGATGACTTTGGAATTTTGTGCCCGTTTTGATGAGTGCAATGAATGAGTGAATGCTGAAGTATTGTTGTAGATGGTCTATAAAAGATAAGCAATTGACACAAATGTTTAATTTTGTAACTTATCCTTTATTATGTTATTGGTACAAAAATACAATATGATTTAAAATAATCCAAAACTTGGCTGTGATCTTTATTCCAACTTTCTCCAAGGGCTGTCAGTTCTGACTTGTTATGGAGTAGGCTTATCTTCAAGTCCCAAAATGAAGTCAAATTCCTCTGCAAAGAAAAAGGCAAGACAAATTGAACAGAAATAAAATTATCTCCAAAATAGCTACCAAGTAATTTCAAGCCTTGAAAGTTGGCAGATGTATCTCCTGCAAAACCATATATTCAGGCAGGGGATGGTTTAAAATAAGATAACAAATCTCACCTTCGGTTACCGGCTGAACGGACAGCCTGATCCCTTTGAAGAGCGTCAGGTTCTTCAATGGTCCCCCGGTCTTTACATGCTTCTGATAGTGTTCTTTGAGTTCCGCCAGCGAGATGAATCGTTTGGTGTCCCGTACGAATGTGACGTCCACCATGAACCAACGTGGGTTGTCTCGAGTACTTGAGCTTCCATGAACCAAAACATGAAGAGTAAACAAAAGTATGTAAACAAAAGTATATAAACTCATACATAAACAATTCAATGGGCTGCAGGAGAACCTGTCTGTTTGTCAAATATGGGGGGTCGGGTTGGCGTAGCGGTTCTTTCCTCGCCTTCCCCCACAATGACCTGGGTTTGAACCCAGTCTGGGCCAATATGTGGATTGGGTTTTCAGTCCCTGCCTGACTCCATGGGTTTTCCCCAGGATGTTATTCTCGGGTTTTCCTCCCACCTCTAAAACTGTACCTTCTTCTCATAAATTGTCTTCTCTCTACAGGTTTCATCAGGCTTGCGAGCTAGGGCGCTTTTGAGGGATCCTTGGTTTCATTACCAGAAAGAATTAATAATAATAATTATTAATAGTGACATTTTAATGGAAAAACACGAGTATTTATTTACCCATCGTAGTGCGGATCTTTCTTGTCAAACTGGGTGTAGTCCACATAACCTTCTTTTGTTATCTGGAGAAAACGCAATGGTCACATTTTAGCATTTACTTTATGATGAAACTGTTTTCCGTTTGGTCAATGATTATTCAGAACTCTAAAAAGAACTTGGGTTTACTTTGTAATATATTCGTTTTTGTCTGGTTGGTCCAGTGATTAATTTTCTCGTCTTGCACCACTTTGGCACCTTCTATTTGCCTCACCAACTATACACCTTCTATTTGCCTTCACTATCTCTATGCACCTTCTATTTGCCTCACCAA
The DNA here is from genome assembly GCA_037893245.1 of Crossaster papposus. Classification (NCBI taxonomy): domain Eukaryota; kingdom Metazoa; phylum Echinodermata; class Asteroidea; order Velatida; family Solasteridae; genus Crossaster; species Crossaster papposus. The sequence goes on from JBAIAA010000465.1 coordinate 1,114,932, forward strand.
CTATACACCTTCTATGTGCCTTCACTATCTCCATGCACCTTCTATTTGCCTTCACTATCTCTATGCACCTTCTATTTGCCTTTACTGTCTCCATGCACCTTCTATTTGCCTTCACTAACTATGCACCTCGACAATGCCAGCTATTCCAGGCACTTTAATGTTGCTGTGGTAGAAGAAAGCAAGATGGCCAACTTTCATCTGATCACGCAGGATATTCCGAGCCTGGTAGTTCCGCACGCCATCCCAGCATGCAGTCTGATCCGGCTCCAACTTCAAATCCCTGAGGCCAAACTGGGACAGAAACAGAGTACATTGTATAAAACTAAATACTGTAATTGTACCCCTTTATTATAGTTATGATTCAGCTATAATAATTGTCCATCCTAGTTCCAACTTTTTTCCAGATAGCCCCAACTACAGTTCGGGCTCAACTTTATACTTTATAAAACACTTCATATTAATTTTAATTTTTTTTTTTTTTTTTTGGGGGGGGGGGGGGGGGGGGGTGGTTAGGTAGTGATGATTTGGAACTAGTAGTATACAAAATACAAACCAAACGTGTGCACATGATGCCTTAAGTTGTACTACGTTTTTGTGTACATTTGTGTAGTTAGAACCAGAGTAGAACTTGTCTTGAGTAACATAAAACGTATACTTTCACATCGACTCCCTTTTCAAAGCGGCTTTCAGGCTCTGATTTCATGATCCATCTGTTGACCACACGCTTATGACGCTTGACATCAGTAGTAGTGCTCTTTGCCGCCGGAGCTGTCTTGGGTTCCTTTTTTGTCGTTTTCTCCTTTTTTGTCTTTTTCTCCGACGGTTTGTTGGACGGCTGGTCTTTGAAAAAAGGAAAATTACATCACGTTTTTACAAATAGTAGTAGTATATGTACTTGTATAATAAATAGTTAAAACATAGACATGGAGATTTTTGTGTGTCTTTTTTTTTTCTCCATGTCTGGTTAAAACTTATATAAGGTCGATAAACTTGGCTAGTATAGGCCTACCATTGTTATTTTATACCATTGCCATAAGGCTAAGCATAATGACAAACTAAAGAAACAATACCAGTTGTTGAGGAATAACTTGTTTTGGCTCTCTTTCTTGGAGGCATCTCGAAACAATTTAGAAAGTGATTGAGATCACTCGGCGCTGCGCGTATTTATGCACGTGGAGCAGACGAAAACAATAAACCACGCCCCCAAGAGTTCATTATGAATATGAGAAAGGATTTGACCGCAGACCAAATAATATTTTATCATGTATATCGTGTAAAATATAGGAAGCTTGCTTCTAAATTAAGATGAGCAATCTACTGCTTTATATTATCACACTTACAATTACATTATTTTTCTAGTCCCGTGTAAGTATTGTAAATTTTGTATTTGATGAAATAATATTAATTTGAGAAAAGCACGAACTACATGAAAGATTAGTACATTTATACCAAGTACAAAATAGCATGCAATGCGCAGTGTGGTTGCCACGCAACTTATTCGTGTTGTAAATAGTTTGAGCAGCGTTATAAAACGGGTATTTTAACAATAAAAACGTAATAAAACCAGGTAAGTGATTTGTAAATATGTAGTACAACTTTTATAAAGTTTTATTTCTTAAAGTTGATACATTTTCTTTGCTAAAATGGAGCTAAATGTAAAGTCTAACGATGGCGAAAAACTTCGTTCGCGATGTCATGTCGTAGTGCGGATCTTTCTTGTCAAACTGGGTGTAGTCCACATACCCTTCTTTTGTGATCTGGAGAAAACGCAATGGTCACATTTTAGCATTTACTTTATGATGAAACTGTTTTCCGTTTGGTTAATGATTATTCAACTCTAAAAAGGCCTTGGGTTTACTTTGTAATATATTCGTTTTTGTCTGGTTGGTCCATCAGTGATTAATTTCCTCGTCTTGCACCACTTTGGCACCTTCTATTTGCCTCACTAACTATACACCTTCTATTTGCCTCACCAACTATACACCTTCTATTTGCATTCACTATCTCCATGCACCTTCTATTTGCCTTTACTAACTATGCACCTTCTATTTGCCTCCACTAAGGCATAAAAAAAAAATGTTATGTTGGCGTAACGGGCCCCAAAAAATAGGGTAGGTAGGTAGGGATTCTTTTTTTTTTTTTTTTTTTTTTTCCCTCTCAGCAATGAAAATTATATGTTTTCTAATTGTTTAAGCCGGTATAGGTTACACGATAGCGTGTCCAGGTTCAATTTTTTCACAATCCACACACACAACAATGAGAAACGGTCAGAAATGGTTTCAAATGTATTTATAACTAGATTTATATAGATTTTAATCATTAAATTTCGTCCCTTGAAAAAACAAATATCCAGGGTCGGCCGTATTTTTAGGGTCGGTCGGGTTACGCCAACATACCATATTTTTTTTTTATGCCTAACTATAGTACACCTTCTATTTGCATCACTAACTATACACCTTCTATTTGCCTTCACTAACTATGCACCTCGACAATGCCAGCTATTCCAGGCACTTTAATGTTGCTGTGGTAGAAGAAAGCAAGATGGCCAACTTTCATCTGATCACGCAGGATATTCCGTGCTTGGTAGTTCCGCACGCCATCCCAGCATGCAGTCTGATCCGGCTCTAACTTCAGATCTTTGAGGCCAAACTGGGACAAAAACAGAGTACATTGTATAAAACTAAATACTGTAATTGTACCCCTTTATAGTTATGATTCAGCTATAATAATTGTCCATCCTAGTTCCAACTTTTTTTCAGATAGCCCCAACTACAGTTCGGGCTCAACTTTATACTTTATAAAACACTTCATATTAATTTTAATTTTTTTTTTTAATTTTTTTTTTTTTTTTTGGGGGGGGGGGGGTTAGGTAGTGATGATTTGGAACTAGTATACAAAATACAAACCAAACGTGTGCACATGATGCCTTAAGTTGTACTACGTTTTTATGTACATTTGTGTAGTTAGAACCAGAGTAGAACTTGTCTTGAGTAACATAAAACATATACTTTCACATCGACTCCCTTTTCAAAGCGGCTTTCAGGCTCTGATTTCATGATCCATCTGTTGACCACACGCTTATGACGCTTGACATCAGTAGTACTACTCTCTGCCGCCGGAGCTGTCTTTGGTTCCTTTTTTGTCGTTTTCTCTTTTTTTGTCTTTTTTTCCGACGGTTTGTTGGACGGCTGGTCTTTGAAAAAAGGAAAATTACATCACGTTTTTACAAATAGTAGTAGTAATAGTATATGTACTTGTATAATAAATAGTTAAAACATAGACATGGAGATTTTTTTTTGTCTTTTTTTTCTTCTCCATGTCGACTATGCCGTTAAAACTTATATAAGGTCGATAAACTTGGCTAGTATAGGCCTATCATTGTTATTTTATACCATTGCCATAAGGCTAAGCATAATGACAAACTAAAGAAACAATACCAGTTGTTGAGGAATAACCTGTTTTGGCTCTCTTTCTTGGAGGCATCTCGAAACAATTTAGAAAGTGATTGAGATCACTCGGCGCTGCGTGTATTTATGCACGTGGAGCAGACGAAAACAATAAACCACGCCCCCAAGAGTTCACTATGAGAAAGGATTTGACCGCAGACCTAAATATTACAATATATTTTATCGTGTATATCGTGTAAAATATAGGAAGCTTGCTTCTAAATTAAGATGAGCAATCTACTGCTTTATATTCTCACACTTACAATTACATTATTTTTCTAGTCTCGTGTAAGTATTGTAAATTTTGTATTTGATGAAATAATATTAATTTGAGAAAAGCACGAACTACTTGAAAGATTAGTACATTTTTAACAAATAGCATAGCATGCGCAGTGTGGTTGCCACGCAACTTATTCGTGTTGTAAATAGTTTGAGCAGCGTTATAAAACGGGTATTTTAACAATAAAAACGTAATAAAACCAGGTAAGTGATTTGTAAATATGTAGTACAACTTTTATAAAGTTTTATTTCTTAAAGTTGATACATTTTCTTTGCTAAAATGGAGCTAAATGTAAAGTCTAACGATGGCGAAAAACTTCGTTCGCGATGTCATGTCGCCGCGCCGCAGGCCGGCGCAGCGTAAAAAATATATAAAAATAGGGGGGGGGGGGGGTTTAGGTTAGGGCGCCATGTCGACCGCGCGAATACCTTATATATATGTAAATAAAAGTAAATAAAAAAGCAGACAGTAGATCGTGATTTTGGTTTTACAAATTCTAACGTTAATATTTTTATTATACGAAACACTCAACGACAACATAACATAACATAAAAATTAGATGTCAAAAGCAAAACTTAATCACAATTTATTTAAATTATGCAATTTTATGTCGTTCAAATATCCCTATCTAATTGGGGTTGGAGGGATTTGAGAAAGTGATTTGGGGGGGTGTGGAAAGGAATGCGGGTTGTGATTTGTAGAAGTTTAATTATGCGGCTGTGGGTGACGACGTATATGTAATGTGCTCACAGCAGATCAACATTCCACCTGAATCTTCCAGACATTCTGAAGCAATTTACCAAAGCTGCCATTAGAACTCAACCCAACGATGTTTTGCAGTGGTCATTAGCGTAAGTGAGAATAGGGTCGTTTTTGGCTTGTCATGGACATTTGCTAAGTGCAGAAAACAATTTGAGATTGTCATCTGCACAAAAACGACTTTGTTACTTGTTCATTCACATTCTGATGAAACTAATTTTGTTTCATGATTTAATTCGAAGGTACTTCCATGCTCTTGCCAAAGGCGAAACCCCTCCGGTAAAAGAACGGCTTGAGATGCCCATAGCTACACAGAAGACAGACACTGGACTTACCCCTGGAATATTATCAGTCCTCAACCGACAGGTGAGACTAACAGAGGTTAAAGGTCAATATTATCAGTCCTCAACCGACAGATGAGACTAACATACAGAGGTTAAAGGTCAATATTATCAGTCATACAACCGACAGACTAGACTAATATACAAAGGTTAAAGGTCAATATTATCAGTCATACAACCGACAGACTAGACTAGTATACAGAGGTTAAAGGTCAATATTATCAGTCATACAACCAACCGACAGACTAGACTAACATAGAGGTTAAAGGTCAAGCTGGTTAATAAGGGACATTTATTTAAAAAAAAGGATACTTTGACTAGATAACCCTGCTGACTGCAGCAACAAGCATTAAGCCTGTCCCAGTTTAGCAAGATCCATCAGGTAGAACAATCTTAAGGTCAAAATTAAATAACTGAATGCAGCAGTATCCATCTCTGGCTTTGTTCAGCAGAGACTAGCTCTCATTTTCAATAGTCTTGGACTTGGTCGTTTTCACTGGTGTTGATATAGGCTTATAGCTCCTTGCATCGAGGTCTCACGAACGTTTACACCTGATGCACTGTCTTGCTCCAGGCAGGGTTAGGGTTTCAGGTTTATTTGTTTCTCTGTCTTTATATCTTATGATAATAATATAAATAAGACATCAATATGAAGTAAACAATATCATCTCGTGGAAAATTTATCTTTCTTTTAATTTTCATTTGAAGCTGGGACCGAAGACTGTGGTAAAGATGTCTGACTTGCTGCAGAAATGGAAGGATAACTGTCTTCCCAATGAGAGATTGCACAGCCTGATTCAGCTGGGTAGCTTTGGTGATGAGATCGAATGGCTCAAGTTCTTTGCATTGGCCTGTTCAGCCCTCGCTGGGGTGAGTCTTTGAAAAAGCAATATTGTACAGAATTTAAATTATTTTTGTGAAGAGTGCCTCAAGTTCATTTTTGTCTTCATCCACTAAAATTGTTGTATTCCTCAAATTGTTTTTGAAGAATTACGTCGTCCTATCGTGCAATGATTTTTTCCTACAATGTTTGCTTTTGCAGAACATCACAAGTGCCATGAAGGTGATCTGTGAAATCTTGACCTCTGACCCAGAAGGCGGGGCCGCTCGGATACCCTTTGACCTCTTCAAGGAGTTGTACACGTATCTGGCGCAGATCGATGGAGAAATCTCTGAGGAACAGACGGAGAATGTCTTTACGTATCTGCAGTATCATGTGTGAGTATATCAGATAGGAGCCTTCAATCAAAAATGAAAAAAACAATGAAGGGCATCGGACCAATTTCTTAGTATGCCCATACTTGGGGGAATTTGTTCTATCTGAGATGCTGTGGTCTTGTACGAGTTTGTGAAAAAATACACCAAACGTGACTAATTCACACGATTCCTTCTATATAAAAGTGAAAACGAATAAAGGCTGGATTATCAAAAACAAAAACAATGATGTTTAAGATGGCCGTTTGTAAGACATTGTTTGTCCCTTTTGGCTGGATATGCTACTGACCCACGCTACCCTGGTCTAGTTGGCCAGGCTTTAATCTCGCTTCATTTTCATTTTCTCTTATTTATTTTTCTAACAGTGACAAGCAGAACGGACTTGTGCAGCCGCGGAACTTCCTCAATCCTGACTGCCCCAAACTTGGTCCCTAGAACATTCTTCCCCAAATCGACCTTCCTGTACTAACAGCTAAGTTAATTTGTTTGTATGTTTTTATTGTGTAAATATGCTTTCACTTACAAGTGATGTACGTTTTACTCCAGCAAAACTGATCTATCTTTGACAAGATCTAGTTCTCTTTTTTCTTTTTCGATAAAGAAATTGTAACTGGTTTATAGGCGACAAACACAAAACGGTATAAGAACTGGATTTGATCACCTTTTCTGTTCACTAGATTTGATCACTTTTTTGTTCACTAGATCTGATCATTTTTTTGTTCAATGCACTAGAAATTATTGTTGACGAATTTGCATTCGTACACGTTTACAACAAAACTTTTCAGATGGATCCAACAAAATTGCATTTTTCCATGTAGTTGTATATAAACTAAATTCTAAAGCTGTTTTAACACAATACCTGGAATCAACACAAAGTACAGAAATTTACCATTTTGAAATAAAATAAATTTGTTGATGCTTTCAGAAACATCGTTTTGTTTTTTCTTCAAAACGTGGGTAGCACTCTTTAAGATGTTGTGTCCAAGCCAGTCACTGACGGATATTTCCAGCCTTGCTTCGAGTTGCTAGCTAGTAACGTGTTTATTAGTCAAACGTTTTGAATTTCAGGAAATCTTTGCATACACTTCTTCCAAAACAAACTAGTTTAATATTCTGGTTTGTGTATCACACACACAAATTTAAATTGTCAAATCAGTATAAAGTCAAGAACAGAAAAAAAACCAAGAAATTTTCTTCCTTTCAACAATTGTATTTTGGGGAACATCTCCAACAACCTTCATAACATTAATTCTGTTTTATGTTCAGATACAAATACAAATTAACTAGTAATTATTTTACGAACAAACGGGTAAAAACAATAAGAATTTGTTCAACTATGAACCAATCACACACAACATACTGCTCCTAAATTGCAAAGCCATTCTTAAATAATTCTTGAAATAAACTTTAAAAGTGTACTCTTTGAACATAATTAAAATTTATATTACTATAAAAACATTACATTTTAATTAAATTATTACTTAATATTAAGGAATAAATATGGGACAGTTCCCTGTCTTTTCCTAAAATAAAAGCACTCTGGCTTAAAAAAAAAAAACCTCTGCACTTGTGATTTATCAGTAAAACTAGCAATAATTCCTAAACCCTTAATAAACAAACATTTTGACCACAAATCTCACAAAAACAAGTTATTTTTGAAATCATTTCTACAATTTTGCCTCAACTTATTTTCAAAGAATTAAAAATGTACTGATGAAATGTCAACGAATCCTGCAAAACACACTACAAATGTTTATCTTTCTTTGCACTTATTTACAATATTTCAATATAAATTGTCAGACAAATCAAATTTCGAACCGACTTAAAAGTCACAAATATATAAATGATAGCAAATTGTAATATTAGGTACTATTATACAAGTTCATGTACCTTAGAAATAATAAGTCAATATTTTGTACAAGCAAATAAACAAGTTGACTGGATTTAAATCCCCTATCTGGAGATTGTCAAATAATGTCGAATAAATACAATTTGCTAAAACAAATGTAGAAATAATATTGAAACTTTTGCAACTAAGATGGTATCATAAAAACAGATTGCAATTCAACTAGCTTTGTTTTTATGAAAATTGTCAACAGCAAAAAAACTGATAAATTAATTTTTGTTTTTTTTGTTTAACAACATTTTATTGATTTATTTAATTATATTTTATTTGAAGTTTAGGTAATCTTTTCCTACACAGTAAACTTTTGACAGAAAAGGAAACTTTTTTTTTCCTACAGAACTGCAACTGAAAAAAAGAAAAGTTTGCTCCAAAAGAAAAACTAAGATTTCAACCACAGCTAATGTTGCCTCCTAGAAGACATCCAAACACTGATGACCGAATCAAAACATTTGTACCTTTTCCTTTTTAAAGGTTGGAATTTGTGGTTAAGAAATTGAAAATGAAGGAAATTGTTATCTTTGACCTTGTTGTCTTTTTATACCATGACTGTGCGAGTAACGATGCTTGATTTGCGACGTTTACACCCACGTCCATCCAACTCCTGATAACTAGGATCTTGGCTGCTGGACAACTCAAACTCGTACTGCTGTGAATAAAAAAAAGCAAAACACCAAAAGCATTTCAATTAATAATGACAGACAAATCAAGCATTGTCCAAGGCAATTTTGCATATCATTTTTCTTCTGGAGAGATTCTTCATTCATTGTTATACATGTAGTTTGGGCCTCAGAGTAGTGGACATATGATGCTTGTCAATTTTTTTGGGGGGCACTCTGTATAATAAATAAACACAAGAAAGTAAGTCTTGTGATGTGCGGACTCTTACAACTCTTGACAAAAGATGTAACCATCTTACATCATCGTTGAGAGGCACAGCTCTCTTCTGTCTTCCTTTATTAGCTCTCGCTGTGTCTTTCTTCTTGTTCTGCTGAGAGGAGGAAGCCTTCGGAGGAGTTGATGATGCAGCTGGTTGAGATGAGGCAGGTTTAGGAGACTTCTGACTTCCTTTATTAGCTCTTGCTGTGTCTTTCTTCTTGTTCTGCTGAGAGGAGGAAGCCTTCGGAGGAGTTGACGATGCAGCTGGTTGAGATGAGGCAGGTTTAGAAGGAGGAGCATCTTGAGATGTCTGGCGAGGCCGGAGACTTCTGGTCACGGTCAGTCCAGCAGTCTGCTCAGCAAGCTTGTCAACCTGTAATTAAACCATCAAAGTCATCAAATTACCACAGTTAATGTGTCAATGAAATCTACATGGACAGTTCACAGATAGATAAACAATAATTGTTTTAATGCTTTAGGTCAGTAAAATCAAACAAACTTGTTGGTTGTTTAAAAGGATAAGACTCAATGGAGTTATTAACTGTGAAACTTTTGTTACCTGTGTGACTTTTCGTTTCCCTTTCTGGGAGGCAGGTTTCTGAGAGGCAGGTGTCTGGCTTTTGGGAGTTCCCTGACTTGGCTTGACTTCGTCTGGTTTCTTGACGGGGATGTCATTCCTTCGTCCTTTCTTCTCAAAGTATTTCTTGAATCCCTCAGACTCCAGCTTCTCTTTGTTTACGACTCGGCCTTGTCTGCGCAAAGACAGGTGAAAGTTCCTTTTTTAAGCTGATTTTTCTCTATTTTAATTTAGATTTTTTTTCTTTTATTTTCTTCACTTTCTGTGTACAAAAGTACAAGATTTATCATCTTTTTGTCTGGCCTATTTTCTTCTTGTTTACATTGGTAGTTACTTGACTTACTTCCACGTCATTTATAAATCATTTTAGAGATTCATGAGCTTGGCGTAGCAGTTCTTTCCTCGCCTTTCACTGCTGTGACCCGGGTTCAAATCCCACCTGGCTGGGCCAAAATGTGGATTGGGTTTTTCAGTCCTGATTTTGCTCAATTTTGTGGGTTCCCCCCCAGAAAAAAATGTTTCTAGTGTTTGCATCCCCCATCTAAAACTGTAACTTCTTCTCATTGTCGTCTGCTCTCTGCATGTTTCTTCAGGAATTCCGAAAAAGATGTGATTAAATGCTATTAGAAAACCCTTTTATTTGCCCTACATCTTGATCCAAACAAAATTGCCAATTATATTCTTGGTAAAAAATATTGCCCGGATTCTCGATCCAAAACATTTTCTATTTCCGACACGATCTGACCTCTTTCCCTTGGCGTTCTTGCAGTATCCTTCCTTCTCCAGCCGATTGACCAGTCCGTGAGCCACGGTGATCTCCACTCCAAGACGACGCGAGAAGTTAGGCATTACGATGCGGTCCATCTCGGTAGCGGCATGCAAGGCACGGCGCCACAGACAGGTGGCCTGAAGCACCACGGGGGCTAAGAGGGTCAGGTAGGGGTCAGTTGGCTTTATGTGACGAGGAACAATCTGTCAGGAATTGGATCAACATGGATCAAGTTAGACCGCAGGAGACGTTAGGCATTACGATGCGGTCCATCTCGGTAGCGGCATGCAAGGCACGGCGCCACAGACAGGTGGCCTGAAGCACCACGGGGGCTAAGAGGGTCAGGTAGGGGTCAGTTGGCTTTATGTGACGAGGAACAATCTGTCAGGAATTGGATCAACATGGATCAAGTTAGACCGCAGGAGACGTTGGGCATTACGATGCGGTCCATCTCGGTAGCGGCATGCAAGGCACGGCGCCAGAGACAGGTGGCCTGAAGCACCACGGGGGCTAAGAGGGTCAGGTAGGGGTCAGTTGGCTTTATGTGACGAGGAACAATCTGTCAGGAATTGGATCAACATGGATCAAGTTAGACCACAGGAGACGTTAGGCATTACGATGCGGTCCATCTCGGTAGCGGCATGCAAGGCACGGCGCCACAGACAGGTGGCCTGGAGCACCACGGGGGCTAAGGAGGTCAGGTAGGGGTCAGTTGGCTTTATGTGACGAGGTACAATCTGTCAGGAATTGGATCAACATGGATCAAGTTAGACTGCAGGAGACTTTAGGCATTACGATGCGGTCCATCTCGGTAGCGGCATGCAAGGCACGGTGCCACAGACAGGTGGCCTGAAGCACCACGGGGGCTAAGAGGGTCAGGTAGGGGTCAGTTGGCTTTATGTGACGAGGAACAATCTGTCAGGAATTGGATCAACATGGATCAAGTTAGACCGCAGGAGATGTTAGGCATTACGATGCGGTCCATCTCGGTAGCGGCATGCAAGGCACGGCGCCACAGACAGGTGGCCTGAAGCACCACGGGGGCTAAGAGGGTCAGGTAGGGGTCAGTTGGCTTTATGTGACGAGGAACAATCTGTCAGAAATTGGATCAACATGGATCAAGTTAGACCGCAGGAGACGTTAGGCACTACGATGCGGTCCATCTCGGTAGCGGCATGCAAGGCACGGCGCCACAGACAGGTGGCCTGAAGCACCACGGGGGCTAAGGAGGTCAGGTAGGGGTCGGTTGGCTTTATGTGACGAGGAACAATCTGTCAGGAATTGGATCAGCATGGATCAAGTTAGACCGCAGGAGACGTTAGGCACTACGATGCGGTCCATCTCGGTAGCGGCATGCAAGGCACGGCGCCACAGACAAGTGGCCTGAAGCACCACGGGGGCTAAGAGGGTCAGGTAGGGGTCAGTTGGCTTTATGTGACGAGGAACAATCTGTCAGGAATTGGATCAACATGGATAAAGTTAAATTGAGGGCTGCCAGTCAACTTGTTGGTGTGTCGGGTTTCTAAGACGGTCTTAATTCAAGACTATGAAAAGGAGTGAGGCGATACTTGAGCACAGATTCTATAAGCAGACACTAACCTTGACACACTGGTTACTTGTTGGTGTGTCGGGTTCTTAAGACGGTCTTAATTCAAGACTATGGAAAGGAGTGAGGGGATACTTGATCACAGATTCTATAAGCAGACACTAACCTTGACACACTGGTTACAGACGTGTTGTTCTGGGGCGTCGTCTTCTGATACGATTGCAAAGCACACGGCGTGTTGCCATAGTTTACACTCCTCACAACGAATCATCAAGCCGTCATCCTAATTACCCGTAGAAAATAACTGTCTTTATTAAGGCCGGTTCATACTTCACGTAATGTGAGGCAGGTTTGACGTCACAAAATGTTCGCTGCGAAATTTGCCGGAGTTGAAATGTGTGCAACTTTTGCGAATTCGAAGCGCATAAACTTGCTCTGAGCTCATAAATTTGCATACAACGGCCCTTAGACAGAAAAAAACTATGAGTTCTGACATCAAGCCAATATACCAATCAGCAAATAGTTTTGATTAAAAACAGAACCGCAAAAAAGGTAATTTGACTTAAAGGTTTTGCACCCAATGAACAAAATTGTGAAGGTTTTTCACACGCTCTTTATTTTGCTGGTTTTAAACAAGTAAAGGCTTGGATGCAGATAATGGCATGAGTTAAAAACGAGGCTTAAGTATCACGATATATGTAGTTAGTTTTAAATGTACTTGTTTTATTTATACCAGTCTTAAAGAGCGCCTGAAAAACTTTACAAATTTGTTTGGAAAGGACTCGAACCAACAACCTCTTGCTCACGAGTACGGAGGTCTTATCACTTGAGCAACCAATCTAAGACATCCTCAAGACAGTGAGAAAGACATTGTTTGTACCTCATTGCATAACCCTAACCCCGAATCTAAGACTTCTTCAAGACAGTGAGGAAGACATTGTTTGTACCTCATTGCATAACCCCAACCCCGAATCTAAGACTTCCTCAAGACAGTGAGGAAGACATTGTTTGTACCTCATTGCATAACCCCAACCCCGAATCTAAGACTTCCTCGAGACAGTGAGGAAGACATTGTTTGTACCTCGTTGGATAACCCTAACCCCGAATCTAAGACTTCCTCAAGACAGTGAGGAAGACATTGTTTGTACCGATCGTTGCATAACCCTAACCCCGAATCTAAGACTTCCTCAAGACAGTGAGGAAGACATTGTTTGTACCTCGTTGCATAACCCCAACCCCGAATCTAAGACTTCTTCAAGACAGTGAGGAAGACATTGTTTGTACCTCGTTGCATAACCCTAACCCCGAATCTAAGACTTCCTCAAGACTGTGAGGAAGACATTGTTTGTACCTCATTGCATAACCCTAACCCCGAATCTAAGACTTCCTCAAGACAGTGAGGAAGATATTGTTTGTACCTCGTTGCATAACCCCAACCCCGAATCTAAGACTTCCTCAAGACTGTAAGGAAGACATTGTTTGTACCTCATTGCATAACCCTAACCCCGAATCTAAGACTTCCTCAAGACAGTGAGGAAGACATTGTTTGTACCTCATTGCATAACCCTAACCCCGAATCTAAGACTTCTTCAAGACAGTGAGGAAGACATTGTTTGTACCTCGTTGCATAACCCCAACCCCGAATCTAAGACTTCCTCAAGACAGTGAGGAAGACATTGTTTGTACCTCGTTGCATAACCCTAACCCCGAATCTAAGACTTCTTCAAGACTGTAAGGAAGACATTGTTTGTACCGATCGTTGCATAACCCTAACCCCGAATCTAAGACTTCCTCAAGACAGTGAGGAAGACATTGTTTGTACCTCATCGCATAACCCTAACCCCGAATCTAAGACTTCTTCAAGACAGTGAGGAAGACATTGTTTGTACCTCGTTGCATAACCCTAACCCCGAATCTAAGACTTCCTCAAGACTGTGAGGAAGACATTGTTTGTACCTCATTGCATAACCCTAACCCCGAATCTAAGACTTCCTCAAGACAGTGAGGAAGATATTGTTTGTACCTCGTTGCATAACCCCAACCCCGAATCTAAGACTTCCTCAAGACTGTAAGGAAGACATTGTTTGTACCTCATTGCATAACCCTAACCCCGAATCTAAGACTTCCTCAAGACAGTGAGGAAGACATTGTTTGTACCTCATTGCATAACCCTAACCCCGAATCTAAGACTTCTTCAAGACAGTGAGGAAGACATTGTTTGTACCTCGTTGCATAACCCCAACCCCGAATCTAAGACTTCCTCAAGACAGTGAGGAAGACATGGTTTGTACCTCGTTGCATAACCCCAACCCCGAATCTAAGACTTCCTCAAGACAGTGAGGAAGACATTGTTTGTACCTCATTGCTTAACCCTAACCCCGAATCTAAGACTTCCTCAAGACAGTGAGGAAGACATGGTTTGTACCTCGTTGCATAACCCCAACCCCGAATCTAAGACTTCCTCAAGACAGTGAGGAAGACATTGTTTGTACCTCATTGCATAACCCTAACCCCGAATCTAAGACTTCGTCAAGACTGTGAGGAAGATATTGTTTGTACCTCGTTGCATAACCCTAACCCCGAATCTAAGACTTCGTCAAGACTGTGAGGAAGATATTGTTTGTACCTCGTTGCATAACCCTAACCCCGAATCTAAGACTTCCTCAAGACTGTGAGGAAGATATTGTTTGTACCTCGTTGCATAACCCTAACCCCGAATCTAAGACTTCCTCAAGACTGTGAGGAAGACATTGTTTGTACCTCGTTGCATCCACACGGACAGCAGACGATGTTTTCTTCTTGTTCCTCATTCATAAACGGCATGTTGGATGAAGTAACGGATGCAGGAGTAGATGCTTCCTCCACTTTGGCTGCGGGGAAAATAAGAAACTGTTAGTTGATTGTTAAACAAAAAATGATTTAATGAAACAAAGGTGCATTGATAAAGCACAGGAGAAAGACAATGGCCCTTTTTAAACAAGACAAATTGCGGGGTTGACGCAGCGTTTCACACTTGAAAATGTTTAACTCTGCGTCAACCCCAAGATTAATTTCAACCAGAGTTGAACTCGCCCCTGCCCTCTCGAGTCACATCTTGAGGCAGTCAAGCCCCAAGAAATCCACCCACCAGGCCTATGGGGGCTACTTGCTGGTACGTCACAGCTTGAGCCAACTGATTCCTTCTGGCTAGTCTTGAGTAATTTCCTCCGGGCTTGATCTTGAGAAGTTTCTTCTTTGTCACTTTCTAGCCTGGGTGCTTTTGCATCTACTGGTTTCGTAGTTGCCTCCTGCAATGAGAAACATCATTCCTGTGTTCTTCACAAAATAGATGAATTTTCTCTTCATGAAGTTTCAATTTATACGTGGAAAAACCTACTTCGATTTTGGGCATGTATGTGCACCTTTAACAAAGATTAATTTTGCATGTAAATAAAACCGTCCTGCAATACAATTGGTTTTGGAGAACCATTGATGCAAACAAACAAAGTGTTTATGACTTCTGAACAAAGACAATGACGAGATGGGTAACCGCCAGCGTTAGTCACCGGAACAGCAATCTGCTGCTCACAGGTTCAGAACCCCCTCGAGTCAATTCCATTGTTCAACACAATGGTTAATCACCTGCTCATCCTCGAGTAGTATAACATCAGCTTCCTCCTCGTCCAGAGCCAAATTGCTGACCACATCTTTCTTGTCTGTCTCCATGGCAACCGCATCACCCTCTTCCTCTGCGTTGTCCTCCCGCAGCTCGAATTGCTTGCGGTCCGTCTTGATACGCAGCTTGACTCTGAGGAATAGAAATAATCAAAAAGTCTGCATAAATTAATCTGTTGGGCGTGATCGGTCGATCTGCGCCATCACGCGATTGCGTTGCGCTATTAGTCGATCTTAAAGAATATCTCGTACTTTACTTACTTAAAAAAAAAAATCTTTCCGAACTGTGAGTTAAAAAGCCAAGGTGTTTAACTGGTTGCACCGCAATCGACCAATAGCATCTTGAAATCGACCGATCGCGCAATAACGCAGATCGACTGATTGCGCCCAACATATCCACAGTCAACAGCCGACAAACTCGACTTTAGCCTCTGTATGACATCATACTCAGTTTAAGGTATTGAACAATAGAAATGCACATTCATCCTTAAGGGTAAGATACACCCCTTGCAGATATATATCGACAAAATTTACTACCGAATTATTAAGAAATATGTTACTTATTTAAATGCTTCTATTTTACATACAATAACATATTTCACAAAAGAGATGACTTACGTGTGAAATGACTTTTGCAGTCAGGAACATTCCGCAGCAATCACATTATCATGAAATAAAAAGTGGAAAGAGAATCCTTTTTTAAGAAAATTTGAAATCAATTTATTGTTTTTTGTTATACATAAAACATTGGGGGTGTACACGATGGAGCGATAGGAGAAGTAACTCAAAACTGAGCCCAGGCCCCAGAGTGTCATGGTCCAGTGGTTATGGATTTTGATTAATTCATGATGGTGTGTGGGTTAACCCTGCCAGGTGATCTGAAATTCGGTACCCTTTGGAAACCTGATGTGTAAAATGGAGACAAAAGGTCTCCAGAGGGTAAATTTCTATAGATGAATAGGTCTCCACAGGGAATTTCACGAATTAGATTTTTGGAGTGTGCCTTAAATTACTCAAAAACTAGGTTTAGGATGTGGGTTAGGGTTAGTGTTTGGGTTAGGGTATGATATAGGGTATATTGGGTCGAAATTTCAACCCAGGAAATTAATTGTGGTTGAAATAGGAGCATTCTGAAAAAGGTGCCCGACTTTTTAACCAGTTTGTACACGAGAACAAAGAGATGTCTCCACTGGGATACAAATTTGAGAGTTAGTGTTTGTGCCCTTGGGCAAGACACTTAACTACAATTGCCTCTCTCCACCCAGGACTATCAATGGGTGCCTATAAGAGTCGAGGCCTATAGCTGTCGTGTGATGGCCTGATGAGCAGAGTAATAATTGTAAAGCTCTTTGAGATCGTTGACACAATGGAAAGCAACATTATAAGCATCACAATAAGTCCTTAGTTGTTGCGTAGACAGACCTTATAAGATATGTCAAGATTCTGTGTGAATTACTCACGGTTGAGACGTCGCCAACTTTGATGTTCATAGGCTCGTCTTCAAAGCGGAATGAATCGGTATCTGTGGCTTGGAAGCCTGGTGGTTCGTAGTCAGCGGGGGTGACTGTTGATGGGAAATACGTAACGGAATCAAACTATTAATAAATAGGACAAAATTTGATTAACTGAATTTACAGTAGCATCATCTGGAACGCCCGGTTATCCCGTCGCAAGATGGTACTTCTGAGAAATCCTTGTAGCTAGATGAAAGTTTTGAATTGCATGTTCGTCATCTTCAGAAAAGTTCACATTTTCCTCTCTTCAGTGCAACCCAATGTTACACCCCCCCTCCCCCCCCGAAAAAAAACCGCACTAATTTTTGGAATCATAAAATATTAAATATAAATTAAAAACAAAAACAATAAGAACAAAACTTTGTTGCTAATTTATCTCCGCCCAAATATACAGCGTTTATAACCCTAAATTCTGCACTTAAATGTTTCTCAACTTGAAAATATGTCAACATCAACCCAAAACGTTCTGCGAGAAATGTTACCGTCATCATAATAGAGAAGCTTCATGGTCATGATGACATCATCGGGGAGAGATTTGAGGCTCTGTGTCAAGACGACGATGGTACGGAGCAAGTGAGATGTTGCCTTCTTAGTTTCTGCTTCCGTGGTTGCCCCGGCGATCTTCTTGTCATTCCTGAAAGGTAAAACAACATTTAGAGTTGGACCAGCTTAATTACTACCAGATATCGAACTGTACCATTTGGCAAATGTACATTTTTATCAATATCAGATATCTGTAAATGCAAGGGTCTATAGAAGGAGATAAGAAAGTTAATCTGCAACCAAGATGTGATGGTCTTTACCTGTAGATCTTTATTCCGTCACCTTTGTAGGAAAACTTGAAGGTGTAAGACTCGATCACAGTCTGTAGATTATAAAAAAGAAGTCACCGTTTCTCAGTATCCAGATAATCCGTACTTAAAGGTAGGATACATTGTTGGTAATTGCTTGAATTATCAGGAATAGTTGGATTTAGGGGGTTGTATTTTATAGTAAATATCGTTAAACTGACCTGTCCAAAGTTTTATAATGATGGATGCCAAGAAAAAGCAAGACAAATGGCGTTTGTTTTTGTTTTGGCGATATACTTACGTCAGGTTCGTTTGGATCAACATAAATCTGCAATCAAGACGACAACAAATGTGATCAATATAAATATTGTTTCAACTTCTTTCAAATAAATAAAAACCATACTTCAAATGCAAGTAAACAAATAAATCTCAATTAAAGGTTACATTTTTGAGAAGAGGTGACGTGTGAAATTTAATAAACTTGTGGTTTCAAAACAAAAAAACTTTGGAATAAACATTTCCATTTAATTTCTTTGCAGTGAGAAATTATATTGCACTGGTTAAGTCCAACACACTCAAAGTATATTTTCTGAATATATGAAGAAGAAACTATACTCACCCCGATTGAAAGTGCTCGAAGCTAACAAAAAAATGGAGGAAAAATGAAATAAAGTTTATAGATTCATAATAAAACTTTTTGAAATGCAAACAATGTTTGTACTTGACATAGTACGATTTTTAATTCAAGTATAGATGAACAATTTAGTGGGTTACTTTTTGGGGATAAACTTTCATACGACAGACTTTCATCAATTCATAAATACACAGTAAAAACTCACATATTTCTTGTCCAATGCATCGAAACAACCTTTGACCCACTTGATCACCTGACATGCTCCAGGGCAAGCACTGTCATCACGCAAAATCTTCAAATTCAGGTCTGAAAAGTAGAGAAAAAAAATTGAAAAAAAACAAGTACTGCCTGAGATGATTCAATTTTAATTTTAATTTCTTTGGGGATTATTTTTAATAGGCTTAGGCCTATTTAAGAAAAGTTATTATTATAATAAAGTGGTTTTTTTCATTAGGCAAATTTAAAATGACGTCTTTTAAAAAAATATGTCTTCCCCAGGCAGGTTTTTATAAATTAACTAATTACACTAGTTAATTGAATGGCATACACCTCTCATATATTGGGCTTCTAGGTGAGGTTAAACAATTCAATTTTTACTTTTCTTTTTTCAATTTATTATGGTTTTTTTTATCATCTGTATTCTCACCTTCCAAACATCGATCGCCGAATGCATGCTCAGGGAAGATTGTCCTGAGGTACATGATATTAGAGACCCCTACTGCGAGTAGTTTCTTGATGAAAAGAGCCGATTGTGTCTCAGAAATCTGCTCCGGAGGGAAAATTGACGACCACTGGCAAAACAAAAAAGAAATGTTTGCCAAGGTGAACATATGAAACCTTAAAAACCTGTGGCCAGGTAGGGCGCGGGTGCAATGGATATAGCCTAGGCCCCTTTTGTCTTTGAAACAGAATGATTTGTATTGATGACACTGAAGTGGAAAAGGGTTAACCTAGTTAAGGGCTTGTCCTACCTATCGTTAACATCGGCCGACTAACGCCTAACGATTAAAGTTACATAATTATTTGTTTACTCAATTTGTTTGTTAGGCCTGCCCTACACTAAGTTCTAGACATGATTGTCAGAAGAGAAGGCCTAGCCTAAATCATTTTAGGACAATTTCAAAGGAACTTGTTAAATATATATTTACCCCTCCTGTCTTTTCTCTCACTCGCTGTGCAGTTGCAGTCATTTTTGGGTTTTTATTTTCACTCTTCAAAGCAAAGTCTAACTCGGGAAGTAAGGTTGTTGACACTGCAAGGCCCGTGCACTGCCACACCGTGAAAATCCTCTTCAGAAGTTCAGTTTCGTAATTTGTTTACCGTGTTAAAGTTTTAGAGCTAGGCATAGGCATAGCCTCCTTAAAATTGAACTTATTTTAAGGTGGACTTTACAATCTACTTCACGATACATCACATAACAACATTAGTTTTGGCAGACGGGTGATGTATCTACACGCGCAAAAAGTCATCAAATTTGGTAGTGTTGACAAGAATTTGTGCGCATTTTGTAGACGTAATGCGCTTCGTGCTAGAGCCGTTTTCCAAACCCCAAAGCACGTTTAGCAGTTTAGTTGGCGCGGCGTGCCGTACCGGGGCGACAGAACCCAAAGCCGACACAGAGCCTAATCCGAGTTTGGAAAACGTATTAGTTTTAAGCGCTTCGCGCCAAAATGACGCCATTGGTCGTCTGCTCGACTTTAGTTTTTTTCATATTTATTAGATAAATTTAAATATACTTCTACTACCGGAAATTTTCTTTAAAGCTTTTGTTTTGTTGTTTTCTGGCAGAATTTGTGTGAAGTTTCAGATTAGTACGCACCCGAGTATTTTTGTCCGAAATGTTGTTTCGATGTGTGATAATTAAATTAGGCCTAGTAAAAATTATTAGCACTATACAACTGCTGCAAAAACTGCTTTCTCGGTCCAATGATCTAAGTAGAAAAATAAAACAAATCAAGCTAATTTGTCCGAAATTTTTGCCAATATGTTTTTTTGTTTTTTTAAGGAACCACGGCTTTTTGTTTAGTACATTTCAAAGAACCGCAATAAAAACTGTGGGTAAAGTTAAAGAAATGTGTACATTTGTATTTGTTTCCCCAGTGACTGTAAATAGCGCCACCAATGAAGTATTGCGCCCTCTTGTGGCAGAGTAAACACCACGCGGCGAATTCATTGATTGATCAAGCGCCAGTGATCGGATGAAATTCAGCACAATTAAGTGCTCGAAAATACACAAAACAAGTAAGTTTTAAGCATGGTAACCATCGAGAAGTTGTACAAGGACTATGGAGTGCTTGCTGATGCTGGAGATAAGGCAGGAGAGGTAAGATTGTCGATTAATTAACGGACGAATGTGAAACGATACTTCGATTCTTTTACACTAGTCTGGTACCTTCGTCGCTCGAGGCTGTTTAAAGTACTTATGCCGTCAGGGAACTATATCAATGATTACTCGATTTTGGGCCGTTTTTCAAACTCCAGCTTGCCTTAGGCTCTCTCTGTGTCCGGCTCTATCACAATTGTCAAAGTGCATAAATAAAGCCTAGTAATACGGAGACAAGGCTGGGGTTTGGAAAACGGCCTTGGTAAATTAAAAATAAAATGCTTCTTGATCTTGTTGTACGTAGTGTCAATATCTAGGCTAGGCTTGCTACGTATTGATGTGCACACAAAAAAGTACCAACAAAAAAGCCCGGAAAGAATGTTGCAGCATGACGCTGTCTTTTTCTTCATCATTGATCAGTGCAAAAATGTTGAAAAACATAAATCTGGGACTGAGTTTGAGAAACATTTTTTCCATTTCGTTAGGAAATACTTGGAAAATGTTCTTGACTCTCCACATAGTTGTACACAACCGCTGAAGTAGCGTCGGGATTCAGGACACTATTCTTTCCCCTTTACGTAATAAAATTAAATGTATCAGTCACCAATCAGAATCTGTTTTTGTTTACTTCTAGCATGAGGCGGAGTACCGGTCAATCCTGGGTGCGGTCACGGCTGGGACAAATGAGAAGAAACTTGCTGCACAATTCATTCCTCGTTTCTTTAAGTTCTTCTCGGGACTTGCAGAGACGGCCATCAATGCACAGCTGGATCTATGCGAAGATGATGATTGCATGG
The DNA here is from genome assembly GCA_037893245.1 of Crossaster papposus. NCBI lineage: Eukaryota > Metazoa > Echinodermata > Asteroidea > Velatida > Solasteridae > Crossaster > Crossaster papposus. The sequence continues at coordinate 1,136,360 of JBAIAA010000465.1, forward strand.
TGTGTAAGATTTACAGAATGACAGATGAAAAGCGTGACAAGTGACAAAAGACAAGTGACAAAAAACGAGTGACAAAAGACAAGTGACAAAAGACAAGTGACAAAAGACGAGTGACAAATGACGAGTGACAAATGACGAGTGACAAAAGACGAGGGACAAAAGACGAGGGACAAAAGACGAGGGACAAATGACGAGTGACTATAAAGACGAGGGAGAAATGGCGAGGGAGTAATGACGAGTGAGATGGCAAATGACGATTGAAAAAATAACTAGTGAAAATTACATCTGACACCTGACAGGTGATAAATGACAAGTGACAAATTAAAAATGACAGATCAATTGTGTCATTATATGTCATTATATGCACAGTGGTACACTATTATATCTTCATGATGAAATACCATTTTTTGTTTGTAATTCTATTCCGGATATAGATTCGTAGATCCGCCATAAAGGAGCTGCCCAACCTATGCAGAGAGAGCACCGATCACCTTCTACGCATCGCTGACGTGCTAGCCCAGTTGCTTCAGTCCGACGACCCCCACGAGGTCACCATTGTAAACACCGCCCTCATGTCACTCTATAAGATAGACATGAAAGGTAAGGCCGTGTCCGATTTGTGTGGCCTTTTACTTTCTATTAGGCTTTTTTCACTTTTGACCACACCCAATGTTTGACCACACCCAATGTTTGACCACACCCAATGTTTGACCACACCCAATGTTTGACCACACCCATTGTTTGACCACATCCAATGTTTGACCACACCCAATGTTTGACCACACCCAATGTTTGACCACACCCAATGTTTGACCACACCCAATGTTTGACCACACCCAATGTTTGACCACACCCAATGTTTGACCACACCCAATGTTTGACCACACCCACTTTTGACCACACCCACTTTTGACCACACCCACTTTTGACCACACCCATAGGTACCCTGGGAGGGTTGTTCAGCCAGATCCTTTCCGGAGAGGACCTAGTCAGAGAGAAGGCCATCAAATTCCTCAATGGCCGCCTCAAACTGGGCGGGGCTGACAACCTACCGAAGGAGGTGGAAGACTTTGTTGTAGAGAAGACAAAGGAGGTGAGTCTGGGGCCAGAAATTGACAAACATTTGCATACATTTGCATAATTCAGTTTCAAATTAGCATAACTTTGCATGATGCTGTGGTTGGATTCTGTTGCATTTAGCAGAGGTTGGAATTGTGTATGGAATTCTTTCCGTTCGTGTAAGGAATTGTTTTTGTTATGAGGTTAACCTTTCAACATCTTGTTATCTTTTTAACAGGTGTTGGCGGACGTGACAGGTGAGGAGTTTGTGACCTTTATGCAGCTTCTCTCTAAGATGCCATCAATGCAGACGTTGACTGGAAGACAACTCATGGTGGACCTAGTGGTAGAACAGGCAGATCTAGATGCACCATTTATGGTTTGTCTTTGGAGATTTGTTGGTTTTGTTGCTTTGAAATTGTTAGTGGGGTATGACTGATTTGTGGAATTGGGGGAGAAGTCCGGGCTGGGCTATTAAATCAGTCGACTCTCGTTAAAGGTAGGATACACCATTTCCAGATATCAAAAAATTGTACTACAGAATTATTAAGAAATATCTTATTTATTTGAAAGTAAATAATTATTCAAGGCATCCAGCAAAATGATTGCACTAGATATCCTGTGATTATACCTTTTTTGTTTAATTCTCGATCGTTTATTCAATAAGAACTTCAAAAACATCTGCCCGATGCCGGTTGAAATAAAATGTCGTAGGTGACTTGTCTTAACTTTTCCTGGTTGTTTTTCTCTTTTTCTCCTAGCCACAAGATGCAGATATTGTGGATAGACTGGCGCAGTGCATCCGTGAAGCATTGCAGTTTTTCTCTGTGAGTTATTGGTTGAGATTATTATTTTATTTCGGAAATGTCTGTCAGCAGCAAGCAAGGCCGGAAATGCGTGGGTGTGCTTCCCTTTACTGGCGGCCTAAAACCTGCTTCGGATTGAGTTTCGTTAAAAATAATCACGTGCGTCGGCTCGGTGATGTTAAAATAATCCCGGTGCGAACTGGTTAATTAATTTATTTCTTGGTTTTGTTGTTGTTTTGTTTGCTGGATAGAAGTCATGTTTGTTTAGGATTATTTCTATTTATCCCCAAATCATCTACTGATTTATAATCAAAAGATTACTGGGTTGAAAGGCACTAAACACCCTGTGAGATTATTCTGTCTGGATCGCTGTCGTTTAGAAAAAAATCAAGAAATGTAGGTTTATAACCGAGTGTGTTATGGATGAAATCTGTTTTTGTGATCAAAAAGGGTATGCCACTTAGTCGAACCTTCGAACCTTTAGGTTTTGAATATTCTGGTGTTTTTGTGTGTGTGGTTTTATAAATAAAAAGGAAAACGATTCATGAAAAGCAAATTATCCAAAATAAAGACAACATTTTCCCTCTGAAATTTCTCAGAAAAACGTCCAGTCGACAAAGTTTGTGGTGTACATGTGTGACAACGTCCTTCCTGTTCTGAACGACGTCGTTCCACCGGGCAGCAACGAGACAAAGACTGAAGGAACAGACGTTCCACCAGGCAGCAACGAGACAAAGACTGAAGGAACCGACGCTCCACCGGGCAGCGGCGAGACAAAGACTGAAGGAACCGACGTTCCACCGGGCAGCAACGAGACAAAGATTGAAGGAACCGACGCTCCACCGGGCAGCAACGAGATAAAGACTGAAAGAACAGACAACAAAACGTCATCTGACTACAACATTAAACTGGAATTACTTAGACAACTAGCAGAGATGTCTACGTTTGCGTTGGACATAGGGGGAGACGAGACGTTAGGAAGGGTGTTTGATAAACTTGTGGTAAGTGGAATTCTTGTTAAGTTTGACATCGATATTAGCAATTACTCTGACAACTAGCAGAGATGTCTACGTTTGCGTTGGACATAGGGGGAGACGAGACGTTAGGAAGGGTGTTTGATAAACTTGTGGTAAGTGGAATTCTTGTTAAGTTTGACATCGATATTAGCAATTACTCTGACAACTAGCAGAGATGTCTACGTTTGCGTTGGACATAGGGGGAGACGAGACGTTAGGAAGGGTGTTTGATAAACTTGTGGTAAGTGGAATTCTTGTTAAGTTTGACATCGATATTAGCAATTACTCTGACAACTAGCAGAGATGTCTACGTTTGCGTTGGACATAGGGGGAGACGAGACGTTAGGAAGGGTGTTTGATAAACTTGTGGTGAGTGGAATTCTTGTTAAGTTTGACATCGATATTAGCAATTACTCTGACAACTAGCAGAGATGTCTACGTTTGCGTTGGACATAGGGGGAGACGAGACGTTAGGAAGGGTGTTTGATAAACTTGTGGTAAGTGGAATTCTTGTTAAGTTTGACATCGATATTAGCAATTACTCTGACAACTAGCAGAGATGTCTACGTTTGCGTTGGATATAGGGGGAGACGAGACGTTAGGAAGAGTGTTTGATAAACTTGTGGTAAGTGGAATTCTTGTTAAGTTTGACATCGATATTAGCAATTACTCTGACAACTAGCAGAGATGTCTACGTTTGCGTTGGATATAGGGGGAGACGAGACGTTAGGAAGAGTGTTTGATAAACTTGTGGTAAGTGGAATTCTTGTTAAGTTTGACATCGATATTAGCAATTACTCTGACAACTAGCAGAGATGTCTACGTTTGCGTTGGACATAGGGGGAGACGAGACGTTAGGAAGGGTGTTTGATAAACTTGTGGTAAGTGGAATTCTTGTTAAGTTTGACATCGATATTAGCAATTACTCAGACAACGAGCAGAGATGTCTACGTTTGCGTTGGACATAGGGGGAGACGAGACGTTCGGAAGGGTGTTTGATAAACTTGTGGTAAGTGGAATTCTTGTTAAGTTTGACATCGATATTAGCAATTACTCTGACAACTAGCAGAGATGTCTACGTTTGCGTTGGACATAGGGGGAGACGAGACGTTAGGAAGGGTGTTTGATAAACTTGTGGTAAGTGGAATTCTTGTTAAGTTTGACATCGATATCAGCAATTACTCTGACAACTAGCAGAGATGTCTACGTTTGCGTTGGACATAGGGGGAGACGAGACGTTAGGAAGGGTGTTTGATAAACTTGTGGTGAGTGGAATTCTTGTTAAGTTTGACATCGATATTAGCAATTACTCTGACAACTAGCAGAGATGTCTACGTTTGCGTTGGACATAGGGGGAGACGAGACGTTAGGAAGGGTGTTTGATAAACTTGTGGTAAGTGGAATTCTTGTTAAGTTTGACATCGATATTAGCAATTACTCTGACAACTAGCAGAGATGTCTACGTTTGCGTTGGACATAGGGGGAGACGAGACGTTAGGAAGGGTGTTTGATAAACTTGTGGTAAGTGGAATTCTTGTTAAGTTTGACATCGATATTAGCAATTACTCTGACAACTAGCAAAGATGTCTACGTTTGCGTTGGACATAGGGGGAGACGAGACGTTAGGAAGGGTGTTTGATAAACTTGTGGTAAGTGGAATTCTTGTTAAGTTTGACATCGATATTAGCAATTACTCTGACAACTAGCAGAGATGTCTACGTTTGCGTTGGACATAGGGGGAGACGAGACGTTAGGAAGGGTGTTTGATAAACTTGTGGTAAGTGGAATTCTTGTTAAGTTTGACATCGATATTAGCAATTACTCAGACAACGAGCAGAGATGTCTACGTTTGCGTTGGACATAGGGGGAGACGAGACGTTAGGAAGGGTGTTTGATAAACTTGTGGTGAGTGGAATTCTTGTTAAGTTTGACATCGATATTAGCAATTACTCAGACAACGAGCAGAGATGTCTACGTTTGCGTTGGACATAGGGGGAGATGAGACGTTAGGAAGGGTGTTTGATAAACTTGTGGTAAGTTGAATTCTTGTTAAGTTTGACATCGATATTAGCAATTACTCTGACAACTAGCAGAGATGTCTACGTTTGCGTTGGACATAGGGGGAGACGAGACGTTAGGAAGAGTGTTTGATAAACTTGTGGTAAGTGGAATTCTTGTTAAGTTTGACATCGATATTAGCAATTACTCTGACAACTAGCAGAGATGTCTACGTTTGCGTTGGACATAGGGGGAGACGAGACGTTAGGAAGGGTGTTTGATAAACTTGTGGTAAGTGGAATTCTTGTTAAGTTTGACATCGATATTAGCAATTACTCTGACAACTAGCAGAGATGTCTACGTTTGCGTTGGACATAGGGGGAGACGAGACGTTAGGAAGGGTGTTTGATAAACTTGTGGTAAGTGGAATTCTTGTTAAGTTTGACATCGATATTAGCAATTACTCTGACAACTAGCAGAGATGTCTACGTTTGCGTTGGACATAGGGGGAGACGAGACGTTAGGAAGAGTGTTTGATAAACTTGTGGTAAGTGGAATTCTTGTTAAGTTTGACATCGATATTAGCAATTACTCTGACAACTAGCAGAGATGTCTACGTTTGCGTTGGATATAGGGGGAGACGAGACGTTAGGAAGGGTGTTTGATAAACTTGTGGTAAGTGGAATTCTTGTTAAGTTTGACATCGATATTAGCAATTACTCTGACAACTAGCAGAGATGTCTACGTTTGCGTTGGATATAGGGGGAGACGAGACGTTAGGAAGGGTGTTTGATAAACTTGTGGTAAGTGGAATTCTTGTTAAGTTTGACATCGATATTAGCAATTACTCTGACAACTAGCAGAGATGTCTACGTTTGCGTTGGATATAGGGGGAGACGAGACGTTAGGAAGGGTGTTTGATAAACTTGTGGTAAGTGGAATTCTTGTTAAGTTTGACATCGATATTAGCAATTACTCTGACAACTAGCAGAGATGTCTACGTTTGCGTTGGATATAGGGGGAGACGAGACGTTAGGAAGAGTGTTTGATAAACTTGTGGTAAGTGGAATTCTTGTTAAGTTTGACATCGATATTAGCAATTACTCTGACAACTAGCAGAGATGTCTACGTTTGCGTTGGATATAGGGGGAGACGAGACGTTAGGAAGGGTGTTTGATAAACTTGTGGTAAGTTGAATTCTTGTTAAGTTTGACATCGATATTAGTTTCTGTTAATATACGTCGTTTCCTACAGGTCAGCCAGGTGATCTGCAGTTTAAGCGTCTACTTGTATTGACCTGCACCGACGGGGCCGTAGCAACACACACTGTAAAACCAGTGCTTAATTGCTCAAAATACCGATGCATGTGGCTGATCTGTAGGAAAGGACATCATTTGAGTGCGACCTAATTTTGTTCACTTAGAGACTAAGTAGTTTGCAGATATATATAATATAGCTAGCTCAGAGCCTATGAAAACCATACAGAAATGGTGAATAAAGTAAATGTTTACAATTGTTCTGCTCTTCCATCTACAGGAATACATGCCCTTACCCCCTGCGGAATCAGAGGGGGAGAATCTAGAGAACGGCAAAGCCACGGACGAGCCTAAGCTACAGTTCTCCTACGTTGAGTGTCTTATGTACACATACTATCAGCTGGGAAGGAAACAACCAGACTATCTGGCGGCTGAAGAAAACTCGGAGAGACTTAAAGATTTCAGAGTCAGGTATTTGTAATAATCCTTCAAACTTGGTCCTTATTAAGCAAAGAGAATACTCCTGGTTTCCTTGTAAGTGTATTATGTTAGAATTGGCCATTAATTTGAAAAGTAAGAACATGAAACAGTAGTACGCAGGGCTAAAGTGTTGACACATGTAACTATTTTATGATGGAATTTTTGAACTTTTGATTGTTTTCGAATATTTTGAGTCTTGACATGCAGCTGGAGATTAGCAGAACGGACAATTTACTTTTGAGACTGTTTCATGTTGGTTTTCCAAGCACATAGATTACAGTGTTTAATTCCACAGATTACAGTATTTTTCCCGAGGCACACAGCTGAACATGAAACAGTTAGGACTAGTGACACAGACGCTTTAATTTTGAAACTATTTCATGTTTGTTTAATTCCACAGATTACAGTATTTAGCCCGAGGCACACAGCTGAACATGAAACAGTTAGGACTAGTGACACAGACGCTTTAATTTTGGAACTATTTCATGTTTGTTTAATTCCACAGATTACAGTATTTAGCCCGAGGCACGCAGCTGTACATGAAACAGTTAGGACTAGTGACACAGATGCTTTACTTTTAAGACTATTTCATGTTTGTTTAATTCCACAGATTACAGTATTTTGCCCGAGGCACGCAGCTGTACATGAAACAGTTAAGACTAGCTTTGCAGGCTAAGGTTGGCGAGGAAATGAAGAAAGAAGAGAATCGATTGAAGGTCGTTGCCCTGCGAGTCACTACAAATATCAACACGTTAATCAAGGTATACTGCTGTTTTATGTACTGCTGTTGCTGCTGCAGTTGTTTCATCTTTTGCTGTACAGTTATCTCGACCTTTTACCTTGCTGGTGTTGTTTGTCTGTTGGTCTGTCTCTTTGTCTAGTTTTTATTTAGCAGGATTACGGAAAAACTATTGGAGGGATTTTAACGAATCTTGGTGGGTAGATAGCTTATGGGTCAAGGATGATTGCAATAAATGTTCAGATTGAATCTGGATCACTTTGAATGATTTGTAAACGTTTTTGTAGTCGAGGTGGACGTCTAGTGGAGGTCTTGTTATTAATGTTGCTGCTGCTGCTGCTGCTGTTGTTGTTGTTGTTGATGTTGATTGTTTTGTTGTCATTGTCCCTGCTGTTATTGTCTGTTGTTGCGTCTTGTTGCATATAATCTTTTCGATGTAGAACCAAACAATTTCAATCATTTTCCCACCTTTTTGTCTTGACAGGATTTATTTCGGAATCCCCCATCCTACAAGAGCACGGTGGTTCTGTCCTGGCGTCCTGTTCAGAAGCAGGCATCAAGCCCAGAGGCTGCGGCCCTAGGGTGAGTCACGATAAACCAATTTGGTTGTTCTCTCGGGATAAATGTGACAGATGAATACACAAGGCTATATGGGGGACGTGGTAACCTATTCCGCATTCTAGGAATTTATTCGTACAATCTAAAAGACGATGGGAACTTTTTGACCGAATTTAGTGAGGGGATAGTTTTAAAGGTAGGATACACCATCGGTAATTGCTTGAATTATAATGAATAGGTAGATTTTGGGGGTTGTATTTTATAGTAAATATCGTTTAACCATTTCGCGCCGGGCGGAAATACCGAGCGCGTGACACGGAGCCGGGCTAGTTTAGCCTGACCTGCACGCTCCAGTGACTCCATTGAATTGCGCCCGGAAATAAACGGCCCCATTGTTTGGTCTTGCGTAATCCGCTCTTTGTTACCGAGTCTAGACAATCCTCCAGCACTATAAAATTTATATAATTTTCGATGCCCGAAACTGGGCACCCGGCTGCGTGGTATCGGGAAAAATGCCCGATTTCGGGTAGCCCGGCGCCAAGTGGTTAACTGACCTGTACGAAGTTTTACAATCATGGATGCCGATAAAAGCACGAAAAACAGCGTTTGTTTTCAACTGGCATCGAGCAGTTATTCTTATGTTATTTGTGCTTTTTCGCGATCGCCGTCCGGCGATCATAAAAACAATTATCTGATCATCTGATTTACTGGTTTCTCACTTCACACTTATCCCATTATTACTTTTAAACTACTGAACAAAGTCTTGTAAAAATAAAAATTGTTTTGGTTAATTCTAAGTTCCATGCCTGATTAAAAAGTGGGTAATTATCCAAATTAGAAAATCAATTCGGTACGCATGATGTAAAATTTGATAAATCATTCTGGAGCTTCCAACAATTTTGTTCGGGAAATCATTTTGTTACAACTCTTGTTTACCTTTTGGCAGGCAAAAGCGGACCAACATTACCCCTATTACATACAGTAGTGGCTCCTCGCCCCCTAAGAGGGTATCATCAGGGGCTGAACGTAAACCCCACATAGCGCGGGTCATGTACCAACCTCCTTCGGGTAAATACAGTAGTAAGGCCGGAGCAGCACCAAGTGATCCTGAGTTTGGTGTTGGATATGCGTATGGTGAGTGGATTCATAGTGGACTGGGGTGAAGTCTATTCAAGTATATGTATTATGTTCATGACCACGGGCCAATCTTATTGGAGCTGCTCACCACAACAAAAATGCTTAGCATGAAAATTGATTAGCATGAAAAATGATTAGCCTGAAAATTAATTAGCCTGAAAATGGCTAAGCATGAAAATGGCTTAGCATGTAAATTGCTAAGCATGTAAATTGGTCCTTTTCAAGATTCTAAATTGAATCGGGGATGTTGCAGCCAAATTCTTGTCGATCTTGCTCAAATTTGACCGGGAGATTTATAACCAAGGCATGAATATATAACACAGATCTAAACGTCTTGAAAGTAAACAACAGTGATTTCATTTGCTCATTATTAAGAAGTTTTGACACCAAGTTTTATTCTTGTTTTCTTTTGGCAGGACAACGACAGAATCAATGGAAAGGTGGGCGTGGCCAGGGGCGGGGCACAGGGCGGGGCCGAGGGCGTGGTCAGGGGTGGGGCCGAAGCAGGGGCGGCAAATGGGAGTACTGATGACTGCAATGGTGTACATGTACATTGTATACATATGAATGAGTGTAAGCAGCTAACTATGACTGGTCACTATAGGGAAAAATAGGATTTCGTCTAATTGAAGTCGGACAGATCTTTCTAGCTGTTCTTTAAGATCATGTTTATGTATGCGAATATTCATTGAAAAGTCAACAAGAGATATACTCCACCCTAGCCTTACTCTCTAAGGAAGATTTGCAAGGGACCTTGCTTAATCCCCCAAAAGCCAACATTGTCCACAAAAACTTGCAAATTGTTTGCTTTTCCAACAAAATCTGGAAAGCAAATCTTGAAAACAAATCGAATCATTGCTGCCAATTCTAGTTTCCTTTAAACCTTTATTTTTGGTGGTTGAGTGTAAATTACAAGTTCGTTTCAGTTCTTTTTGTTTTGTCATGATTGTGTGTCAACTAAAAGATGATTTCCTTTGGTTTTCTCCTACAAACTTTTAGTTTATAATTGTTGTATATAAATGTTTTAAACTGAATATTGTATTCTGTCAAGCATGTTCTCAACAAAAAATACTATAACAGATTCAAAGATTGTTGAAACATTGTTTTTAAGAATCGACCTTAACTCCTGGAACAGCTTGGTAGAAATATTTGCTTACCAAATTGATGTGCTTAGCAAAACAAATAGCAGAGAACCAGCCACAGGAAACACACACCACATAGCATTTTGGCCGGTAACCTATTTTTGCTAAGCAAGTAATGTAGGGTGTGTTGGTAAGAGCGGATTATTAAATCAAAACTTATGTAAATCAATAACAAATGGGTTGATGTCTGCTACAGAGTTTGAGGGGGAAAATAGGCGGAGATGCTTTGAATTTCAAAAAGATTCAAAAATTGGTACAAATTTAGAATTATGTATTGGCGTAAAGTAGATGAAATTAAGGTTGGTTTGATAGTACTGCTTTAGGTTTACTGAGTAAAGGCCGGTTCATACTCGGCGCGAAAGCAAACGCGAACGCGAATTTGTGACGTCAGGGAGAGTTTTCGCGATGCGAAATCGCAAAAGTTGAACACATTTCAACTTGGGCGAATGTTCGCAGCGAACGCTTTGTGACGTCAAATTTGTATCGCAATCGCTTTCGCGTGAAGTATGAACCGGCCTTAACATTGCTACAGCTTGTGAATTTTAAGTCTCATATTTCATGTATTTAGTGTTCAATTTTGAAACATGTTTGCATGAAATTACTTGTAGTGTACGTGCGTAAATAGACATGAAGGGACTATCTCAGAAATGTTTGGATATACAGGAATTAATTTGATCCCTTCATTTCTTATTTTCAACAAACTGTGCACTTGTATTTCGCTTTCAGTAAACCAGCATTTTCTTACGGAATAAAAATTGGTCTCTTTTTAAAATCATCGACACTGCGTGTCTAGTTTTATTCTTAAACATTTTTAGTCTACCTTTGTTGTCTTTCTTTGTTTCACCTTGAACAAAAATTTGGCAAATTTGTGCCACCTGAACAAAGTTTTTGGGGAAACTTAACATTGTTAGGGGTTACTACAAATTGGCCAAATTGAAGGCTAACCCCTTACAATTGATAATTGTTGCCAAAAGCATAATTTTGGAAAATTTGAATAAAAATGCAAGGCTAACACCTTGCAATTGGTAATTGTTCCAAAAAGTCAAATTTTTGCAAATTTGAATAAAAATGCAAGGCTAACCCCTTACAATTGATAATTGTTCCAAAAAGCAAAGTTTTGGCAAATTTGAATACAAATGCAAGGCTAACCCCTTACAATTGATAATTGTTCCAAAAATCCTAATTTTTCCAAATTTAAATAAAAATGCAAGGCTAACCCCTCACAATTGGTAATTGTTCTAAAAAGCCAAATTTGGCAAATTTGAATAAAAATACAAGGCTAACCCCTTACAATTGATAATTGTTCCAAAAATCCTAATTTTGGCAAATTTGAATAAAAATGCAAGGCTAACCCCTTACAATTCATAATTGTTCAAAAAAGCCTAATTTTCAAAAATTTGAATACAAATGCAAGGCTAACCCCTTACAATTCATAATTGTTCCAAAAATCCTAATTTTGGCAAATTTGAATAAAAATGCAAGGCTAACCCCTTACAATTCACAATTGTTCCAAAAAGCCTAATTTTGGCAAATTTGAATAAAAATGCAAGACTAACCCCTTACAATTGATAATTGTTCCAAAAATCCTAATTTTGGCAAATTTGAATAAAAATGCAAGGCTAACCCCTTACAATTCATAATTGTTCAAAAAAGCCTAATTTTCAAAAATTTGAATACAAATGCAAGGCTAACCCCTTACAATTCATAATTGTTCCAAAAATCCTAATTTTGGCAAATTTGAATAAAAATGCAAGGCTAACCCCTTACAATTCACAATTGTTCCAAAAAGCCTAATTTTGGCAAATTTGAATAAAAATGCAAGACTAACCCCTTACAATTGATAATTGTTCCAAAAATCCTAATTTTGGCAAATTTGAATAAAAATGCAAGGCTAACCCCTTACAATTCATAATTGTTCAAAAAAGCCTAATTTTCAAAAATTTGAATACAAATGCAAGGCTAACCCCTTACAATTCATAATTGTTCCAAAAATCCTAATTTTGGCAAATTTGAATAAAAATGCAAGGCTAACCCCTTACAATTCACAATTGTTCCAAAAAGCCTAATTTTGGCAAATTTGAATAAAAATGCAAGACTAACCCCTTACAATTGATAATTGTTCCAAAAATCCTAATTTTGTCAAATTTGAATAAAAATGCAAGGCTAACCCCTTACAATTGATAATTGTTCCAAAAAGCCTAATTTTCAAAAATTTGAATAAAAATGCAAGGCTAACCCCTTACAATTAGTAATTGTTCCAAAAAGCCTAATTATGGCAAATTTGAATACAAATGCAAGGCTAACCCCTTACAATTGGTAATTGTTCCAAAAAGCATAATTTTGGCAAATTGAAATAAAAATTCAAGGCTAACCCCTTACAATTGATAATTGTTCCAAAAAGCCTAATTAGGCAAATTTGAATAAAAATGCAAGGCTAACCCCTTACAATTGATAATTGTTCCAAAAATCCAAATTTTGTCAAATTTGAATAAAAATGCAAGGCTAACCCCTTACAATTGATAATTGTTCCAAAAAGCCTAATTAGGCAAATTTGAATAAAAATGCAAGGCTAACCCCTTACAATTGGTAATTGTTCTAAAAAGCCAAATTTGGCAAATTTGAATAAAAATACAAGACTAACCCCTTACAATTGATAATTGTTCCAAAAATCCTAATTTTGGCAAATTTGAATACAAATGCAAGGCTAACCCCTTACAATTGATAATTGTTTCAAAAAGCCTACTTTTGGCAAATTTGAATAAAAATGCAAGGCTAACCCCTTACAATTGATAATTGTTCCAAAAATCCTAATTTTGTCAAATTTGAATAAAAATGCAAGGCTAACCCCTTACAATTGATAATTGTTCCAAAAAGCCTAATTAGGCAAATTTGAATAAAAATGCAAGGCTAACCCCTTACAATTGGTAATTGTTCTAAAAAGCCAAATTTGGCAAATTTGAATAAAAATACAAGACTAACCCCTTACAATTGATAATTGTTCCAAAAATCCTAATTTTGGCAAATTTGAATACAAATGCAAGGCTAACCCCTTACAATTGATAATTGTTTCAAAAAGCCTAATTTTGGCAAATTTGAATAAAAATGCAAGGCTAACCCCTTACAATTGATAATTGTTCCAAAAATCCAATTTTTTTCAAATTTAAATAAAAATGCAATGCTAACCCCTTACAATTGGTAATTGTTCCCAAAATCCTAATTTGGCAAATTTGAATACAAATGCAACGCTAACCCCTTACAATTGATAATTGTTTCAAAAAGCCTAATTTTGGCAAATTTGAATAAAAATGCAAGGCTAACCCCTTACAATTGATAATTGTTCCAAAAATCCAAATTTTTTCAAATTTAAATAAAAATGCAATGCTAACCCCTTACAATTGGTAATTGTTCCCAAAATCCTAATTTGGCAAATTTGAATACAAATGCAAGGCTAACCCCTTACAATTGATAATTGTTTCAAAAAGCCTAATTTTGGCAAATTTGAATAAAAATGCAAGGCTAACCCCTTACAATTGATAATTGTTCCAAAAATCCAAATTTTTTCAAATTTAAATAAAAATGCAAGGCTAACCCCTTACAATTGGTAATTGTTCCCAAAATCCTAATTTGGCAAATTTGAATACAAATGCAACGCTAACCCCTTACAATTGATAATTGTTTCAAAAAGCCTAATTTTGGCAAATTTGAATAAAAATGCAAGGCTAACCCCTTACAATTGATAATTGTTCCAAAAATCCAAATTTTTTCAAATTTAAATAAAAATGCAAGGCTAACCCCTTACAATTGGTAATTGTTCCCAAAATCCTAATTTGGCAAATTTGAATACAAATGCAACGCTAACCCCTTACAATTGGTAATTGTTCAAAAAAGCCTAATTTTGGCAAATTTGAATGAAAATGCAAGGCTAACCCCTTACAATTGATAATTGTTTCAAAAAGCCTAATTTTTGCAAATTTAAATAAAAATGCAATGCTAACCCCTTACAATTGATAATTGTTCCAAAAATCCTAATTTTGGCAAATTTGAATACAAATGCAAGGCTAACCCCTTACAATTGGTAATTGTTCAAAAAAGCCTAATTTTGGCAAATTTGAATGAAAATGCAAGGCTAACCCCTTACAATTGATAATTGTTTCAAAAAGCCTAATTTTTGCAAATTTAAATAAAAATGCAATGCTAACCCCTTACAATTGATAATTGTTCCAAAAAGCCTAAATTTGGCAAATTTGAATACAAATGCAAGGCTAACCCCTTACAATTGGTAATTGTTCTAAAAAGCCAAATTTGGCAAATTTGAATAAAAATGCAAGGCTAACCCCTTACAATTGATAATTTTGGCATTTTTATTCAAATTTGCCAAAATTAGGCTTCTTGGAACAATTATCAATTGTAAGGAGTTAGCCTTGCATTTTTATTCAAATTAGCCAAAATTATGATTTTTGGAACAATTATCAATTGTAAGGGGTTAGCCTTGCATTTGTATTCAAATTTGCCAAAATTAGGATTTTTGGAACAATTATCAATTGTAAGGGGTTAGCCTTGCATTTTTATTCAAATTTGCCTAATTAGGCTTTTTGGAACAATTACCAATTGTAAGGGGTTAGCCTTGCATTTTTATTCAAATTTGCCAAAATTAGGATTTTTGGAACAATTATCAATTGTAAGGGGTTAGCCTTGCATTTTTATTCAAATTTGCCAAAATTAGGATTTTTGGAACAATTATCAATTGTAAGGGGTTAGCCTTGCATTTTTATTCAAATTTGCCTAATTAGGCTTTTTTGAACAATTACCAATTGTATGGGGTTAGCCTTGCATTTTTATTCAAATTTGCCAAAATTAGTAATTTTTGGAACAATTACCAATTGTAAGGGGTTAGCCTTGCATTTTTATTCAAATTTGCCTAATTAGGCTTTTTGGAACAATTACCAATTGTAAGGGGTTAGCCTTGCATTTGTATTCAAATTTGCCAAAATTTGGATTTTTGGAACAATTACCAATTGTAAGGGGTTAGCCTTGCATTTTTATTCAAATTTGCCAAAATTAGGATTTTTGGAACAATTATCAATTGTAAGGGGTTAGCCTTGCATTTTTATTCAAATTTGCCTAATTAGGCTTTTTGGAACAATTATCAATTGTAAGGGGTTAGCCTTGAATTTGTATTTAAATTTGCCAAAATTATGCTTTTTGGAACAATTACCAATTGTAAGGGGTTAGCCTTGCATTTTTATTCAAATTTGCCTAATTAGGATTTTTGGAACAATTATCAATTGTAAGGGGTTAGCCTCGCATTTTTATTCAAATTTGCCAAAATTAGGCTTTTTGGAACAATTATCAATTGTAAGGGGTTAGCCATGCATTTTTATTTAAATTTGCCTAATTAGGATTTTTGGAACAATTACCAATTGTAAGGGGTTAGCCTTGCATTTTTATTCAAATTTGCCAAAATTAGGATTTGGGGAACAATTATCAATTGTAAGGGGTTAGCCTTGCATTTTTATTCAAATTTGACAAAATTAGGATTTTTGGAACAATTATCAATTGTAAGGGGTTAGCCTTGCATTTTTATTCAAATTTGCCTAATTAGGCTTTTTGGAACAATTATCAATTGTAAGGGGTTAGCCTTGAATTTTTATTTAAATTTGCCAAAATTATGCTTTTTGGAACAATTACCAATTGTAAGGGGTTAGCCTTGCATTTTTATTCAAATTTGCCAAAATTAGGATTTTTGGAACAATTATCAATTGTAAGGGGTTAGCCTCGCATTTTTATTCAAATTTGCCAAAATTAGGCTTTTTGGAACAATTGTGAATTGTAAGGGGTTAGCCTTGCATTTAAAAAAAAGATGTGCCAACATTTGGCTTTTTGGAACAATTATCAATTGTAAGGGGTTAGCCATGCATTTTTATTTAAATTTGCCTAATTAGGCTTTTTGGAACAATTACCAATTGTAAGGGGTTAGCCTTGCATTTTTATTCAAATTTGCCAAAATTAGGATTTGGGGAACAATTATCAATTGTAAGGGGTTAGCCTTGCATTTTTATTCAAATTTGCCTAATTAGGCTTTTTGGAACAATTATCAATTGTAAGGGGTTAGCCTTGAATTTTTATTTAAATTTGCCAAAATTATGCTTTTTGGAACAATTACCAATTGTAAGGGGTTAGCCTTGCATTTTTATTCAAATTTGCCAAAATTAGGATTTTTGGAACAATTATCAATTGTAAGGGGTTAGCCTTGCATTTTTATTCAAATTTGCCTAATTAGAATGTTTGGAACAATTACCAATTGTAAGGGGTTAGCCTTACATTTTTATTCAAATTTGCCAAAATTAGGCTTTTTGGAACAATTGTGAATTGTAAGGGGTTAGCCTTGCATTTTTTTTAAAGATGTGCCAAAATTTGGCTTTTTGGAACAATTATCAATTGTAAGGGGTTAGCCATGCATTTTTATTTAAATTTGCCTAATTAGGCTTTTTGGAACAATTACCAATTGTAAGGGGTTAGCCTTGTATTTGTATTCAAATTTGCCAAAATTAGGATTTTTTGAACAATTATCAATTGTAAGGGGTTAGCCTTGCATTTTTATTCAAATTTGCCTAATTAGGATTTTTGGAACAATTATCAATTGTAAGGGGTTAGCCTCGCATTTTTATTCAAATTTGCCAAAATTAGGATTTGGGGAACAATTATCAATTGTAAGGGGTTAGCCTTGCATTTTTATTCAAATTTGCCTAATTAGGCTTTTTGGAACAATTATCAATTGTAAGGGGTTAGCCTTGAATTTTTATTTAAATTTGCCAAAATTATGCTTTTTGGAACAATTACCAATTGTAAGGGGTTAGCCTTGCATTTTTATTCAAATTTGCCAAAATTAGGATTTTTGGAACAATTATCAATTGTAAGGGGTTAGCCATGCATTTTTATTTAAATTTGCCTAATTAGGCTTTTTGGAACAATTACCAATTGTAAGGGGTTAGCCTTGCATTTGTATTCAAATTTGCCAAAATTAGGATTTTTTGAACAATTATCAATTGTAAGGGGTTAGCCTTGCATTTTTATTCAAATTTGCCTAATTAGGATTTTTGGAACAATTATCAATTGTAAGGGGTTAGCCTCGCATTTTTATTCAAATTTGCCAAAATTAGGATTTGGGGAACAATTATCAATTGTAAGGGGTTAGCCTTGCATTTTTATTCAAATTTGCCTAATTAGGCTTTTTGGAACAATTATCAATTGTAAGGGGTTAGCCTTGAATTTTTATTTAAATTTGCCAAAATTATGCTTTTTGGAACAATTACCAATTGTAAGGGGTTAGCCTTGCATTTTTATTCAAATTTGCCAAAATTAGGATTTTTGGAACAATTATCAATTGTAAGGGGTTAGCCTTGCATTTTTATTCAAATTTGCCTAATTAGAATGTTTGGAACAATTACCAATTGTAAGGGGTTAGCCTTACATTTTTATTCAAATTTGCCAAAATTAGGCTTTTTGGAACAATTGTGAATTGTAAGGGGTTAGCCTTGCATTTTTTTTAAAGATGTGCCAAAATTTGGCTTTTTGGAACAATTATCAATTGTAAGGGGTTAGCCATGCATTTTTATTTAAATTTGCCTAATTAGGCTTTTTGGAACAATTACCAATTGTAAGGGGTTAGCCTTGCATTTTTATTCAAATTTGCCAAAATTAGGATTTTTTGAACAATTATCAATTGTAAGGGGTTAGCCTTGCATTTTTATTCAAATTTGCCTAATTAGGATTTTTGGAACAATTATCAATTGTAAGGGGTTAGCCTCGCATTTTTATTCAAATTTGCCAAAATTATAATTGTTTGAACAATTACGAATTGTAAGGGGTTAGTCTTGCATTTTTATTCAAATTTGACAAAATTAGGATTTTTGGAACAATTATCAATTGTAAGGGGTTAGCCTTGCATTTTTATTCAAATTTGCCAAAATTAAGATTTTTGGAACAATTATAAATTGCAAGGGGTTAGCCTTGCATTTTTATTCAAATTTGCCAAAATTAGGATTTTGGGAACAATTATCAATTGTAAGGGGTTAGCCTTGCATTTTTATTCAAATTTGCCTAATTAGGCTTTTAGGAACAATTACCAATTGTAAGGGGTTAGCCTTGCATTTTTACAAAAGATGTGACAAAATTAGGCTTTTTGGAACAATTATTAATTGTAAGGGGTTAGCCTTGCATTTTTATTTAAATTTGCCTAATTAGGCTTTTGGGAACAATTAATAATTGTAAGGGGTTAGCCTTGCATTTTTATTCAAATTTGCCTAATTAGGCTTTTTGGAACAATTACCAATTGTAAGGGGTTAGCCTTGCATTTTTATTCAAATTTGCTAAAATTAGGCTTTTTGGAACAATTGTCAATTGTAAGGGGTTAGCCTTGCATTTTTATTCAAATTTGCATAATTAGGCTTTTTGGAACAATTACCAATTGTAAGGGGTTAGCCTTGCATTTTTATTCAAATTTGACAAAATTAGGATTTTGGGAACAATTATCAATTGTAAGGGGTTAGCCTTGCATTTTTATTCAAATTTGCCAAAATTAGGATTTTGGGAACAATTACCAATTGTTAGGGGTTAGCCTTGCATTTTTACTAAAATTGGCAAAAATTCAAGTTTTTGAAAGAATTTGAAATTGCACAAAACATAGAAATCAACTAATAGAAAAGGCGACACACACGATGCAAGGTTCACTTGTTGAGTTATATTCACAAACTAACAATTTAAAGTTTGTACAAGCATCTTTTGAGTTTTGAAATAATTATTTAGGAAATCAAATCTCAGAAATTCATAACGCAGACTTAATAAAAAGCTGAGTATATTCTATAATGAATATTCAATAAATGGCTATGAATATGTAATAGGTGTATATTAATTTTCTATTGCATACATGCATATGAAATACAAAAACCCATTTAACCTAAGCAATGTTTATCATCACAAAATCCCTGATCCAAACAAGTGAACTGATAATCTCAATTTAGAATCGCACTTTCTTTTTCTTTTCTTTTTGCCGCCTCCTGTCCTTTATCCTTAATCTCTGCCCACTTCCTCTTGTGCTTTGTCAGTTTTCTGACCTCTGACCTCAGTATGTGACTCTGGGTTTTTGTTTGTCTGTTAAACTGTTCACAGCATATAATGCTTAATTTCCATTAATATTTTCTGGTTTATGTTTTTTCTTGTGTTTTTTGTGGGCCGTTTGTTCGACTAGGGAGGAATCTGTTGATAACGGCTTGAGGCAGGAGTCTACAGCTTTGGAAATTCTCTTATCTTTACGTCTCTTTAACTTTGTGAACCGTTTCTTTGTTGGCGATTGTTCGTTAAAAAACGGCAGGAGGTTGTGGACTACATCTTCGTCATGTGACTCTTGTGGCCTTGTTTCAAGTTTGTTTTCTGGCGAGATTGAGGTTGGACCATTAGGAAAGAATGACGGCTGGTACGAGTCTACCCCAGTCCTGATTTTCCTTTCTTTCTTTTTCTTTTTCTTTGTCGAGTTAGTCTTCTCACAAGTCTTCTCTTCAGAGTGATGCTTGAGTGATCCTGGGCCTGGATCTGATGCTGCACGTTTCGACTTCCTTTTCATCTTTTTCTGATGACTAGTCTGTTCTCCAGCCGTTAAGTCACCTGCGTCACATGTGCCATTGTCATTAGTTTCTTCAGTGGTTTCCAACTGTTTGTGTTTCTTTGACTTTTTAGGTTTAGTTGTCTCTTCCCCAGTCTGTGTTTCACTATGTTGGGTTATCAGACACGATGACGGCTGCAGGGAGTCTACATCCAGGTCCTGTGTCATGTTACTGTGCTTCTTTCTCATTTTAGTCTCTTTTCCAGCAGTCTTTTTGGATGGACCAGAACCATCTTGTGAGCCCAACAGTGACGTCTGCAGTGAGTCTACACCCAATTCCTGTTCTGAGTTGGCATGTTTCCTTTTTTTTCTTTTTTTACTTTTAGCCTCTGCTCCAGAAGTCAGTTCTGGAATTCCTGAGCCATCTATGGAGTCCGATACTGACGGCTGCAAGGAGTCTACCGCTAGTAGTTCCGTTTGTGCACGTTTCTTCCTGTTCTTTTTCCCACTACTAGGCTTTTTTCCAGGAGTCCCTGAAGATATTGCAGTAACATCAGGAATGTCCGAGAGTGACGACTGTAGTAAAGAGTCTACATTAGACTCGCCATCAGTGTCTTTATTTTGAAGACTCACAGCCTCCAGGATTAACGCAGACCTAAGAAAAACATCAATATCAAAGTTAATTTTTTCAGTCCCGAGTCAGTCCCGAGTCAGTCCCGAGTCAGTCCCGAGTCAGTCCCGAGTCAGTCCCGAGTCAGTCCCGAGTCAGTCCCGAGTCAGTCCCGAGTCAGTCCCGAGTCAGTCCCGAGTCAGTCCCGAGTCAGTCCCGAGTCAGTCCCGAGTCAGTCCCGAGTCAGTCCCGAGTCAGTCCCGAGTCAGTCCCGAGTCAGTCCCGAGTCAGTCCCGAGTCAGTCCCGAGTCAGTCCCGAGTCAGTCCCGAGTCAGTCCCGAGTCAGTCCCGAGTCAGTCCCGAGTCAGTCCCGAGTCAGTCCCGAGTCAGTCCCGAGTCAGTCCCGAGTCAGTCCCGAGTCAGTCCCGAGTCAGTCCCGAGTCAGTCCCGAGTCAGTCCCGAGTCAGTCCCGAGTCAGTCCCGAGTCAGTCCCGAGTCAGTCCCGAGTCAGTCCCGAGTCAGTCCCGAGTCAGTCCCGAGTCAGTCCCGAGTCAGTCCCGAGTCAGTCCCGAGTCAGTCCCGAGTCAGTCCCGAGTCAGTCCCGAGTCAGTCCCGAGTCAGTCCCGAGTCAGTCCCGAGTCAGTCCCGAGTCAGTCCCGAGTCAGTCCCGAGTCAGTCCCAAAAACAAAAGCACTACCATGGACTCACCCATCATCTGGTGCCCTGGCTTCTATAGCCAGCATTCCATTTAGAGATTGTAGGCGCTCCACCTGGACCAGGATGACATAGCCTGGTTCCAGTCGGGGCTGTTTCTGGCCACTGCTAGCAAGAAGGGAGACATTGAACCAGTCAAGAACCAGGCAACCCACGTGGTCTGATGCTTGCTCAGTCACAACACACTAGACAAAAACAAATAGAATAGCGTGGTGTTCAGTTTGGAGAAGAAACTTTAACCCTTCTATGGTTTGACAATGTCCCGACTCCCGAAGCCACCCTTTTGACTCCCGAAGCCACCCTTTTGACTCCCGAAGCCACCCTTTTGACTCCCGAAGCCACCCTTTTGACTCCCGAAGCCACCCTTTTGACTCCCGAAGCTACCCTTTTGACTCCCGAAGCCACCCTTTTGACTCCCGAAGCCACCCTTTTGACTCCCGAAGCCACCCTTTTGACTCCCGAAGCCACCCTTTTGACTCCCGAAGCCACCCTTTTGACTCCCGAAGCCACCCTTTTGACTCCCGAAGCCACCCTTTTGACTCCCGAAGCCACCCTTTTGACTCCCGAAGCCACCCTTTTGACTCCCGAAGCCACCCTTTTGACTCCCGAAGCCACCCTTTTGACTCCCGAAGCCACCCTTTTGACTCCCGAAGCCACCCTTTTGACTCCCGAAGCCACCCTTTCGACTCCCGAAGCCACCCTTTCGACTCCCGAAGCCACCCTTTCGACTCCCGAAGCCACCCTTTCGACTCCCGAAGCCACCCCTTCGACTCCCGAGGCCACCCTTTCGACTCCCGAGGCCACCCTTTCGACTCCCGAGGCCACCCTTTCGACTCCCGAGGCCACCCTTTCGACTCCCGTGGCCACCCTTTCGACTCCCGTGGCCATCCTTTCGACTACCGAGGCCACCCTTTCGACTCCCGAGGCCACCCTTTCGACTCCCGAGGCCACCCTTTCGACTCCCGAGGCCACCCTTTCGACTCCCGAGGCCACACTTTCGACTCCCGAGGCCACACTTTTGACTCCCGAGGCCACCCTTTTGACTCCCGAGGCCACCCTTTTGACTCCCGAGGCCACCCTTTCGACACCCGTGACCACACTTTCGACTCCCGAGGCCACCCTCTCCCGAGGCCACCCTTTCGACTCCCGAGGCCACCCTTTCGACTCCCGAGGCCACCCTTTCGACTCCCGAGGCCACCCTTACGACTCCCGAGGCCACCCTTTCGACACCCGTGGCCATCCTTTTGACTCCCGAGGCCACCCTTTTGACTCCCGAGGCCACCCTTTTGACTCCCGAGGCCACCCTTTTGCATGTGTTCCTATAGGAAACACAATTCTGCCTAAAGTCTATACACACTAAGACAGTGTGTGTATGTTTGTGTCAATGAACAACTGATATAAATACTGACTTCCACATAGGAGGGTTAATTCAAGCCTTGTGAAGAAAATGCCCTCGCCATCCTTTTGTTTTCTTCAAAGAGATGCGAAACTAGTTTGCTTGTTGTTGTTGTTGCCTAAACCTACCTTGAGTAAGCTTCTGATTTTGGGGTTGAACACTACAGCATCAAACACGACATCAAAGTGAATGAAGGGGTTATCATCAACTATGAGCCCTGTAGATTGTAACAACTTGACATTGTTGTATGCTAGCAGTACTCCGCGCAAACTGAATGATAAAATTGGAACACAAATACGAATCATTCGTAATTTCATATAAGTACATGTAGTAACAGTTTAACCCTAACTCCCTCACGGCTTTTACTAGAAAGTATCCTGAATCTGCCATAGTCCACCAATTTGGGTTTGAAAAAACTGCTGGTGTCCTGAGTCCATCAGACTCCACCAGTATGCATTCTGGAGAGATCCTGAGTCCATCAATAATCCATCAGCAAAAGTTTGATGGACTGTGACGGATTCAGGATACCTAGGTGGCATACAAAAAATTGCAGTGCGTTTCTCCATAGAGTCCATCACGGTCCATCACCTAAATTTCTGTATCCTGAATCTATCAAACTCCTGCAGTAACGCTAGGCTTAAAATCCTCAATCCCTCACACTCCTCCAGTTGTTCAATATGGAGGTATCCTGAATCCGCTAAAATCCTCCAAAACAGGAAATGGATTTTGATGGACTCAGGGTGGTTAGGGTTAAAGGGAAAGAATGTAACGCTATCCAGATGTCATTCAAGTTGTGCGCAAACTCAAAGTCTATTGAGAGTTGAGAAATGTTAAGGTTCCTCAGTCCCAGAGTCATGTTGTTTTTTTAAACATTTTTGTATGGACTGCCAATCATCAGATTATGGGCCTATTTGCTAAAAAAATGTCGTCAGAATACAATATTTTAAAAAAGAAAGTTAGCCTTGGCTGATAAACCGCGAATAACCTTTTTTTAGGAAAGAATGTTGCAACCAGATGCTGGTATTTTCTTCATATCTCATTTCAATGAAGGTCCATCAGTGCAAACATGTTGTTGAAAAGACTAAAATATGTGACTGAGAAACATTTCCAATTTTGTTTGTAATATTGTCTTGACTCTCTAATTGACTTTGTAGAAATGCACAGGGACAAGTTTAAAATTAAAGGTAGGATACATCATCATTAATAATTGCTTGAATTATCAAGAATGGGTGAATTTAAGGGGGAGGGGGCTGTTGAATATCTTGACCTGTCTGAAAATTTACAATCATGAATGCCGAAAAAAACCATAAAAAGCAAGAAAAACAGCTTTCATTTTCAACCGGCATCGGGCAGTTGTTCTTCTTGTTATTTTTCTTAGTTTTACACAATTTTTCAAAACAATTTACAGGGTATACTGTTTACTGTACTAATATTATAGCGCAATCATTTTGCTGGATGCCTGGAATCATTATTTGACACTGCCATTGTCAACATACAATCATCCAAGCCAAGTTCGAGCATAAATGTTCGAGCACGTGGAGTGTCGTGGCCGAGTGGTTAAGAGCGTGTGTTTTCTGTTCCACAGAGCGTGAGTTCGAATCCCGGCCGGGACACGTGTGTCCTTAAGCAAGGCAATTAAACCACTATTGCTTCGTCCTTCGGATGGGACGTAAAGTTGTAGGTCCCGTGTGTTGTATAATTTATAATGTGTGTATATATCTTTCCCATTATAACATTATAAAATTGTATAATGCACGTAAAAGAACCCAGAACACTTATCGCTAAGAGAAGGGGTTTGCCCCGGTGTTCCTGGCTGACACAGCCTCTGTCTACGGGTTTCTTCTGGCTTACGAGCTACAGTGCCTTGAGCGCTTTTGAAGGATCCTTGGTTTCATTACCAGAAAATAATAATAATAATAATAATAATAATAATAATAATAAATTACCTTTCTGAAAAGCGACCGAGTTCCGCGTCAAGAATCTCGCCGACCCCTGTTCTCAACCGCCCGATGTACTTCGGGGACAACGCGACGTGTCGCTCGTTCCTCGTCAACGTGCACCCGGTATGCGGCTCTTTGGTCAACTCAGAAGCTTCTTTAAAACTCCCAAACACTTCAAGCGCATTCATATTTCCACTATCTTAAAGTTTACTTAATTTGTGTAAGTTGTTAGCTTTAAAAATAATAGAAAATTGTGTTTTTAACCGCAACACAACAGATGCGTGTTGCAATCGAAGCATGGGGGCCGCCATCTTTGGAAATATCGTAAGTGCGCGAGATCACATCGAGATTAAAAACCTTGCTTTAAAATGTACATCATTATGTTACAAAAATATGAAAAAATAAGACTTAAAAGTGTATTTAAATTAGTTATTTATTTTTATAACATTTAGAATGCATAAATTATCCTTTACAAAATTCATTGTGATTTTAAAATCTCGTCAGTGACGTGGTTTCAATATATGAGCATGGTACCAACTTTCATTTTTCTACTGCACTGAATTAATATTAGGCGGGCACAGGAACCGTACATCCATTGATTGTGTACAAATTTGACAACTTTCGGTTTCGTTGTTTCGCCAAATCGACGATACGCCTAACTTTGTTATTTTGAAATTGTTTGTTTCTGTTTTTCCCACGATGGAAAATATTGTCCTCATGATTTGTGCGCTCTCTTGCGTCATGGGTATCGGTGAGCGAATATTCTTCTCATCAACTTCTCATTGTAATGCCAAATTACGTCGTTTTTTTCTTCTGTCAGTGTTGATTGTTCGACAGTGAATCACTTTTTTTGTCGATGTTTTGCCTTGCGCTGGCCTTGGCCAAATAAACACCAACTAGTTTATTGCCCGAATATTGTGGAAACAAAAATGCACGCCAGGACAAGAAAATAATTACATTTTTATTTGGCCCTAAATTAGGGCGTACAACTAAATATAGGCTTTCACACAAAAATGTTTGTTTTGGCAAATGTTTGTTTGTATTGTTTAAAAATGTATTTATTTAATTTAATTGTAATTAATAGCCTTATTTGTGTAGGCTATCTATTTTTTGTCAA
Source organism: Crossaster papposus (assembly GCA_037893245.1). Classification (NCBI taxonomy): domain Eukaryota; kingdom Metazoa; phylum Echinodermata; class Asteroidea; order Velatida; family Solasteridae; genus Crossaster; species Crossaster papposus. The sequence continues at coordinate 1,161,926 of JBAIAA010000465.1, forward strand.
TTTTGTAGTACACTAACTTAGTTGTATATTTTAATTTGTTGTTTAATTTAATGACTCAGTCCAAGCCTTGGAGTGCTATGCCTGTCGCGACTGTCAGCTAGATTTCAAGGACGACAGGTCCGGTAAGGTGACCGAAATATGTCCACTGAATCCCCAAGATCGTCACGACACCCTACTACGATGCAGTAAACATGTCGAGAGAGACGGCAGTAAGTAGTGGTTTTTTGTGGTTTTTTTTCTAAAATCTGTGAATAAATTAATTGTTTTTCTTATTAAAACTAAAGGTAAACAACAGATGGATAATTGCAAAGTGCTAGACCCAGTAACTGGTATTCAAGATTGTACTGGTCATAAAGTTTGAAGAAGAAAAAGTTCTAGAGCCTCAGTTTCTGGGTCTGCAATGTGTAGGGACTTCCTAATCATACAATTATAAAAATCAATTTCTTCATAAATTATTGATTGATTTAACGTTAACTTTCTAGAAGGTGAGAACACTAATTTTGAAATTGGAGAATTTACGACTGTATAAGGGTTAATCATTGGTTCATAATTTGATTTAATATTCATTATTCGTTAATTAATTAAATTTGTATTAATTTATTCAGAGATCAACCGAGGTTGTTCAACTGTGAAAGATTGCACCATTCGTGAGTTGATCAGCAAGTGTTCCAAAGATCTCCCAGGAGATAATGAACTCATGGAAACTTCCTGTGAAATCTGCTGTGAAAGCAACAAGTGCAACTCTGCTACCATGGCAACATTAAGCCCCGCCCTCCTCATTCTAATCAGCTCATTAATGGCCCTGTACCATGTATAATTTGTGTGGATTCTTTGAGTTTCCACATCACTTCATTGTGTTACCCAGAGTTGTAGTCGAGTCCCTGCAAGTCCTTTCACAAGTCCTTTCATGAAGCCAGTCAAAAGTCCTTTCATAAGGGCAGTCACAAGTAACTAGATGAACAATGACAAGAGAACGTCTTTGTCAAAGCTCATTTGAATAGCTTGTGATTTGAATTGGAACTGGAGGACTTGTGGTGGACTTGCAGGGACTTACAGGGACTTGCAGGGACTTGCAGGGACTTGTGATGGACTTGACTACATCCCTGGTGTTACCTGGCTCAGTTTTAATGCCAAATACCAACAATTTAAATTGATTGATTGAAGTATTTAATTTTAAGAGTTCATTCTAAAATACTGATAAAATACATAATTTGTGTTTAGTTTACCTCAAACAATAGACCGATTGTGAATATATACATAACAATAGACCGATTGTGAATATATACATAACAATAGATCGATTGTGAATATATACATAACAATAGATCGATTGTGAATATATACATAACAATAGACCGATTCAGTAAGCCACGCCCATTGCTGAGCTTAGCAGATTGTTCTCTTTAGAGACAATGACAAGAAGCTGAGTAACAGGTGCACATTTACTATTTAATTGAATGTCCATGTTACACAACATTGGACAGCTGATGGTACATTGTAAGTGCACATTGCAGCTAAAACTTTGTGGCAGAACATTTATGTTTGACCCTTTTTTAAAGCCAGTTTCACCCAAAAGAAATTGTGGATATTTTACTATAGCAGGGTTTACAAACAGGGTTTTATAGAAAATACTTGAAAGTAGGCAGTGTTTAATCGGCAAATTTGTTTGAAAACAATTAAGCAGTTGTTCTACTTTCAAGAAAGCTTATTTTTCCACTGACGTCAAAATCTATGTAATTCTTGAGCCATCATGTTTTTGATGTATATTTGCTACTATTTTGTAACCAATTTGCCTGTCTTTCTACTTTTTAGATCTGTATATATTATTCCTAGAACAGTCATGTGTTTGTTCTATTTGTATATGAGGGTTCAAATGTACAAAGGTTAAACATTAGTTTGCTTTGAAAAGACGCTGAGGCTGTTTAAGGGTTGGGTAACAACTTTTGTACTGCTAACAATTAAAACAATTACTATTTACCAGTATTTTTATCATGTTGCAGACATATAGGTAGAAAATAGATTTATTCTGAAATCATTTTATAACTGCGTCGATGCTTTGCATAGCTAAGCACACAGGGTTTGTATTCACTTTACCAGCATTATTGAATTCATCAAGAGAAAGTACTTTTACAAGTTAATTTCTACCTTTTATACAGTTTGAATTATCTCAAAATGTTTTGTCGAGAAGTATTTTATATGCATCAGATTTCCTTGTTTCCATAGACTTTGAAAGATATACCTGTACATGTATGTTTTCGGATCATGTAATAAAGAAGTGTCGGGTGTTATTGTACCATGGTGGTGTTTTTTTTTTGTCATCGCGGATTCTAACTTGTCAACTTGTTGAATTTACAAGACAAAGATGTTTTGTTTTGTGTATTGACAAACTACGATGTCACTACCGGTGGGGGGAGGGGGATCGGAGGGGGGCCGGTGGGGGCCGTAGGGCCGGCGGGGGCCGTAGGGCTGGCGGGCCGGCCCGTAGGGCGGGTTGTAGGGCGGGCCGTAGGGCGGGCCGTAGGGCGGGCCGTAGGGCGGGCCGTAGGGCGGGTTGTAGGGCGGGCCGTAGGGCGGGCCGTAGGGCGTAAACTACCACAGTTAATGTTAGACTTTATAAAACTGTTCGTCGGTTTTGGATCGTTTTCATCTTTTTAATATAGGCTTTATTGTTGGACGAAAATAGAAAGTTGGGGAATAACAAAGGCAAATATGAGATAATTCTCATCAGTTTACACATTACTACATAATAGATATCTTACATTGAATTGTCAATGTTTACTTTTAAGATTAAGGTTAATAAACGGATTTTTTCTCGTTTTATAAGAATACTCAGAAAATGGCGTTGTTATGGCGCCCTTATCTGTTTAAAAATATTATGGTCTATTAATAAATTGATCCATGGGTTTATAAATTCCGCTAAAAAGTTAAAGGGATCGTATACGTTTGGTAATTACTCCAAAAATTAATGGCAATAAAAACTTACTTGTTATTCTTACTTGCTACTTGCTTATTCATGCGTGTACATAACCGCTCTAGATTTTCGGCAATATCTCAAAATCCCTACCACCTTTTGAAATGAAATTTGTACAGATTAGTTTTATGGTATATATCTATAACTATGTAGGATTGAAACAAACAGTGGGTTCCAATTACCAAACGTATACGATCCCTTTAAAGATCGTTTTCCATTGACAAAGCCGCAGCATACTTCGCGCTTTTATCTCCCAGACCTCGACCCTACGTACCAGAGTTCTGATTGGTTGTTGATTTGCGAAAGTTTCCCGCGCGCTAAGTGGCGCGGAATTTACAGTATGCAAACAGGTAAAAAGTACACGTGCGATAATTGTTTGCATGTCATAGTCTTGTAGTCATCGGGCTTTAAATCGCATAATATACATTCTTCCGTTTTTGTTGCGTCCACTCCACGGCATTCGTTTCCAGACGCCGAAAAGTACGCATGCGTGTGAGGAACCTCTGTTTTGGTATTAAACCACGCGTGTATTTTGATCAGCTTCATTTCGACCGAGAAGGCATCGTAGGTCAAACATTCAACTTCGCTATTATTTCCCCTCGCTCTAATTATCCGCAGTGCAGCCTTCCTCTATCATCACCATGAGGCCTGCCACCGTGTGCTTTCTTCTAATCGTGTTGGTTCAAGAAGGTAAACTGACTTGAGACTCTCTTTTTGTGTGTGTGACCAAACTTTGTAGGCCCATGAAATAAGTTGTGGAAGATGAGCCTGGCCACTGACCTACATGCGAGTCACTTTCGGGCAAATCTACATAACTGGAATCGGTTAAAACTCGTACGGATTATCGACGACACTGTGGCAAGAACGAGTTATTAGTCAATTTCATTATGAATTTGCTCGCTTGTATTCGGTTGCATATGGCCGTCTTATTTAAATTTGTTACTTGTATCGGTTATTTAATGGGCGACTTGTATAAATGCATACACCGGGATTATCTACTTTTTCGATGTACTCTCCGATTGTGAACCCCCACCAACTTCAGCCATGATGAAGTGCTGCTGAAATTGACCCAGAGTTCCTATTATAAAATGATTCTCGAATTATTAAAATGTTTTACCCCGGCCGTACTCCGCTAATTAATAGGGCGTGTCTTCGCCTGGTACATGTTCACGTCTTGATCTCTTTAATTAATCCCTCCCATGATTTACAGCGTCATCTTTTAGATGTTACTCCTGCCACAACTGTCCAGTGAGCCAACTTGATCTTCTCGGTGAACTGACGCTAAACACAGACACGTGTGACGACGAAATGTTCTTCGATATAACGGGACTCACGGCCCCACAATGCGTAAAAGAAGTCACCTATGACGGAAGTAAGTTGGAGACAAACATTTTAATAAAACGTCCAAACTGCTCGCTGCTGAAACCAGCCAATTAATTGTATTTGTTTACTTTAGAAACGCCTGTTATGTCCTAAATGTTTACCTTTCAAATCGCATGTAGGAGCTGTTGATAATCATATGAAGCATGAAACGCCTGTTATGTCCTAAATGTTTACCTTTCAAATCGCATGTAGGAGCTGTTGATAATCATATGAAGCACGATATGTGGCAGAGAAACCCCCCCCCCCCCCTCTTTTGTGTTGACCATTGTGTTCCCGGAATCTCAGGAATTCCTTTTAGGTTTCAAGGGGGGATGGGTTTGGTTACAATAGTGTCGAGTGCGTATAAAGTATAGGGATAAGAGGGGGGGGGGGGGGGGGGGGGGGGTACCCCTCTGCCACATATCGTGCTGGGTTTAGTTGATATTATGTTAAAGGTAGACATTTTAAAATGTATAGCACCCAGACACCACTTGAGTGGCAGTGCAGAAAACGTACTGTACTGAGCCTAAAAGTATTTTTTGACAAGAATAAAATTGTTAGAGTCGCAGATTCTTATCTTTTTCAACAATTTTGCAGTGTCTCGGGACATTCCGAAATAGGCCCAGTTCGCGCCGGGATTATTTTAACAACGCCGAGCCGACGGGCGGGATTATTTTTAACGAAACTCGATCCGAAGCGTGTTCAGGCTGATAGTGCCGGGAAGCACAACCACGCATTTCCGGCCTTGCGCGCTGCTGACATACATTTCCGAACTTGAACTTGGCGTGTTTATGCGTCATCCGTTTTGAATTTTGGGAAATTTTTGCGTTTATATATACGTCATCCGGCGCGAACTGGTTAAATGGGCAAAAGAGAAGTGACGTCAAGATGCAACAATCTTCCCCAAAACTGCAATCTTTCAATGTATTACTAATTCTATTTTCTTTTCTTTTTTCCCTACAGTTGTCAACAGACGTTGTGGCACAAAAGGCGAATGTAAAGTGCTTCTCCTTGATAAATGCACATCCCCATCGGAAAAAAGTTGCGACGTCTGTTGCACTTCCAATCTTTGCAACAGCGCCCTCGTGCTGCACGCGACGTCTCTACCCATTCTAGCCGTTTTCGTATCGGCATTAATTTATGCAGGCTTCTAAAAACTCGGCTTTTGGGGGGCGATGTACATCAACCTTTCATTATCTAATTGTAAATACATTTTATACAATTATTTGTACATTTCTTCCAAGAATTGGGACGCTAGACTTACTATAACTCCCAATGTAAACGTACTTTATTAAATTGTCGAGTAGTATTTATTTAGAATTATACAATAATATAAATAAGATGCGAGCTAAACATAGTTATAATTAAATAGTCTTGTTGTATAGTCTATACATGTTCGTGTCGTCCGTTGAGATCGTACTATTTAGGTGTAATTTTTTTTTCGCAAACATTTGTCAGGTATAACTGCTTTAGGTTTCAGAGTTATTCTGCTGTTCTTTCTGAATCTAAGCAAAAGTTTGTACATTTTATAACGAGGCCATGGTAATCTTAATAAAATGTATTATACAAATTTGCAAATTTTAAAGTTTGTTGTGATGAATGTAACATATCTGTTTAGAAAAGCATGAAATATAAACACTTTTAGATAACCCTCTTGTTTTGTATCGAGAAAAACGCAAACATCATCGGAACACTGTATGTGGACATTTTGTGTAGACCAATTTGCTTATCACCAGAACAGTAGTTTCGAATGACTTTGATCGAGGAAGAAACACAATTGTGCTTTTGTAAATCTATATAATTATGCCCAATTAACAACAAAAAAATCCTAGTTTTTCTCGCAGTGACTAGTTTAGCAACCGAGTACACGAATTAAAAAGAAAAACCCCGGAAACCCTAATCTATGCAAATTTACACATTTCTCAGAATAGACCAGTGTTATGTAAAATACTGACGGAAAAAACACCGCTTTATTTCACGCAACTATCGGTTTGTTTGTCCAAATTTCACACGCTTGTATTTCACATTACGGGGATTCCCCTTCAGCACGCAATCTGTCTATCGTATATAATCCGTTTAAAAGCGTTTGACCAATCAGAGTCAAGAGGCGTGGTCTATTACTTGTGCCTGTCGTCTATGAATATATTTCGTACAATTGTAGGTTAACCGTTTCAACAAAAGGCCGAGTATATAGGTTTTTTCCCATTTATTTATTACTTTATAACATCCTATCAGGGGCCAATTTCATAAAACGTGTAAGCACCAAAATTTGCTTAGCATGAAAATTCTTCTTTGTAAAAAACAGGGTTACAAACCAAAATTTCAGTTGATGTTTATTGTTTGTGACTGGTATTCAGCTCTTTTTTGCTTTGAATGAAAAAACACATGAAGTTTTGGCCGATAACCTGTTTTTACTGAGCAAGACTTTTTTGTGCTAAGCACATTTTTGTGCTTACATGTTTTATGAAATTGGCCCCAGAACACAACACAGCATTGTAATTGTGTAACGATAAATCAAACGCCCCGTTTACGTTACCTTGAACACATAAAAATGATGGACGGATTTTATTTTAAATGGGTGGGGTTGAGGATATGGATACTCGGGTTGGGACAAACCCAGGAAGTTTAAATAATATTTGACTTTGAATACAGACCATTGCGAAAAACAAGGTTTAATGAATGTTTACCTTGATCAAAAGCCCAATCATTCACAAATAAACAAACAGCTATTGTAATATCTTCATGAATAATTAATAGCCTGACGTTTTTTTTCTGGAAATTCCCCCTGTGAGAAATCCTGACCTCGTGATCGATCTGGCGCGTACGTCTGAGAAATACGCACCTAAAATTAACATAAAACAATGACACGCGGCCTAGTGCCTAGTAATAGTATCGGCATGTTCATAGTTGATGTGAATGTTCAGCGATCAACTATTCTCTTGACGATTTGTCAAGCTTTAACAACGACATACACTCAGTTCTAAGTAAATTTTGGGAGACTTGGAGGCTGAATTTCACCCATTTGGCACCGAGGTTTTGTCGTCACGATGAAGGCAGTATTCTGCGCTGTTGTTTTGGCCGTGTTTTTAGCACAAGGTACGGTAGGCCTCGGTCAGTGTTTGTGGTGGAGCGGAGCTACAGGCGCCTGGGTGCAGTAATGGTTATTTTTGATGACTCATGTTTTTATACAAAATAATGTGAAATATATTTGTTGGGGAATGGGACTTTGGGGAGTGGCTGAAATCAAGCGGAAATCAAATGGTGGTACTGCGCGCTAGCCTGTTGTATGGGTACGGGTACTGTGAGTTCGCTTTTTAGTGAAACTGCAGGGCTAGTCTGTGCGCAGATGTTATCGGAATGTTCACTCGGTGTAACTTTTTTGGTATGCGATGCACCCTGCGAAATAATAAATGAATGAATTTGGTAACATAATAATACCATGGAGGAATAAGTTATTTCTCCATGATAATACGTACAATATTTGGTGTCGTAACACAGGGGGTGTCGAAGTATTAGCTAGTAATTTCAATTGGGCATTGAGAATGTGTTCAACCAAAATTTGCATTTTAGATTTGCTTCAATTGTACTAACTATGTACATTAAAGATCTAGACACCATTTGTGTGTTTTTGTCGATTGATTAGTAAGAAAAGAAAACCACAATAATTAGAAGCAGGGTATAAAATACTACTACAGTACTACAAAATTGTCACACTTATAGCTGTACAAATGTGTCATCAACTTATACTATTTTGTTTTTACTAGGGTTGTATTTAAAGCGCGATGATTTATTTGCTCGACTGATGGGTTATCAATCATCTTTTCTCGGGTTGTTTTAAAAAAACCTTGACCCCCACTACCCACGACCCACGACCCCTCGACTAACATACACTCTTAAGCACACACTACACAAGCACGGGGTCGAGGGTGTTAAAATAACCTGTTTCTCAACATTGACAGAATAGCCTGGCTGCTACCACAGTACAAGTATACTTACTACTGTACTGGATCCTTTTATTTGATCTGTTTATTTGAACAATCAAGTAGGATATTTTATCAGTGTATTTGGAAGGTTACACACCTCCTATGTCCGGACAATATCTTGATTGTAGTACATAGTACAATTGAATCAAATCTAAAAAGGTTGAACACATTCTCAATGCCAATTGAAATGACGTCTTAAGTAGTTTTTGTATTTTGTATTTGTTGTTGATTTAGCCTCTGCTTTGGATTGCTACGTCTGCACCGACTGCGGACTTTCTGGCTTTCTTTCTATCTTGGAGCACAAAGAAACATGTAGCAAAGGGATATTCGGTCTAGGAGGAGACAGATGTATGAAAACGGTTTTTCCTGATGGATGTAAGATGACAATCACTGTTAAATCCCCCCCCCCCCCCCCCCCGCCATAAAAAAATAATAAATATATAATATATTTTGTTATTTATAAAATGCACATAGTGGACTACATTTTATAATTTCTCAAGATTCCTTTTGTAAATTTAGCACCAAGTAATGAAATGCCCTAGATTTATTTCTCCTTATATTTTTAGGGTCTTGCAAAAAATAAAATGGGGCGGGGCTAAAAATGCCCTGCCCCTATTTATTGTCAGATAAATTAACAAGAATTTTGCAAAATTACCAATAACAAAAAAAATTGATACAATTTTCAGGCCGGGTGAGTCATCGTTGATTTGTATTTTTATTCCGTCCACAGCTGTTACGAGATCCTGCAGTGATTCAGTTACATGCTTAGCACAGACGGTCGGTAGGTGCGACAGCCCTAGTGAAACCGGCTGTGTAATTTGCTGCGACACAGATACCTGCAACAGCGCCCTCAATGTCAAGGGTGCCGGGCTGGCTGTTGTATTGGCCTTAGCTACAGCCTTCTTTGCTGCGCGCTTCTAAATGATGAATATTCATGAGCAATACTCCTGATTAGTCCAGCACTAATGATGAATATTTAATAGTCATTCATAAGCACTCATTTTTCATTTAAAGCTGTAGTTTAAAATGTATGTAAACTAAACAATAATGGATTTTTGATACTTTTTCTGTTAAATTTGGCCTTGAAAATGTTGGCTGATAAGTGGCTTAAATGTAATTAATTCTTTGTACGTGTTCTTACATAAAGTCAACTATCATTTTGTGCCATATTTGTAGGAAAGCAAGTGTCTGTCACATCCTGAAATTGTTCAGCAATAATATTTCTTTTACTTCTGGTTGTGATCTTTTTTGTTGAAATTTGTATTATGTATTTTAATCTGTCATATTTCCCTCTCTGATCTGATACTATAAGTCGACCCTGTTGGTGTGGAATCATGAATACTTGCAGGAATGTAGTCGAGTCCATCACAAGTCCCTGCAAGTCCCTGCAAGTTTATCACAAGTCCTAGAGTTCCAATTCAAATCACAAGCTATTTAAATAAGCTTTGACAAAAGCATTCCTTTGTCATTGTTCAACCAGTTACTTATGACTGCCTTTATGAAAGGCCTTTATGAAAGGACTTGTGACTGGACTTGTGACTGGACTTGTGGAAGGACTTGCAGGGACTCGAATACAACTCTGAATACTTGATTGTTTTTAAAGAGTTTTCACTTGTATAACCCATCATAATTATTTAGCAATCGCCCACACACATGACACGTTTACACAAGGCGTTTTATTGTATGGCTTTAATAAACATTTCTAGTATTAAAAAAAGATCTGGCAAACTTCCCCGCTGGCTGTGAGAAATTTCTCACTACTCCATTGTAAGAAACAACAATGATAACCTATTATGTTCAGTTGAGTTAGTTCACGCTGGTAGCTTCTGTCAAAAGGTAGAGATTTGTCAGGGGGGGGGGGGGGGGGGGGAGGGGGGCGCTGTGGGGTGACAATTCCATACATTGGTTATTATGAACTCTGTAGTGAAGGCTGTTTTTAAAAGCATTATAGCAAACCACATCGCAGTACTCGCATGAACGACTCTGCAACATAAAAAGTCTGATGTGGCAAAACTGTCATTTAAATTAATTTAAATGAGTGATAAAAATGGTGTTTTTTTTCGAGGCACTTGGCTTTAAGAATGTTTGTGTGATTTGTTTTAAAAACAAAAACAAACAAAATGAGTCATTAAAAATCGATGGCTTAAAAAGTCGTTTTTCTGTCAACAAATTTTTTGTAAGCTGTATTCAAGTATTTGGTTTAAAAAAAAAAAAAAAAATTAATTGTCTTGAATGCACATCAGGCCTTTCTTCGGAGCAGGTCACATGTACAACTTTACTTATTGTATCTTTTTATGTTTTTGGTATTAAAAAAGAAAAGTGAAATCGTGTGAATGATGGTGTGAAGTTTTTCAAGGCAGAATTCTAGATAATTTTTGAATTAAAAAAGTACGACGGCCAAAAGCTTTACAATTTAACTTAAAAAGTGTTCACAACAAGTTTTTTAAATCATAATCTTGATATATAAATATTTTTACACGCAGCACAGGTTGAGTGTAATTACAAATGTATTTTATTGTTGGCAAAAAAACCAAATCCCCTGTAAGTCCTGTTCCACGTGAATTGTTTCACTTCCAACAGTTGTTTAATTCCTATAAACAAATACATGGCCTTCTCATACCGTTAAACACCCCTTTCCCACAATGGAATGTTTTCAACTCTGGCCCACAAAGAAAAAAAAGAAGTTTGTTTTGCGGAATTGATTTTTATTCCTTGATAAACGGCAAAATGTTTTCGCGCTTTTATCTCCCAGACCTCCACCGTAAACCAGATAGTTCTGATTGGTTGTTGATTTTCGAAAGTTTACCGCGCGCGCCAAGTGGCGCGAAATTCACAGTATGCAAACAGGTGAAAATGTACACCTGCGATAATTGTTTGCAAGTCATTATTGTCTTGTAGTCATCGGGCTTTACCGCATAATATACATGTACATTTTTTTCGTTTTTGTTGCGCCCACAGCATTCGTTTCCAGACGCCGATATGCGATAAGTACCCGTTCTAGTCGTTTTCGTATTGGCACTAATTTCTACAGGCTTCTACAAACTCGGGCTTTTTGGCGATGTAAATCAACCTATCCTTATCTAATTGTAAATACATTTTATAACATTATTTGAACATTTCTTCCAAGAATTGGGACGTTGGACTTGGTATAACTCCCGATGTAAACGTACTTTATTAAATTGTCGAGTAGTATTTATTTAGAACTGTACAATAATATAAATAAGATGCGAGCTATACATTTGGTTTATAGCACAATTGTTTTTTTGTCAAGTCATTCGAAACCCACTTCCTGGTGAAACAAAAATAGGTCCACACAAAATGTCCACATACAGTGTTCCGATGATGTTTATAGTTTTCTCGATAAAAACAGGAGAGGATTCCAAACTTGATCTAGTGTTTCTTTTTATTTCATGCTTTTCTAAACAGATATTGTATAAACAAATCGCCTTTGCAGATCAATATGGCTACTACCTTGATTGTCACATTCATCAATGATTCAAATATCACAACAAACCCTAACATTGGCAATTTTTGTTAATATATTGTATAAAGATTACTGAAGCTTCGTTATAAAATTACTATAGCTCATTCAGAAAAGCACAGTCGGCAGATTAACTCGACAACTAAAAGCAGTTACCCGACAAATGTTTGCTATCTCCATAGCAACGAAAGCGTGGCTGAAACCCAGACGGGTTCGGTGCATTGCGTAAACATTGCTCTATCACACTCGCAATAGATCGGTGTCGTGTGAAAAACTGACGTAAAAAAAACCACCGCTTTATTACACGCAGCTATCGGCTACTACTTTGCATATTTCAAGGTCCAAATTTCACATCACTCAGTTCTCAGTAAATTGCAGCAGACTTCGAGGCTGAATTTCACCCATTTGTTTTGAGGTTTTGTGCTTATGTATTGTCGTCACGATGAAGGCAGGACTCTGCGTAGCTGTTTTGGCCGTGTTTTTAGCACAAGGTACGGTAGGCCTCAATTCAGTGTTTGGGTGGAGTATGGTTATTTTGATGCGCTCAAATATTGTGAAATATTTTGGTTGGGAGTGGATCAGTGAAATATAGTGGCAATCAAGTGGTGCTGCAGCTAGTGCTAGACTGTTGCATGGTGACTCAATCTCACGTGAGAGCTACTCGATAGTGATCGAGTTCGCTTTCTACTCAATTTTAGTGATCCTGCAGGTCTGTGCGAAGATGTTCTTGGGTTGTAATAAGTACCCCGGCCCTAGAACTATGGGGCTCCCGACGCCGCAGGGCGGAGCCCCATAGAGAGGGTTTTTACAGTTTAACCGCCGTTAAACAATAGAAACCATGCACAAATTGCACACATTATTACTCCCATACTGCTGCACGGTCTACCTCAATACATATTGTTTCAACTCACCTAGCCGCTGCGTCAATAAAACCGATCGAATCTCGCCCATTTTCTGTAAAAAAGTGAAAACATATCTTAGGGGTTAGTGACATAATAGGCAACTACCGGTATACTATACCACAGTACAAGTACTGGATCCTTGTATTTGATATATTTATTTGAACAATCAATTATTAGTGTATTTGGAAGGCCCCACACTTGTGTTCCGACAATATCTCGATTGTACATAGTACAATTGAATCAAATCTAAAAAGGTTGAACACATTCTCAATGCCCAATTGAAATGACGTCTTAGGTAGTTTTTGTATTTTGTATTTGTTGTTGATTTAGCCTCTGCATTGGATTGCTACGTCTGCACCAACTGCGGAGACTCGGACTCTCTTTCTATCAAGGAGCAGACAAAAACATGTTACGCGGGGTTTTGGGGAAGATATACTGAAGACCAGTGTGAAAAATGGGTTAATACCAATGGATGTAAGATGACCAATCACTGATCAATACCCCCCCCTTTAAAAAATAATTTAATTAATAATATACAAAATAATTTTTAAATAAAATGCCTAGGCCCTATATGGACTACGTTTTAGAATTTCTTCAAGATTTCTTTTGGAAATTTAGCACCAAGTAATGAAATGCCCTAGATTTATTTTTCCTTGTATATTTTTGGGTCTTGCAAATAATAAAAATGGGGCGGGGCTAAAAATGCCCTGCCCCTATTTATTGTCAGATAAATTAACAAGAATTTTGCAAAATTACCAATAACAAAAAAAAAAGGTACAATTTTCAGGCCGGGTGAGTTATCGTTGATTTGTATTTTTATTTTGTCAACAGCTGTTACACGATCCTGCGGTTTTTCAACTACATGCGAATATTATTCTTTTCGCCGGTGTCGTGGCGTCAGTCCGACCGGCTGTATGTCGTGCTGCTCCTGGGATTACTGTAACAGCGCCCTCAATGTCAAGGGTGCCGGGCTGGCTGTTGCATTGGCCTTAGCCGCAGCCTTCTTTGCTGCACGCTTCTAAATGATGAATATTCATGAGCAATACTCCTGATTAGTCCAGCACTATTCATGAATATTCATGAGCAATACTCCTGATAAGTCCAGCACTATTCATGAATATTCATGAGCAATACTCCTGATTAGTCCAGCACTAATCATGAATATTCAATATTCAATAGTCATTCATAAGCACCATTTTTCATTTAAAGCTGTAGTTTAAAATGTATGTAAACTAAACAATAATGGATTTTTGATACTTTTTCTGTTAAATTTGGCCTTGAAAATGTTGGCTGATAAGTGGCTTAAATGTAATTAATTCTTTTTACGTGTTCTCACATAAAGTCAACTATCATTTTGTGCCATATTTGTAGGAAAGCAAGTGTCTGTCACATCCTGAAATTGTTCAGCAATAATATTTCTTTTACTTCTGGTTGTGATCTTTTTTGGTTAAAATTTGTATTATGTATTTTCATTTGTCATATTTCCCTTTCTGATCTGATACTATACAAGTTGACCCTGTTGGTGTAGAATCATGAATACTTGCAGGAATGTAGTCAAGTCCATCACAAGTCCATCACAAGTCCATCACAAGTCCCTGCAAGTCCCTGCAAGTCCCTGCAAGTTCATCACAAGTCCTCCAGTTCCAATTCAAATCACAAGCTATTTAAATCAGCTTTGACAAAAGCAATCCTTTGTCAATGTTCATCCAGTTACTTATGACCGGCTTTATGAAAAGACTTGTGACTGGACTTGTGGAAGGACTTGCAGGGACTCGAATACAACTCTGGATACTTGACCGTTTTCAAAGAGTTTTCACTTGTATAACCCATCATAATTATTTAGCAATCGCCCACAAACATGGCATGTTTACACAGTTCGTTTTATTGTATGGCTTTAATAAACATTTCTAGTATTAAAAACAGATCTGGCAAACTTCCCCGCTGGCTGTGAGAAATTTCTCCCTGCTCCATTGTAAGAAACAACAATGATAACTTAATATGTTCAGTTGAGTTAGTTCACGCTGGTAGCTTCTGTCAAAAGGTAGAGATTTGTCAGGGGGGGGGGGGGGGGGAGGGGGGAGGGGGAGGGGGCGCTGTGGGGTGACAATTCCATACATTGGTTAATTATGAACTCTGTAGTGAAGGCTGTTTTGAAAAGCATTTAGCAAACCACATCGCAGTACTCGCATGAACGACTCTGCAACATAAAAAGTCTGATGTGGCAAAACTTTTATTTAAATTAATTTCAATGAGTGATAAAAATGGTGTTTTTTTCCGAGGCACTTGGCTTTAGGAATGTTTGTGTTATTTTTTTTAAAAACAAAAACAAACAAAATGAGTCATTAAAAATCGATGGCTTAAAAAGTCGTTTTTCTGTCAACAATTTTTTTGTATAAGCTGTATTCAAGTATTTGGTTAAAAAAAAATAAAAAATTGCGACAATGTTTAATTGGTATTGTCTTGAATACACATCAGACCTTTCTTCGGAGCAGGTCACATGTACAACTTTACTTATTGTATCTTTTTATGTTTTTGGTATTAAAAAAAAGAAAAGTGAAATCGTGTGATTGATGGTGTGAAGTTTTTCAAGGCAGATTTTTTGATTATTTTCTATTAAAAAAGTATGACGGCCAAAAGATTTACAATTTAACTTAAAAAGTGTTCACAACAAGTTTTTAAAATCATAATCTTGATATATAAATATTTTTACACGCAGCACAGGTTGAGTGTAATTACAAATGTATTTTATTGTTGGCAAAAAACAAATCCCCTGTAAGCCCTGTCCGTGAATTGTTTCACTTCCAACTGTTGTTTAATTCCTAGAAAAAAAATACATGGCCTTCTCATACCGTTAAACACCCCTTTCCCACAATGGAATGTTTTCAACTCTGGCCCATAAAGACAAAAAATAAGTTTGTTTTGCAGAATTGATTTTTATTCCTTGATAAACGGCAAAGTGTTTTCGCGCTTTTATCTCCCCGACCTCCACTGTAAACCAGATAGGCCTAGTTCTGATTGGTTGTTGATTTGCGAAAGTTTCCCGCGCGCGCCAAGTGGCGCGAAATTCACAGTATGCAAACAGGTGAAAATGTACACGTGCGATAATTGTTTGCATGTCATAGTCTTGTAGTCATCGGACTTTACATCGCATAATATACATTTTTCTCGTTTTTGTTGCGCCCAAAGCATTTGTTTCCAGACGCCGATATGCGATAAGTACCCGTTCTTGTCGTTTTCGTATTGGCACTAATTTCTACAGGCTTCTAAAAACTCGGGCTTTTTGGCGATGTAAATCAACCTATCCTTATCTAATTGTAAATACATTTTATAACATTATTTGAACATTTCTTCCAAGAATTGGGACGTCGGACTTGGTATAACTCCCGATGTAAACGTACTTTATTAAATTGTCAAGAATATTTATTTAGAACTGTACAATAATATAAATAAGATGCGAGCTATACATTTGGTTTATAGCACAATTGTTTTTTTGTCAAGTCATTCGACACCACTTCCTGGTGAAACAAAAATTGGTCCACACAAAATGTCCACATACAGTGTTCCGATGATGTTTATATTTTTCTCGATAAAAAACAGGAGAGGATTCCAAAATTGATCTAGTGTTTCTTTTTATTTCATGCTTTTCCAAACAGATATTGTATAAACAAATCGCCTTTGCAGATCAATAATGGCTACTACCTTGATTGTCACATTCATCAATTATTTAAATATCACAACAAACCTTAACATTGGCAATTTTTGTTAATATATTGTATAAAGATTACCGAAACTTCGTTATAAAATTACTATAGCTCATTCAGAAAATCACAGTCGGCAGATTAACTCGACAACTAAAGCAGTTACCCGACAAATGTTTGCGAAACGAAATTACACCTAAATATTACCATCTCAACGGACGACACGAACATTGTATATAGGCTATACAACACCACTTTATAATTACTTAGTTTCTTTGGCAGAGCTGAGTAGCTGATGCTCTGATCAACGTATACAACAAAACACCAGAAACCATAATCTATGCAAATTTACATTATTTCTCGCAATAGATCGGTGTCGTGTGAAAAAACTGACGTGAACAAACCCACCGCTTTATTACACACAACTATCGGCTACTATTTTACATATTTCAAAGTCCAAATTTCACATCACTCAGTTCTCAGTAAATTTCGGCAGACTTCGAGGCTGAATTTCACCCATTGGACAGAGGTTTTGTGCTTATACTTTGTCGTCACGATGAAGACAGGACTCTGCGTAGCTGTTTTGGCCGTGTTTTTAGCACAAGGTACGGTAGGCCTCAAATCAGTGTTTTGGTGGAGTATGGTTATTTTGATGACCCGTATTTTTATACTAGCGCTCGAAATATTGTGAAATATTTTTGCTGGGAGTGGCTCAGTGAAATCTAGTGGCAATCAAGTGGTGCTGCAGTGCTAGCCTGTTGCATGGTGACTCAATCTCACGTGAGAGCTACTCGATAGTGATCGAGTTCGCTTTCTACTCAATTTTACTAGTGATCCTGCAGGTCTGTGCACAGATGTTCTCGAGTTGTAATAAGTACCCCTAGAACTATGGGGCTCCCGACGTCGCAGACGGAGCCTCATAAATAGAGAGGGTTTTTACAGTTTAACCGCCGTTAAACAATAGAAACCACGCACAAATTGCACACAATACATACTGCTGCACGGTCTACCTCAATACATATTTTTTTCTGAGTACTTTATCAACTCACCTAGCCGCTGCGTCAATAAAACCGATCGAATCTCGCCCAATTTCTGTAAAAAAGGTGAAACATATCTTAGGGGTTAGTGACATAATAGGCTGCTACCGCAGTACAAGTATAGATCCTTTTATTTGATCTTTTTATTTGAACAATCAAGTAGAATATCAGTGTATTTGGAAGGTTACACATCTGTATTCCGACAATATCTTTATTGTACCATGGAGGAATAAGAAGGCTTCTTCATTATTGTACATGGAGGAATAATTCCTCCATGGTACAATTGAATCAAATCTAAAAAGGTTGAACACATTCTCAATGCCCAATTGAAATGACGTCTTAGGTATTTTTTGTATTTTGTATTTGTTGTTGATTTAGCCTCTGCTTTGGATTGCTACGTCTGCAGCAACTGCGGAGTCTCGGACTCTCTTTCTATCAAGGAGCAGACAAAAACATGTTACGCGGGGTTTTGGGGAAGATATACTCAAGACCAATGTGCAAAAGTGGTTGCTTCCAATGGATGTAAGACGACCAATCACTGATCAATACCCCTCCCCCCCCCCTTAACAAATAATTTTATTAATAATATACAAAATAATTTTTAAATAAAATGCCCATAGTGGACTACGTTTTAGAATTTCTCAAGATTTCTTTTGTAAATTTAGCACCAAGTAATGAAATGCCCTAGATTTATTTTTCCTCGTATATTTTGGGGTCTTGCAAATAATAAAAATGGGGCGGGGCTAAAAATGCCCTGCCCCTATTTATTGTCAGATAAATTAACCAGTTCGCGCCGGATGACGTATATAAACGCAAACATTTCCCAAAATTCAAAACGGATGACGCATAAACACGCCAAGTTCAAGTTCGGAAATGTATGTCAGCAGCGCGCAAGGCCGGAAATGCGTGGGTGTGCTTCCCGGCACTATCAGCCTGAACACGCTTTGGATCGAGTTTCGTTAAAAATAATCCCGCCCGTCGGCTCGGCGTTGTTAAAATAATCCCGGCGCGAACTGGGCAAGAATTTTGCAAAATTACCAATAACAAAAAAATTGATACAATTTTCAGGCCGGGTGAGTTATCGTTGATTTGTATTTTTATTTCGTCAACAGCTGTTACACGATTCTGCAGTAGTTATTCTACATGCGACTCTTATTCTTGGCTCCGGTGTGATAGCGCCAGGCAGACCGGCTGTATGTCGTGCTGCCCCTGGGATTACTGTAACAGCGCCCTCAATGTCAAGGGTGCCGGGCTGGCTGTTGCATTGGCCTTAGCCGCAGCCTTCTTTGCTGCGCGCTTCTAAATGATGAATATTCATGAGCAATACTCCTGATTAGTCCAGCACTAATCATGAATATTCAATATTCAATAGTCATTCATAAGCACTCAGTTTTCATTTAAAGCTGTAGTTTAAAATGTATGTAAACTAAACAATAATATATTTTGGATAATTTATCTGTTAAATTTGGCCTTGAAAATGTTGGCTGATAAGTGGCTTAAATGTCATTAATTCTTTGTACGCGTTCTTACATAAAGTCAACTATCATTTCGTGCCTTATTTGTAGGAAAGCAATTGTCTGCCATATCCTGAAATTTTTCAGCAATAATATTTCTTTTACTTCTGGTTGTGATCTCTTTTGTTGAAATTTGTCTTGACTGCTCATAATTTAGTAACCCATAATTATTTAGCAATCGCCCACACACATGGCATGTTTACACAGGGCGTTTTATTGTATGGCTTAAATATTTCTGGTATTAAACAAAATTTGGCAAACTTCCCCGCTGGCTGTGAGAAATTTCTCGCTGCTCCATTGTAGGAAACAACAATGCTACTGGTTAGTTCACACTAGTAGCTTTTGTCAAAAGGTAGAGATTGTTCATGTGACGTAGGTGACAATTCCGTGCATTGGTTATTATGAACTCTGTAGTGAAGTCTCTTTTTAAAAGCATTTAGCAAACCACATTTCCACTTTTTACATCCTAATCTATCGCAGTACTCGCGTGAACGGCTCTGCAACAAACGGGTAGGACATTAAACGGGTATTTGGTTTTAAAAAAATAAAATAAAAGAAGACAACAAATCTAGATGTGGCAATGTTTAGTTGGCATTGTCTTGAAAGCACACCAGACCTTTCTTCACATGTACAACTTTACTTATTGTATTTTTTTTGCTTCTTGTATTAGAAAAATGAAAGTCAGTGAAATTGTGTGATTGATAATGTGAAGTTTATTCTTTGTCAATACAGATTTCTAGATTTTGTTTATTAAAAACAATATTTACAATATGACGACCAAAAGCTTTACAATTCAACTTAAAAGGTGTTCAAAAAATGTTTTTAATAATCTTGATATAATTTAGATTATATCAACTTCAAAAGTATTTACCGCTCAAAAACGTGATTAGCTTAATTGCATTTACTTCATTGAAACCAGTAGTACTGGTCCTAACCGGCAAGTTAGGTTTTTAAATTATACAAACTTTATTTAGCCTTAACAAAATAAAATAAGATTAAAAACTCTACACGGAAAAGACCTCCAAGTTACTATAAGATGGGGTATCATTCAATCTTTTTACAAAATTTACAAAAAAATTAAAAAGAAGCATCAAGTTTACGCCAAAAGTATTCACACAAATTTATATCAACGGCCTAAAGTCAAAATGTACCGATCACACATATTTCATCTAGATATTTGAATACAATGCTTTCAGTTTTAAGTGGTTTGTCTAAGCACCATTACATAAAATAGGGCAGTGTTTATAGATGGCCAAACGTTAAGTAGCACTTTGGGGGGAAAATATACAATGTCATACAGCAATATGGTCAGTTTGTATGGAAACTGATATTTATGGTCGTGCTATAAATTTAGGGTCCCGGCAAAGTGAGGCATTTTATTCCATCCCTGTTTTCTGGTACATGTACTTTGTTATGTAATTTTTCCATTGAGCATCTGAAAGGATGTATCCTGACGCTGCTTCAGTGGTGGTGTAAAATTCTATGGAGAGTTGATTTAAAAAAAATATATTTCCTAAATGTTTTTTAGTCCAAGATTAATGTCTTTTCAACATTTTTGCACGGATTGACCTTCATTGAGTTGTTATATGAAGACAAAGTGGCGTCAGGTTTCAACATTCTTTCCCAGGCATCATTATAATTCAGGGATATGAGATTAAGAAATTTGTTTGTACAAATAATGTCTTTCTCCGAGATTCAACGAGTCTGAATATAGACCAAAGTCTAACCAATCTCATGCCTGTTAATACAAACAAATTGTGTTTAATATATTTATTAAAAGTGGGGCGCCATAGTGTTTGCCTTCCAATCCCATATACATTACTACTGACCTGAGAAATATGCTGAGAAACATGCAAACTAAATTCAGGCCCAGTTAACTCACTCCTTAGCTGACACAATCGTCTTCAATCTTCTCAAGATGCAGAGTCAAGGCTATCAGTATTTCACCAGCCAAGTGTCAAATAATTTATTTTAGGGAGAGATTTCTTCAACATTTTGCACCTGAAAGTAAAGCCACATGGTTTCATTTTAAAGACTGCAAGACTAGACTTGTACATGTCCATCTATTTGACCAGACTGATATCTTGAGTGGTCTGATAGTGGTACCACATGGTTCTTTTATATACGGTTGACTGACTCAGCACTGAAGGCGTGTTGAACCGGTCGTTTTTTTTGCCAGTCTATTTTCTTGTGTTGCATGTTTTTTTTAGTAATTTAAGATAATTATGGTACACTCATACACAGTATTTAGAGCCCCAATTTGTTGGACTAGTACTAAACTGATGGCTTGTCTATGAAAGATCTAAAGTCTACCACATGAAGTATAAAACAGTCTCAATTATTTTGTAAAAAAATTATTACAAACATTATTTCAAAACTCAAATGATCCATTTTAGTAGATAAACCCTTACAATGGCAGTACTGTACAGTCGAAGGCATTAATTGTTTCAACCAGTTCGCGCCGGATGACGTATATAAACGCAAAGTTTTCCCCAGATTTAAAACGGATGACGCATAAACACGCCAAGTTCAAGTTCGGAAATGTCTGTCGGCAGCGAGCAAGGCCTGGAAACGTGTGGGTGTGTTAAAATAATCCCCGGCGCGAACTGGTTAACAAGCAAAGAAACTTAACTTAAGGTTAATTTATACTAAACTATATACAAGAACTGTATTCTTAAATGTATTCTTTCAAGTAAATCTTAAATTGTATAAAAGTCTACAGTACAAAAAGAGTAAAAATGAGTGGATGGATATGTAGTAAATTTCCAATTCACACAAATTAACGTGATTTCTTTTCCCCAAAACCAAAATTATTTACTAAACCTAACAGTACGGAATCCATCCATTGTAGTTAGACGGTTAGGGTTCTAATAATGAGACCAAACTATTTCATAGTTTCGCTTCTAACAAATTAAGCGTGGTTAGACAAACAAATTGATTTAAATTTATATAATTAATCGGTGAATAATCATGATACTCATGAATAATCATTATAATAATTAATACATAGTCAATGATCGGTGAATAATTATGATTATCATGAATAATCAGGAATACATAATCAATAATCGGTGAATAATCATGAATACTGATGCTGTGGCTTACAAAATTGCTAATATGCTGCTGTCCAATACAGATAAATAATGATCAATAACTGATAAGGCACTAAGTTATTGATTAGTAATATTTACTGATAATCACAAATCAATATTAATTCAAAGCTGATTGATACAAACATTTGCCATTTTTTTTATTATGACGAATATTAAAGTCACAAATCGCACTCGATAACGCTAATCATTTTTACAAATAAATCATAAGCTGCATTATCAATATCCAATCAATCAATAACCAATAATAACAATAACTGATTAATTAATTATACTTCATACTTACTCAATTATTATTTAAGCAACGAGACCATTAGACAACCTTTCCATACTCAAAACTATTTGAGAGAAATAATAATCGCATCATATGCAGCTCTAAGTTTTGTTAAGCTTCAATAATATACAAAAACAACGTCTAACTCTAGTCTTAAAGCAACTTAGGAAACAATTGATAAGGAAAATAAAATTCAGTCATGTCACAAACAGTGTCGACAATCCTTTAACTTATAATTACAAAATATATATAAAAAATTCTGCACCATATTTTATAGACTCGTTGAACAATAATATATATAAATATTTACATGTACAAAATAAGTACTTTTTTTTTTTAGGGTGGGGAAAAGGACAAGTCTTAAGTACGCCGATAAAAAACAAAAACAAACAAACACCCAAACGAACAAACAAACAAACAAACCAGATTTTATAATTGAATACATGAGAAAAAGATGCAAAATAAATGAATAAAGTGTTTCTCTCTTAAAACTCTTCATTAAGAGATGTACAAAGAAAAAAAACTCTGCTTTGGAAAATATAAGCCGCATTTCTGCATAAAAAAAGGTTGGAATTAAAAAAAAATAATCTTATTGTTTGATGATTGACTTATATTTGAATTACGACTACAACCTGACGACATGAATTCAAAAATACAGACTTTTCTCAATTTAGTTGTAAGCCAAGACAATTCCTGAGGGGCTAGCAAAGGGTTCCGTTACTGTGAGTGGCTGGTGAATAGGAGTACCCACAAGCCCCTACAGTATCATCAAACGAGTCACCACGAACATCAAACGAGTCACCATGGACATCCTCCTCACAGCTAGCTGAGACATTCAACGGTTTACTGGCCTCTAAACTCAGCTTGTCGTTGTTCTTCTTGAGAGGTAGCTCGCTGGCAGTAGGAGGAGGAGGTAACATCTTGGCGACTTCTTCGTTGTTAAGTTTGACGACAAGATTGGCCTGAGGGATCTTACTCCGCTGAGGAAAGGAAATTAAACAAATCAAAATAGGAGACATTAAATGAATGAAATAAGACAACAATTACGGTCATTGGAGAAAGTCAAGGTACCAGACTACAAAATCAGCATAGTGTCCTGCATCTATGAACGCAACACTAAAAAAACAGATCAGCGTCACAATAAGAGCTTCACAACTGTGACACGATCAAGCGGAATGAGTCGGATGTCGGGGAATCTCAAAAATGTTTTAATCAGAACTGTGTTCTTCGTTGCTATTTAAACAAATTTACATAACTCGACAACAAAACATCGTATCAACATGGGGTTTTCAGTTTTTAAAACGTACAGATGCCCTCTTTAAAACTACATGAAAACTCATTTTTTGACCGAGGCCGACATCCGACTCATTCTGCTTGATCGTGTCACAAATGAAATAGATTCCATTATTTCACAAATATGAAATAGATTCCATTGCTTGTCGTCATGAGAGCTTTAATTTTTCCGGTTTTTCTAGGATTTTACGCGACTGTTGATAAAACCCTTCAGAGGACAAAAATAAAAAAATCACCGGTTCCGAGTAGTAGTTCCAGGAGCAGGGCTGCCTCTTAGGAAGAATGGTAATCTCATTGGTGATGTGGTTGAATCGAGGATTAGAAAACGTCACGATCGGATCACTACGGCAACCTCGTCGCTTCCTGAATGGACACAAATAAGAAATTATGATTGGCTCAAAGCTGATCATGTGACCAGAAAAAAAAAATGAAAATAAAAGCACTGAAAGTTCAAATATTTAGTATTTTATAATTATACAAAAATGAAGGTTCCAGTAATTAACCCCCACTGACCAACCTAAAGTTTTAAGCAACAGGTAACCTGACCCCCGTTTTGATAGAGCAGACGACTCATGATACTTACTGGTATCTTCTCCAGACCACGAAGACAACAAGAAGCAAAATGAGGAATAATAGGAGTAGAATTCCAACAACGACAAAGACGTAGGCTCCAGCATCCGGGGCCAGTTGACGCTTGTCGTCAGGACCTTGTTGCCCTTGGCAACGACCTAGCTGCTCATCTTGAGATGAACATCCACTGCAAATAAAAACAACTTCATCTGAGTAACGCTTTGATGATGGTTTGCCTACACAGAATATGCAAAAGAGGCTTTTTAAATTTGAGGTACTAGTGAAATGATGTTGGGGTTAGGGTCACAGTTTGAGTGTTTACAAATCTTACATTGCTATGTTGTTCCTCGATCTGTTCTGTGGTTGGTACTGGTGGAATGATGTTGGGGGTTATGGTTATGGTTAGGGTTAGGGTTAGGGTTAGGGTTAGGGTTAGGGTTAGGGTTAGGGTTAGGGTTAGGGTTAGTGTTAGGGTTAGGGTCACTGTTTGAGTGTTGACAAATCTTACATTGCTATGATATTCCTCTGTTCTGTGGTTGGTACTGGTGGAATGATGTTGGGGTGTTCTGTTCTAGACGGTGGTCGTTTAGTTGTGCCGTGAGTTGATGGCGATAGCTCGTTAGGGGAGTTGGTTTGAATGATAGGGCCATGGATGGTGACAGGAGGGGGGCTAACTGGACCCCCTGGTCCTGTAGAAGAAAGAAGGAAGGAATGGGAGTGGGGCGTTACATGACAAAAAAACAGAGCTGTAATTGAGTCAGTCACCACAAGTGAATCACAAGTCATCACAAATCAAATCTTTGCAATATTAAACTTCAGACAACCGACACTTTGTGACACATGAAATCACGCCCAGCTCTGCACCGTATTGTTTCACAGATTACAATAAGACAAGACTTACTGAGCGAGCAGACTCTGTGGTCTTGGTACTGCTCATCAGGACCATGAAATCACGCCCAGCTCTGCACCGTATTGTTTCACAGATTACAATAAGACAAGACTTACTGAGCGAGCAGACTCTGTGGTCTTGGTACTGCTCATCAGGACCATGAAATCACGCCCAGCTCTGCACCGTATTGTTTCACAGATTACAATAAGACAAGACTTACTGAGTGAGCAGACTCTGTGGTCTTGGTACTGCTCATCAGGACCATGAAATCACGCCCAGCTCTGCACCGTATTGTTTGACAGATTACAATAAGACAAGACTTACTGAGCAAGCAGACTCTGTGGTCTTGGTACTGCTCATCAGGACCATGAAATCACGCCCAGCTCTGCACCGTATTGTTTCACAGATTACAATAAGACAAGACTTACTGAGTGAGCAGACTCTGTGGTCTTGGTACTGCTCATCAGGACCATGAAATCACGCCCAGCTCTGCACCGTATTGTTTCACAGATTACAATAAGACAAGACTTACTGAGCGAGCAGACTCTGTGGTCTTGGTACTGCTCATCAGGACCATGAAATCACGCCCAGCTCTGCACCGTATTGTTTCACAGATTACAATAAGACAAGACTTACTGAGCGAGCAGACTCTGTGGTCTTGGTACTGCTCATCAGGACCATGAAATCACGCCCAGCTCTGCACCGTATTGTTTCACAGATTACAATAAGACAAGACTTACTGAGCGAGCAGACTCTGTGGTCTTGGTACTGCTCATCAGGACCATGAAATCACGCCCAGCTCTGCACCGTATTGTTTCACAGATTACAATAAGACAAGACTTACTGAGCGAGCATACTCTGTGGTCTTGGTACTGCTCATCAGGACCATGAAATCACGCCCAGCTCTGCACCGTATTGTTTGACAGATTACAATAAGACAAGACTTACTGAGCGAGCAGACTCTGTGGTCTTGGTACTGCTCATCAGGACCATGAAATCACGCCCAGCTTTACACCGTATTGTTTCACAGATTACAATAAGACAAGACTTACTGAGTGAGCAGACTCTGTGGTCTTGATACTGCTCATCAGGACAGGCACAGACATAACCCTGGGGACGAGCTAGGCACAGGTGAGAGCAGCCGCCATTAGCAATGGCACAGGGGTTAGATCCTGAAAGAAACAGTCAATATCAATCAATATAATTTATGGAGTGCCGAGGTCTCGTGTTCTGGAGCATTGAATTTGTAGCTGAAGCTGCAAGTTGTGCGCTCTGACAACTATTGTAAGTATTGTTTTATTTTTAATTTATTTTTAACACATCTTGGATGAGTAAATTATTGGCTACAAAGTTGAAGAGTCATTTTGGAACAATTCTAGCATTGTGAAAGGAAGTGAAATATCTATGACACAGGTAATTAAATTTTAATTTTTTTTAAATAAAGGTTGTGTTTCTATTAGATTTTTTCATCTGTGGCTTCGCTGAAACTTACCGCGACATTCATTTGCGTAATTTCGCCTGAGATTTTTTTTATTTTTAATTCAGGTTGATTCAACTGACCCGTTTGTCTAAGCTGAGAGACCATTTGAATGTTCATTCCTTGGTAACTGCCCGGTAAGGTGCGCTGGTCTTGACCGTTGGTCTTGTCTACTGACTCTATTGAAGACGTTGACCAGTCAGTCCAGTACAACCTGGTGTTAAACTGCGGTGAGAAACAGAGAAAGAGAAATATTTTACACATATGGAACGGCAATGAGGTCACTAGAGCACGTCTATTCCCCCGAGGGACTGTGAGTGACCAACCTCGGTCATATTAAGATGAGTTGCAGTGTGTACTCACCAGCGTTACGCCGTATGGATGCGACATGTTTCTAGTCAGAACGCTGCGATATTTCCCATTGAAATCAGCCGTCTCTAGTTTATCTAAGTTAGCATCGGCCCAGTACAGTCGCTTGGTTTCGTAATCAATGGTCAGTCCATTGGGCCACTTCAAATCCTCGCTGATTAGAGTCCGGCGACTCGTACCGTCGAAGTAGGCTCTTTCAATCTTAGGATAGGTGCCCCAGTCAGTCCAAAATATGTAGCTGAAAGTAAATGGCCATGCAGCTCAATTTTAATTAAAATAATTAATTTTGAG
Source organism: Crossaster papposus (assembly GCA_037893245.1). Lineage (NCBI taxonomy): Eukaryota > Metazoa > Echinodermata > Asteroidea > Velatida > Solasteridae > Crossaster > Crossaster papposus. The sequence continues at coordinate 1,189,147 of JBAIAA010000465.1, forward strand.
AGAAATGTCAAACTTTTTACTACTGAATATTTTAAAGTTTTTTTATGAAATTAATGTTATTTCTAAAATTGAAACTAAACACAACTTAAAACTAAACAAAACCAAACAAATTACCTGCACCCTAACAAAACCTTACATCTGAGTGTTCTTCCAGAAACAAAACCCCCTCTTCTCCCCCTCCCCCAGCATACCCACTCCCCCTCCTCTCCTCTCCCCCTCCCTTTCAATCTTACCCTTTTCTTGGGTAGATAGCAACAGCTCTAGGCTCATCCAAGTTGGTATCAACGATAACTTTTCTTGAGGAGCCATCTAATCGTGATACTTCTATCTTATCCCTTCCCGTGTCTGTCCAGTATAGATTACGTCCGATCCAATCTACAGCTAATCCCTCGGTGGTTCCTAGGCTGGTTGAGATGACTGTCTCTCCTTCACTACCATCATAGTTCACTCGTCTGTGAATATAAATAATAATAGAAATTAGGTCATCAGCCTCGGTCTAAAAATTGGGTCACCGTTATCAAATAATCGAGAGGAGTAATGGTCATAGCGATAGTTGGCAAGTTATGGACACCTAGAGTTGAAAAATGTGTGATAGCATTGCAGAGAGAGCAGTGGCAGCTTTTTGGGTGATATAACTGTTTAATATTTGTTGTTTTAATTGGCCGCCAAAATGCTTGTTACCAAATTAATTGTGGCTGTTTTCCAAACCAAAGCTTAGGCTCTGTTCCGGCTCCATCACCATTGCCAAACTGCATGAATGAAGCCAAAGACGGAGATGAAGCTGGGATTTAAAAAAAAGGCTTATATATGGTAACATTTTGGCAGCTTTTTTTTTTAAAAGGTTATAACACTCAGAAAGCTGCTACCGCTGCGAGGCAATCACATATTTTCCAACTAATTTTGCATAAAGTATTAACCAGCTTTTATATTTACTTAGTTTTACCTGATGACATTGAGGTACACATCGGTGTAGTAAATCTTGCGTTCAACGCTGTCAAAGTCCACTGTCACGGCGTTCTCAATGTCTTCTTGAATTGGTAAAATGACGTCAAGATGGTCATCCGTATCCATGGAGATACGACGCAGGTTGTTCCTTGTGGCTAACAGTAGGAACGTCGATGGAACTTGATGAAAGAAACAAACAAATAACACATTAACTTTGGATTTAGGTTGGCACAGTGGTACCACTATACTTGCCTATCAGTTCTTGGACCTAAGTTTAACCAGTTCGCGCCGGATGACGTATATAAACGCAAAGTTTTTCCCAGATTCAAAACAGATGACGCATAAACACGCCAAGTTCAAGTTCGGAAATGTCTGTCAGCAGCGAGCAAGGCTGGAAATGCGTGGGTGTGCTTCCCGGCACTATCGGCCTGAACCCGCTTCGGATCGAGTTTCGTTAAAAATAATCCTGCCCCTCGGCTCGGTGATGTTAAAATAATCCCGGCGCGAACTGGTTAAATCCCACTAATCCAATTCCATAAGTTTTTCCTAATGGAACTCAATGGGAGTTTTCCTCCCACCTCTAAAACGGAACATATCTTCAGACTTTGGTGTTACAATGCAACCATTTTTTTTAATGAATCCTCAGTTGATATGAACAAAATCTCTAACAAAGAAGTAAAAAAAAATCTGAAAGTCTTGCAAAGTGAATTGTGTGGTCACCTCGCAAACACTTCTACTTCTACTTAAAGATCTCAGGTTGAAATCCCACAAGAAATTGTTATTTTGTATTAAGGGCGATCGGAAGAAACACTGCATACCATCGTCGCAGGTCATGTGATCGTCTTTGAGATGTATTCCCGTTGGACAAGCGCAGGAGTAACTGAGTGGATTAGGCAGACAGAGATGACTGCAACCGCCGTTGTCTTGACCGCATTGATTTATACCTGCAGAGACAACAGAGTTAACATTTACATATTGGGTCTTGCTCTTGTACAGCGTATTGTATTTGTGGATTGGGTTTTCTTAGAATCTATCTTTGTTCAGTGTATACCGTTGCACAGGCTGGGGCTAATTAGTCATTTTGTTTTCCATTTAATTGCCACTAATTACGTGATTAACAAAATACGGCCCTGTCACTGTCTGCTCGGTACCCATGTCAAATATAAAGGCTGTCATGCCGCCAGTGTGCTAGATATTTCTAACCTCTCTTGTTCATATCGACTGCCTTAGATATTTCTAACCTCTCTTGTTCATATCGACTGCCTTAGATATTTCTAACCTCTCTTGTTCATATCGACTGCCTTAAGCCGCGTTCGCATTGGACTTAATATTGTCAAATTTCACGGTGTTAAATCCTCCGCTAGAAGCTTGGGCCTGTAGATCTTACTGTTGCGGAGGGTAAAATGGACCATTTGACAATGTTACCGCCTGTCCGCATTGGATTTAATTTGGTTAAGTTCTCTGTAGGTTTTACCAAAAAAAGTCAAATGCGAACGCGGCTTTAGATATTTCCAACCTCTCTTGTTCATATCGACTGCCTTGATGTCCATCAGATCAGGCAGATTCTCAGTGACACTCATGACGTTGTTTCCTGATCTCTTATCAGCTCGTTTGATAGTGTTTAGCTGCCAGTCTGTCCAATAGATGTAGTCACCAGCGAGGGTCAGTCCATAGGGATGGTAGACTTCTCCATCGACGAGAGTCCGTCGATGACTTCCGTCCAGATCCACCGATGCGATGAGCTGTGTGAGAAGCATAAATGTGTTCAGCTGTTATTTTTCCAAAATACCACAAAATTCACAAAAGTCAGGTTGTTATTTTTTGGTCAATTGTCTTTGAAAAATGTAACCTTTTCCTGCATAAAATAAACATGTTTTATGGAAATAATTGGTTTTAAAGATATAGTATTGATATTTTGGATGTAAACAAATAATATTTTTAAAAAGCAACAAATTTTTCCCATTTAATTGGGCAACACAATAACAAACAAATTGTTAACCTTATAATTTGCGCTTGAACTTGGCTCTAGGCAGTGATCGATAAATCTATGCTATTTTGAACGAGTTTGTTAAGTTGTGGAAGACACTCACCCGGAAGTCAATATTGCCGTCGCACCAGTACAACCGCCCTTCGTCCGAGTCTAATGCCAAACCATTTGGCCAGCTGATGTCTGTGTTCACAAGGACCTCAACATTTTGACCGTCCATCCAGGCTCGAGAAATGCGCGGCTGGACACCCCAGTCGGTCCAGTACATGTAACTGCCGCCACGATATAGACAAAACAAAATGACCAATAAATGTTTGTATTTTTAAAAATTTGTTTATGGATAAACCTAAAGATTGTTTTTATTTTATTTTATTTTTGTATGGATAAACCTAAAGATTGTTTTTATTTTATTTTATTTTTGTATGGATAAACCCAAAGATTGGACCCAAATGCAATCTAAGACACAAATAGAAAACAAATTTAAATAATAAACAAATAGGAAAATACAAACATTTAAAATTCCATAATCATTAGAAACAGCACACATGTTTATTTCTTCCAACCTGCCAAATTATTACAATTTCTACCTACCCATCTTCATGGTCCAGTTCCAACGCTCGTGGTTTATCAATTTCCGCCCAGATTAAAACTCGCCGGTTCCCACCATTTAAATCAGCCACCTCAATCCGCTGTTTACCAGTGTCTGTCCAGTACATTTTCCTCCCGATAGAATCAATACGTAGCCCGTCAGTAACCTGCAGGTTATCTTGAATGATGACCTCAGAGTTTTGACCGTCAAGATCCGATCGACTGATGGTTTTTTCAGTGACATCCCCCCAGTAAACTTTTCCTGAGGTCAGATAAAAAAATCAATAGATTTTAAAGAGAAGGCCGTGTCCCAATCTCTTGTCTATGGCTATTGTCTAGGTGTTCGTCCATTACAACTACGCGAGAGCAGACTGACAATAGACGTAGCCGTAGCCCTGGAAGCCCATTTCATTAGCCGTGTCTCAATCTCTTGTCTATGGCTATTGTCTAGGTATTCCCCCATTACAACTACGCGTGAGCAGGCTGACAATAGACGTAGCCGTAGCCCTGGAAGCCCATTTCATTAGCCGTGTCTCAATCTCTTGTCTATGGCTATTGTCTAGGTATTCCCCCATTACAACTACGCGTGAGCAGGCTGACAATAGACGTAGCCGTAGCCCTGGAAGCCCGTTTCATTAGCCGTGTTCCAATCTCTTGTCTACGGCTATTGTCTAGGTATTCACCCATTACAACTACGCGAGAGCAGACTGACAATAGACGTAGCCGTAGCCCTGGAAGCCCATTTCATTAGCCGTGTCCCAATCTCTTGTCTATGGCTATTGTCTAGGTATTCCCCCATTACAACTACGCGTGAGCAGACTGACAATAGACGTAGCCATAGCCCTAGAAGCCAGTTTCAGACACGACCTTACTTAAAACCGTTTTTTCCTAATTTTAACTCCAGAAAAATACAGCAGTTCTTGGGCCCAATTTCACAGATTTGCTAACCACAGATCTCTGCGATGTACCCATTGGCCCAGCTTGCTTGAAATTGCCAAGACGCTGAAACGGATATATGCCCCAATTTAAACTTACCTTCGATGACATCAACGTCCACCGCGATCGCTTTGCGTATGTCGTCTGGTTGGATCTGCACATTGGCGTAGTAAGGAACGTCTAATGACATCTTTCTGATGTCAGCGCAACGAGCGATCACTAAGAATTCATTCATTCCTGTTCCAAAACACAAAAACAAAAATATCATTCTGAAAGTAATTTCCAAAGTAATTTAACTCTGCACTGCATAGCAGCGTTTGTTCAGCAGCTGCACTGCATAATGAACCGAGTGTGCAGCTGTGACATAGGCCGTGTTCTATGGTGTTGCACAGAACATGGTGTAAGCATATAATTACCCGGTTAGCGACCACACAATGTATAACTCATGGTTCCAAGCGGATTTTTGTTTTAATACACAATTTTACAAACTGCTCCTTTATTTACATAAACATTGGTTCATAAACAGCGTCTTTAATTTGTTGGCTGACCTTGTTGGCAGGTGTGTCCATCCTCCATTAGTCTGATGCCTACAGTACATGAACAGGTGTAGCCAGGAGGGTCAGGTGACATCAGACATATATCGCTACAACCGCCGTTGTTTAGAAGACACGGCGAAGAGACTAGGTTTAGAAAACATTCCAATGTTTGTTATGTTAATTATCTTGTAAAGCTACCGAATGCATGGAAGTAAAAAGCTCTCATCTTCTGACTAGTTACGACCATCTCCTTTTGCAGTATAGAAGCCAATTTTATAGAGCTGCTAAGTGCGAAAATTCGCTTAGCATAGAGAATGTTTCCTTGGCAAAAACCGGTTTACAAACAAAATTTTCACTTTTGTGACTGGTATTCCGCTGGTTTTTGCTCAGCATGAAGAGCACATGAAGTTTTGGCTGATAACCTGGTTTTTTTAGCAAGACTTGTTTCTGCTAAGCTAATTTGTGTACCTAATACTTCCATGAAAATTGCCCATGGACAGTTCTTATCGTTTTGCTTAACCCTGCTTTCCCTGGTATATCTGCTAATTCTCAAATGTAAATGGATAAACTGAGCGTGAACCAGGGAAACGTAATTAAAAAGAAACTGTATTTGCATTCACTGCTCATAACCATCTAAGATGGTAAAGGATCGGGTGTGGTAAAGGAGGGGAAGAGAAAGGAGGGGAGAGCAAGAAGGAGGAGGGGTGGGGGTTACCAACCTCGTTGTCTGCGTCTACTATAGACGTGTATATCCATCAAATCATCCAATCCACTCGATAGCACCGTGCGTGATTCACCAGTGATCTTATCAGCGCTTTCAACTCCCAGTGTTTGCCAGTCAGTCCAATAGATACGCTCATTAAAGATCGTCAGTCCAAAGGGATGTGGGATCAGAGTACTGATTAGTGTCTGTGAAGCAAAGAAAGAAGAAATACAAAAATAAATTCTTCATAAGATGGAATTAGCGTCAGAGTGATGTAAATTCAATAGTCCGTAGGGATGTGGGATTTGAGTACCGATCAGTGTCTTTAAAAAGAAAAAGAGAAGAAATCTCAAAATACAAAAATAAATTTTTCATAAGATAGAACTTGCTTTGGGGTGATATAAATAAACATTTTTGTTACACTGTATAATCAGTGTTGTCCAGAGGATTTCTTTTTGAAAACATCACTGACTCTGGTGGGACTTGAACCCACAACCCCCTGCTTTCTAGTGCAGATGTCTCACCACTTGACCACCGAGCTAGCCGGGGCCGGCTAGCTGGTTCCAATCTGATTAGCAGCGGGTACTGCATTCAACCTCTTACATAGAGGCAGTTGAAGGATTTTTGAAGAATTGAGGTCGCATCCTAGCATAAATACCTAGAGAATTAGGGTTTGTACACACATCCTAACTCATAACTTGAGCTTTTTATATTTATTGACCGACACCACTCATCGAGGCAAATCAAAGGAATCTCCCGAACCTGTCTTCCGCTGCCATCTAAATTGGCAAACTCAATCTTCTTGGCTCCAGCGTCAGTCCAATACAATCTATGCAGATCGTAGTCGAGCGCTAAACCGTTAGGCCAGATCAGATCCTGGTGAACCAACGCGACACGATTTGTTCCGTCCATTCCAGCACGTTCTATCTTAGGATTGGCTCCCCAGTCCGTCCAATACATGTACCTACAAAATAAAAAAAAAAAAATAAGAAATTCCAACATGATGTCAAAATCTGTCACAAATCACGCTCAAGGCGTGTCACAATGATTTTATAAAACCTGATTGTAGAAAAGGGGAAAGAGTTTGGTCAGCTGGCATGATAGCATATTTTTAAAACGTTCTTGGCACTTTAAAGCCCTCAAAAGTAATTTGTTGTCACAGCGGTGGAAGGCGAGGAAAGAACCGCTACGCCAACCTGACTACCAGGCAGGATTCAAACCCGGGTCACAGTGGTAGAAAGGCGAGGTACGAACCCCTACGCCAACCTGACGCCCCTAAGTTTACCTAGATAGTGGGTCTACCAAGATGTCTCGTGGACGATCTAGATCTTCCCAGAGTACGATGGCTCGCATGCTACCGTCGTAGTCAACGATCTCAATCCTATCGGTGCCAGCCTCTGTCCAGTAAATCTTCTTAGTGACCCAATCTACCGCCAGACCCGCTGGACTCTCCAGATTGATTGTGATAACGGCCTGTCAATTAAAAGTAGAACAAGAAAGTAATGACGGGAAGAAACTCTGTAAAGGAAGGACACAAAATAGGATGAATACATGAAAACAAAAAATCACACAGGAATGTTTCTACAACTGACTTGTACATGGAAATACCAATGTGCAAAACAAGCACGCTCTGATGCTAAACCACAGGCATGCAACTTGTTATTAACAAAACAGAAAGGAAATTATAATCTTTACGGGGACTTAAGTACAGGTTTTTTTTTATTTCCAAGTGTAAAGTGAAAAACTAGAAAATAAGATGATCCGAGAAAAAGTTGCATGCTTAATATCAGTGATAGAAAAAAATAATTTGGAAGGGGGCTTAATTATCAAATCACATCAAATAATCGTTTTTATCAAACAAAGAGATCTGTTAATTTTTGTAGAAAATAAATAATCTAACGGTCGCATTACTTCTAGTTTATTTGGTGCAATGAAAATGGCCTAAATTCAGTAAAACTGTTTTTGTTTAAAGCAGTGTATTAGTGTCTGCTGATGTCTTAATCAACTTGGGCAAAAAATACAACCACACCAACTCACCTGCGATCTGGATTCCACAAAGAAAGCAAAATAACCATACAAACAATTTAGAGAAACCTCTACATTAAAGTTATATACTTCACAAATGGAAAAAAATGCCATATTACTTTGAATTGAATTAGAACAAAAACCACTTCAAAAAATACCAGAGGAAGGAATTCTTCTAATGTCAATATCGACGTCACCATTGTCACTGTCACTTTCATGTCAAGTCTTCACAGTCACCACAAGTCACAGTCACCACAAGTCACTGTCAATTTTTGCTATTCATTAAAATTATCAGCCATTGTCACTTTTGTCACGTAATGTCACTGTCTTTAATGTCATTCTCAGCTAGCATACCTCTTGCTCAGATCCGTCCCATCTCGCTCTGTTGATGGTGTCATCTGGGACGTTCATCCAGCCATTGTCACTTTTGTCACGTACTGTCACTGTCTTTAATGTCATTCTCAGCTAGCATACCTCTTGCTCAGATCCGTCCCATCTCGCTCTGTTGATGGTGTCATCCACGACGTCCGTCCAGAAGATAAACCCGTCCTCATTATCCCAATCTAAGGCCACCGCGCTGTTCAGGTCACGTAACGGGATGACAACGTCCGTCAAATCCTCCGTGTCAAAGGAAATCCGACGGATGTCCTTGCTTCTAGCGAAGATCAGGAAGGTGTCAATCTCTGTGAGAAGAAGTGTCGTATTGTAAAGTTAGATTCTAAGACTACGTCTGAAGTACCTGGCTCTGGATGAAAATAATACACTGGTCTATGAGAAGTGGCTGCAGAGGAAATAAATACTCAAGAAAACAACAAGATGCTTGTCTTACGTTCTGCACAGGTTGTACTATTGTACATCTTGAATCCCGTAGGACAGGCACAACTAAAGCTGACGAGATTAGGCAGACAGAGATGACTACAACCTCCGTTGTTTGAACCGCATCGATTTACAGCTGATAGAAAAGAGGAAACAAATACCAATCGATCAAAATTTGAAAAGGATGAAAGGAAAGTTTGTTCTATAGGCCTAGGGGATCATAATGAGTTTAAAAGAGTTTAGATTTAGAAGAAATTTGATAAATCCTGGGATTATTTCAGAATTAAATCCAGAAGATTTAAAGCATGAAACAAGTTTTTGTGACAGTTTTTCTTCATTATTCTTTCAGACTGTATTTTTGTGATTACAAATAGTACGGTTAATTTACTTTTTATGAACATTTCAGATAACTTTTATCTTATTGGCGTTGGATCACATGATATCGTGGATGAAACAAACAGGCCAAAAGATCCTTCCTATCAAAGAATGGAATCTTCTGATGCGCTGTACATGATTGGTCAGTAATGAATAGGAACGTACCAACTAGCTGCCTCTGGGGGTAGAAGGAGTAGATGTTCATGTGCAAGCACCTATTACTGAATGGAATCTTCCGATATACTGTACACGATTGGTCAGTAATGAATAGGAACGTACCATATGGCTGCCTCTGGGGGTGGAAGGAGTGGATGTCCATAGGAAAGTGTAGCTGGCTTTGGATCATTGCGATGCCCGACCCTGTGAACTTGTTAGCACTGTTAATGCTTTTAGTGTGCCAGTCCGTCCAGTAAATGAAATCCTCAAACAACGTGATCGCAAATGGGTGAGGCAAACCTGAAAAAAAAAAGGTTTTTCAATTCTTTTTGCAAAATTGATGATTCAGAAATTATTGTTTATTTAGAAAATACAGTTTTAATATATGCGAGGTGTTCTGGCACAATGAGAAAGACCTGTATGGGCACCGGCAGTATAAAAAAAAATCAAGGAAAAAAAAGAAGGTAATTTTTTATTCTTGATTTATTGATATTTATAAATTTGGTACGTGTACTACATTATGATATAAATTGTCCACCTTCGTTAATAATCGCCTTTCGGTGAGACCCATCCAGGTTGGCGCTCTCGATAACATGGTGCTTGGCATCCACCCAATAGAGTTTCTGTGTGGCGTAGTCTAGGGTAAGACCGTTAGGCCAGAAGAGACTGGTGTTAGCTACGATGTAGCGAGAGCTCCCGTCCATTCCGGCCGATTCTATCTTTGGCGTGCTACCCCAGTCTGTCCAGAACATGGAGCTGTCAAATAAAACAGATACCAAATTTGTTTTACGTGCCAGCGGCTTGACTACGTTGTAGCCGCGTCCTTCGCAATTCAGCACCCGAGGGCCTCCATGGAAAGCAGTGCTGTGCACTGATTGGAGTTTACCCTCATTAAAGATGAAATAAATAATTTTAAAAAAAATAGCTGCTGAGCAAAAGGTTTTTGCTTAGCAAAAAAAAGTTGACCTATTGCTTTTTATTCACTTGTATGTGTGGTCAATCACAGAAATGCCTTGTAACCTTTTGTTGGGGGAAGAGGTAGGTGTGAGGAGGGGAGGAGGTAGAGGTTTGGAGGAGGGATGGGAAGGAGGGGTGAGGAGTCAATGTAAAGGAGTCCAGTCAATGTCAAAATAATCCTGGCGTGGCTACAAATCTTACCCCTGTTCTGGATGCACCATCAGCGCTCTAGGTTTCTCCAAGTCTTCCCAGATAAGCACACTTATCTGGAGGTGGGGAGGAGGGGTGGGAAGGAAGGGTGAGGAGGAGGGGAGTGAGGGGTGGCTACAAATCTTACCCTTGTTCTGGATGCACCACCAGCGCTCTAGGTTTCTCCAAATCTTCCCAGATGAGCACACTTCTCTGACTTCCGTCCAGATTACCGACTTCAATCTTTGATGTTCCTGAATCGGTCCAGTACAGCTTACGACCGATCCAATCAACGGCAATTCCACCTGACCGAAAACAAAACAAGAACTTCAATCAATTGTGGTACCCACAGATGATGGCTTAAACCCATCTCGGATCAAGGTTCATGAAAAACAATCACGTGCCTGGGCCCGGTCAAATTAATCCTGGCTTAAACTGGTTAATTTTTTTAATAGATATGCTATTAACCTACCAAAAAGAGACATGGGCCACACCACAAGTTTGAATAAAAATGGTGCACTAGATATTTTGTCATCCTAGCAAATAAGATGCTAACCATGTAAACAAAGCTTGTGTGAACAAGACAATGGTGTTCTTGACATATTGTACCCCCTGCAGAAGATTCCTACCTGGGCTCTCAA